>CM077094.1:141609489-142209489 GCA_039513925.1 Platanthera zijinensis
ATTTTTTTCGCTCCAATGCGAATTTTTTTCGCTCGGACGCGAATTTTTCGCCCGGGCATACGAATTTTTGTCCCCGATTGCGTGCATTTTTCGTCGGGGGTCACTAATTTTTTTTCGCTCGGTCGTGTTTTTTAGGCCCGGCGCGCTTTTTTGCCCAAGCGCGATTTTTTTGCCGGCGCAATTTTTTCGATCGGGCCGTAATTTTTTTTTCGCGGGCGTGATTTTTCCCCTGGCGCGATTTTTTTTTTCGCCCGGTCGCGAATGTTTTTCGCCCAACACAAAACTCGTTTTTTTTTTTCGCCCGGCTGATTTTTCTCCAGAACAAAGATTTTTTTGTCCGAGTGCGAATTTTTTGCCGACTGCGAAAAAAAAAAATTTTTTATTTTTTTACACAACCGCATTTTTTTATTCGCCCGGGCACGATATTTTTGCCAGGGCGCAATTTTTCGCGCGAGTGCGTTTTTTTTCTCCAGGCGAGATTTTATCGCCTGGGCGAGAAATTTTCTCCCGTGTGCGATTTTTTCCCTCGGGCGAAAAAATCACGCTCAGGCGACAAAAACTGGCATGTTCAACAAAATCGTGCTCGGCGAAAAAAATGCAACCTTGCGAAAATATCGCAGCCATGTGAAAAAATCGCGTCAGTGAGAAAAATTCGTGCCCGTGAGAAAAAATCACGACTGGCGAAAAAATCTCTCCCGACGAAAAAAACTCGCGCCCGTACAAAAATATCGCTCTTGTACGAAAAAATCGTGGTTTCACACGTTTGTTTATAATATTTTTCAATTCTTATATTAAATTTTATTCAACAAACGAATCAAAGAATTGATCAATTACACAATATTCAACAACATTCTTTATTAGGCGAACATTGTAATTGAAATTAGTCACCAATATTTAATTCCACAATATTCACCAATATTCAATTCCAATATCAAATTCCAATTCCATGCCAACGAACGGACCCTAGATTTGCTGAATGTTTAATTCTTCAATTTTTATGACATATAATTTTCTAAAAATGAGGATATTGATAAAGATGTGGTACATAGAATTCAAGTAAGTTGGTTGAAGTGGAGAGACATGTTAGGGGTCTTATGTGATCGTAAAGTATCATTAAAATTGAAAGCCAAGTTTTATCGTACTGCAATTAGACCAGTGATGTTCTATAGTTTTGAGTGTTGGATAGTGTTTTTGAATGAAATTATATGGAAGAATGTGATGTATTTAGGCATTAGTGAGATTATGGTTAAAGAAAGGGCACAATGGCAACAAAAGACTCATATAAAGCTGACTCCATTATAGTGGGATAATGGCTTGAGTGTTGTTGTTGTTATTGACGTGTTTATATAGTGATTATAAATGAATAATGTCTTAGGTGTTAAAGAGATCACATTAGGTAGCAATCTTCTATAATCACTTTGTCCTGGCTGTATAGAATAAATAAATATTGATTTGGAATTGGAATCCCATTCTCAAAATTAAGGAAATCACACAATTTGGAATTGCTTTGGATTTTTAATTTTTTAGAAAATAAATCACACAAATTTAAGCCCTCAAATTCAAGGAACAATTGATCCTATCTCGTGCTTTGAGATGATTTTCCTGTTAGTTTTAATGTAGATATTAAAACAAGGAGTTTGTGTGTTACAAATGTTTTTCCATGAACATAATATGATTATTGGCTTGATGAACATTATAATTGTTGCAGGGTACCCGGTTTTTCCCCGGTCTGGAGAATCAGACCGTCTTAGCTCGAAATTGGACCGGACGTGTAAACAGTCAATGAAAAATTGCAGCAAATGACAAGAGACTTTTTTTTATGTAGAAAACCCGAAAAGAGTGAAAAATTACGTGATCGGATCTGTGCTACATCAAAATCCACTATTTCGTCTGAATTTACAAGAGTTGAAGGTTTTCTCGGGAGGAGGGGTGACATACCACCTACTTGTTACAAAGCTTTGAATACAAAAATAATAAAAAATAAACAAAGTCCACAATGCTCTGACAAGAGCGTCCATTGAAGCGTTTTGCTGCAGCTTCCTCTATAATGGAAAGCTGGTTAAGTCCTTGTAGCGTTGAGCGCTAAGCGGCTTAGAGAGGGAGCAAAGCGAATTCCAAGCAGAGAAACGATTTAAGTCCCACGCCCTCGTCGAAAAACGTCAGAGCTCTATAGCCTCTGGAGTTGTTTGTCTTCAAATGAATGTCTGAGTGTCTATTTATAGTTTTTTGAAGTGATATGTGGATTATTGCTTCGGGCGAAATTTGTGCTGACAAATGACGTTGCTTCATTACGGTCACCTGGATCACAAATTTTCAGGAAATGACGGGTGTGCCCCTTGGGCGGCCCGGACAGGTTGTCCAGCGACGGCGTTGGTCGGAGGCGGCCAGCAGCGAAGGCAGCCGCTGGCGTGCGTGCGCGCGGGGTGTGCATCGCTCCCGCATGTGGCGCGCGCTCTGCGCGGGCACGATGCGCTCGTGTGGGACGCGCGCACAGGGAGTGCGTGCGCACGTGCTGCCGCGTGTTGTGCTTGCATGCCTTGCGTTGGTGCTTGGCTTGTTTGACTTGGTTTGGAAAAACTCACGTGAAATCCTATCAATAGTATTGATGCATTTCTTTTAGGACAAACAAATAAATATAGACATAAAGATGAAGGCAATAATGCCTCTAGGTTGTCAGTTTAGGGCATCTTCCACTGCTCGAAGTGGAGTCAAAGATTAACATTTTAGGGGTAATAGTTTGTGAAGATATCAACAACGGGCCAAGCGCTAGTGCCGTTGTACAGGAAATTCTTGTTCCATTGCTAGATTTAAAAGTTGAAATAAAAATAATTGAAAATGATGAAAAAAAAAATGAGGATCTTTCATTCTACTCACTCTACTCGCGTGCAAAAAATCCGGGCCCGAAAAGTCCGCTCGGGCTCGGAAAACCTGGCTAGGCCCGGCCCGGGTCAAGCTAGGCCGGGCTTGGGGGCCTTACCGGGCCCCATATTAGCCGGTTGCCGACCCGGTTTTCCTAAAATCCCGCCAATAGGCGAGATTTTAATCCCGCCTAATCATAGGCGGAATTTTAATCCCGCCAGTTTGGTATTCAGGCCCGCCGGGCGGCCTCAGGGGCCTTATCGGGCCCCCTCTTTGAGAGGGAGCCCGAGCCCGAGCTCGGGCCGAGTCCAGTTGGCAAAAAACCGGGCCCGACCGGCCCGGCCCAAGCCCGGCCTGATCGGACTTTTTTGACACGACTAACTCACTCGAATAAAAAAAAATGTTCAAAAAAAAAAATGGTGAAAAAACGAATTGATAGTTTATTATCTACTCTGACCCAGGAGAAAATAGCCTCTACTTTAGAAATGGCCGGGAGCTCCACGGATAGCCGCGTCTAAAGTTATTTCATTAATTTTGAAAGTAGCAAGACAAAAATTCTAGGCTTTACTCTTTTACATCACACCCATTTTCTTAGTTTTCTTAAATTATTTTGGTTCTAATTAAAATTAGATCTTGAAAAAAAATGAAATAGGATGCCACGCTCAAAGAAAGAGATTTTTTTTTTCAAAAATTTGACAAGTAGTTTTTTCTTTCAAAAATCTTATTAGTAGTTTTCTTTCTTTTAATTTGACTAATAACTTTATATTATACAACCAACAACTTTTTTTTCACTTGGGCACCTGTTCGTGTGTCTGTCTTGTGCCCAGTGTCACATTTATCCTGATCACGGAGTTATCTCGTCTGTGCTCTCCTGCTCTCAAGCACACGAGCTTCCTAAGCGGGTTAGGAAATTGAACAACTGACACAAGACACTTAGGGGGCTGCGAGCGACAAAAGTGCTGTCGTGCGAAGCCCATGCGACCGAGAACATGTGAGCACAGGAGGGAGTACAAACACAGTCCGTAAGCCCTAAAGAAGAGGACAAGATATATAAAATTTGAAGGAGAGGAAAACGATTGTCACTTTTTCACTCTAAATGAATAGTATCTATTATGTGTTTAAAATTTTTTCTAAGCATATACGAGGGGTTCAATTAACAAAAGAACCGAATGCAGACGATGATGGAGATGGGTCGTCGAGTTCCCGTTAGAAGTCAAAGGTCAAGGAATAAAGACTTTCTCTTGGGTCCGGGTCCGTATTATGTCCGGGATCAATGAGAAAACTCCATTCAGTAGGTCCCGTGCAAAAAAAGAATAAGTTTATTGGCAGATCCTATTCAGCTATTGGCACGCCAACATTTTTCTTTAAAAAACTCTGTTTTTTTTCCTCTGATTTTAGACCTAATGGTGTGCAAGCCCTAAATTGCCACCAGATGGAAGTCCCTCCGAGAATCGTGATACCCACATTGTCGTGATCTTCCCCCTTGCCGATTGCCATCATCGTTCCCCTTCCCGACCCCATCGCCGCTCGCCACCTCCGTCGGAGGGTCTCCGCCGTCGAATGGTCAATCTTCCCCAAATCTAGGTCAGTCGCAAGTCACGTTCTCTCTTAAAAAATTTTCTCTTCCTCTCTTAGATCTAAGACGTTTTTTTTCTTAAATATCACTGTTTTTCGTTGGTCATCTTCTACAAAATTGGGTTTCATGTCTTTTTTTCACTCTTCTTTAATTCTACAAAACTTGGTTTTCATGGATGCTGAAATATGTTGTTTGGACTCTAGAGAGAGAGGTGTGGAGTCTTTTGAAACAAAAAATTGAGGTTGGGAGGGAAATGACACGGGTAAATAGTGACTGGATGGGGTATTGTAGGGGGTTTTGGAGACAGACAGCGAAAATTTGACTGTAGGGATAAAAATTGATTGTGCAAGTTTGATTATGAAATCCTGAGTGTGTCAGTGGGCAGGAAATGAAGTTCAGTTCTTAGGTGTAACATCCTGATTTTTATTGGCTCACTAGAACTCTAGTGGGCCCAATAAAAGTGACATGAACCTCTACTCAAGACCTATAACGAGATAGGAGGTAACCCTAGATGGGGATATGAATCTAGAAAACTCTGATCTGAGTTCTGTCAGTTTCTATGACTTCGTATAGTCGATACGACCGCGTTGGAACTTGTTTCGTTTTAATCCGAAGTCAGACGACGAATATGACCATTTTGATCGTTCTAGTGCACTGCGACACGCAAATTTGGATATTTAGCAAACAAACTTTGATTTGACCCCGGTCAGTGGAGTTGGATTCGTATAAACAATACAAAGTCAACGGAGGAGTTTGTTCCAGTCAATTTCAATGACAAGTGGTAAATCTGTGATCAAACCGAACATTATCGTGTACCGAAAAGCGTGCACACACCAATTATGACACAATACTCCAACTTTGACCCGGCTCCCGATGACTTGGAGCTACTTTGACCTTGAACCACATGGGGGACCCACCCTAGTTAGGGTTGACTTTGGTCAAACCCTCTTTTTCTAATTTTTGGAATTTTTCCAAAAAGAGGAGTGCACCTCCTCCCCATGATTTGCATGAGGCTTTTCCTCTTCATGGCATAGGCCTCAGCCACCAGCTAGCTTGGGTTTTTAATGGGCCAAGAAAGAGCCCACCCATCTCGTCTTCTTCTTCTCTTTTATCAAAGCCCAAAACCAAGATCCCTCTCCTTGATGCTTGCCACCTGGTTGTACCTCCCTACCAGATGAGAGCCACCTGGTCGGGACAGCTGGAGGGAGGAGTTCACCTCCTCCTATTTGGTTTTATCCCATATCGAGGAAATGAGGGGAATGGCCACCCCCTTAGCCTATATATAGGTCCTTCCCCCTCTGCTTACTCTCACACAACTCAGGCAAGCCTAAGCCCAGCCCTGCCTGAACCGTCGCCAGGTCGCCGGAAAACCCAAACCAAATCTCGCCACATCCGCCACCCTTCCTTAACAACTTAGACAGACCCCTCCTGAGCTCCTCCACGACAAGTGGAACTTCTTCCCCTCCCCCTTCCCCATCTTTTTGACGTGTCGCGTGCGCCTCCTGGCAGCCGGTGCGCCGTCGGCGCCACCCATGCCTAGCTCCAGGTCGGGTGGTGGACGCACGTTATAAGCCTTACCCAGCGCCAGTGGTGGCGCTGGGAGGGTATTACAACACCGAGGATGTTAATCCCGATGTCGGAGGGCCATGGTGCCGCTATATTTCGCCGTACCGGCGACACCCGAGAGATTATTTTTCTTTGTTTTATTTTCTGCGACGGCGGCCGGCCACGCCAGGCCGCCGAGCCACTGCGGGAGGGATGCCCGATGTTGAAATTTGTGAAGTGAAAGTGGGTGATCGGGCAGACCAGGCGGCCTGGGCGGACTATCCATGCAGACTGATGGAGCAGCCTGGCGATCTGGTGATGGCGGCCTAATGTGGTGTTCTGGAGGTAGCCGTGCGGATTGGAATGGAGTTCGCCATGCTGGTCGGACTTGGATTGGAGTCCGCCTGCTTCTGCAACCAAGCTTGTTCTGCTGGTGGTCTGTTCTTGAAGTTTTCGGGCGAACTGATAGTGAGTCCGCGGAGTCTGTTGTGGCGGACTGTTTTTTTGGAGATCGCGAGATTGGCAATGGTCCTTTTCCTTGATCTCTAGTGGTGTGGTGGGTGTTAGACGCATTCTTGGTGGCAGACTGTCCTTGGAGCTGGCGGTCTGGCTTTGTGTCCGCCGAGCTCGCACCATATGTTTGGCGGATTATTGGACTTGGTCACACACTGTGACAAGTCCAGGGTGTTCGCAGAGTCCGCAGAGTCCGTTTGTTGACCGGGCGATCTGTGTTTGTTGGTCATTGACTTGTGTGTGCGGGCTGGTGTCGTGTCCGCGTGTAGCATGCAGATTGATACGGTGAGTGGGATGTTGTTGTGTCCGCATGTCGTGCAACTTGCGGACTGGTGCGGTGTCCGCCAAGTTGCAGACTGGCTTCCTTTCTTCATGGCGGTTTGGCTGTTGTCTGGCCTTGTCCTTGCGAACTCGGTGGACTGACTTGTTAGCTGTGATTAGGGGCGGTTAGCCTATCTCATAGGGCGGTGATCACACTCCAACTCGCTTCTATAAATAGGACCCCCTGACACCTCATTTGTAACTGAATGAACAGTAAGTTGAGCTCGGATTAATTGTTGTGGACTCGGTTTTTCCTATCCACGCGGATTGAGCAGAGTTAATTGGTTGTTGTTTGCAGGTTGCGCAGCTAGCACTGTGGAGCCAGGAGTTTGGTTCTTACTTCTGTCAGGTTCAGTGAAGCTTGCGGTTTGCAGTCGGTGGTTTCAGTAGGTCGCTTATGTGGCGTGCCAGTTTTCTATGCTTCAGCTTTTCAAGTTTAATAACCTGTCCGCCGGACTCGGCGATTAGGCGGTCTGTTCTTCAGTTTGGCGACAGCTTGCAGCAGTCAGTGAATAATGGTGTGTCTGCGCGACCTCGCAGTCTCGGCGGACTCCGTGTTATATTCATCATCTAGCAGCAATTTGAGCGGTCTCGGCGACTTCGGCGAATTGGGCAGTCTCGGCGGTCTCAGATTTTGTCCGCTCGGATTGTTACTTGTAATCTTTTCTGTTTTCCATTGTGTACTGACGAAATCAGCGTATACCTTACCCTGTAAAGAAGATAATAATTATATGATCTGCTTGTTCCTTCTATTTGCATCTGGTATTTGAGCTTGCTTTCCCAGTTCCGCTTGATCGAGGTGTGAGCTTGATAGCTCTGAGAATATTAACTTGGCGTCAGACTATCTCGTTGATCATCTTGAGTGAAAATTTAACATGGTATCAGAGAGAGGTTCAGTTGCTTGAGCAGTGACCAACTTGTGTTGTGCTTTGTGCTTCTGAAAGCTTAGACCAGGGTTATTGCAATGTAAGGGGGTTATGCAAGAGGTCTGGGTATTGAACTCTTAACGCCGACTAACTTTAAGAAGTAGAAGTCGTGCATAAAGAGTTGTCTTCTGGGAGAGGAGTTATGGGAGGTCGTTGGTGGTGACGACAGGCAGGAAGTTACAGCTGCGTTTGAGACTGCTGAGTAGGTGAGAGTCATGAGGAGAACAAATGCAAAGGTTGAGTTTACCCTCAAGCGGGTTGTCTCACCGGAGCTGTTTGATCACATCATTAGATGTGCATCAGCTGCTGATATTTGGACTTCCATCGATGGGTTGTTCAACAGGAAGAATGTAGCTAGGCTACAGTTCCTAGAGAATGAGTTGGCTAGGACAACTCAAGGAGACCTGACTATCTCTAAGTACTTTCTGAAGATAAAGAGTCTGTGTGCTGAGTTATCAGCGCTTGATCCCGATGAGCCAATCTCTGAGGCTAAGTTGAAAAGACACATAATCCGCGGCTTGCGGAAGGAGTATGTGGAATTTGTAACCTCTGTTCAAGCCTGGCCAACTCATCCATCTCTGCTGGAACTCGAGAATATGTTTGCTTCACAGAAAAGTTTGGCCAGATAGATGGCTTGAGTCACTATCTCTGAAAGAGGTAGTGAAGTGCTCTTCACAGGCAAGAAGAAGAAGAGATGGAAAGGGAAGAAGAAGAAGACCATTGTTGATGATGAGCCTTCAACCTCTTATCAGCAAGAGAGGAGTGCTGCTCCTAAGAAGGACTGGAAGAAAAGTTTGAAGTGTTATAGGTGTCATCAGCCGGGTCACTTCAAGAGTGATTGTAAGGTCAAACTGCAGCCTGAGCATGATGCAGGCAAGGAGGAAGCTTGCTCTAGTACTGAGGAAGCTGGATGGGGTGGAGCTTTCATGACGAGCACTTGTGTCCGTGCCTTTTCCGTCATCGACTTCGAAGACGAGTGGATCGTGGACTCCGGGTGTGGTCATCACCTCACCGGAGA
Organism: Platanthera zijinensis; assembly: GCA_039513925.1. Classification (NCBI taxonomy): domain Eukaryota; kingdom Viridiplantae; phylum Streptophyta; class Magnoliopsida; order Asparagales; family Orchidaceae; genus Platanthera; species Platanthera zijinensis. The sequence continues at coordinate 141,618,248 of CM077094.1, forward strand.
CAAGTTGAAGTTCTCCTCGCTGTAAACTTACTCAGGTAATGAAGCTATTATTACTGCTGATAATACTATTCATACAGTAGAGAAGGAGGGGGTTGTGTCCTTGGGTAGTGATAAGGGGCCACTCATGTTAAGGAGTGTGTATCATGTACCGGGCATGAAGAAGAACATCTTCTCTATGACCAATGTGGTAGACGCAGGATATCACGTTCTGTTTGGGCCAACAGAAGTGAAGTTTTTTCGCAACGTATCAGTGGTAAAGGCTGATGTTGCTCACGTTGGGAGGAGAGTAAAGGACTTGTTAGTTCTTGCAACAAGCTCCTACGTTGATTGGATGAGGGCAAATGATAGCGCTGCTATTTAGCATGAGAGATTGGGGCATGTAGGGATGGATAAGCTGAAAGCTATAGCAAACAGGAACCTTGTGAAAGTCTTGCCTAAGCTATCATCCTTTGGTGATGGTCATGTTTGTGCAGGGTGTCAGTATGGTAAGGCTCATTGACTTCCTTTTGACAAGTCACAAACAATGAGCAAAGCACCATTGGAGTGCATCCATGGTGATCTGATGGGGCCAACCGTTACTACTAGCCTTGGTGGGAGCAGATATATGCTTGTTCTGATTGATGATTACTCAAGATACACTTTGATATATTTTTTGAAGGAGAAGTCAGCAGCTTTCCAATTGTTTGTGGATTTCAAGGAGCTGGTGGAGGGTCGGCTTGGCCTGCGGATCAAGAAGTTCAGATCAGACAACGATGGTGAGTTTTTTTCGTCTAAGTTTTCTAACTTTTGTAGGAAGCACGAGATCCAAAGAGAGCTTACTTGTGCTCATACTCCACAATAAAATGGAGTAGCGGAGAGGAAGATCCATCACTTGACGGAAACCTGCAAGTGTTGGCTTCATGCAAAGGGGATTCACAGGTCCTTTTGGGCAGAAGGAATGACTGCACAACCTATGTCATCAATCGGATGTCTCTTAGTCCGATCAACATGAAGTCTCCTTTCGAGATATTGCTGAAGGAGAAGCCAAGCATGGAACACCTTCGGGTGTTTTGATCAACTTGCTATGTTCATATTCCGGATGCTCAGAGGACCAAGCTTGATGCGAAGGAGAGGAAGCTTGTCTTTGTGGGCTATGATGAGCAGAAGAAGGGTTGGAAGTGCATGGATCCTACGATAAGGAAGTTCTTTGTTTCAAGAGATGTTATCTTTGATGAACTGACGTCGTATGGAGGAAGCTCGGTTGAGCTACCAGAGAGCAAGGTTGATGAAGAGCAGAAGGTGGTTGCTGAAGTGGTTCAAGAGGAGCTTGTTGTATCACCAACAGCTCCTGTTGCTTCAAGTTCTGGGGCAGAGGCTTCTGGTTTAGGAAGCAGGGGGAGCATTGCTCAAAGTTTGCCTAGAAATGAAGCTGAGCCTGAAGAAGTAGTAGATGTGGTGAGCAAGGAGCATCCTCTTCGGAGATCAAAGAGGACTATCAAGCAACTAGCTTGGTATTGCGAAGGAAACACTGTGAGCTTTGTTTCTTGTTTCTTCACAGACCCTCTTGATGAGCGAGAGCCTTCAAGCTTCAATGAGGCCACTGGAGTCAAGGAGTGGGAAGATGTCATGGAAGAGGAGATGACTGCTCTCAAGAAGAATGAAACTTGGGACCTTGTGCCCAGGGTTGATGGCATTACTCTAGTGACTTACAAGTGAGTGTACAAGTTGGAGAAGAAGGCTGATGGGAGCATTTAAAGATACAAGACTCGCCTTGTTGCTCGAGGATTCTCACAATAGTATGGAGAGGACTATGAGGTGACGTTTAGTCCAGTAATGAAGATGACTTCGATTCGGGTGGTGATTGCCTTGGCTGCTTGCCAAGGATGGAGGATGTGGCAGCTTGACGTAAAGAACGCTTTTATTTACAGGGATATTGATAAGGACATCTTCATGGATCAGCCGTTTGGATTTGTCTCTGAAGTTCATCCGGACTACATCTGCAAACTCAGGAAGGCTCTCGACGGGTTGAAGCAGGCTCCAAGAGCTTGGTATGGGAAGATAGCAGAATACCTCCAATTCTGCGGATACCTTGCTTCCAACTCGGATTCAAGCTTGTTCATAGAGAAGAATGGGGAGCTTCAGGTCTTGGTCCTGCTGTATGTTGATGACATGATCATCACAGGGAACTTAGAGAAGGTAGCTAGGCTCAGGGCTGAGCTAGCTATTCGCTTTGAGATGAAAGATTTGGGAGAGCTTCATCACTTTCTCGGTCTCGAAGTGGAGAGGAAGGAGAGCGAGATACTCATTTCCCAAAAAGGATATGCGGATTGCATTGTGAATTGATTCAACATGAGGGAAGAGAATATTTGCTCTACTCCTCTGGATTATGGGTTGAAGCTTCGACGAGATGAAGGAAGGATTCTTCTTGATCCCTTGGTGTTCAGAGCTCTAGTGGGGAGTTTGATCTACCTAACAATTACAAGGCCAGACATTGCTTACACTGTTGCCCGAGTAAGTCGGTTTATGGCAAAGCTAAGGAAGTCTCATCTGGTGGCGGCAAAGAATATCTTGAAGTATGTTAAGGCTACTTCTGATATGGGATTCCTTTATAGGAGGGATATGGGTTTTTCATTGCTAGGATACACGGATGTTGATTATGGTGGTGACTCGGATGATCGAAGATCAACATCAGGTTATGTTTTCACTTGTGATCAGCTAGCATCTCGTGGTGTAGCAAGAAGCAGGACTCAGTGTCTGTCTCTACTACGGAAGCAGAGTATAAGGCTTCGGCCTTGGCTGCACGAGAAGCCATCTGGCTAAGGAGGCTAGTAGAGGACGTCCATGAGAAAGTGCTAGGTCCTACTCTGCTCCGAGGTGACAATGAGAGTGCTCTCAAACTGGTGAACAATCCAGTTTGTCATGTAAGGACCATGTATATAGATATCGAGCACCACTTCATAAGGGAGAAGATGTTGGAAGGGTCTCTTATGGTCGGGCATATTCGGAGTGAAGACAGCCTTGTTGACATCTTCATGAAACCACTGTCGAAGGGGCCATTTCAGCGGCTATGGGGACTACTGGGCTTGATCACCACTTATCACTTCAAGGCGGAATGTTGAAATTTGTGAAGTGAAAGTGGGTGATCGGGCAGACTGGGCGGCCGTAGCGGGCTGTCCATGCGGACTGATGGAGCAGCCTGGCGGTCTGGTGATGGCGGCCTGATGTGGTGTTCTGGAGGTAGCCATGCAGATTGGAATGGAGTTCGCCATGCTGGTCAGACTTGGATTGGAGTCCGCCTGCTTCTGCGACCATGCTTATTCTGCTGGTGGCCTGTTCTTGAAGTTTCTGGACGAACTGATAGTGAGTCCGCGGAGTCTGTTGTGGCGGACTATTTTTTGGAGATCGCGAGATCGGCAATGGTCCTTGCCCTTGATCTCTGGTGGTGCGGTGGGTGTTAGCCGCATTCTTGGTGGCAGATTGTCCTTGGAGCTGGCGGTCTGGCTTCGTGTCCGCCGAGCTCGCGCCATTTGTTTGGTGGGTTGTTGGACTTGGTCACACACTGTGACAAGTCCAGGGTGTTCGCAGAGTCCGCTTGTTGACTGGGCGATCTGTGCCTGTTGGTCGTGGAATTGTGTGTACGGGTTGGTGTCGTGTCTGTGTGTAGCATGCAAACTGATACAGTGAGTGGGATGCTGCTGTGTCCGCATACCGTACAACTTATGGACTGGTGCGGTGTCCGTCAAGTTGCAGACTGACTTCCTTTCTGCATGGCAGTTTGGGCTTTGTCTGGCCTTGTACTTGCGGACTCAGCGGACTGACTTGTTAGCTGCGATCAGGGGGTGGTTAGCCTATCTCATAGGGCGGTGATCACACTCCAACCCGCTTATATAAATAAGACTCTCTAACACCTCATTTGTAACTGAATGAACAGTAAGTTGAGCTCGGATTAATTGCTGCGGACTCAGTTTTTCCTATCCGCGCAGATTGAGCAGAGTTAACTGGTTGCTGTTTGCAGGTTGCGCGGATAGCACTGTGGAGCCAGGAGTTTGGTTCTGACTTCGGTCAGGTTCAGTGAAGCTTGCAGTTTGTAGTCGGCGGTTTCAGTAGGTCACTTCTGCGGCTTGTCAGTTTTCTCTGCTTCAGCTTTTCCAAGTTCAATAACCTGTCCGCCGGACTCTGCGGTTAGGCGGTCTTTTCTTCAGTTCAGCGGCAACTTGCAGCAGTCAACGAATAACGGTGTGTCCGTGCGACCTCACGGTCTCGGCAGACTCTGTGTTATATTCTTCATCTAGTAGCCGTTTGAGCGGTCTCGGCGACTTCGACGGACTGGGCGGTCTCATATTTTGTCCGCTCGGATTGTTACTTGTAATCTTTTTTGTTTTCCATTATGTACTGGCGAAATCATGTCTCGCCACGTATATCTCGCCATATAAAGAAGATAATAAATATATGATCTGTTTGTTCCTTCTATTTGCATCTGGTATTTGAGCTTGCTTTCCCAGTTCCGCTTGATCAAGGTGTGAGCTTGATATCTATGAGAATATTAATTTGGCGTCAGACTATCTCGTTGATCATTTTGAGTGAAAATTTAACACTCGACCCCGACGTGCCGGCCGGGGGTAGTTCTGTGGCCGGAAAGCCACCAGAGAGGCGGGGTAGCGCGACATCACCGGGAGCTGAGCAACTGCGCCACCCCACTCTCGGGATGAGAATTTCCGGCGGCGCCAGGCCGCCGGACTACCGCCCAGTTGTGTCAGCCCCGGACGAGCGGACCGGGGGAGACGCTGGCGTGATCCAGCAACCGACTGGCAGTGGCAGAGCCCATCATCACTGTCACCGTCGGCACAAAGCAGATGTCGTCAGATCTTCATCAAGAAGATCAAACAGCTGCGATTTCATTAAATTACCCGCCCCACATGATTTTTTGGACCCCACAGCGGATCTGTACCCGATCCGTTGTGGGGATAGGAGGAAATCACCTGTCTGGCTAGATCTTAACCACAGGATAAGCCTCTGATGGCTATTAGTAGACTAATTATTTAACATAAACTTTGAAATTTTAAGAAAAATCTAGGTTGTCAGAAAAAATGTTTTAAATATGAAAGTTATTTCATATGATGAGAGCAATCTCCACAAAATTTTTGGAAATTTTATGATTTAATTCGATATCTTAAAAAGCTTAAATAAAAATTATTTGGCCAATTTATAGGACAAAAAATGCTCGGAAAATTTTGGAGAAATTGCTAGCCTCATTTTAGATCATCTTTAATGTTGTGTTAAAATTTGAGAACCTTGAAATGAAAATTAAAGATTTTTCAAATTCTCGGAGCCTAAGGTCGCGCTTTAAAACGATGCGTTTAAATCTTTCGGAAAAATGAAAATCTGAGCACACGATCGTGTTTTAATTTAAATGTTGAGTTCAAATGAATAACCGACGTGAGATATCGAGATGAGATTTCAAACTCAGAGTGTTTCGAGGAGTTTTGCAAAATCATCGGCGTCTCATTTTTGAAACAACTCTCAGGTATTTTGAGTAATTTTGGAAGATGAAATGCCCCAGCTCATTTCGGGAGAAGAATTTCCCGCATATGTTGGAAATGATTTTCGAGGTTAGAAATTTAAGGAAAATTGTGTTCTCTAACAAGATGCTCGATTTTGATCCGACACAAGCCAATAAGTTGGTGATTATTAATGAATGAACAATAAAGGTACAACCCATAATAAGTTTCTCCAATCCTGATTAAGTCATGATTGAAAGGTGTAACTGAACTAATATCAAATCCTAATAATGAGTGCAACTAAAAAGAAACTTCATAAAAAAATTGAAAATAAACTTGCCTCCTATGAACGGAGATGCAACTAAACTTGCTTCCTATGAACGAAGATGGAACTGAATTTGCCTCCTATGAACGGAGATGGAACTGAACTTGCCTCCTATGAATGGAGATGAAACTGAACTTGCTTCCTATGAACGAAGATTGAATTAAACTTACCTCCTGAGAACGGAGATGAAACTGAAGCCTCTTGATTTGAGTGATTGGATTACTAACCATTTTCTAATTTATTTATTCCAGTATTGCACTAGCCCAGTTCCTTTATTTGTTTCAGTTCAATACTTCCTTTCCATTACTCCAGCCTCGTATTAGTTCTGCTTATTTTTTTTTCAGTTCAATTCATTTCTTTTAAGTATTATTCCAATCTCGTACTGGTCCAGTTCCGTTCAGTATATATTTTCAGTTCTTTCTATTCAGCATTCCAGTTTTATATCACGGGTGACCGACCGTTATTTTTCTCCCTATTGGATTTCCTCCGCTGGTCAACCTAAATTCAGAATTGTTGGATGTCACTCACATCCAAGAGTACACGAGATTGTATGTTGGGGTCTGGGTAGTGAGGTATAACCATCTCTAGAAGTGGCAGGACTGACCACTGTCACCGACGACCACATCGGTGAGGCCCGCGGGGCTCGCTATCCTGCTTGAAGAGAAGCGGTTCATAATATGTTGATATAGGGTATGTGTGCGAGTTTTGAACACCTGCGGAGTGTTAGCGAGTTTTGAATACCTGCGGTGTGAATACAGGTTGTGAGTACCTGTCGTGTTGATAACTAGCAGAATGTTTATTATATAGCTAACGGTTAAGCCGCTACTATTTCTAATTATATTATGCTCCATATTCTTACAGACAGTTGCTACTAACATATATATATATATATATGAAATGATGTACTAACCCTCACATGCTTCGACTATTTATTTTTGTTGGGTGTTTGGGCTCGTCCTCAGGACATGGATCCGAAGAGAATATGTGTTTCCACTTAGTTCGGTGACGAACAATTATTTTAATAACCATTCACAGGAGACGAAGATTAACCATGATGTCCAACTATCGCGAGATGATACGCCAGCTGATAGAACTACCCGAGCAGAGGCACCCCCGTCATCTCTAAACTCCTGAGACATGGGTTATTATCACACAAACTTTCGAGAGAGAGTGTTAGTAGTAGTCTTTTGAAGCCTATGAGCTCAAAGTATAAACAGTGGCTGCGACCTTTCCTTGCTCTGATATATACATATATATTATTACATATATTTTGTGACTTTCTGTTATTGCTTCCGCAATTCTGTAATGTGATGCGAATGTTGTGATTCAAGTAAGACAAGACGGCCAACTAGTGCTTAGTAGAGTGGATTATTGACTATTGAGAAGCACTTAGTGAACGTCTTGATGTAAGTAAGGTTGTCAGGATCGCGATCCGGATCGTAGGAATCGTAGGATCGGACGATCCTACGATCCAGATCCTACAATTCGATCCGGATCTTAACCCAGATCAAAATCAGGGTAAGATAAAGCGGGATCGCGATCCGGATCGTGGAATCGGTAGGATCGCGATCCGTAAGAATGATTCCACGATCCCGATTTTCCCCTCTCCCGATAAAGCGAAATAGTTAAAAGGAGGAGCGGAATAGTTAAACCCTATTTCCCCTCTCCCGATTTTCCCCTCTCCCGACCCCTTCCCAGCTGCGTCTTCACCCGTTCCCTGGTGCTCCCCGCTGCTTCTTCAGCCGTACCCGTAAGGACCTTCTTCTTCTTCTTCTTCTTCCCCTATTTCCCCTCTCCCGATTTTCCCCTCTCCCGACCCCTTCCCCGCTGCATCTTCACCTGTTCCCTGGTGCTCCCCGCTGCTTCTTCAGCCGTACCCGTAAGCACCTTCTTCTTCTTTGATATTTCTTTAATTTTTGTAATATTTCTGTAGGGTTCTTCTGTAATTCTTGTAGGGTGATATTTCTGTAATTTCTGTAATATTCTGTAATTTCTGTGATTTCGTGATGAGAGTGTTGATGATAATTTCTGTGATTTCTTCATGAAAGTGTTGGTGATATTTCTGGTCAGCTAGGGTAGAAAAAGTCTAGATTTCTGCCCAGAAATCATAGAAATCATCCAGATTTCTGGATGATTCCTGCCCAGAAATCATCCAGATTTCTGGATGATTCCTGCCCAAAAATCATCCAGTTTTCTGGATGATTTCTGGGCAAGAAATCATCCAGATTTCTGGATGATTCCTGCCAAGAAATCATCCAGATTTCTGGATGATTCCTGCCCAGAAATCATCCAGTTTTCTGGATGATTCCTGCCCAGAAATCATCCAGTTTTCTTGATGATTTCTGCCCAGAATTCATCCAGTTTTCTGGATGATTTCTGGGCAGAAATCATCCAGATTTCTGGGCAGGAATCATCCAGATTTCTGGATGATTTCTGCCCAGAAATCATCCTATTTTCTGGATGATTTCTGGGCAGCAATCATTCTGTTTTCTGGACTGATTCCCAGAAATCATCCAGTTTTCTGGATGATTTCTGGGCAGAAATCATCCAGTTTTCTGGATGATTTCTGGGCAGAAATCATCCAGATTTCTGGATGATTCCTGCCCAGAAATCATCCAGATTTCTGGATGATTCCTGCCCAGAAATCATCCAGTTTTCTGGATGATTCCTGCCCAGAAATCATCCAGTTTTCTGGATGATTCCTGCATAGAAATCATCCAGTTTTCTGGATGATTTCTGGGCAGAAATCATCCAGATTTCTGGATGATTTCTAGGCAGAAATCATCCTGTTTTCTGGACTGATTCCTGCCTATAAATCATCCAATTTTGTGGATGATTTTTGGGCAGAAATCAGTCCAGTTCTCTCGACTGATTTCTGCCCTCTAGACCGATTTCTTGGGAGAAATCAGTCCAGATTTCTGGACTGATTTTTGCCCAAAAATCAGTCCAAATTCCTGGATAATTACTGAAAAATCATGTTTATGCCTATTTGGTTGTTGTTTGTATATGCTTATATTTTTAAAATGCTTAATTAGCTTTGTAGATGTCTGCCTCTGGGTCCGGTTCAAAGCCGGTTGGAAAAAAGTTCTAAAGGAATGCATCAGGTTCGAGAGGTGATTTGGGTTGGGAACATGGGATTGAAATTGATAGTACAAACAAAAAGTGTAATGTAAGTACTGTTTAGTTATTAGATTTGGTAGGATATATAGATTGAAACATCACCTAACCGGAACTAAATATAACGTAGAACCTTGCACTAAAGTACCTGAAAATGTTAGAATATAATTTTTGAATATTCTGCAAGCTCATGGGAAGGAGATTGCTAAAAAGAAAAGAAATATTGGGGAGGCTATTCATTATGATGAAGAAGTAGAAGTGGGTATAGGAACAAAGCAAAAAGGAAAAGAAACAATGGATGTTTTTGTTAGAAAATCAAATCAAGCAACAATTAGTCATATTTTCAAGAAAGATGCACGTGAAAAATCCTGTCAACAAATTGCACGTTTTTTTATACAAGCGCAATTCCATTCAATTGTGTTAAGAACCCAGAATTTGTAAGCATGATTGAAGCAATCGGACAACACGGCCCCGGAATGAAACCACCATCTTACAATGATATTAGGGTAAAATATCTAAAGTAAGAGGTGAGCAGAACTCTTGAGTTGCTAGAGGATTACAAGTTGGAATGGAAGAAAGTTGGTTGTACTATTATGTCAGACGGATGGTCAGACAGAAAAAGGAGATCCATATGTAACTTCTTGGTAAATAGCCCTAAAGGTACCGTGTTTTTATCATCAATAGATACATCTGATTTCCCCAAAACTGCAGATAAAGTTTTTCAAATGCTAGATGAAGTTGTGGAGAAAATTGGAGAAGAGAATGTAGTGCAAGTGGTAACCGATAATGCCTCAAACTACAAGGCGGCCGGACAAATGTTAATAGAGAAGAGAAAACATCTATATTGGACACCCTGTGCTGCGCATTGCATTGACTTAATTTTAGAAGATTTTGGAAAAAAAAATTGAATTGCATAAATTAACAATAGCAAAAGGTAGAAAGATAACATCTTACATCTACTCCAGAACTTTGCTACATACTTGGCTACTTGATTTTACAAAGGGTAGAGAGTTGATACGCCCTGCAGTTACCCGATTTGCGACAGCTTACTTGACATTGGGATGTCTTTCTGAAAATAAGGGTGGTTTGATGACGATGTTTACGTATGCCAAATGGAAGTCTAGTAGGTTTGCCGGTTCAAAGGAGGGGAGATCAATTCAAAAAATTATTTTAAATACAACTAGATTTTGGTCTCATGTTACTTCATGTTTAAAAGCAGCATTTACACTCATCAAGGTGCTTAGAATGGTTGATTTGGAGGCCCCTGTGATGGGATTTATATATGAGCAGATGGATCAAGCTAAGGAGAAAATTCAAAGTAATTTTGAAAACATCAAGAGAAAGTAAGTAACTGCAGCTTACTTGTTATTTTAAGTTTCATTGTGTTTGGATGTATATCATATTATCATAACATGCAATTGTTATTTTATGTGTTATGTTGTAGATATGAACCAATATGGGTCATCATTGATGAGAGATGGGCAAGCCAACTTCATAGACCCTTACATGCTGCAGCTTATTATTTGAATCCCCATTACCACTTTAGCCCATCATTTAGGGCAGATGCTGAAGTAAAATTGGGATTCTACAGTTATCTCCAACGGATGATTCCAAATAAAGAGGAGAGAACGAAAATAGATATTCAAATGGATGATTTTAAACATGCAAAAGAGTTATTTGGGTTAGAGTCTGCAAAAGCCACTAGGAATAAAAGATCTCCAGGTGAGTGTGAGACAAATTATGTTTATAATATTTTAAATTATTAATCAAAAAGTATGTAATGTAATTTTTTGTTAATTATTTGCAAAATTTTCAAATTTACAGCTAATTGGTGGGATTCATACGGTGACAATTATCCCGAATTGCAAAGATTTGCTATTTGGGTTCTAAGTCTAACATGCAGCTCTTCCGAATGTGAACGTAATTGGAGTGCATTTGAGATGGTGAGCTCGATGCCTCAAATATTGTTGTATGTTTAAAAGCATAATCTCAGTTGAATTTTTATTATCATTAACTCATTATAATTCATATTTTAAATGTTCATGCAAAAAAAAGGAACCGTCTACATCAAAAGAATATGAATGATCTAGTGTTTGTTATGTAATAAAAAGTTGATGGAAAGACAAGATAAAAGGGAAATGCAGTTAAAGGAAATGTTTTTTTAATTTTGAGGATATCCCTTCTGATGATGAATGGATCACAGAGATGGAAGATCCAGTTCTTCCCCGTAAGGGCAACTGGTTGAGGATTATTCAACAAAAAGATGCTTAGGAAACATATAGTGACGATTGCAATGAAAGGAATGTTGAACAAACCACAACTAAAATGAATGAAGAAGGTAAGTTTCATATTAAATTTAAAATAGATCTGATAGACTCTCTTTTCTTAATAGATCTCGCATCGTGCTCTCTTTTCTGAATTAAATTACTTTTTTTTGTAGGTGGATTTGAAAATCTCACCATAAGGGGCAGTGATCATGATGCTATCGAATATATTAGTGAGGGTGAATGGGATGATGACGAGAATGTCAGTGGTGATGATGAGGAAAATGTGACACTTGATGATGAGGACATGGTCGACATACCGATTAAGGATTTGTTCTGATTTTTGATGGTTTTTATTGACCATTAGATGAATCATGAATCTACTATTCGATTTGTCATTTTGTTTTAGACATTATTTTTGTATTTCGTATTTGATATGGTGGAAGACTTATAATTGAAGTGTTTGTTAATGATTTGTTTTAGACTTATATTTGAAGTGTTTATTAGTGATTTGTTTTCATTGACCAATATGTTTTAACTATCTGAATCATCTGATAGGCTGATAGCATTGTTAATTACTTAATTTGTCATTGTTATAACTTACAAAAGGGTTATTTGGGTTAATTGTTTCTGTGATTTATGTTTTCTCATTTATAGGTTCATCTTCATAATTTAGTTATTGATGATAGTTTGACGAAGGTGGGACAGGCGGACAGCTAAGACAAAAATGCTTACTCATCTTGGCTTTAGAGTTGCTAACATAGAGTCTGAAGTTACACTACTCAGGTAAATTTAGAATCATAACTGTTTCTTTATGCATGTTCTTATTTTATCTTACACTTAGGACTATTCTAGATTTCTCGTAATAATAGTCTTATTACTCTTAATAAACAAATGAAAATGATTAATTATATGATTTTTAGTATAAATTATTTGTGTAATTATATGATATGATTGATATCAAATTCAATTTCATCATTTAGGTCTAGTTTTAAGAATGTCGTGGGATCTTACGATCCACGATCCGATCCTACGATCCGATCCGATCCAACCCCTTAAATGATCCCACCTAGGATCTCGATCCTGACAACCTTGGCTGTAAGGCCCGTCTCCGACCCGGGCTATGGTTGGGGGAGGGGGTCTTACATTGGGCATGCTAGTGTCAAGGTCTGAGAAGAAGATTTGGGTGTGGCGGTGACATTTACAAGATGTGATTACTGGAATTAGTTCTGCTGGAGGCGTAAGGACTGGTTGAAGTTCATGAGTGCGTGAAATGGATTGTTTGCAAAGTAAGCAGTGTCAATTTGTGCACAGGAAGAGGAATCTGGGGAGTTTGATGACTGTCCAACAACAGATCTTAGTTTTAGGTGTTGAAAGAAGTGGACATGGGCCTGTGAAGTGATTTGGAAGTGGGTTAGAAGCAGATCTTAGTTTTGATTTAATTTTTTTTTTTGTATTTTTTACTTGATCTTTTACAGTCTGTTCGGTTCAAGGGTTTTGACCCGCCGAAATGGTTTTTGGCATAAATAAATTAAGTTGGTCATTCGATTCACAAGTTTTACAGGTGGTTTTGGAATTTGTCAAAATCAGGTTTTTAGGAGCACGTCTCGACCAATTCTTGTCCTGCGCCTTAGATTTTGATGAAAGCAACCTCCCGCGACTTTCATTCCGCGACCTCTGCTAATTTTCTCGCTGCGCCATCTCCTCCTCTCATCGTCTCTTTTCCTCTCGCCGGTAAGTTTTGGTGTTTTCTTCTTTCTCTCCACCTATCTTGCCCTCTACTGCATCTTTTCATGCCCATATACCTTCTGCAGTGCTGCAAGGCGGCGTCAGTCCTCACGATCGTAAGAAAACCTGCAAGTCGGCGGCTATTCTGACGGTCGCCGCCCATTCTGACGCTATTTCTCACCGCCGCAGCTGCTTCACGCCATTTCTGAGGGTCCACCGCTGGTAATATTTTTTTAGTTTATGCGATCCCTAGCATGTTCCATCTGCCTTGCCCTCTGTCTTGCATTCCAGCATGTTCCATCGCTGGACAATTATTATTATTATTAAATTTTTTTACTGAATCAAACAAAGGAATGCTCTATCCAAAATTCCAAATTATATCTGTCTTGTGTTTTGTCGAGTGCCCACCAAAAATACATACCTTAATACAAATTATATCTGTCTTGTAGGCGCATCAAGAAAGCTAATTTCTTATTTAAAAACAAATCTTGAGTTGCATGAAAAATATTATTTCTTCTATTTTATGTTTCCAACTAGTCATGATTATGAAAGTAGCTGGTAAATTAGTATTTTCTAAAGTAATGACAAAGAACTTACATGGTTTATATATTTATATTTCTTCTTATTGTCATATGTTAGATGGATCCGTCCGAGTTGAGAGAGAAATTAATTAAAGAATATATTCTGAAATGTGGGTATCTCACAGCGCTCGGTGCTTCTTGGGCAGCGTTAGAATATATATCTCTGGAACCTGTAGACCATGATATGAATACTGTGCTACGATCTTCATTACTTAGACGTATATATGAAGATTCTGAAATCAATTACTTCAACATGTTGCGTATGGGTAAACAACCATTTGACGAGCTATGCCACATATTGTCTAGTAGAGGTTTAGTGCATGAAAGTAAATATGTATCTGTGAAAGAATCTGTTGCACTATTTCTATACGTTATAGCACATAACAAGAAGTTTCGCAATGTTTGAATTACGCATCTCCGATCCATGGATACTATTAGTATACACTTCAATATCGTGCTCAGAGCAATGTTGAAGTAAGTTAGAGACTACATTAAGTTGCCGGAAATAAGATCGATTCGTAGATTGAGATGGTTCGAGGACTGCGTTGTGCGTTAGATGGTACACATATTCATGTAACTGTGCCCACCAGAGAACACGGAAGATATAGAAATCGAAAGCAAACAATAACGACTAATGTGTTAGGTGTTTGTGATAACCAGATGAAATTTTTGTATGTTCTACCTGGTTGGGAAGGCTCGTCATCAGATTCAAGAGTATTGTGCGACGCGCTAGAAAAGACTGATCGATTTGAAGTACCAGTAGGTAAGTAGTTATATTTTGTCAATCCTCTATTTCATGACCTATATTAAATTACATTGGTGGAATAGGTAAGTACTACCCGGTAGATGTTGGGTACACCAACGGTCCTAGTTTTCTTGCACCATATCGATCAACATGTTATCATCTGCAAGAGTGGTCAACACAAGGAAACAATCCCACTAATTATAAAGAACTGTTCAATTTGCGTCATGCTAGGGAACGAAATATAATTGAGAGAACGTTTGGTCTGCTGAAGAAACGTTGGGCAATACTACGACAGCCATCTTTTTTTTTCATATTAGGTTCAGGTATGAGATAACTACTAATAATCGCTTAGATACTTCATGGAGTTTGTAGTTCCAATAATAATTTTGATTGCAGGTGCAAATAATAAATGCATGTTGCGTCTTACATAATGTTCTAGTTGATAAGAGATTGACTACTGATTCACAATTGCTTGTTGAAGTTGATGCTAACATATTAGCTGCAGAAGTGCCAGAAGAAGAAGAAATCTACGAATATGATGAAAATGTTAATACAATTCAGTCCTCGAATGCTTGGACTTAATTTAGAGACAACTTAACTAATGAGATGTTTACTGAATATCAAACCCGTACTGAGATTTCGTAGATTATATAAATGTATATGTTATTTAATCATACTTTGGTATGTGTGCTTGTATAGAAATTTTTGCAAGTCATATATGATCTTAAGTACTTTTTGGCACAGTATATATGTTGTTTGCTTAAAAACTGATGCTATTTTCATACAAATGTTTGTTTAATATTTAATGTTAATGTGATGCATATACATGTAGAGAATATAAAATGGAAAGCGGGGCAGGAAAAGAGAAATCATATGTTTGTTGCGGCCAAACTCGGCGCTCCGGTCGATCCGTACTAACTTGGACCGCCTTAGCTCACGGAGCGGTCGAGCGCGCACACAGTCAGTTGAAGAGGGGAAATGTACACAAGGAGTTTTAACGTTGAAAACCCTTCAACCGGGTGAAAAACCACGTGACCGGTTCGCTGCCAGTCAAAATCCACTAGATCTGGGTGATTACAATATGTTGAGTGAGTCGGGGCGACATGCCGCTCCCATTACAACTAGTGGGGAGAGAGGATGGCTATAACTGCAGGCGGGCAACAGACTGCTCCGCCAAAGTGACTTAAATGGTGAAGTGCGCGGGATGCTTCTGACGCGTGCGCCTGGGGGCGGCGTGCTTGCGGGCTTCAACTGTCTCCTTCGCTCGACTTCCTCTGACTTTGGGCGCCTCCTTGCTAACTGTGCGTTGGTGTTGTGCCAATAACCGATGGCGGGCGCTGAAGGCAGCTGGTGGCCGCAGGAGGTCACTGGTGGCCGCCGGTGGCTGTCGGTGGCCGCTGGTGGTTGGCGGCGAGCGGAGGCCGATCCGGTGGAGGAGGCGGGAGCTTTCTCACCTGAGGAAGAAGAAGGAGAAGTGTAGGGGGAGAGAAAATTAGATCCCAAATAAGAGACCCCTGGGGGTCCTTTTATAGCCTCCAGGGGTTGGTTATGGCGGGCCCCACCTCTAAAGTGGTGGGGAAATGGGTGGTTACCCCCTTGATCGGACGGCAGGGAGGGTGCCCCCCTTGATCGGACGACCGGGGGCTTTCCAAGATGGCGGGCCGACGTGACGGTGGCGGTGACCGGGCGGCCGGCGAGGGAGGCCGGCCTAGGCTGCGGCCGGTCACGGTTATGGCCGGCCATGGCCGGGGCGGCCATGGCCGGGATCGGCCATGGCCCGGGCGGCCATGGCCCGGGCGGCCATGGCCGGGGCGACCATGGCCGGGCGGCCATGGCCGAGGCGGCCATGGCCCGGGCGGCCATGGCCGGGGCGGCCATGGCCGGGATCGGCCATGGCTGGGATCGGCCATGGATCGGCCATGGCCTGGGCGGCCATGGCCGTACCGACCACGGCCGAGCAACCATGGCCGCTCCCGGCCGTGGCCGAGGTCGAGCGCGGGAGGGCCGGCCGTCGGTGGCGGTTCGGCCTTAACCGGCGGCGGTTCCTCCAAGAAGTGGGGGAGTGGGTCCCGCCCACATCATCCCCTTGAGAGATCATGGGGGGTGGGGCCCACCCATGATTTTCCCTCATGGAGCTCATGGGGGGCTCCTTTTTCCTTATAAAATGAGGGAGGATCCCATCAAATGCCCCCCAAATCCCTTCGGTCCGGGAACGAAGAGAGCGCAAGGAGGGATTTTCTTTGCTCTTTGTTCTCATGGTGAGTGTCGGCGAGAGTTCCGAGGCTATGGCGGTGGAGCGAGGTTCCAAGGTAATAGGTTGTGTGGAGGCTTGGTGAACAGGCGCAGGACGCAAGCGGATGGAGACCGGGCGTTGAGGTGGCGCATGCGAGGAAGGGCCGCGGGGGCGGGCATTGGTCGCGCGTGCTGGCGGCATGCGCCGGCCGTGCATGCGCTGGACGCGCACGCAGGCCGCACAGGCCCCGCGCCCTGGCCGCGCGAGCAGGCCGCGCGCCTATGCGGCGCAGGCCGCGCAGCCCGGGGGGCTGGCCGCGCGTGCATGCCACGCGTGCTGGCCGTGCGGGCTGCGCGCGCAGGTCGCGCAGGCCGCGCGGGCTGTGCGGGCTGGCCGCGCGCGCAGGTTGCGCAGGATGTGCGGGCCGGCCGCGCGCGCAGGCTGCGCGGGCCGCGTGCGCAGGCTGTGCGCGCATGCCATTTGTGTACGCGCATGCTGCTGGCATATGGCTTGCGGACGCGGGTCTTGTGCGCATGCTACGTGGGCGGATTTTGCACTTTGAGGTCTTGTAACTGCGAACTGATTTTTATTTCTTTGTCGTGTGCAGGTGACGAAACGTTCCTCAGGTCTGATGCGCTTGCGCTCTTTCTTGACTGAGGACGACATAGAAATTTGGAGGGCGAAGTACGGGCTTCCTTCAGACTTGATGGTGAGGATCCCGCGGCCCGAGGAGCGGGTTCAGAACCCCCCTCGTGGGTGGATGACGATTTGCGACATTTCCCTTAGATCTGGCTTCCGGTTTCCGCCTTGCGATGAGGTGATAGAGATTTTGAAGTTCTGTGGAGTCCCCGTTTCCCAGTTCGCTCCGACTGGGGTCGTCCGAATTATGGGCTTGGTCACTTTCTTTCGTGAGCATGGGAGCTCGCTTTCTTTGGATCAGTTTCGGGACTGGTGCGACGTTCGCCTTGATGGTGGCGAACGGATTGAGGTGCGCAGCAACAAAGTCTGGCTGGAGTTTGAGGCCCGTAAAGATCGTCACCACGGTAATACTTTGTTCGGATATGTGAAGAACTCCTGGGGTCTTCCTAAGGTGTGGAATGCGCTTCCCGATCGTTGCCGCCGTGTGAGAGGGAGGGAGCGTGACTTCTCCCCAGCGCTGGGATTCTCTGAGCCTCGTGAGCTGGCCAATCGTCTCTTCAACATATATATTTATGTAGAGGAAAAGCGACTGTTGGGATGTGGTATTTCGGCGGGCACGACTCAGGTGGCGATGTCTTCTCAGGGAGGTGGTCGTAAGAGGAAGGCGATGACGGCTCCTGTTGGTGACCTTGATGCTGTGGTGGTGGTTTCTGACGACCCAGCTCCAGAGGTGCGGTCGTCTGTTTATCCAGTTCTTCCGGCGCCCGTCAGTACGGCGGCTCCTCGAATGTCTTCTTCCTTGAGAGCGATGAGCGAGGCGGTAAGGGGTTGACTGTCTCCTTTTCTTTCTTATTTTGTTTGAAAGTGGCTGATTGTGTGTCTTTCTTTTGCAGATCGAGACTCAGGCGCAGATTGCGGTGACTTGGAATGATCATTATGTGAGCTTGAAGGACGGATATCTCGCTTTGCAGGAGAAGCTTCGGTTGTCGATGAGCTCACTTTCCTCCTTGAAGGAGGAGCATGACCGGGATATTGCGCGGCTCCATCGAATTGGCTCAGAGTTGAAGTCCGAGCTAGAAGATTCGCGTGTTGCCCTAGATATGGAGAGGGCTCTGGTGGAGAGGACCACTCAGATGCTGAAGCACGCAAAGGAGGAGACATCTGGCTTGGGATCCCAACTGCAAGCGGCGCGAGAGGAGATTTCAGGCCTTGAGACTCATCTTCGGGCGGCGAAGGCGCAGGTGGAGGTTCTGTCTTCTGATGACCATGCATCGGAGCTGATGGCCGCAAGTCTTGCTGAGTACCTGGAGTCCCTGGACTACATGCGGGATCGTAGACTGATTGCGGAGGAGGTTCGTGATGATATTTGGTCCAAGAAATTGGAGCCTCATATGGATGATATACGCGAGCTAGCGCTCCGCCGCGACGTCTCGAAGGCCTTTCGCCTTATAGGGAAGCGCCTTGGGTGTGACACCTCCAGTTTCAGTTTTGCGGACGTTTCAGGAGATGAGTGCTCCGGCTCAGATGCTGATGGAGAGTAGCTGTAATGCCTATCTGCTGTTGTATGATTTGTTATGTATTTGTCATCATTTGCTTTTGTTGTAGCTTTTGAGATTGTCGTCGTTAGAGCTCAAATTCATTGCTCTTTATAATAGCTTTGTTTGTATGTCATTGTCAGATGGTCTGTGTGGATATGTATATTTCCATGTTGGTGGCGTTCTCTCAAGTGTCTGAGAGTTTGATTGAATCGTCTTCGATTTTTGGTGTTGCTGCAAAACAGAGAGGGTGTAAACTCCTGCGGAGGTGCTCATGTGTAGTGGGTTTATGGCAGTATGCGCAAGGCTGACTTGCGGCTTGGTTGCGTGGAACTAGTCCGCGGCTTTGTACGCAAGGCTGGTCTGCGGCTTAGTTGCGTGGAACTGGTCCACGGCTTTGCGCGCAAGGCTGGCTTGCGGCTTTAGTTGCACGAGGGATGCTCGTGGCTTGGTTTGCACGGGGGATGCCCGCGGCTTCTTCGCGAGGGGGGCAGGCCCCCACGGTGTCGCGTGGAACTGGTCCACGGCTTTGTGCGCAAGGCTGGATTGCGGCTTAGTTGCGTGGAATTGGTCCACGGCTTTGTGCGCAGGGTTGGCCTGCGGCTTAATTACGTGGAACTGGTCCACGGCTTTGTGCACAAGGCTGGCCTGCGGCTTAGTTGCGTGGAACTGGTCCACGGCTTTGTGTGCAGGGCTGGCCTGCGGCTTAGTTGCGTGGAACTGGTTCACGGCTTTGTGCGCAGGGCTGGCCTGCGGCTTAGTTGCGTGGAACTGGTCCACGGCTTTGTGCGCAGGGCTGGCCTGCAGCTTAGTTGCGTGGAACTGGTCCACGACTTTGTGCGCAGGGCTGGCCTGCGGCTTAGTTGCGTGGAACTGGTCCACGGCTTTGTGCGCAGGGCTGGCCTGCGGCTTAGTTGCGTGGAACTGGTCCACGGCTTTGTGCGCAGGGCTGGCCTGCGGCTTAGTTGCGTGGAACTGGTCCACGGCTTTGTGCGCAGGGCTGGCCTGCGGCTTAGTTGCGTGGAACTGGTCCACGGCTTTGTGCGCAGGGCTGGCTTGCAGTTTAGTTGCGTGGAACTGGTCCACGGCTTTGTGCGCAAGGCTGGCTTGCGGCTTAGTTGCGTGGAACTGGTCCACGGCTTTGTGCACAGGGCTGGCCTGCGGCTTAGTTGCGTGGAACTAGTCCACGGCTTTGTGCACTGGGCTGGCCTGCGGCTTAGTTGCGTGGAATTGGTCCACGGCTTTGTGCGCAGGGCTGGCCTGCGGCTCAGTTTGCACGAGGGATGCCCGTGGCTTCTTCGTGAGGGGGGCAGACCCCCACGGTATTGCGTGGAACTGGTCCACGGCTTTAGTTGCACGAGGGATGCTCGCGGCTTCTTCGTGAGGGGGGCAGGCCCCCACGGTGTTACGTGGAACTGGTCCACGGCTTTAGTTGCACGAGGGATGCTCGCGGCTTCTTCGTGAGGGGGGCAGGCCCCCACGGTGTTGCGTGGAACTGGTCCACGGCTTTAGTTGCACGAGGGATGCTCGCGGCTTGGTTTGCACGGGGGATGCCCGCGGCTTCTTCGTGAGGGGGGCAGGCCCCCACGGTGTTGTTCTGATTAGCGCCATACATTTTATTTGATTGCATGATCTCCAAGTGGGCAAGCCATTTTCTTGATTCTTGTATATCAGGGTAGGTGAGGAGAATGGTGGTAACATGTCCGAGGTTGATCCTGCAGTTTAAATAGTTCAAATCAAGATGTATGCCATTTGGATAGTTCTTACTAGCCCAGGCTGACGAATTTTATAATGTTTGGTAAATACAATAATCGAATAAATGAAATGACTTAAGGATAGGGGTGGCATGAGCAGGATTGGAAGACATCCCAGAACGATTGTTGGAGTATTGCTGTATAGTCGGAATCAGCTTGGATGACGACGAATTGTACGTCATAGGATGTTTGTCGGTGTGCATCTTTGAGGATAACTGGAAAAGTGATAGTACCAATGACTGGTACTGGGTGATCCCCGAGAACATGAGCGCTTGCAGACGTTAGTTTGAGGTATCTGGCGGTGAGCTTGAGCTGAAGCAGAGTTGATAGAAATAGTATATTGGTGGTGACCTCGTCGTCAACTAGAACTTGATTTAATTCGGTAGGTGGTTCGCCAATTTTGACTGTCGTGCATCTTATGCTCTGGTTGTTTGGTGGTCTTCTTCTTGATAGGGATTGATCAACTGCTCCTAAGCTGGCCAGTGGTTGGATTTCCTCCTTTAGTCCATTGCATTCGTTGGTGCTGTGGCCATGACCCCGATGATATTCGCAGTATCTTGTCTGGTCTGCCTTGGGGTTTGGCCGCGACGCTCTTGGTCGTTGAAATGACGGATCATTCTGAATTGCATGCATCACATTAGTGCGGGTGGTATTCAGAGAGATATATTCCTGGAGCGGATGTTGCCCCCCATTCCTTGGAGGGTCGCGTTGACGGCCATCGCGGCGACGCCGATTTTGGCATCGTTCTTTTTGCGTCGTGTGAGTGGGTTCATCTTCTTTCTTCCTTTTCTGTCTTCCACTTGGCCTCGAATTTTCTAGTGAGGGCTTTTTGACCGTCATGAACCTTTTGATGAAGAGGGCGGCGAGTTCGATGTAGCTAACAGTATCTTCTTTTTGTAGGGATTGAAGCCAGGTCCGAGCTTCTCCTTTTAGTGTTGTTGGAAATGCTCGGATCATGAGTTGATCTGAGGCGTTGCGAGCGTTCATGATGGCTTCAAAATATTCCAGGTGTGTCTGTGGGTTGCATGTTCTGCTGAAACTACGGATTTCTGCACCGGTGGTTGCCCAGGAGCTGGGTGAGTTATTGTTGGGTAGATCTTCATCTAATCCTTGCTTTGTGGCAGAGGTGCCGGGACCTATTATGTTTCCAGCGCTTTCTTCATAACAAGGACGTGCGAGGTAGTGATCGTACATCTCTTGAAGTGATGTTGCGGGTACGGGGGAGCTACTTGTGCTTGAGAATTCCTTCTGTATGTCGTACTCCCGGTGTAGGCAAGGTCTGGTGGAGGCAGGGAGTTCTTTTGACGGCAGTAAAACAACTTGTTCGAATGGCTGAGGAGTCTTTAGGCGGTGGAATGTCGGCTTATTTCGTGCTGCGCGGGTTGCATCGGCATGGCTGGTGTTCAGAGGGGAGTATCTTTGAGGTTGATGTTGCCCCCCAGTCCTTGAAGGATCACTTCGACGAGGTACATCCTGACGCCACTCTTCTTGTTTTGTGATAGTTTGTCCTTTTCTTAGCAGAGATTCTGGCGTCGAGCCCTGATTTGGCCGTGACGGGGAAATGACTGGTGCTCCCAAGTTTTGGAGCCAGGTGAGTATTTTGGTTTGTAGCTCTTCCATTCGGCGGATACGTCCTTCCAAGACAGTCGCAGGAGCTAATGCGGCTTCCGCGGGCAGTGGTAGGTCCTCCAGAAGGTGTGATTGCGCAGGCTCGGGATGTCTGCCAAGGTTGAAGCCTTCAGCGGTACGAGTGCTTCTTTTTGCCATTGCAGTTGCAGGAATGGTGAACTTGTTCTGCAGAGGAGTTTGGGAATGTTTCCCACGGACGGCGCCAAACTGTTGCGGCCAAACTCGGTGCTCCGGTCGATCCGTACTAACTTGGACCGCCTTAGCTCACAGAGCGGTCGAGCGCGCACACAGTCAGTTGAAGAGGGGAAATGTGCACAAGGAGTTTTAACGTGGAAAACCCTTCAACCGGGTGAAAAACCACGTGACCGGTTCGCTGCCAGTCAAAATCCACTAGATCTGGGTGATTACAGTATGTTGAGTGAGTCGAGGCGACAGGCCGCTCCCGTTACAACTGGTGGGGAGAGAGGATGTCTATAACTGCAGGCGGGCAACAGACTGCTCCGCCAAAGTGACTTAAATGGTGAAGTGCGCAGGATGCTTCTGACGCGTGCGCTTGGGGGCGGCGTGCTTGCGGGCTTCGACTGTCTCCTTCGCTCGGCTTCCTCTGACTTTGGGCGCCTCCTTGCTAACTGTGCGTTGGTGGGGTGCCAATAACCGATGGCGAGCGCTGAAGGCAGCTGGTGGCCGCATGAGGTCACTAGTGGCCGCCGGTGGCTGTCGGTGGCCGTCGGTGGCTGTCGGTGGCCGCTGGTGGTTGGCGGCAAGCGGAGGCCGATCCGGTGGAGGAGGCGGGAGCTTTCTCACCTGAGGAAGAAGAAGGAGAAGTGTAGGGGGAGAGAAAATTAGATCCCAAATAGAGACCCCCGGGGGTCCTTTTATAGCCTCCAGGGGTTGGTTATGGCGGGCCCCACCTCTAAAGTGGTGGGGAAATGGGTGGTTACCCCCTTGATCGGACGGCAGGGAGGGTGCCCCCCTTGATCGGACGGCCGGGGGCTTTCCAAGATGGCGGGCCGACGTGACGGCGGCGGTGACCGGGCGGCCGGCGAGGGAGGCCGGCCTAGGCCGCGGCCGGTCACGGTTATGGCCGGCCATGGCCGGGGCGGCCATGGCCGGGGCCGGCCTTGGCCGGGATCGGCCATGGCCCGGGCGGCCATGGCCCGGGCGGCCATGGCCCGGGCGGCCATGGCCCGGGCGGGATCGGCCATGGCCGGGGCGGCCATGGCCGGGGCGGCCATGGCCGGGGCGGCCATGGCCGGGATCGGCCATGGCCGGGATCGGCCATGGCCGGGCGTCCATGGCCGGGGCTGCCATGGTCGGTGATAGTTTAACTTTCAAGGCAGCCTAAACACCTAGAGGGGGGGTGAATAGGTTCTGCTTTTCTTATAAAAACTTCTAGGCAGAATTCAATTCAATAGCTAACACAATTGGCACATCAATTACAGAAAATAAAACATCACAGATTGCACAATGTTTTATAGTGGTTCCCCAAGGTCTGGGTACATCCACTTTCCCCCTTCACCTATCTAGCAGTATGCTAGATTCGGCCAAACTTCCACTTATCTCAGATCATCAGATCCTACAACTCAGAACCCAACTGGTTCCTACAACTCAGGCACAACTGCCCTACCTCAGCCTTGCCCCAAGGCCTATAACTCAGAGAATATCCTTCTCCTACACTCAGGCAAACTGCCCTACCACTCAGAGTTCAACACTCCTACACTCAGCCTTTATAACATAGGCTTACAACTCAGATCTGTGTAAACAGATCCTACAGAAATATAGAAAAGATTATTAAACTGTCTTGCCAAAGTTGAGAGAGAAAAGGCCAAGACAATTCTTGATCAGCTGATGCAATCAACTGTATCTGAGCCTTCTTCAAAGCTTCTTGAAAATGAACTTAGCTGAGTTGATTCCAAACAGCTTCTTGAGAATCCACTGGTGGTTTCTTTCTTCTTCTTCTAATTCTGGCTTGATCTCTCTCTATCCAGCACTTTGAATGATTCTTCTGAATTCTGATTAGAACTCTTCTTAGATCTATCCTTAGATAGTCTTCTTAGATCTCCCGGAGAAGATCTTCTTAAGTGACTAGCACTTTCTTGAAATGAATTGGATTGTGATCCTTCTCTTCCTTTTTGATTCAAAGTTATTCAAAAGGACTATCTGTTGTGTTTTTTATTCTCCTTCTGAATCTGTCTATTTATAGACATTCTTCATGGTAACCGGCTGATCCGGTTTCTAACCGTTTTCTGATAAGTCTGACAGCTTCAGTTAACCGGTGGTAACCCACAGCTGTCAAGTCTTCAAACAAGTCCTGTGCCTTAGTCTTGAACCACAAGTTGTTGAAACAGTCTGTCAGAAAGTGTCGAGACCATCTGTCTATATGTGTCGACACAATTGACTTTGGTGTCGACACAGTCTTCAGTGATGTCGACTAAGTTGCCTTTGAGTCGACACAGCTTCTTCTGAAAATAACTTGGTCTTGACTCTTCAGTGTGTCGACACAAGTCCTGTGTGTCGACACAGTTGTTGTAGAATCATAACTTAGTAAGTGTCGACTTAGCCTTCAGGTGTCGACACATTCATTTCTTAAATCTGCTTTAATGTGTCGACTTAATCACAATGTGTCGACACATTCTGCTGGTGTCGACAAACTTGAGGTCGACTATTTTCTTCTGTGTCGACACATTCAGCTGATGTCGACAATCTTGAGATCGACTATACTCTTCTGTGTCGACACATTCTCCCAATGTTGAGGTCGACGCTTTTCTTCTATGTCGACACAAATTCCCAGAGTTGTGTCGACTCTTTTCTTCTGTGTCGACACAAATTCCCAGTGATGTGTCGACTTACTTCTTCTGTGTCGACACTCTTTCCCAGTGTAGTTGTAGACTAACTGCTATGTGTCGACACTGCTTCCCAGTGTTGTGTCGACTATTTTCTTCTATGTGTCGACACTGCTTCCTCTGTGTCGACACTTGGACTTAGAATTTTTCTGCATACTTTATCAATTCTTCACCTGCACATGTCAACTTAAAACAACATCAAATACACCTTGATGTATATCATTGAGCTAGGTTGGGCTTCTTCAAATCAGGTACACATTTTCCAATGTACCCAACAATCTCCCCCTATTTGGAGAAGTCATAACCCCTATAGCCAATGATATACACCATTTATAAACAGTACTAAATGATGATTAATGACATAACAGGAATACTTTAATATAAACAAAACATAAAAACAATTCATCACAGAATGCACATTATAATATGTCAAACAACATTTTGTTTATAACTGGATAATGTTTGATTACAATGTTTTACATTTAATGATTACATCACAACATTACAAAACACTATAAAAGAACTTAAAACATAATCAGGATTGATCAGGCTCTCTAATTATAATCCCTTTGCCAGATTGAATTGTAGCTGTCACAGGAGCTTCTGATTCTTCAACTATCTTCTTTCCTTTAAGATCAGCTTTCTTCTGAGATTCTTCCTTGATCCTTTGCCTTTCAAAATAATGAAAAGGCTTTGGGAAGTATTTGCTTGGCTCCTTAGCATCTGATGGCAGTCTTCCCAGCTTAGCTTTCCTTCTGAATTGTACTATTGCTTCTTGTCTTGCCTCATACTTCTGCCATTCTATTTCATTGTACCACTTGCCTCTCTCATGAACTTTATCTTGTACAGCTTTTCATGCAGTGAGTATTATGTTCCTTGAAGTAGGACTCCACTGCTCATAATCTGGCTTAAGTACAGCCTGCTCTCTGAATTTCTTCTTTGCTAATAGAGCATCTTGCTGTTCTTTCAGAGTAGCCTCAGGCTTATCAACCTTTCCAAAGACAATATTAGTAACCTCCTTTGGAGGACTATACATTCCTTGAACTTTCTGATCAATCATGTCAAAATCTGGAGGGGGGTAAATGACTTGGGCAACCTCAGGTTGATTGCCTTCAAGTAGATTTGATTGTATTCCTGATTCAGCCACCATAGCATCATCACACAATGGGGGATATCCCAAAGTGGCTCGGATACTATTGGTCACCCATTTGGAGTGCTCTGAGCCTGCATGAATTAGCATCCTCTCCCCCTTTATGGCTTCTCTAGATACATGATCTCTTAGATCTTCCTTTTGAAATCTGATTTGGCCATCCAAATAATTCACACCTTCTCTAAAAAAATGGTTTTAACTTGTTAAGCTTTTCAGATATTTCTTTTTGAGAGGTTGAGATGGCTGTCTTAACAGAAGCAATGGCAGCTTGAAAATTCTTATCAAATTCGTCCCTTTCTTTGGCTCTATCTGCAGGCAGACCTGGACCAATCTTCTTTACTTCCTCAATGATCTCATTATGAGATTCAGTTAAATTATCATTCATTCTTAGCTGGTTTTCCAAAACATAGCTTTGCTTCAAAGCAATGTCATCCACCTTTGTAGTAATAGCCTCATGTTATTTAGCTAGATAAACCACAGCATTGCCACCCTTGTGGAAGCAATCTGTCATTTCCTTTTTATGCATGTTGACCTGAAACTGGATGGACTTTATATCCTGAGCTAAGTCAAACTGAAGTGACTTGCTATTTTCATCAACATACTTTTTCATAGCCATCCTTTGTTCATCCAATTTTACTTGTAGATCTATCATAAATTTGTTGTAATCAAAGGCTGGAGATACTTGTAGAGGTGTGGTCTGTAAAGCCTGCTTATAATGCTTGCTTCTTCTCTTAAATACAACAAGTTTTCTTTTCTTTGCCACCCTGGCATCTTCAGTTTCTGTTTCAGATGAAGTATCTACATGAATTCTTTCTTGAGGATGATGAATTGTATCTGTTCCAGGGGCCTGTTGCTCAGTTTCAACATCCACTGGCTCACCCTCAACCTGTGGCTCAACTTCAGCTTCCTGATCAATGTCCATACCTATGGACTTCTCAATATCTGGTCCACCTCCTACTTTATCAGCAGTTGTATCAATATCAGGGAATAACTCCTCCATAGTAAATTCCAGTTGAGCTGTAACTTCTGCAGCAGTTAAAACTTGAGACAAGTTTAACTGTGCTTCCTCTTGTACTTGCACTTCAGTATTTGTAGTATCTGGAGTAGGAGTGGACACTAGCTCCCCCTGAACCTGTGCAGTAATAAGAATATGAGCAATGTCTTTTATAGTAAAATACATTAGCTCCCCCTATACCTGAGCAGGAGTAGATACCTTTGGAGCAGGAGTGGAAATTGGCTCCCCCTGCATCTGTGCAGGTGTTGACACTTCCTGAACTATAGTTGAGTCAAGCTGTTTTTCAACCTGTGTCCTCAGTGGGTCTTCTTGTAATTGTTCAGATTCTTGATTTTGTGTAGGGGATTTCACAGGGGTGTCTGGCCTGCTCTCTTCAGGCACATCCTTGGACAGCACCCTATCCCACCTAGAGAACAGTCTCATATCCATTCTTCTCATATGATTAATCTTACTCCCTTGCAATTGCTGCATCACTTCAGGAATCACTCCAGTGAAGTACAGGCTCATGATCCTAGCCATGTTAGGCTTCTTGATTCCTTCTTTGATCTTATCAAAGATCACTCCTGACCAATCAGTAGGAATAGTAAAAACAATCCTGGTCATCAGGCTGAACATATAGGCAGAAATCCTATCATGTCCACCTGTCTTGCAGAGGATTACTTTCCTAACTACTTCTGACAAGAACTTCCCTTACTGATTCATACCCTTCCTGTTGAATGCAGCTCCAATCTTTAATCCTGAGTCCAGTCCACACCATTGAAGGGCTTCCCTTGTCTTAGATATAGGAACTTCCTCTTCATTCTCAACTACTTGCAATTGAAAGATCTTTCTTAAACTTATTTGATTAATCTTCACCTTAGTCCCTTGAACAGTGGACTTAATCTTGAGGCCAGTAGAGTGGACTGATGCAGAGATAAAGAACTCGTGCACCTCCTTCTTCCAGATTTTAGTAGGTTCTGAGATGAGAAATTCTAACCCTGACTCAGAGAGGAGGGTGATAACTCCTTGAACATCTGGCGGCGCCTCTGCAAAGGCCTGGCGCACCAACTCATACCCTTCATTTATGTTGTCTTCAATCCTTGGCGCCATCGGTTCGTCGAGAAAGCTTGAGAGAAGAGAGAAAGATAGACTGTCGACACAGGGTTTTAGTCTCGAAAACCTTGGAAGCGTGTCGACAGAATGAGTTTTTGACCTATTTATAGCCTCAGTTGAAAGAAGTTCAAAAGGCGCCAAAAACAGTCAAAATATGTCGACACAGACGGAATGTGTCGACACAAACTTCTATTGTCTCGACATTACTTCAGCCTACTATGTGTCGACACCAATTTGTGGTTATGTCGACACCTTAGATAAACAGAAATTCTGTGTCGACTCTAAGGATAAGTGTCGACACATATTCTGTAAGTGTCGACACCATTTTCCTGGTTGAGTCGACATTACATTTCTGGTTAAGTCGACAATATAACTCTTAAGTGTCGACACATATTCCCTGTGTCGACACAATATTTCTGACTTGTCGACATAATTTCTCTGAGTCGACACATTATTACTGAATGTGTCGACACATTCTTACTTAGCCAATTTCTGTAACTTCAATGTGTCCTTTTTAACACTTGATTATGTTGTTATTACTTTTACTTACTTATATACCACTTCAATAGCATTGTTAATGATTTTGTTAATACATTAATCAATGGTTAACATACCTAATTCAATTTTGAATTTATTGAATTTGGTTTCATCTAAAGGCTTAGTAAATACATCTGCTATTTGATAATCTGTTTTTACAAATTCCAATGAGATGTCTCCTCTTTCTACATGTTCTCTAAGAAAATGGTATTTGATTTCTATATGCTTAGTTCTACTATGAGAAACTGGATTATTAGCAATAGAAATAGCACTCTTTGAATCACATAAAAGGGGTGTTCTACTTACCTGAATACCATAATCCTTAAGCTGATGCTGCATCCACAATAGCTGTGCACAGCAGCTTCCAGCAGCAACATACTCTGACTCAGCTGTGGAAATTGCCACACTGGTCTGCTTCTTACTACTCCAAGATATTAGTCTTCCTCCCAGGAATTGACAAGTACCTGTAGTACTCTTTCTATCCTCTCTACATCCTGCAAAATCTGCATCTGAATAGCCTGTTAGTAGAAAATCTCTATTCCTAGGGTACCAAAGACCTAGAGTAGGAGTGCCCTTTAGATATCTCAGAATCCTTTTGACTGCAGTATAATGAGATTCTTTAGGGCAGGCTTGGTACCTAGCACAGACACATGTTGCATACATAATGTCA
The DNA here is from genome assembly GCA_039513925.1 of Platanthera zijinensis. Classification (NCBI taxonomy): domain Eukaryota; kingdom Viridiplantae; phylum Streptophyta; class Magnoliopsida; order Asparagales; family Orchidaceae; genus Platanthera; species Platanthera zijinensis. The sequence continues at coordinate 141,647,582 of CM077094.1, forward strand.
GGTCTACTAGCAGTGAGATATAGTAGAGACCCAACTATTCCTCTATACAATGATTCATCAACAGGTTTACCTGTCTCATCTTTGCATATAGGCATACTAGTTCCCATAGGAGTTCTCATGGTGGAGGATGACTCCATACCATACTTCTTAATTAATTCTTTGGTGAACTTAGACTGGGATATGGACAATCCATCATCAGTCTGTCTTACTTGGAGTCCCAAGAAGAACTTAAGTTCACCCATACTGCTCATCTCAAACTTCCCTTGCATAAGTTTGGCAAACTTTTTACAAAGGTTGTTTTCAGTAGATCCAAAGATTATGTCATCAACATAGATCTGGACTAAGATGATCTTTCCTTTGGATTCCCTGAGGAATAGAGTTTTGTCTATCTTTCCTCTTGAGAATTTATTCTCAATGAGGAAGGTAGACAGGGTTTCATACCAAGCCCTTGGAGCTTGTTTTAACCCATACAAAGCTTTCCTAAGCTTATACACATAATCAGGTTTAAGAGAATCTATAAAACCTGATGGCTGCTCTACATATACTTCTTCTTTAAGATCACCATTCAGAAATGCTGACTTCACATCCATCTGGTATACTTTGAAGTCTTGGTAGGCTGCATAGGCAAGGAACATTCTGATTGCCTCCAGCCTTGCTACTGGAGCAAAGGTTTGATCAAAGTCAATTCCTTCTTCCTGCCTGTATCCTTTTGCAACTAACCTTGCTTTATTCTTCACTATTATCCCACTCTCATCTAGCTTGTTCCTATAGATCCACTTAGTGCCAATTATATTGTGGCCTCTTGGTTTAGGAACAAGCTCCCAGACTTTGCATCTTCTGAATTGATTCAGCTCCTCTTGCATAGCATCAATCCAGTGCTGGTCTTGGATAGCTTCTTCAAACTTCTTAGGTTCCATCTGGGACAAGAAACTTGAATGCAAAACTGTGCTTTGATTTCTGCTTCTAGTTTGCACTCCTTGTCTTGGATCACCAATTATCTGATCAGTTGGATGATCTCTCAGATATCTTATAGCTGGAGGAAGATTTCCTTCAGGTTGAGCATCTCCAGCTTCTTCATTCTGCTGAGCCTCCTGGTTTTCATCAGCTTCCATTATCTCTTGTACTCCCCCTGGACAGCAGCCTTCATTTTCCAATGCTCCATCTTCCTTTGAAGCTTCAGCAATGGAGAGCTTGTCCATCTTCTTGCTTATACCTGTTGAGTCATTTGATCTACAAGACAACTCACTATTGATTAATCTTGTTTCATCAAATACAACATGCACAGATTCTTCAACAACTTGAGTAGTTAAGTTGAAGACTCTATAGGCCTTACTATTTGTACTGTACCCAACAAATATCTCATCCTGGGATTTGGCAGCAAACTTAATCAAATATGACTTGCCATTGTTAAGTATATAGCACTTGCAACCAAAGATCCTAAAATAGGATAGATTTGGTTTTCTGCCTTTCACAATCTCATAGGGAGTCTTTCTGTGGCTTTTGGTGATAGAAGCCCTATTGATGACATGACAATCAGTGTTAACAGCCTCAGCTCAAAAATATTCTGGGAGAGAGGTGTCACTCAATAGAGTTCTACCAGCTTCAATTAATGTTCTATTCTTTCTTTCAGCAATTCCATTTTGCTGAGGTGTTCTTGGTGAGGAGAACTCTTGGAAAATCCCAAAGTCTTTACACAAGTTTGTTATGCTTTCAGAATGAAACTCAGTACCATGGTCACTTCTGATTTTGACCACTATACTATTCAGTTCATTCTGAATTTGCTTTACAAAATTAAGTAGTACACTTGGGGTTTCAGATTTTTGTCTTAGAAAGAACACCCATGTAAATCTAGAATAGTCATCTACAACCACAAAAGTGTAGACCTTCCTACCTAGACTATGAACTGGCATAGGACCAAAAAGATCCATATGCAAGAGGTATAAGCACCTCACAGAGTCCTTGTTTTCAAGGCTTTGAAATGAGGATTTTGTCTGCTTGCCCTTTTGACAAGCTGAGCATACCCCTTCCTTTATACACTTAACTTGAGGCCCATTACTCACTAGTTCTTTACTAATGAGTTGGCCAATTGTCTTGTAGTTTAGATGAGCCAATCTCTTGTGCCACTTAACACAATGGGAAGCATTGTCATCAGCTACAAGACAAATGGGGGAAGCCTTATTTTCACATTCAAAATTAAGGCAATATACATTTCTCTTCCTATACCCAGTCAAAATGATCTCTTGATCACTTGACCTTTTGATATGACATCCATCCTTACCAAATGAAATGTCATATCCTAGATCACTCAGCTGGCTTATGCTTATTAGATTATGTTTCAAACCTTTTACATAGGCCACTTGGGTGATAGTAATTAGGTTAGAAGAAATGTTACCAAACCCTTTGATGACTCCTTTTTCAGATCCACCAAAGATCACTTTATGTCCATCTTTGACAGATGAATACTCCTTCAGCAGCCCCTTTGTTCCAGTCATGTGCCTGGAACAACCACTATCCAAGTACCATATAGAGGCATGGTTACTTGGATTCACCTGCAATACAGAATTACTTACCCTTAGAACCCAAGTAAGTCTTGGGTCCTTGGTTCAGGTTAGCATTAATAAAGTTATCATAACCTCTTCTAACAGGTAGACTCTTATTCTTTATAACACTTGTGTTATACCAGCAGTCCAATGCAAAATGACCCCTCTTGCCACAGCACCAACATTCAAACTTATTGTATCTAGATCTAGATACATCCTTGTCAGAAGAATTTCTGTTCATTGCTGGTGCTGTTGCAACTTCACCTACTGATTTCTTAAAACCATTTGGTTTATGACCATAGGTAGGCCTGCTTGCCTTAACACCCTTGTTCTTCAGAACATTTGTCTTAATATGATCTTGAATGTCTTCATGATCATATATGTTAGAAGGCACTTTCTCCTTACTAAACTTTATGGGGACTGAAAGGTTTAGTGGCTGAATAGGGGCTTTGCCTTTCCTCTTGAATCTGTCAGCCCTGGAGTTACCTTTAAATCCTAATCCAGCCTTACCCTTCTGAGTGACAAATTCATCTATCAAGGGTAAGACAGATTTTGGCTTAGAGTAACTAGCCACTAAATCCCTTTCAATTCTAAGTCTGGCCTCCAGACTCTTTACTCGATCATTAGTATAATTAATTGTGCCCATCTGAATAATAGTTATATTCTTCAGCTTGGCAATTTCATTTAATTTTTGATCAAGGACTTTTTCTAACTCAGTTGTTGCTACCCTTAGTTCAGCAATTTCCTGAGCCTGTGTTTTAACCAGATTCTTGCTTTTCTTAAGGGCCTGCAACAAGTCCCCATACTTGTCTATCAATTGATAGACATCTCCTTCAGATCCAGATGCATCTTCATCACTTGATGCAGATGTAGCTGATTCTTCACTTGTATTACAAACAGATGTACATGAAGGACAGTTTACCTCATTAGGACCAGACTGATTCTGGCATATGTCCTCTTCTGATCTTGTCATCAAACCCATGCATTGATGTTCATTGATGGAGTCTAGCAACTGCATAAACTCCTCTTCCTCAGATGCAGCATATAGTCCAATATATGCTTCAGCTTTAGATCCTGATTCTGAAGTTGACTGGTCTGACAGACTTTTATCTTTCTTTGCTACAAAGGATTTCTCCTTCTTGCCTTTCTGATAAGTCTTCTTCTTTTCTGAAGATTCCTTCCTTTTGTTAGGACAATCAGCCACTACATGTCCAGGCCTATTGCAACAATAGCAGACAATCTTTGAAGTAGTGGCTTTGCTGGGCTTTGATCTGCTTTTCTCTTTCCTTGATGACCTTCTCTTCTGATAATAGTCATCAACTTGCTGTGATGTGGAAGGCCTAGACTTCCATTGCTTCTTTTTCAAGAACCTTTGGAATTGCCTTGTGAATGCAGCAAAGTCTGCATCTGAATCACAGCTTTCTGAACCCTTATTTGAATTTTCAGAACTATCTTCTTCAACTTCTTTAGGAGGAGATGGTGATTTCCTCCTACTCTTTCTAGTGGCTTCAGCATTAAATGCCACAGTCTTTTCTCTATGCTCTCCTCTTGAGTTTCTTTCCTCCTCCTTCCTTACCATAAGTTGCATTTCATAGGATAACAACTTTCCAAACAGGGTTGGAGGAGATATCTCTGCCAATTTAGCCACTTCTCTTATGGCACAGATCTTTGTATCCCAGTCCTTTGATAAGGATCTTAAGAATTTGTCATTCAGTTCATAGGTACTGAAGACTCTTCCATAGGAGATTAGCTCATTCACAATTCTATAGAATTTCTTATAGCACTCAGTTATGCTATCAGATTTTCCTTGTCTAAAGCTTTCATACTCCTGATTTAGCATAGACTTTCTGTCCAGCCTTACTTCTTCAGATCCCTCCATGTAGACAATCAATGTGTCCCACATCTCCTTGGAGGTCTTGCAGTGAATCAGATTTTGAAATGTTGAATCATCTATGGCACTAACAATGATGTTCTGTGCCCTTTTGTCCATGGTTGCCAAGATGATTTCATCCTTGGTCATTTCTGAATAAGTCTTTGGTATTTGGATATTTGCATCAAGAACAGATATCTTCATTGGAATGAAGGGGCCTTCCTGTACTGTGATGTAAATCCTTGGGTCAGATGCCTCCATAAACAATCTGACTCTTTCTTTCCAGATCCCAAAGATTTCCTTCTTGCATATGGGTAATTTCATAGACCCCAGCTCCTTATGATTCTCTCCAGAATCCATCTTCTTGATTCTTGAATCTGCCTTTCAGATCTACCTCAGACTGTTAAGTCCTTTTTGAGGAACCTCCCTCTGATACCACTTGATAGTTTAACTTTCAAGGCAGCCTAAACACCTAGAGGGGGGGGGGGTGAATAGGTTCTGCTTTTCTTATAAAAACTTCTAGGCAGAATTCAATTCAATAGCTAACACAATTGGCACATCAATTACAGAAAATAAAACATCACAGATTGCACAATGTTTTATAGTGATTCCCCAAGGTCTGGGTACATCCACTTTCCCCCTTCACCTATCTAGCAGTATGCTAGATTCGACCAAACTTCCACTTATCTCAGATCATCAGATCCTACAACTCAGAACCCAACTGGTTCCTACAACTCAGGCACAACTGCCCTACCTCAGCCTTGCCCCAAGGCCTACAACTCAGAGAATATCCTTCTCCTACACTCAGGCAAACTGCCCTACCACTCAGAGTTCAACACTCCTACACTCAGCCTTTATAACATAGGCTTACAACTCAGATCTGTGTAAACAGATCCTACAGAAATATAAAAAAGATTATTAAACTGTCTTGCCAAAGTTGAGAGAGAAAAGGCCAAGACAATTCTTGATCAGCTGATGCAATCAACTGTATCTGAGCCTTCTTCAAAGCTTCTTGAAAATGAACTTAGCTGAGTTGATTCCAAACAGCTTCTTGAGAATCCACTGGTGGTTTCTTTCTTCTTCTTCTAATTCTGGCTTGATCTCTCTCTATCCAGCACTTTGAATGATTCTTCTGAATTCTGATTAGAACTCTTCTTAGATCTATCCTTAGATAGTCTTCTTAGATCTCCCGGAGAAGATCTTCTTAAGTGACTAGCACTTTCTTGAAATGAATTGGATTGTGATCCTTCTCTTCCTTTTTGATTCAAAGTTATTCAAAAGGACTATCTGTTGTGTTTTTTATTCTCCTTCTGAATCTGTCTATTTATAGGCATTCTTCATGGTAACCGGCTGATCCGGTTTCTAACCGTTTTCTGACAAGTCTGACAGCTTCAGTTAACCGGTGGTAACTCACAGCTGTCAAGTCTTCAAACAAGTCCTGTGCCTTAGTCTTGAACCACAAGTTGTTGAAACAGTCTGTCAGAAAGTGTCGAGACCATCTGTCTATATGTGTCGACACAATTGACTTTGGTGTCGACACAGTCTTCAGTGATGTCGACTAAGTTGCCTTTGAGTCGACACAGCTTCTTCTGAAAATAACTTGGTCTTGACTCTTCAGTGTGTCGACACTAGTCCTGTGTGTCGACACAGTTGTTGTAGAATCATAACTTAGTAAGTGTCGACTTAGCCTTCAGGTGTCGACACATTCATTTCTTAAATCTGCTTTAATGTGTCGACTTAATCACAATGTGTCGACACATTCGGCTGGTGTCGACAAACTTGAGGTCGACTATTTTCTTCTGTGTCGACACATTCAGCTGATGTCGACAATCTTGAGATCGACTATACTCTTCTGTGTCGACACATTCTCCCAATGTTGAGGTCGACGCTTTTCTTCTGTGTCGACACAAATTCCCAGAGTTGTGTCGACTCTTTTCTTCTGTGTCGACACAAATTCCCAGTGATGTGTCGACTTACTTCTTCTGTGTCGACACTCTTTCCCAGTGTAGTTGTAGACTAACTGCTATGTGTCGACACTGCTTCCCAGTGTTGTGTCGACTATTTTCTTCTATGTGTCGACACTGCTTCCTCTGTGTCGACACTTGGACTTAGAATTTTTCTGCATACTTTATCAATTCTTCACCTGCACATGTCAACTTAAAACAACATCAAATACACCTTGATGTATATCATTGAGCTAGGTTGGGCTTCTTCAAATCAGGTACACATTTTCCAATGTACCCAACAGTCGGGATCGACCATGGCCGGGATCGTCCATGGCCGGGGCGGCCATGGCCGGACCGACCACGGCCGAGCAGCCATGGCCGCTCCCGGCCGTGGCCGAGGTCGGGCGCTGGAGGGCCGGCCGCCGGTGGCGGTTTGGCCTTAACCGGCCGCGGTTCCTCCACGAAGTGGGGGAGTGGGTCCCGCCCCCATCATCCCCTTGAGAGATCATGGGGGTGGGGCCCACCCATGATTTTCCCTCATGGAGCTCATGGGGGGGCTCTTTTTTCCTTATAAAATGAGGGAGGATCCCATCAATGTTCATTGGACAAATGATATGTATCGTACTCTTTCCAATGTACTACTTGAGGAGTACGATAAAGATCACAAAACGCTGAATGGACAGAAAGCAGTGGCCTTCACAACAACAATCAAGGCCATGAAAGATTTATATAATCTGGACTTCACAAAGGAGAAGATCATGACCAGACTAAAGACATGAAATAAATATTACAAAGAGATATCCGCAATGTTGGACACAAGTGGCTTCAGATGAGATTGGGAACGAAATACCGTGAAAGTTGACAGTGAAGATGTTTGGGCCAATTATGTCAGGGTATATTCATTTATCGCATTCTATGGTTTGGTTTTAATTATTTTACAATTTTTATTCACGCGGTTTAATCATGTTGTGCAGGCTCATCCTACTGTGAAGCACTACAGAGATAAGGTGTTCATTAATTGAGGAGACTTAGACATATTGTGCGGTAATCACAAGGCAACATGTGCATTTGCGGCGACAACAAATGAGACAGTCATTGAGTTGAATGAGGAGTCAATAGGTGAAGAAAGCAACTACGCAACAGAGTCTTCATTAGGAGGGAGCAGTAGACAGAGGAAAATGAAGCAAACTCCCGGCTACACAATAGCGAATGCAATCAATAGAATGACAGACAATATGGATCACACAACGACTGCAATCACAAGAAGCAGCGAAGCTTCGAGGGTTAATACTACTCAAATCTATGAAGTACTTGCTCAACTACCGGATCTGCAGAATCTTGAATTAGTAAAGACCATGGATCTTCTAGGTGTCAGTCAACTGAAGTTTGATACGTTCATGGCACTATCAAAGCACATGAGGACGACGTGACTTCACTTGCAGTTCTATGACTTATGAGCACATGATGATGTCGTGTTTTTGTTTGTTCGTAATTTGTTGTTATGTTTCTACGTTCTATGTTTAGCGGACTATCGTATATTATTAATTTTTGAATTTTTGTTTGTAGTTTCTTGTATTGTATTGAAACATTCAATATCTCATGACTTTTTGTCATCATTGTTATTATGTTTATATTTCTTTGAAGTAGTCTATTAATATTTATGTTTTAAAATTTGTGTTATGCATGTAGTTTTTATACTTATAAATAGAATTTTTAATTTCATACAATTTCTGTGGATGGATTCCATTCTGCAGCCGAACAACAGAATTGACCAATTCCAATTCCTATAGCTGAAAACCTTCCTACAGCCGAACAACAAAATTGGAATTCAGGAAAATCAAAACCTATTGATTTTTGATTTTACTGAATTCCAATTCTTCAAAACCAAAACTTACGATCCAAACGAACCCTTATTAATCGCCGACTCCTGGTGGGGTCAGACACATGAATTTCTCAAGAATTAGTCCAAAAATGAAGTGCGAGAACAGGATGAGGCGGGAATCCGAGGGTGAGTCCCTCCCACCACTCGTTCCCTCGAGTCCAAGCCCACCCCGCCTCCACCCTCCGCTTCTCCCAAACAAAAATCGAAATGCATCTTCCTTCTTCCTCTCGTCATCCTCCTCCCTCTCCCCTCCTCCGCCGCCATGACTTCTCCCTCCTCCATTCTCTTCTCCATTTCCAGATCCAATGCCGCCGCCGCGGCCGCCGCTTCTACCGCTGTACCCTTCCCTCTCTCCTTCCTCCACCCACCCGCTGCACCTCCCAACCTCGTCCCCCGCCGCCCGTCCCCTCTTCTCCCCCAACTCAAATTCCACCTCTCCAAACCTCTCCTCACCCACTTCCACCCCCCATTCGCCGCCGCCGCGTCCTCCTTCGCCGAAGCGGAGGAGAACGAAACTCTGCCGCCGGAAGATGGCCGCACCGCGGCTCCCTCCTCCAAAGACGGAGAACAACACTCCGAGATGGCCCGGGCCTTCGGCATCTCATCCAGGGCGGCGTCTGGCGCTTGCGCTTGCTTAGTCCTCGCCGCCCTGACCTTTCCCCTCGCGATGCGGCCCGTGACCTCCGCCGCCACGGCGAAGGTCAGGGTCCTCTCCTACGTAACCCTGCTTTCCGGCTTCTACATGGCCTGGAACATCGGAGCCAATGACGTGGCCAACGCGATGGGCACGTCGGTGGGATCTGGAGCGCTCTCGCTCTGGAAGGCGGTGGTGATCGCGGCGGTGCTGGAGTTCTCCGGCGCGATCCTGATGGGGACTCATGTCACCAGTACTATGCAGAAGGGGATCCTCGTTGCGTCGGTGTTTCAGGGGAAGGATTCCTTGCTCTTCGCCGGGCTGCTCTCCTCCCTCGCTTCCGCCGGCACTTGGCTGCAGGTTTGATATTGTTTTCTGTCTTCTTTCCATTACTCAATTCCTTCTGTTTCAATGACTCTGTTGCGCTAATTTTGCTGGTTCTACTCGGATGCCTTCCACCTGTTTGAGGAATTGGCAACTCATTTTACTATGAAAAGGATTAATGGGATTGTTAGATTTCTCTTCCAAACGTAACTTGATTTAGGCCTGAGATTTTTTTAAAAAAGTGTAATTAGCATTTTGCACCCAAAATAATCACACTTTTGGCACATTGCATCTCAAATCTGTTAATTTGTCATAATTTGTCAGGTGCTAAAATAAACTTTTGTCCAATGCCGTTCATGTCTTTTTCTAGCCTAGTTGTAAGCAATAGCATGAGGAGGGTAGAAGGATTCTATTTATTGTGGTCAGTTGAAAAGTTATTTTACTCTTAGATATGAATGAAGCATATGTGACCTAACCATAATCACACGTAATCTGAACCTTATCGTTACAATTCTTGGTAAATTTTAAAGCTTTCCCTTGCTTGGTAACGTACATTCTCACTGCATCTCAAAAATCTGAAGCTGTATTGAAACACAACCCAACGTCAAACTTTGAAATTAGAATCAATTGCATCACCTTGATTTATTTGAATTTTGAAAATTTTTCTTTCGGTGAAGGTTGACTACCATGCTGTTACGCGAGCACATTCTATCATGCGGTCACATTCACTCAAGTGGGCCCCATTGTCAGAATTTATGGAGTGCGCATATGGAATCTGCCTTGGAGAAATTTATTATTATTAATTAATGCCAAATTTACTCAAGTGGACCCCCCTCGATAGAATTTATGGAGAGCGCATATGGAAGCGGCCATGGTCAAATTCTTGTAATCAATTTGTATGAATTAATTGCATTATTTTGTAATTCCTTTTTTTGTTGCCCTCCCTCTTTTATATAAGGGGGAGGCGTTTTTTGTGTGGAGGTATCTTGGATGTATGAAAGAAATTAGGATTGCTCCTTAAGTTTCCCGTCTCTTCTTCCTCATTTCTTCTCCCTCCCCACCGCCGCCCCCCTTCCCTTGTCGGATTCCTCCCGGGAAATTATCTTAACCGTAACAATGATCCGGCCTGCCGCTCTCTGCTCGTTGCCCTTGCAGCCGACGATAACCAGCGTCGTGCTCGACCTCCACCTCATCCACGACATCCGCAATGACCTCCGGGCTATAAGTACCCTCATTGCCAATCACCTAGCCAACGCCAAACACATCGAGGAGGAATCCGCTATGGCACTCCACTTGATGTCCACCACTGGGGAACCGCAGGAGAATGCTTCCTCCTCCTCCAACGTCGAGTAGACCACCCCACATCTCCTTTCTAGCGTCAAGAAGCCCGCCCTACCTTCCCCTTCTAGCGTCGAGCAGCCCGTCCCACCTTCCCCTTCTTGCGTCGAGCAATTAGAGCTGGAGGTTCTTGCAGTAACCCCACAAGAGCCGAAGATTCTACCGGCTATCCTACCAAAGCCGGCGAACCCATCGTCCGTTCAGGATATACGGCCACTGTGCGCTCTTATTTTTCCCCGCTACCAGGAGGAAACACCGACGCAACCGCAACTCGAGTCAATATCGACCCTCTTCCGCAATGGGCGCCTGCGCCCGATTTTTCACCCATGTCCGGTTTTTCATTTTTGTATGCCTTGTCATCATCAATTTTGTTGTTGTTGTTGCCCCTCTCTTACTCGGTTCTCCGTTCTCCTGCCGCCCATCTCCGTCCTTCCACCTAGGCCTGTAAGCCAAAACCAACCGAACCGAACCAAAACAAACCATACGGTTTGGTTCGGTTTCAGTAGGCCGCGGTTCGGTTACGGTTTTGATTTTAGAAAAATCATACGGTTCATTTTATGATTTTGTGTGACAAACCGAACCGAGTCGAATCAAACCGAACCTAAGTTATCAAGGCGCGCGCCTAGGCGCGCCTAAGGCGCCGGGCGCACCAGGCGCGCGGCATAGCGCCCTAGCAAGAGCTAGGCGGGCGAATTGGCCTAGGCGCGCCTGGGGCTCGCCTAGGCGCGCGCCTTGCGTGTATCTCGGGCGTTGGTTAGGCGCGCGTGGCCTAAATCCGGTCTAGGCGCCCGGTTCACTGTAAAACCTGCGGTGTTTTATAAGATGCCAGATCCGGCCTTCCCTCATTTTTCCCGATTCACGCGAGCGAGAGGTTAGGGTTGAAATCGCACTGTTCCGCGCCTGTCGCCCCTCGTCGCCGCTCGGTTTCCGGTCGCCGCTCCTCTTCCGTTCACCGGCCACCGCCATTTTTGGTAATTACTCACTGCACTCCTTCTTCTTCTTGCATTTTTAATTCGATTGAATGTTTTTTTCGGCTGTCATTTTTAGGGTTTAGATTTTTTGGATGGATTCCATGTTTTTTGGTCGCTCTTCTTGGTTCTAGCATAGACACGTAGTGAAAGCACTGTAATTTCTGTGATTTTTTGGTTGCTCTCTTCTTTTTAGGGCTTCTAGCATGGTCATAGTGGAAGCCCAGTTCACTGTAACAGTGAACTGGGCTTCCAGTTCACTGTTTTACAGTGAACTGGGCTCCAGTTCACTGTTTTACAGTGAACTGGGCTCCAGTTCACTGTAAAACAGTGAACTGGGCTGCTCCAGTTCACTGTAAAACAGTGAACTGGAGCAGCCATTTACAGTGAACTGGAGCAGCCCAGTTCACTGTACAACAGTGAACTGGGCTCCAGTTCACTGTAACAGTGAACTGGGCAGTGAATTGGGCTAGCCCAGTTCACTGTAACCGTAATTATGGATTTACTGTAACAGATTACTGGATTTACTGCCCAGTTCACTGTTATAATTATGGACTGGGCTGCTCCAGTTCACTGTAATAGTGAAATGGGCTAGCCCAGTTCACTGTAAATTGTAAAACCATGAACTGAATGCTATACAAGTTACAACTATAGTTTTCAGCAATTATCTTGTTCTAGGAAATCATTTTTTTGTAAAATGTTTTAATAGCTGGAAATGGATGCGAGTGGATCTGGTTCATCCAGTGTCCAATCTAGGATTGATCCAGGTTGGAAGTATGTGCGGCAGATATCTGTTGCAAATAAAAATGATTTAATTTGCATTTTCTGTGAAAAAATCACAAAGGGTGGAATTTATCATGCGAAACAACATATAGTGGGAGGATTTAGAAATACCAAAGTCTGTCCCAAATGCCCACAACATGTAAGGACAAAAATTCAAGACTATATGCAAAAGAAAATGGCTGTAAGCATGACAGAAAAACAAGCATTTCCGGACTTCGCAGATGTAGATACCTTTGGAAACGATGAGGATATGGATGACGTCGGTGCGAAGATTCATGGATATGGTCCAAGTGGTGTGCCTAAAAAGTCTCGGACTAAAGGACCGATAAAAGTTTTCTTTGCACCTAATATTGAGAAAAAATTGAAGTAGAAAGGCCAACATCAGCAAATGAAGCAAACTTCTATCAACGAAGCATGTAAGAAGGAACTTAGAGGGAGGGCGTGCAAGCATATAGCTCAGTGGATGTATGATGCAGCCATTTCTTTTAATGCGGTTACCTACCGTAGTTTTGCAGTGATGATAGAGTCAATTGGCCAGTTTGGGGTTGGATTGAAACCACCCAGTTATCATGAAGTTCGCTTGCCTTTGTTGAATAATGAAGTGGCTGAAGTTCAGAAGATGATGAAGAACTATGAGGATGAGTGGAGGTTATTTGGATGTTCTATCATGGCAGATGGATGGACAGACAAGAAACAGAGAACACTTATTAATTTTTTGGTAAATTCACCAAAAGGTACATTCTTCCTGGAATTTGTTGATGCATCTGATTATGCAAAAACTGGTGAGAGGATGTTTGAATTGCTTGATAGAGTGGTGGAACGTGCTGGAGAGGGAAATGTAGTTCAAGTTGTTACTGATAGTGCAAGCAATAATGTACTAGCAGGTAAATATATCGTTAATCATCCTCTTTTAATATTTGTTTAATTTTAATGCCATATATTGAAATTAAATAAATGTGTTTATTATGAAATAGGAAAATTATTGGAAGCAAAACGACCGCATTTATATTGGACACCGTGTGCCGCCCATTGCATCGATTTAATGCTGGAGGATATTGGAAAGATGCCAAACATTAGTAGAACAATTAAAAGAACAATGAGCATCAACAGTTATATTTATGTTCGGCCTGGACTAGTCAACATGCTAAGAAGCTTCACAGGAAAAGTGGAGCTTGTTAGACCTGCTATTACTAGGTTTGCGACATCATTTCTGGCTCTTCAGCGCATTCATAAGCAAAGGACAAATCTAAGGAAGATGTTCACTTCAACTGAGTGGACATCAAGCAAGTGGGCAAAAGAAGCAGGAGGTAAGCAAGTACAGAGCATCATATACATGGTCTCTTTCTGGAGTACTATTGTATACATTTTGAAGATTTTTGGACCTTTAGTTCGGGTACTAAGATTGGTAGATGAGGAGAAAAGACCGGCTATGAGTTACATCTATGAGGCTATGGATAGAGCAAAAGAGACAATCATGAGCTCTTTCAATGGAAAAGAGGAAAAATATAAAGAAGTGTTAGCGATTGTTGACAGGAGATGGGAAAATCAGCTTCATCGACCATTGCATGCGGCGGCGCATTACTTAAATCCAGAGTTCTTCTATTCAAACCCTGAAATGACATTAGATGGAGAAGTCATGAGGGGTTTATATCAAACCATGCAAAACCTCATTCCAAGTCCTGAAACTCAAGATATAATTATGGACCAATTAAGTTTGTATAGAAATGCCGAAGGTTTATTTGGAATGCAATTTGCAGTTCGTCATAGAAAAACAAAGTCCCCAGGTTAGTTAATTTCTATTAATTTCTTGATTCATTAATTTTGACATTAAATATTATTTCAAGTTTCATTAATTTCTTGATATTTATTTTTTGGGGCAGCTGAATGGTGGCAATCATATGGAGCTGATACTCCTGATCTGACTAAATTTGCGGTAAAGATTTTAAGTCCTACTTGCAGTTCATCCGGATGTGAGCGCAACTGGAGTTTTTTTGAGCATGTATGAATTTTTTTGAACAAGTATGCAAATATTAATTTATATTATTATATGATTAATTATTTATTTGTTATGAACTTATGTTGCAGGTCCATTGCAAAAAAAGAAACCGACTAGCACAACAGCGGCTAAATGATTTAGTATTTGTAAAATACAATCGTGCCTTGCGTCGGCGATATGATTCACGTGATCGTATTGATCCGATCTCGCTGAAAGATATTGACGATAGCAATGAATGGCTGATGGGAAGAATGGAGGAAGATGAGGAGGTTGAGCAGGATGACGATATAGTTTTTGATGACGAATTATTGACCTGGGGTGCAGTAGCAAGGGCCAGCGGAGTAGAAGAAGACATCTACTCCACGCGCTTATCTAAATGGAAGATGGTAGCTGATAAGAGGAGCACATCTAAGAAGAAGGCACATACTCCAACAATGCGTACAGATGATGTCGAGGATGAAGAAGAAGTTGAGTTCAATGAGGAAGAAGAAAGTTTTAGTGAGGAAAATGAAACATTTATTGATTCAGACGATGAGTGATGGCGTGATCGCCATGATGTTATGTTATTTTCTTGCACATTAGTTTTTAGTTTATGATTGATGACTTAGTAACGTGGTAGCTTATGTTTGTTTTTGGGTGCGAAAAATTACAATGTTGATTTGATAGATTATGATTGCTTACTTGCTTGATTTATTTATGCTGTTATTTTTATTATGTTGCCTTCAAAAAAAGATCTCATTTTATTATGCTTGAATGTTTGATTGTAATACGTCCTTTGTGTTTTATGAAAGGATTTGGTCATTTATTAGCTGAATGGAAGCCATGCTATATAATTCAAGAGGGGTTGATCATGGGTGTTTAAAAGGTACAAATATTTTTACAGTAAATTTGTTTATCTCCGTCTAATGCTTTATATTACATATTGTAGTTTTTTATTTGATTTCTAGTTGCACTTTATATGCATCAATTATGACTATCATGTATTTATATCACTTCTCACATGTTTAGATAGAATACTGAAAAATATGAGCTCTTATACTAACTTGATAGAATCGAACTAACTCAATTCCAAAATGGCTCTTATGCTAACTTGATAGAACAAAACTAACCCAATTTCAGCGAATTGGGCGCCCGGTTCGCTCAATTCCAGCGAATTGGGCGCCCGGTTCGTTCAATTCCAGCGAATTGGGCGCCCGATTCGCTCAATTCCATCGAATTGGGCGCTCAATTCGCTCAATTTCCTTTTCCCCCAATTTTTGCGCCTCACGTGTCTCAGGCGCGCGCCTGCGCCTTGCGCCTAGGCTCCAGGGGCCCTTTGCGCCTTGGTGCGCCTTGCGCCTTCGATAACTTAGAACCGAACCGAGTCGAACCGTTGTGTATAAAAATATTTAATTTATTAATTAAATTTCATTAAACCATACGGTTAATCATACAACAGTTAATTACATTTCATATTTTCATTAAACCATACGTTAAATTGTTAAATCATACGCTTCATGGTTTTGACTTTTGCGGCAAATAGTTAATTATATTTCATTAATGATTAAACCCATGGGCGAACCCAACACACTCAGGCGCGATTTTTCGTGGATTTCACCCTGCGATATAGAACTCATTTTTATTTGCTTCTTCTCCCTCGCGAGTCGCGATTTACCCTATCCCGCTAACTGCGCGCCTATCTTCCGCCGTTCCGAGTACCGCGCACCATTCTTACTTCTTCTCCACCTTCGTCGTTTCGATCTCAGATCCCATGTGGAGTGTTTCGTTCAGAAATTAGGGCAGCGGCGCAAGGAGACTAAGTGATAGCCGCAGCCGCAGTCTTCCCGCATCTCGCTTCCGTCTTCTGATAGACATCTTCTCCATCTTCTTCTTCCCTGTTTCGAGGAATCCAGATGCATCTTCGAACAATCAACATTCTCTGATTCCAGTGAGGTGGTTTCCAATTTCTTTGAATCTCTGAGATCTTAACTTCCTATTTCTCTTAATTCGATCAAAGATGACTCATATTGCTGTTCATCCCTTTTCATGTTTGGTGCTCTCTGATTTTTCTCTTTCCAGATCCTGTTCTTACCCCATTGGTCATTGTTGTTCAGCCCTTTCCAGATTTGAACCTCTTGCTGCCAGTGGCCAACAAACATTTCTCTTATATTTTTTAAGTTTTCTATTTTTTGTTTTGATTAAACATCTAAGTTGTTGATCTCTAGTTTAGATATTTCTCTAATCTATATCTTTCTCCAAATAAACAATGCTGATGAATATTTCATTTTCCATTCATTTGATTTTGGAGTCCTGAAATGATTAGGTGATAGGAATTATGTTCAGACAGCACTTTAATGTTTTGTGGTTGAGCCTCATTCATTGCACCATCCCTGATCTCTATCTATAAATCTTTAGGCTTTATCACATTATTTAAACCACCAAAATCGAATCGAACCAAACCAAATCAGTTCGGTTCGGTTTCAATGTTTGAGCGGTTCGATTCGATTCCAAATTTTTGGAACCACATAGGGGTGGTTCGGTTTGCGGTTTTGCTTACAAACCGAACCAAACCAAACCGTTACAGCCCTACTTTCACCCTTTGGCACAAGCCTCAATGACCTACTTCCTGTCATTCCTATTATCCTTCACTTCTTTCCTTACTCCTCTTTTCATCCCTTCGAAACCTCACCCACTTACCCACTCACATACGCAAAACACCTTTTTAATTTTTTCCCCTTAAGACCCCCACCTAACAACTTTTTCTTATTAATTATTGGCACAAGTGATAGTGTCTTCTATGTATTTCCTTCCTTGATCCCCCTTCCCACACATTATTTTCATGCTCCTTGAAACCCTAACGTGCCAATTTTCTTCTATTACTTGTTTTTCTCTCCTCTAGATCTCCAATTTACAAACCCCACGCCACTGCCATTATTAAAGTTATTAATAAATATTGGAGGCTCAACCTTGAGGACAAGGTCGATTTTTAAGGGCAGTATAGTGTTACACGGCACATTCACTCAAGTGGGCTCCCTCGTCAGAATTTATGGAGTGCGCATATGGAAGCCGCCTTGACGAAATTTATTATTATTAATTAATTGATAAATTTACTCAAGTGAACCCCCCTCGACAGAATTTATGGAGAACGCATATGGAAGCGGCCGTGGTCAAATTCTTGTAATCAATTTGCATGAATTAATTGATTGATATTAATTAATGAATATTAATTAATTAAATTTATTATTTTGTAATTTCTTTTATGGTTGCCCTCTCTCATTTATATAAGGAGGATGTGTTTTTTGTGTGAATGTGCCTTGAATGTATGAAAGAAATTAGGGTTGCTCCCTGAGTTTCCTCTCTCTTTTTCATCCTTTCTTTTCCCTCACTACCGCCGGCCCCCTTCCCTTGTCGGATTCTTCCTGGGAAATTATCTAAACCGTAACACATGCTCTATAATCTATATTCCAATTTTCGTATTTAATATAGATCTTAACTCATCCCTTACGCCACCAAATTCAACTTCATCTATATTTTCATTAAATAACATATCATCCAACTCAAAATCACTCTCGTCAAAATCATTCGTAAATGAAAAATCACTCTCGTCAGATTTCTCGTCCATGCTCAATGAATCACTGTCACTATTTACTTCAAATATCTGTTGAGAACCCTTTTTTCAATCAACATGTTCTACCACTCTACGTCTACAGAATTTGATATTATTTACTCCTAAAAAGGAAAAAAACAGCAATATATTGCACTCTTTACAAAACCAGTGTTGTGAATATCCTCCGACATGGTCGACATAAAAGTTTCATGGACAATGAAAAATTAAGGATAGTCTAATCACCTAGAGCGGGGGGGGGGGGGGTGAATAGGTGTTTCTGATTTTTAGTTCCGTTTATGTTTTTGCAAGTAAGCTATCACAAAAAATAAAAGCACACAAAAAACACACAGCTTTATAGTGGTTCTCCAATTATGAGTACATTCACTGTCCCCCTCCACCTATCTAGCAGTGTGTTAGACTTAGCCAACTCTTCCAATCTCTTAGATCAAAGATGAGAGAGGAAGTTGTCTACCTAAATCACCCAGAGGGGGGGTGAATAGGTGAGATGTGCGTCTATTTGCGGAATAAAAATTTAAGGAACTAGCACAGCACAATACCAAGCAATCACAGACGACAAAAGATTTATAGTGGTTCCCCAACCTTGGGTACGTCCACTTTCCTCACCAATCTAGTAAACCACTAGACTTGGCTACTCCACTATCTCGGATCAAAACGATCCTACACCTCGGAACAACGTTCCTACAAAAACTCGATCCAACTGGATCTACAAAACTCGGAAGCAAAAGCCTTCCTACGAATCTCGGAGAAAAACTCCTACACAATAATTTGTTTAAAAAATACAAACAATAATCTCAGATCTGGATCTTGACAGTCTTCTTCCTTAAGAGCTTTGGCTTGATCAGAGAAGTTGAAGACGACTTGAGAGAGATCCACAAATCTGAAAGACTGAATCACCTCGATCGAGAGAGTAGATCTAGAATCTTTAAAGCGCGGCGAGATCGAGTGATTTACTTGCGTCTGGATCGCTGAAGAATCAGAGTTGCAAACAGAGATCGGAGATCGTCGATCCAGAGCTTCTTCCGTGAACGTTAATGGCGGCGGCGGCGACTTGAAGAATTAGGGTTCACGGGATTGTTCTCTTTCTCTTTCTTAAAATAATAATCTCTGAAGGAAAAAATTATTAGTCAAATCTGAAAATGACTTATTTATAGGTAGACTCCAACGGTCATAAGAATCATTAATGATGACACGTGGACTTATCAGAAAGGATCAAATCGAAATGACCAGCGATATTGACTTAGAGAATTTCAGGAAAGATTTGAACCGACATACTCGAGTCATAGAAGATACATACTCAAGTATCAGATGGTATATACTCGAGTGGAAAAGATTGGCATACTCGAGTAAGAGAAGTTATATACTCGAGTGATCCAGAGATCAATACTCGAGTGATGTACGAACTACTCGAGTATGAGAGTAGATACTCGAGTGAAAACACTTAGAAAAATTTCAGATAAAGTGTGAATAAATACTCGAGTACAAGAGTTGCAGATACTCGAGTGAGAGAAAAAGAACTACTCGAGTATATTAGGAGAACTACTCGAGTGAGGGGAAAATGAACTACTCGAGTATCTTAGAACAACTACTCGAGTGAGGGGAAAATGAACTACTCGAGTATCTTAGAACAACTACTCGAGTAAACATTGACTTACTCGAGTATGAAAAAATAACTACTCGAGTACAGAGTCACTTACTCGAGTATATAAGGAACTACTCGAGTATGTGGACTTAGAATATTTCTGAAATGGGAAGAGCAGAACTACTCGAGTATAAACAAGGCACTTACTCGAGTAACTAACCAACCACTCGAGTACAAGTTATCACTTACTCGAGTGAATACAGTCTACTCGAGTATGTAAACCAACTTACTCGAGTACAGACCCACTTACTCGAGTATACTAGAGAAGTACTCGAGTATGTGGACTTAGAAAATTTCTGGATTAAGAACAGAAGGATTTACTCGAGTATAAGAAATGATCTACTCGAGTGACTGACTATCTACTCGAGTATAAACTTATCTACACGAGTATATAGAGTCTACACGAGTATATCCAAGGATCTACTCGAGTACTAAGTCACTTACTCGAGTATATGAAGGGTACTACTCGAGTATGTGGACTTAGAAAAATTTCTTCTAAAAGACATACTTCAATACTTGAGTCCACCATTCCAAGTGCATGTAGGAAGTGTATCCCAATAGAGAGGCTATACATGGGCCAACACTTTGGATCACACAATGAGAGATTACATTGTATGGTCCTGTGTTTGGTGACCCATTATAGACTGACATTGGTCTACACTTGGCATTAAGGATCTGCACACATACAACTTAAACACAGCATCAAATACACCTTAATTCATCTTAGTTCAAGGTCTGACCATCTACAAATCTGAGGTATTGTGGAGACAAATCCCAACAATCTCCCCCTATTTGTAGATGTCAGCATTCTCTATACTAAGGTGAATTATTCAGAGTAAAAAAAACAATACACATATACTTAAAAAAAAAGCTAAAGCAGGATAACTAATGAAATAGCCATAATCAGAATCAATTATATATATAGAATTGTTTTTAACAAAAAGAATCCATTTCCACATTCTCTTTACTCAAGAGGGTCCTTCCTTATGCATCCTTTCTCTCTTCAGCTCTTGCCTCTCTAGGTAACTGAATGGCTTGGGAAAATAAGTTCTGGGCCTAGAAGGAGCAGCTGGATTATTGTGTCCCCAATTCCTGTCATGAAGTCTGATTTTGATTTGGGACACTTCATAGGCTTTCCATTCTGAATGACTATAAAACTGGTCTCTGTTCTCACCAAGATCTGTAACTAACTTCAGGGTATCAAGGATTAGGGATTTGGAGGTTGGACTCCAAACTTCAGAATGAATAATTGGTGGTCTGCTTTCAGAAGCTAGGGCAGGATCTCTATTGGGTGCAGAACGACTGGCAGAAGCACCTTCACCATATTTTCTCTTCTTCCTTGGAGCTGGAATTTCATCTTGCCACATATCAGAATAGGTGAGAGGGGGCTCAGTCACATCACCCTCAGGTCTAGGTGAGAAAGCTGGCACACCTTCTGGAATGGCTGCCTGGGCTGGAGCATCTGCAGGAGGTTGTTCTTCAAGAGGATTCAAGAAGTGTGGAATGATGGCAGGGTTGAGCTGGGCATTAGGGAAATTCATGTTGTGCAGCCAAACAGCAGTGTCATAGGTATAGAATTTCACAGACTGGAGCTGGGAGAGAATATCTGCTTTCATTTCTTTTACAAGACCATCCACAGTAGCTTGAGCTTGGTTAGATAGTGTTTCAACTTGTTCTTTTACAACTGCTTGAGCTTGCTCAGATAGTTTTTCCACTTGTTCTTTTACGATCTTCTCCCCCTTGGTGATATCTACAGATAGCTGAGCTATAGCTTCATCCCTGAACTTGCCAACTTCTTCACAGATTTTCATAAGATTTGCCTCAGCATGCTTGTCCAATTGGATCTGATTATTGGCAACAGTTTCTTGTTGATTTCTCAGTTCACCTATGCTTGTGATAGTGTGATCTATGGCCTTGCCACCTAGCTGGAACAATCTTTTTAGTTCATCAGTATTGGCCTGGATTTCTGCAAAGCCTCTACTCATCTCTTGTTCAAGAGTAGTGACTTTGTTATTGACTGATGCTAGAGATTCATCAAAGTACTTTCTCTGTGCAAGGAGCAACTGTTCAATTTGACTTACCAGAACTGAGGGAGAAGGGGCTGAGGTTGGTGCAGGAACTGAAGGAGCAGGAGCAGGAGCAGTCCAAGGAGGAATTTCTGTAATGACCACTGAGCTGACAGCTCTTTTGAAGGGTTCTATTTCAACAGTTTCTTCTGTATTTTGGAAGGATGGCATGGAGAAATCCAAAGTCCTCAGAGGTGCCTCCACAGGATCTGGAGACATTTCCTCATCATCAGACAAGAGAATATGATCAGATTTGCTGAGCTCATTATCAGGAGACTTGGCAGGAGACTGGACTGGAGTCTGAACTGGAGTCTGAACTGAAGTCTGAACTGGAGACTTGGCAGCTGATCCACTCTGAAAAAGAGGAGCATCTGAGCTGAGCTCATCAATGAATCTGTTTATATCTTCAGCTGTAGACAGTAAAGCTGTGGTATCTGGAATCTCTGAGTCAGGAATTTCTGATTGATGATCTGCTGGAGGAGGAGAGACTGGAGGAGTAGAAACTCTGACCTCTGCTAGTTCTTGAATCACTGATTCTGAAGAAACTTGATGCTGAGGAAGAGAAGAGGCAGGCTCCCCCTCAACTATTGCACCAGAGGTAGCAGTAGTTTGATGTAGAGGAGGAGATGGAATCCTGTCTTCAGGTAAACTGGTTTCTTGGTGAGTTTCTGAGATGGCATCAGCCTTTGAAGTTTGGGCAGAATTCAGGATCTTGATGTCATACCTCTGTATGGAAGAGATGGAAACTTTCTTCATGTGGTGAAGAGGAGTCCCTTTGGATAAGTCAAACACTGTAGGATTAATTTCATGGAGGAGGAGTGAGATGATCCTAGCATAACTTGGATGTGTCACGCTCTCTCGGATCTTATCCAGTATCATCATTCCGAACTGGAATTTCTTCCTGCATACTATGGCTTGCATAACGTCGAATAAATTTTGGGATATATCTCTTATGGAGTATGTCTTGCACCATAGGATCTTGGCGATGACATCAACTAGAAACTTGCCTTCTGAATTGAACAAAGACCGATTCAAGGTTTCACCTCCACCTTCAGGATCTCGACCACAGAATAGGGAAGTACGGTCGGCATCTTCCTTTTCTAGGTCGTCTTCTTCGTCAACCACGGGCATCCGAAGCAGAGTGGCGACTGAAGTTTTATCCAATCGAATCTCAAGTCCTTTTACCTTTGATTTCAGAATTGTGCCATTATGTCTAACCTTCAGATTTCTGTAAAATTCTTCAACCTCAGGAAGCAGGAGACGGCAGGGTTCTTGAAGAACGAAGGACAATCCGGCGGTGTCCAAGAGAATCAGTAAATTTTTGAAGTCATCCGAAATATCTGCAATACCATCTGTCACGAGTTCGGAGCCGATTCCAATCTTGGAGGAGGGAGCCATCAGCGATTCTGGAGGACGAAAGGAAAAAGAAAGGAGGAAGACAAAACTCTGCAACTGTTCTGGAAGGCGAAGGGACGACGGCTACTCGAGTGAAATGAGAAGTGGAAAGGATTTCTGATTTTTCTAAATATATATATGACCCTAATTAGGTTTAAGGAGGAGTACTGAAAATAAAATCATACCTGATATGGAGCACCAAAACGTTGGTGCGAATAGAAGAAAAAGGAGATTTTCAAATTTCTGATTCCCGTATACTCGAGTAGGTTTCGCCATACACGAGTATGAGATGGAGTATACACGAGTAGATCAAGTAACGTACACGAGTAGGTTACCAACTACTCGAGTATGTCAATTTTGGTACTCGTGTATTTCCGTTTACTCGTGTATATATCTCTATGTACTCGAGTATATCACTTTGAAATATAATTTTTTTGGGAGAGATTTACTGCCACCGATATCTTCAACTCTGAGCCTGTCTGTGAATCCACCATCACTATTCCTCTTTGTTGAGCAGTCCGAGTTCCGTTTTGAAGAACGAGAACTTGGACTCGTCCAGCGGCTTCGTGAATATATCTGCCACTTGCCTGTCTGTGGAGACATATTGTAGATCTATGTCTCCATTCTCCACATGCTCCCGGATGAAATGATAACGAAGCTCTATGTGCTTGGTCCGGCTGTGGGAGACTGGGTTGTTGGCTATTGCTATGGCGCTGGATGAGTCGCAAAACAAAGGAATGTTCTGAAACTTCATGTTGTAGTCTTCAAATTGATTCTTGATCCATAAGAGCTGTGCACAACAGCTGCCTGCAGAGATGTATTCTGATTCAGCCGTTGAGATGGCTACACAGTTCTGCTTCTTACTGCTCCAGGAAATAAGTCTCCTTCCGAGAAATTGGCAAGTCCCGGAAGTGCTTTTCCTGTCGTCTTTGCTACCTGCAAAATCTGCATCTGAAAAACCAATTAGTTCACTATCATTACTTCTTGGGTACCATAAGCCAAGATTTGGTGTGCCTTTGAGGTATCTCAGGATTCGCTTTGCAGCGATGTAGTGAGATTCCTTAGAGTTCACCTGAAATCTAGCACATACACATGTTGAGAACATTATATCTGATCTACTCGCAGTAAGGTAGAGCAAGAACCCAATTATGCTTCTGTACTTGGTTTCATCAAAAGGTTTCCCTTTCTCGTCCTTGTCCAGAGACATAGCTGAGGCCATTGGAGTCCTCATAGAGGTTGCATTCTCCATTCCGAATTTCTTAAGCAGCTCTTTGGTGAACTTGGTCTGTGAGATGAAAATTCCATCCTCAGATTGTTTCACTTGAAGCCCTAAGAAATACTTCAGCTCTCCCATACTGCTCATTTCAAACTTCCCTTGTATAAGTTTAGAAAACTTCTTGCAGAGGTTGTTGTCTGTAGACCCAAAAATGATGTCATTGACATAGATTTGCACTAGCAAAATCTTGCCTTTTATTTCCCTAAGAAATAATGTCTTGTCTATCTTTCCTCTAGTGAACTTGTTCTCAAGAAGAAAGGTAGACAGCGTCTCATACCAAGCTCGAGGAGCTTGTTTAAGACCATATAGTGCTTTTTGCAGTAAATAAACATAATTAGGAAAGATTGAATCAACAAAACCTGGCGGTTGCTCTACATACACCTCTTCCTTTATGTCACCATTTAGGAAGGCGGACTTAACGTCCATCTGATAGACGGTAAAGCCCTTAAGTGCAGCGTAGGCAAGAAATAACCTGATCGCTTCCAGTCTCGCTACTGGAGCATAAGTCTGGTCGAAGTCGATTCCTTCTTCTTGACGATATCCCTTGGCGACAAGTCTGGCTTTATTCTTTATAATAGTTCCATCTTCATCCATCTTGTTCCGGTAGACCCATTTTGTCCCGATGACGTTCTTATGCTTGGGTCTAGGAACAAGTGTCCAAACTTTGCATCGTTTGAACTGATTCAATTCTTCTTCCATGGCTAGAATCCAGGATGCGTCGGAGTTGGCTTCCTCAAATTTCTTTGGTTCAACCTGTGAGAGAAAACTTAAGTGTAAATTCTCGTTAGTTGTACCTCGACGAGTTCTGACGCCATCCCGAGGATCTCCTATTATTTGGTCAACAGGATGATTCTTCAAGTGTCTGAACTCTAAAGTCCTTGCATCTGGGATCTCTTCAGCCACTGGAGTTGCATCTTCAGCTGGGATGTCTTCTTCATCTTGATCATCTACCTCTCCAATAGTGGTTGTAGAGGGGATCTTGATGAACGTCTCATCTTTATCTTCAATAGGTTCATCCAAGCTAAGTTCTTTCAACTTTGTACCTGCATCTACAATAGGCACACTAGACGAGTTGCTTTGCAACAGACTCGTCTCATCAAATACAAGATGTATCGACTCTTCCACCACCAGAGTTTTTCTATTGAATACTCTATAAGCCTTACTATGGCTACTATATCCTACAAAAATACCTTCAAAGCTTTTCTCGCTAAACTTGGTAGTGTGATACTTGCCATTGTTAAGTACGAAGCACTTACAGCCAAAGATTCTAAAGTATGAAATGGTTGGTTGCCTGCCTTTTAGAAGTTCGTAAGGAGTCTTATCATGGTTCTTGTTGATGAGTGCTCGATTTTGCACGTGACAAGCGGTGTTGACGGCTTCAGCCCAGAAATACTCCGGAAGTGAGGCATCACTCAACATGGTCCGACAAGCCTCTATGAGTGTTCTGTTCCTTCTCTCAGCTACTCCATTTTGCTGTGGAGTGCGAGGAGAGAAAAACTCATGAAAGATACCTTGACTTTCACAAAATTCTGTCATGGCTCCAGATTTGAATTCCGTTCCATTGTCACTTCTGATTTTGACTACGGAACAGTTGTATTCATTCTGGATCTGCCTCACAAAATTAGTGAAAATACCGAAGGTATCTGACTTGTGTTTCAGAAAGAACACTCACGCAAAGCGCGAGTAATCATCCACAATAACCAACGTATATTCCTTACCTCCCAAACTTCTAACCTGCAGTGGACCAAACAAGTCCATATGGAGAAGCTGCAAACTTCTATTGGAATCCTTGCCTATTATGCTTTTAAACGAACTTCTTGTTTGCTTGCCTTTGATACAAGCGTGACAAGGACTGTCCGTAACGCACTTGACATTAGGTGCATCACGCACTAAGTTTTGAGAGAATAATTTATTAATAGTTTTGAAATTAATATGTGCTAGTCTCTTGTGTCATTGGTCAGCAAGAGATGCACTACTTTTTGCCAAAAGACACACTGGTGTCGAGGTGTCTATACAAATAAAATTTAAACAGAAAATATTTCTGCTTCGAGTGCCTGATAAAATAGTTTCCATATTGTTAACCGATTTTATCAAACACTTGTCGGCATGAAATTCAACTACGTATCCTTTGTCGCATAGTTGGCTTATGCTAATGAGATTGTGTTCCAATCCTTCAACATAGGCTACATCCGAAAAGGATACGCTACCGTTAGAAATCATACCATAGCCTTTAGTGATTCCTCGATCTGAACCTCCAAAGATGACCTTTGGTCCGTTGCAGACTGAGGTGTAATTCTGTAGTAGGCTCCTTGTCCCGGTCATATGCCGAGAACATCCACTGTCCAAGTACCAGATTGGCATTTTGGTGGCCTTTGGACATACCTGCAATTACAATCATTTAGCCTTAGGAACCCAAACAAGTTTGGGTCCTTGGTCTCGAGTTAGAACACTCCCCCTACGAGTATTAGCCTCATGAGTGGTCATTCTCACGTTGCTAACTTTAGGGGTTGCAGCATTTTTAGGATTGAACCAGCAATCAATGGCAAAGTGACCAACTCTACCACAGCACCAACAGTCAAATTTGTTGTATCTTTGCCTCATCTTCTCCTGCTTGACTAACTCGAGAGGAGGTCCAACAGGGGCAGCATTTTTAGATGTGGAGGCTTCATGATGATGGCACGTGCATGAAGTCTTTTCCATCCTCGGCTTTTCTACAACAACTTTCACTTTGGGTGCCTTCTTAATATTATGTCCATGAACATAAGGTCCATAGCTCTGAAGTTGAATCTCCTCATAAGGTTTCTTGAAAACGCTCTCACCAAAGTTGCGAAGGCGAGTCCACCCTTGGTATCTTGTCTTAGGCTTCTCAAGGATAGGCCTGCTAAAGTGACCATAGGTGGATTCGTAGTCAAGATCGTTCGTAGGAAAGATGACTTTCTTGAACGCGACTGGCTCCAAGGGAGCTTTCCCTTTCTCTTCGGCAGAGGCCTTCTTGGCCGCCTTATTTCTCCTCTTGGCCTTGTTTCTCCTAGAAGATTTACTGGGAGCTCCTTTGTGGCCTAGACCGGCACCACTTGCCTTAGCTGAGAATTCAGTAATCATAGGAAGCACAGTCTTAGGCTTCGAGAAGCTTTCTACAAGCTTCTTCTCAGCCAAGAGTTGTTCTTCCAATTCCTTGATGATTTTCTCTTTAAGGTCAAGGTGCCCGAGAGCCTTGTTGTATTCTTCGATAGATTTATCGAAGTCTTCCTTGAGAGAGTCAGTCTTAGAGACTTCTTCTCTAAGGTTGCTCTCTGAAGCTTTTAGAGATTTTATCTCCCTAGCTTGAGTTTTCACGACTTGGCGACATTTGTCGTAAGCCTTGAGTAACTCCTGATATTGTATCATGAGTTCTGATTCATCCTCAGAGGGATAGCCCTCTGGTTCATTGTCATCATCAGAGTCCGAAAGAGGGGTGTGAGATTTTACCTCCCCAGTGAACTGTGGGACTTGCTCATCGTCTGTTAGAGCCATTAGCCCAAAGTAAGCTTCTTCCTCTTCTGCACTTGACTCGGATGAGTCGGAGTCACTGAGAGTTTTGCTCTTCTTAGCTAACAAACTCTTTTCTGTCCTCTTCCTGTTGTAGGACTTCTTGTCTTCTTTCTTGCCGCCCTCTTTCTTCTTATGGGGGCAATCCGCAATGACGTGACCTGGCTTGTTGCAGCAATAACAAACAATATCAGTGGAATAATGTTTATTCGGTTTCGAGCCATACCTGTCGTGGCTGCTTGAGCTCTTTTTCTGACGATCACCATCATTGCGTGATCTTCTATATGAGGCATCCTTGCCTTTCCATTGCTTCTTTTTGTTCAAGAATTTCTTGAACTGCCTTGAGAGTAGAGAAAACTCTCCTTCAGATAGCTCCGAGCCAAAAGAGCTTGGTTCAGACGAATCTTCATCATCAGCTTCAGGAGCTGGGGCAGGAGAGCTAGCCTTAATCTTCCTTGAGCTGTCTGCCTTTAGAGCGACAGATTTCTCCTTGGATGCAGACCTGCTTGTCTCTTCTTCAGCTTTTCTTGAGTTGATTTGCAGCTCGTAAGACATAAGCTTTCCGAACAGATTCTGCGGGTCCGTCTCAGCTAACCTTCCAAACTCCCGAATGGCACATACCTTATTGTCCCATTCCTTGGTTAGGAATCTTAAGAATTTGTCATTGAGTTCCCCGTTGGTGAAGACTCGGCCATAAACTCTTAGGCCGTTCACTATCTTGAAAAAGTTCTCGAACGTGTCAGCTATGGCTTCCTTGTGACCTTGCCGGAAGACTTCATACTTTTGATTCAGAAGGGATCTCCGATCATCCCTCACTTCTTCAGTGCCTTCCATCAGAGTCACCAGGAATTGCCACATCTCCTTGGCAGATTTGCAATGGATGAGATTCTGCAGCATTGAGTCATCGACTGCACTTGCTATTATATTTTTGGCTTTCTTATCGAGGGAGATAAGTGCAATCTCGTCTTTATCCAAGTCCATCAGCTTCTTAGGAACTTGTTTGGATGAGTCTATAGTAGAGGCAACCATAGGAACATGCGGGCCTTCTTCAACAATCATGAAGATCCGAGGATCCACAGCTTCCATGAAGAACCTAACTCTTTCCTTCCACATAGGAAAATTATTCTTGGTGCAAATGGGAAGCTTGGCAAAATCTTTAGTCTTACTCATGCTTGATATTTCTCAAAAGACAACTCAGGTAGGATCAGATCAAGGTGTTAACCTCTTAACGATCAACCTCCCTCTGATACCAATTGAGAGAGGAAGTTGTCTACCTAAATCACCTAGAGGGGGGGGGGGGGTGAATAGGTGAGATGTGCGTCTATTTGCGGAATAAAAATTTAAGGAACTAGCACATCACAATACCAAGCAATCACAGACGACAAAAGATTTATAGTGGTTCCCCAACCTTGGGTACGTCCACTTTCCTCACCAATCTAGTAAACCACTAGACTTGGCTACTCCACTATCTCGGATCAAAACGATCCTACACCTCGGAACAACGTTCCTACAAAAACTCGATCCAACTGGATCTACAAAACTCGGAAGCAAAAGCCTTCCTACGAATCTCGGAGAAAAACTCCTACACAATAATTTGTTTAAAAAATACAAACAATAATCTCAGATCTGGATCTTGACAGTCTTCTTCCTTAAGAGCTTTGGCTTGATCAGAGAAGTTGAAGACGACTTGAGAGAGATCCACAAATCTGAAAGACTGAATCACCTCGATCGAGAGAGTAGATCTAGAATCTTTAAAGCGCGGCGAGATCGAGTGATTTACTTGCGTCTGGATCGCTGAAGAATCAGAGTTGCAAACAGAGATCGGAGATCGTCGATCCAGAGCTTCTTCCGTGAACGTTAATGGCGGCGACGACGACTTGAAGAATTAGGGTTCACGGGATTGTTCTCTTTCTCTTTCTTAAAATAATAATCTCTGAAGGAAAAAATTATTAGTCAAATCTGAAAATGACTTATTTATAGGTAGACTCCAACGGTCATAAGAATCATTAATGATGACACGTGGACTTATCAGAAAGGATCAAATCGAAATGACCAGCGATATTGACTTAGAGAATTTCAGGAAAGATTTGAACCGACATACTCGAGTCATAGAAGATACATACTCGAGTATCAGATGGTATATACTCGAGTGGAAAAGATTGGCATACTCGAGTAAGAGAAGTTATATACTCGAGTGATCCAGAGATCAATACTTGAGTGATGTACGAACTACTCGAGTATGAGAGTAGATACTCGAGTGAAAACACTTAGAAAAATTTCAGATAAAGTGTGAATAAATACTCGAGTATAAGAGTTGCAGATACTCGAGTGAGAGAAAAAGAACTACTCGAGTATATTAGGAGAACTACTCGAGTGAGGGGAAAATGAACTACTCGAGTATCTTAGAACAACTACTCGAGTGAGGGGAAAATGAACTACTCGAGTATCTTAGAACAACTACTCGAGTAAACATTGACTTACTCGAGTATGAAAAAATAACTACTCGAGTACAGAGTCACTTACTCGAGTATATAGGGAACTACTCGAGTATGTGGACTTAGAATATTTCTGAAATGGGAAGAGCAGAACTACTCGAGTATAAACAAGGCACTTACTCGAGTAACTAACCAACCACTCGAGTACAAGTTATCACTTACTCGAGTGAATACAGTCTACTCGAGTATGTAAACCAACTTACTCGAGTACAGACCCACTTACTCGAGTATACTAGAGAAGTACTCGAGTATGTGGACTTAGAAAATTTCTGGATTAAGAACAGAAGGATTTACTCGAGTATAAGAAATGATCTACTCGAGTGACTGACTATCTACTCGAGTATAAACTTATCTACACGAGTATATAGAGTCTACACGAGTATATCCAAGGATCTACTCGAGTACTAAGTCACTTACTCGAGTATATGAAGGGTACTACTCGAGTATGTGGACTTAGAAAAATTTCTTCTAAAAGACATACTTCAATACTTGAGTCCACCATTCCAAGTGCATGTAGGAAGTGTATCCCAATAGAGAGGCTATACATGGGCCAACACTTTGGATCACACAATGAGGGATTACATTGTATGGTCCTGTGTTTGGTGACCCATTATAGACTGACATTGGTCTACACTTGGCATTAAGGACCTGCACACATACAACTTAAACACAGCATCAAATACACCTTAATTCATCTTATTTCAAGGTCTGACCATCTACAAATCTGAGGTATTGTGGAGACAAATCCCAACAAAAGATCTTACAGCTCAAAATCTTTGACTCCTACAACTCAGGAACATAACAGGTCCCCTATTCATGGTTGTCAGGATCACAATCCCGATTATAGGATCTTACGATCATACGATCCAGATTTTGTAAAATGATCCTCGATCCAATCCTACCATCTGATCTGATCCAACCTCGAAACGATCTCATATAGGATCTCGATCCTGACAGCCTTGCCTACCTCAGATCCACTTTTTGGATCCTACCTCAGAGTGACTTCACTCCTACAGCTCAGATTCAACAGAAGAATCCTATCTCAGGCCTCCACACGCCTCTACCTCAGGCTTCCAGCAAAGCCCTACATTCAGGTTGTCAACACAACCCTACCTCAATCCCTGCACCCAAAGATCTACACTCAGATCT
The DNA here is from genome assembly GCA_039513925.1 of Platanthera zijinensis. NCBI lineage: Eukaryota > Viridiplantae > Streptophyta > Magnoliopsida > Asparagales > Orchidaceae > Platanthera > Platanthera zijinensis. The sequence goes on from CM077094.1 coordinate 141,679,018, forward strand.
TCACCAAAGATCCGTCCTCAGGCGCACAACAACAACTCTACCTCAGGTTCACTCCTGAACCCTACATCAGGCCTTCAAGAAAGAGTCCTACACTCAGATCTCAAGGAGATCTTACAACAGCAAAAAGATGTAGATACAACAGATCTAGACTTGATAATAATAACACTTTGAGGCTCGAGTCTTCTTAGGCTTTATTTGGAAAAGCCCTTTCTTCACAACACTTGCCTTTCAATAGATTTTCCTTGAATGTAAAAGATGTGCTGAAATCTTCTGATTAGAAGTTTTCTTGCTCTTGTTGGAGGATTTGCAGTGATGGAAGCTTGAGCAATACTTGAATCTTCTTCTTCAGAACGTAGACTTCTTCTACTTCTATAACTTTCTTGGCAGATAACAGAGTTTTCCGTTTTATTATGTTTTGACGGCCGGCTTGCAGAGTTTGTAAAGTCCACACAATTAGGGTTTAATGACCCTCTCTTCTCCTTTTGTATCCCTGGCAATTCTAACGACCAAAACATTAGAAAAATCGAGTCAGAGTATTTTCCAGAAAAGATTGATTTGACATTTGCTTTCGGTGCCTCCGTCAATTTGAAATCTCGTCTTTCTGAGTATGACACAATAATATCGTTGTGTGATGTTCTGATGTTCATACACACAACAATATTTTTCTTGAATGAATTTCTGCTTTTCTTTGAGTGTCATCACAACGATATCATTGTGTGAGTGTTGCACACACAACAATATTGAACTTGAAGAAAATTTCTGCTTTATTAGACTCACCCTTGCCATTAGCTCAAGCATATTCTTTGGTCTATCATGAGAGCCAACTTGGTTGTTCTTTGAATTCTGCAACGAAGGCCAACTTTGTACAGGAGAGCTTGACCAACTACTTGGAATTAATCTTCACTCTGGTTCTTCCAATCCGAGAACTTCTTCTTTTCCCGATGACAGATGGTTCTGATAGGACATATTGCAAATCCACGGCTTCTAGCATTCATATAACCGACTTTAATTCTTCTGTTGAGGTCACAGTAATATCGTTGTGTGTGGTTTGCTAACACAACAATATTTTTGTGTGAACACAACAGTATCGTACTTAGAGTATTTTTCTTCTTCTTCTGTTGAGCTGACACAGCGATATCGTTGTGTGCGTCTTGTTAACACAATGATAAATAACGTGAGTATTTTTCATCTTCTTCTATTGTGTTAACACAACAATATCTTTGTGTGCATCTTGTTAACACAACGATATTATACTTAGACCATTTCTGAGTTCTGAACATGAATGCTCTTGGTCTTAACTGATCTCCAGACTTATTGAAGTTGTCTGAGGTGAAATTTTATTATCCTACACATGCCATAACTGATAATCATCAGTTACAAAATGTACTTATCATTGAATGAAAAACTTCTTCATATCTGAAACATTGTGAGCAATGTTCCCAACACAAAACAGCACGTTTTCGATATTTTTTTGCAAAATATCCTTTTGAAATATATCCTCCGATATGTCTGCTATTGACCGATATATTCGCCGATATATCCCGACATTTTATCGATGGTTTTTTTCAATTAATTTTAATTAGTGTATATGTTCTAATAGACAATATACGAAGATTATTTCATGGTTTAGGTTATTTTTTCCCTTCCTCCGGCTTTCTTCCTTGCTCAAGTCTGTCTTCGACTTCAATTATGCATGGTCTTTGAATTATAGACTAAAGGTTGCTTATCTTACATTGTCATCAACAACTTCTCGACAATCTGCTTGCTCTTGTTTTATTTCACGCATTATATCGTTTATTACTTGTGTAATACAAAATATGTATATTAGTTTGATAAATTTAGGAGCAAGCTTGTAGATTGTGGCCGGCATGTCATTTTTAAAGTGGAATCGACATGTTTTCGCCACATTTGACAATTCTGTTGTTTTCCAGTATTGTGGCCGACATGTCTTACATGTCGGCCCGATATGACGGTTTATGGTGGGTAATGGCGGTTTATGGCGGCCCAATATTGCTTTTTTTTTTCTTTGATTAAAATTTTTTAGAATTTTTTTTTATATAGAATGAATTCATCAAAAGGTTCTAGCAAGATTCCTATTGCTTCTTCCATAGTAGGTCGAGATCGTGTTGGGCATTTGCTGAGAAGGTAACTCTAAATGACACCAATCAGATGCGATTAAACACTTGTTAGTAGTTTAATTTTCTCATATGAATTTTAGTTTACAGTTAATTAAATAAAATAATTACTCTCTAATTAATAAATGAAAATATTATGAAATATATACATATTTATATATGTAATTAATTATAATATTACAATCCGACATTTTGAAATGTCCCCGATATACCCCCGCAATCCGACATCCGACATAAAAAACCCAAACCGACATGAGTCCGACATCTGCAATCTTGTACAAAACATTAAAATTGTAAATTGGGTTTACCTAAAGCAGGGGGATGCTTGAGCTGGAACTGCTCAGGTTGCCAGCACTGGGTCGAGGGGATCTCAAAAATGTTGGAGCTGGAACCGCTCGGGTCTTGGAGTTGGGCTCGACAATACTGGCTGGAACCGAGAGGATCTCAGATCTTGAGTGAGACAACTAATAGAGAGAAGGTTGAAAGGATAGCCCAGAACATGAAGAACTGAGCGAAGAGTGATGGAGGGAATAATGTCAATGTCGGCAGAGCCAGAGACAGGAATGGTGTCCCCATTTGCAACAGTAATGAACTTGGGATGCACCGAGTCCAAGTAGCGGGATGGCTGTCGTGTGGTAATGTGGTGAGAGGCCCCGGAATCCAAGATCCAGGACGAATTATGGGCAAGACAGGAGAAACCACCATCAGAAATTGACACAACAGAGCCCGGAGAATGATCAATCATCCCTTGAAGTTTCTGGATTTTGATCCGCAAGTCATCAAGGTCAGTGAGAATGTGGTTAGGAGGAGAACGTGCTGCCATGAAGAGGGGCAGCTATGATCAAGCCGCTGATGAGCTGCGACAAGGGCATATGGCTTAGCCGGCAAGGTGCAGATAGACGAGCACCAGTGGGTAGACTTGGAAGGCCACAAATCGCAGCAACGCAGTGGCTGACGGCTAGAAGAGCAAGGGGCAGTGACAAGTAAGAGTGCAGCTAAGCAGGCACCAATGACGAGAAGAAAGAGAGACTGCGCTTTCACCGGCAAGAAAGAAGGAAGCCGCAGCAGCAAGGACCAAGCGGCCAGAAAGACGAACTTTGCGGATACGCGGACAGGCGACAAGCGAGACAGAGCAATCCGCAAGAAAAACCACGATAGTTCAGTAGCCGCTGCAGACAAAGAACAACCAACAACGCCCGCGAGAAAAGATGAGACCGCGCAATCACAACACAGTGGGAAGAGAAGACCTGCGAGAAGCCAGTAGCGGCCTGAAGAAGCGGCCAAGATATGTGGCCTGGAGCTTGGAGATTTGGAGAGGCGACTTCAAGCTGCGAACAACGACAAAGAAGAAACCGCGGAGACAGAGATCACGACAAGAGAGGGCGCAACAGCGAACAACGAACAAAGGAAGACAACACGCAAGTAGCAGACTCACGTTGAGCTCACTTGGGGTAGAAGGTGAGTAGACCGCAGGGAGATGAATGTAAGACCCGACAGAATCAGAGCTATAAATATGAGAAGGGGATCAAGAAGGGGAAGGGGGGAGTAAAGGAAAGTGGAAGCGGTTAGAAAAGGGGAAACCGTTGCAAGAAGAGAGGTGGGAGCCACGTGAGAGAAGGAATACTGGATAGAAACAAAGGAGACGCTAGGGGGTGCGGGTAGAGACACAAAGGCAGGCCGGCGGTCAGAAAAATCTTAACCGCAAGGAGGACTAGTTTAGCTCTGATATCATGTAGAAATAACAACTTGGTGGAAAAATTTCTGTTTCTCATATATTCCAAAACTTACAATATACACGAATGAGTACAAATATATAGGAGGAAGAGGAGAGAATGACTCATTCAAGATGTGGGACTAAATTTTCTAGCTAAGAGACTAAATGAGCCTTTACTAATGGGCCTTTACATATTTCCTTCAACACCGTTCAACCAAGACTCCGACCAAATCAATCTATGACACAAAACTTTGTGCCTTGGTCCTCAACATCTCCCATTGATGACCTTGCACTTTGGGTCATCATTTCATTTGGTTGACCGTCATAGTTTGCGACATCTCTTAGTTCAAAAGATCGCGATTTAGGATCTGGAGCTAGGGATCTACAAACTTCTTGGCTACACTTTCTCAATTGCGTACAAGGTGAACATCTCCAACACTGCCTACCTTTCTCGGTTGCAAAAGAGGCTTCCCCTTGTGCAATCTCCCACTCTCGTTTTGTGTGTTTTTTTCTAGAAAGGTGACCATCGTGCAAGTGAAGGGTATTTAGGTCTTTTAGGGTTAAATAAGAGATTTTGAGGAATCATGTATTTGTGTTGTCTTCTGGGCACCTAGAGAACAGTGCAAGAATGAGGAGCTCTCTTTTTTCTTTCTCTAATCCTTCAATGATGATCATGCTCTCTCTCTAGAAAAACATAAACACAAATATGTGAGGTGTCTTTTAAATACAATGAAATTCAGTTAGGAGATTTAGTTAAGTGTTCTTAGGTGGAAAAACTATTAAATGAGCGGCCTTCTGATAAATTTTCATATACCACCAAAAAACTTTGAGATTGTTGATGTTAAATTCGTGTTATTCTGCATTCAAATATTACATATTTTTAGCTTAGAAATTAAATGCATAAATTAATTAATTATTTAAAAATTTTAAAGTTATTTAAATTAAGAATATGTTTGGACTGGTCAAAATATTTGGGTTGATTTTATTTATGTGCTTTTTTGGCACTCTGCTACCCACAACAAAGTGTTTGGAACAAAATACCCGTGCCTAATATGTTCTTTGTTCTACGGTTCATGAAGGGCCAAACATAGCGGTTTCGTGTCAGCTGGGAACATAGGTTCCACTCGTCATTCCATGTTCCACCAAAAATTTCAGTTCAGCGTGAATAAACCTTTACGAATGGTGAGCTAAACAGGACCTTAGGGTCTGTTTGACTAAGCTGTGGCGGTGCAGGAAGCAGTGGTGGGAAACAGTGGTGCATGAATCAGCTGTTTTGCAGTGGTGGAAAAATTTATGAAACTGTTCGGAAAACTGTATTTACAGTGCTGTGTGAAACAGTGGTGCAGAATTAAACAGTGATAGTAATAATTAAACAACCAGAAGAATTTACGAAATCTAAAAATAAATAAACAATTTGCTAAACATTAATTTTATTTAATTATAAAAGTAAATATATTAATATTCATGGGGTTCCCCAAAATATGTTCAGACGAGCTGAAGATTTTTTTCGCGATCTCGTCCGGCTCAACACTACAATTCAAACGGGCACATTCTCGCACAATTTCGAGTTCGTTTGATATTTCAAACGGACATCAAAACACACGTATGCGCGCTCGACTCGCTTATGAGCTAGGATGATTCATTTTTGACCGATTTACGAGCTACTCGAGTGACTCACAACAAAAATTATTAAACATTAAAACATTAATTAATTATTTAAAAAATAAAAATGTTAAAATATTTTAATGTTAAATTAATATAAAATTCAAATAAGATTAATTAAATGTTAATATTTAAATTAATTAGCGTTAAAAATTTAAATAGTATAAATTATAAATACAAATTAACTGATTAATAATTTTAATATATTAATTAAAACTATATATATTATAACATTAATAATTAAAGATATAATATAAATAACTTTAATAATATAAAAGTTTAATAATATAAACGTTTATATAAATTATATATATATATATATAAATTTTAAATTTTAAATTTAATTTTTTTTTAAACAATGCAGCGCTGCAGCTTTAATATTTTTTTAAAGCTGCAGCGCTGCTGCCTGCCGCGGGCGGTGGCGTCTTGCCACCGCCTGCACACCATTTCTGTTTGGCGGAGCGGCAGAAAAAGCAGCTGCATGCTGCTGTGCTGCCGCTCCGCCAAACAGGGCCTTAGTCCAACTCAGGGTAATGATTAACTTATAATTAAACCACAATAGCCATGAGTTTCTTATTCTCCACAAAGCGAGACTTTATGAACAGTGTTTGTGAGAAAGGGAACTTATGAAATTAAGAGGACATATTGCGAGCAATATCTTATATTTGTGCCCATTTCTAGTTATAGTGGAAGCTTTGATCTCAGTTCTCGACATAAGTTCTTCTCATCAAACCATATAAAACTTGTGTTTTCTAATTTAGTTTTTCTTACAACATTTATTTTCTCAGTTTTTTGTGTCCTCTTGATTCACGATACATTCCTTTTTTAAAGAACTTTAACTATTGGAAGATGAAGATCAAAACCTACATATACATGCAATTAGAACTGCTCGACATATCAGGCATGACAATAATTAATCTCTTTAACCTCTAGAAGGATCATATCAAAATTCTGAGTGTTGAAAACCCTTATGAGAAATCATCAGACATGGAGGTGTATAAATGAAAAAGCTTTTTAATTTCAGGATGATGGAAGTGATTCCATAGCAGAACATATAGAAATACATTTATAGCAACTCAATCGAGTTCAATTAACATTCAATTTGATTGTGAAGTCCATGCTTTGTTCCTCTTGTCGCCGTTCCATGTAGCTGCGGTGTTCCATGTAGCTGCGGTGTGATGTTATTATCATCAACAACACACATGGTTCAATGAAGTTGAAGTCGATAACAATCGTGATATGGTCGAGTTCAATGCAAATAAACCCTGCAAGTCAATTTGAAACTAAGGAGCAAATACATACACTATCACATCCACGCGAAAATAGTTCGGGCATACAATGAACTAAAACAAAACTACCAAAAGAATGACTTACACGCATACATAGAGGTGTGGCTTTGAGGTAATGAGGTTCGATAGGAGTCACAACTCGGAATAGACAACGGATGGAGATGCATGAGGAGGGTCAAAGGATTGTCCTCGCCTAAACATTCCCTGACGACAATGTATTGGTGCTGCATGAGGGGATGCTCTCGATTGGAGGATTAGGAATAGGGATAGCTGGCGGATGGGGTTTGGGATCTAGGGGAGGTGGTGGTTGTGGCTTCTGTGCAAGGGATCGGCTGGGCCGACAGGAACAAGGAAGGGATGACTGTGGATGTCGGAAACGAAGCGCAGTTGCTGGGGATGTTGGGGTTGGGAAAGGGGGTTGTTGCTGGTTCCTAGGATGTGTGTGTGGGTGTGGGTGGGGGGGGGGGGCAATGGATATGCCATAGGAGTCGTCATCTAGAGAGGCTCACAAATTCGGCGCCGTGAGGACCAGTGGTTTTGGAAAATCTGAATCAAAGCTTCTATTCCCTCACCTCTAGCATACACGCATAAATAGAGAATAAGGACAAGGGAAACCAATATAGACGGTTTATAATGTGTGTTCTTATTAGTTGCGACCAACACAAAATAAATAAACATATACATGATATAATGCTGAAATGATCGTCCGAACGCATTCGTGGGCTCGGATTATTCAAACGGAACCTAGATCAATGCCCATGAGTGGTCCATTGGGATCGTCAAACTCTATCAGCTCCTCAGGCTTGAAAGCTTTCATCTTTGGAGAATGAAGACGAGTATTCTTTCGACGTAACTTAGTGGACTACCAAAATAACGACTTATGCGCGTACGTAGTGGTATGGATTCAATGTAATGAAATTTTGGTAGAGGAGGCGTGGCTCAGAATAGGCGATAACAGAGGATGAGGACGGTGGAAGGACTATCCTTGTCTGAACAATCCCTAATGATAAGGGTTAGAGGCTACAAGCGGAGAAACTCTTGATTAGAGGATCTGGAGCTGGAATAGGAGGCATGCGAGGCTCGAGATCTAAGGGAGGTGGTGGTTGCGGATACCGTTTAAGGAACGAGAGCGCTCGGGTGATGGGACCAGGGAAGGGGAGGCTGGGGATGTCGGGAACGGGAGATATAACTGATGATAATAACGGGGTCCGAAAAGGCTGCGGCTGAGAGTTTGTGGGATAAGGGTAAGAGGGGAAATCAATGGACATGCCTTAGGAGTTGTTACCTAGAGAAGCTCACACAGAATTGGTATCGTGAGGAGGACCGACGACTTTGAAAAATCTGAACCAAAGTTTTGATGCTCTCACCTATAGCGTACGCACATATAAATACAGAATGTGAACTAGGGCAATTGATATGGATGGCTCAGGATGCACGCTCATATTAGTTGCAACCAACACTAAACAAAACTTTAGATAAATATAACAGATACTTGATATAATGTCAAAACAATCATTCATATGCATCTTGAATCGTTCAGACGGAGACTAGATCGTTCGGACGGAGACTAGATGTTGACCTTCTATGGCATAAGCGTGAGTGGGTGATCACGACTTTATATTTCCATCACATTTTCATTAGACATCCTAGATAGAGTCTTCCTTATTTGTGTTAAATCATAAACACAATGCATTTTGTCAAGCTAGGCAACATAAGATCTGAATTAAGTTCGGTTTGGGACTGTTGTGGCTGTAGGAAAGTGGTTGTGAGAAACCAGTGTTGGGATTAGAACTGTTAGAAAAACAATACTATTAAAAAGTACAAAAAGAGTTGAGATGTTGACCTACGTGAAGAGAAACATGAAAATGTGAAAAACTCACTTTAGCGTTTCTAAAAGTTGAAGGATTCCCTGCTTTTTAAAAATTCTAAAAATGTATTTTTTGCACAACACTTTTCCTATCACTAGAAAACCAGACGCCTCTAAAACAATGGTGGCAATGAGAATATAACTTTTTGCACCGCCCCACCATCATTATTAATGATGCAGGACCGGGAGTACACCTGCCCGCCACCCTGGAGTCCACCAGGGGCCCACCTTGGAGTCCACCAAGGGGGTCTATCAGGTCCGCGGACCGTACACCCCAATCAGCTCTCCGTGGATCAGTTGGTGATGAGAGCGCTGGTGAAGGCCTCTTATCTAGGAGGTCTGGGGATTGAGCCCCGACCTCAACAACCTGCCGCATGGTGGACTCCATGGCGGAGAGCTGGTTGGGGTGTACGGTCTGCGGACCTGATAAACCCCCTTGGTGGACTCCAAGGTGGGCCCCTGGTGGACTCCAGGGTGGTGGGCAGGTGGACTCCTGGTCCTGCATCATAAAAGAGCATTAGTTGGTGATGAGAGTGCTGGTGAAGGCCTCTTATCTAGGAGGTCTGGGGATCGAGCCCCGACCTCAACAACCTGCCACATGGTGGACTCCATGACGGAGAGCTGGTTGGGGTGTACGGTCCTCGGACATGATAAACCCCCTTGGTGGACTCCAAGGTGGGCCCCGGGTGGACTCCAAGGTGGCAGACAGGTGGACTCCTGGTCCTGCATCAATTAGCCTCCTTTTTCAGCCAATGTGTGTTTTGAGCAAAAAAATATAAATTTAATGAGGTTTTATTGTAAGAAGGATGTGGATTGTTTATCCTTTTTAATGTTTTACTTTTAATATTAATTACTCAAGTCTTCCCAAAGTTAAACATAATTACAGACTGCGCACATTTGTCTTCCAAAGTTGCATAAAGCTCTCAGAGCTCCCTTTATTCGGTTATTCTTGCACATGCATGTTATGAAATGTAAACCCAACGGGGAGGTTCTGGTAAATTAATATGTACTATATTAAAGTGAAAAAACTTGTTAGAAACTTTCAACTTTTCAATTTTGTCCCTCTTTATTATATAACTATCTATTTCTTTAATCTATGTATTTTTTCTTTAAAGACAGTTCCTACCTGCAATAAAAAAGATCTCCTCTTCGCTCGCAAACTCCCGCGCACACAACAAAAATGAGCGATGGGCGGAGTATAGCGCTCGGGGGTTTGCGAGCGGCGGGAGCGCCGTTGCGCCGTGGGTGGGGTGCTCTGCCATGATCGGAATAGTGTTGTGATTGATCTAGGGGCGGAGCCCCGTGCCTGTCACTCGTATTGGAATAAAGGATAAAGTTATGTGTAAGAATTTGAGTTCTTTTATGAGATTTCTCCTGAATGATTCGCATTGTCTGTGAGGATTTCAGTTTTCCCGGGATTCTGCATCACCTTCCTCCTATTTGATCGCAGGAGCTAATAATTGGCGTAACGGTCGAAAATGTGATCAATAACCTAACTTCTTTTTCTTCCTCCCACAGGTCGCTTCCTTCTACGGTTGGCCCGTTTCAACCACCCACTGTATAGTAGGCGCCATGGTTGGTTTCGGTCTTGTCTATGGCGGCCTTGGAGCCGTGTTCTGGAGCTCTCTCGCCCGTGTCACCTCATCCTGGGTCATCTCCCCTGTCATGGGTGCAGCCTCCTCATTCATCGTCTACAAATGCATCCGCAGGGTATCCATATGTAAAATCTAGGGGATTGTCACTTTGCGCCCTCGAATTAGGCGAGTTTGACACTTTGCATCCCAAATTTTTAAAATTGGCACTTTGCACCTTCAATTACCGATTTCTGGTATTTTGCACCCCCAGACCAAAATTTCAAGGGTATCTAGGTCCGGATAGTACCAAAAATACTCATTCAAGGGTATTTAGGTCCGGGCATCACTAATAATCCGGGGTGCAAAGTGTCAAAATAAGCATTTTTTGGCACAACCTGAACCTAAATACCCTTGAAATATTGATTTGGGGTGCAAAATGCCAATAATCAATAATTGAGAGGTGCAAAGTACCAATTTTAAAAATTCAGGGAGCAAAGTGTCAAAATGTGAAGTCCTCTCAATTAATCTAAAATGGTGTCAAATTTCTGAGACATTCTCTTTTAGTTTGTTTACAGCGCCGACAATCCCGGCCAAGCCGCCGCAACTGCTGCGCCAGTTGCTGTTTTCCTTGGAGTCTCCGGAATCTCCATCGCCTCTTCCCCGCCGGACAAGATCCTCCCTTTTGTGATAATCCAAGCCCTCGCCTGCGGCGGCATTGGCGCTTTTATCTTCAGCCGGGTTATACATAAGCAGCTCGGCCGCCTCCTCAGCTCCGAAGCGGAGAAATTGGCAGCCGAAGAAAAACCTCATCTTCAGAACATCGGATTCTTATCCGACATCGCCGGACCCACCGGAGCTCAGCTGGAGATCGTCTACGGCGTGTTTGGATACATGCAGATCCTCTCCGCCTGCTTCATGTCGTTCGCGCACGGAGGAAACGACGTGTCCAACGCCATCGGTCCTTTGGCGGCGGCGCTGTCGATTCTCCGGGGAGGGATAACGGCTGCGGAGATAGTTATTCCGGGGGATGTTTTGGCCTGGGGTGGGTTCGGGATAGTGGCGGGGCTCATGATGTGGGGATATCGCGTGATAGCCACCATAGGGAAGAAGATCACTGAGTTGACGCCAACGAGAGGGTTCGCCGCCGAGTTTGCGGCGGCGTCGGTGGTGATGGTGGCATCGAAGTTTGGGCTGCCGATATCGGCGACGCACACGCTCGTGGGCGCCGTCATGGGGGTGGGTTTCGCCCGGGGGCTGAACAGCGTGAGGGCGGAGACGGTGCGCGAGATTGTGACGAGTTGGGTGGTCACCATTCCGGTTGGGGCACTGCTGTCTGTCATCTACACGTTTATCATCACTAAGCTCTTGGCAAACTTCTTCATTTGACATGGCCGTGGATGATTGTTCTGCTGTTGCTCGTGAGGGGAAGCGTGTTGGCAAACGCGTTTGGGAGAGATTGTATTGCCGTTTGTTGATGGAAGTGGAGATATGATGGTTTGATCATATTTGATGATGATGATAGGTGTATATGATTCTGGAAAGGTAAAGTTTAAATCATAGGGAACACAAATGTTCCCGTCTGATTTTGTGTGTTTATTCTAGGCAGGCTTCTCATATAGTTGTATTGTTGCTAGCGTGTGTAGGGTTTTAGGTTTTAAGTTTAGGCTCTAGGGTTTATAATTTTAGGGTTTTATTAGGTTTTTTGGTTTCAAGTTCAGTGTTTAGGGTTTTGGGTTTGGCGCGCCCGTGTGTACGTGTGCTTAGATGTGATCGAGACGTGTGTTTTTTTACTCATAAATGTCGCATACTTGATGGGTTCATTACAAGGATATAGCATTCGTACAAGTAATATATAAAATGAGAATAGGATCCCCGAGTATGGAACTCACATGGATATTGTAGTAGCAACTGCTTCGGACTTCCGCGGGTCTTCTTCCCCTGCTTCGCACTCGCTCTTCATTTTTCTCTTGCAAAGCTCGACTCTCACTTGCTCGCTCTAACTCAACGAAGACGCAACAAGCTTAAAACCACAAAATCAGCATCATAATCATCACCACAAGAACACAACTAAAATCACAATAACACTTAAGCAAGAACACCAACAAGAAATTCATGCCATCTGCAACAAAGAGTGAAGCTATGAACATCTATGCCCAATGGTCATGATACATAGATTCTTTAGAGAGCACTTCACTGTAGATTACATGTATTCTAAAAAAGTAAAGGAAAAGATACATGTTACCACTCCTTGCCACAGAGAGAATGAAAGGCTCTTCTTCGGATTCGAAGGGGAGCCTGGCTGGGTCCACCAGGTCTACCTACTCGTTGGCTACTTTCATGATACTGGAGAGAGTTGTCACTTCCTCCCAGTTGCGTCTTTACCTTAGTCTGTTCGTCTCAACGCCAAGTGCTCCGGCTTGGAGCTCCAATGGATTTTTGCAATTCTCCTTTTTCATTTTTAGGAAGCTTGAGGAAGTAAGAGATGATCTAGGGAAAAGCCCTGATGCTCTAGGGCAAAACTAGAGAGAAAACAATGCTCTTGGTGGGTTAATTTGGAAGAAATCATGGAAGATGCTATTTATAGATTGACATTAGAAATGAACGTGCACGATCATGCATGTGTTAGCCGTTGGTCATGCAATCGATCGTGCATGAAGGGGATGGAATCTGCGCGCGAAATTGTGGTGCCACAAATTTGCACAGCGCCCGTGTGCAAAGAAAAAGCACATGATTGTGTGTAAAATGCACAAAGAGCCCGTGCGCGAAGAAAATGCTTCTGATCGTGCAATGTTCACAAAAACCAACATTTGCTCCTGCGTGAGCAAACACATGGGCAGATATAATTTTGCATCAAAACCACCAATGGACATCTCGAAACCCAAAAATACGATCATGACAGATGTTTTACATGTAAAATAAGGCCCATATGACATGAAATATGAATGAGAGAGAGAGAGAGAGGTGGTCTACCTCATGCATGAAATACCTAAAAGTCACCCTAAACCTAACATTAAAAATTAAAAAGTGAGCGATTACGATATGAAAATCCAATAAGAGTGAGCGATTACTTGAGGGTATGCAATGTTGTATGCCCTCAATGCATTATGTTGTGTATAGTCCCAAAGTATATAATTGTGATGCAACATGTGTTTCTTTATGATCTATACGTTCAAACGGTGTGATTATAAATATCAGACTACACATTGTACACGCGTAATATAAACAATAATTTTTCCTTCTTTTACCAAGATCATATTTCTCGGGAGATTATAGAGTGTTGTCCCATGCATTCAGTTTCGCTCTCGTTTACCTACTCATTCTAATTGTTGGTGGCCAGGAAACATATTTGCACCATAGAGGATGACTCATGTTGAACTCGTCATGCAAAGCCCTAGTTAACTCTTTGGGTATTGAGACACCATATTCATGCGTGGATGGATTTTGTTATCAGTCGCTTTCTTTTTAGAGGGGCTGAGTTCAACGATAAAATCGGCAATGGATTGGCTAAGACATGCACGTTAATGGCAATTCGTGATCACTTATTTGAATACCTGATAAGAGCGCTTTGGACTAGATGCCGTCTTACTCAAAATTATCGATTGAATAAATGTTTAATGATGTGTCGTGGTATGGTTGAAATCAATTGTTTGCGTCTGAGTGGGTTCTAATTGGGTCAATAAGGTGATTCTTTGGAGCACATGAAAATGAAGCTTTCTTGGAGAGATATGTTTGTGTTGGATAATAGGAGGAATTCCATGGAACTACTCCATAGCCTTACATTTCATCAATATCATCTATGCCTCCATTTGATGCAAATGATTTGAAGTATTTAATTCATCTTATTTTCCGCTCTCTTGTGTGATTTCTCCATCGTAATGCATATTAGCCTTCTCAAAGCTCTCAACACCAAATTATTGAATCGAGAATTGTCTTGTGGAAGCCGATCTATCGTAATTCGAGCCAATTAGGATGTATGAACCAAGATTGGAGGTTGAGTTTCTAGTCAAACCTTAATGACCAATATTGGATGTTTGATTATCCTTAGGGATGCATGTCTCTCTTTCTCCAACGAGATCCCAATGGTGCTTCTTTTGAAGCTTTTGCATTAAGAAACTTATGTGCGAGAATTATAAGGACTTACTCGGAAGGGATGAAGCGGTTGTAAAACTTTTGACGTTGTGTCATAGGAAAAGCTTCAAAGGTTGAATTTCACACTCATCTTTGGACCCTTTTATTCATAGGAAAGATAATGCCAACGGTGTAAGATCGATTCTCTATACCGTTATTTATTCGTTTGTCTTATTTGTATCCTTATATCAATATTGTGTCGTTAGGAATCCATATATTTCTCAAATGATTATTCGTGGTTGGCTACTATAAAGGATTCATTTTGACTCGTGTACTGTTGGACGAATGCCGTAGGATTTGTATAACTATGTATATTATGTAGTGTGTATTTTCAAATACGTATTGTTGAATTATTGCCACTAGATGAGTGTTTCTTTTGTGTTGTTTTTTGGCAACCCATGTTCAACACGAATTTAGCGGTTCTTTAAATAATTCAGGAGGTAATGAAATCTAAATAAATGGCACAAAAACTATAATATCTATTTCTTTGTAATAATAAAAAATGCACTATGAATATACGGTCAACTTAATTGGTATGTGATTTAGCATGGTGGCAATGAATCATGACTATCCATTGGGAACTCATTTCAACAAACTAATGATTGACTATGGCTAAGGGTCTGTTTGGGAGGGCTTTTTAGCTCCTTTCTGTTTTCTGGAAAACACTACCACACCTAAGAAACCATTTGGATTGTTTACCGGTGGGAAAAAACTATCACGAAAAACTCAAATTTCTCCTCTTTTTGAAAAGTCATTTGTCACATACTTTTCAATCTTTTCGAAAAGCACTTCTCATCCCAAAACGCTTATAAATAATACATTAGATAATCATTAACAACTATATTCATCAAGTTGGCATTGTAGTTTGACATGGTGTTGGCGATCGTTAATGTTGTGGTTATGAACTGTCATTTGTGAATGTCCAACCTCACATAAGAAATTTTATCTACTTTTATGTTCAAAACTAGTTGTATTTTCTTGGCGGCGATCATAATTACCATTGTCTCGCCAAACATGCATTCTATGATGATGACACTACTGTCCAAACTAACTAGAGTAAAAAAGCCACATCAACGGAGCCTTAAGCACTATTTCAGACCTCTTTCTGGAACAAAGTTCTATACTCTATGTTCAAGTAACTCCTCCACCAAATGAAAATTTAAACGTACCTCAATAAAAAAAATCTCTCCAACGAATTATGAAGGATGATCATCAACTAAACTTCATCTTTAGTATGTGAAAACAAATAAAGGCATACAACATAAAATTTGCTCTACCTTCTAAGGTTTTACCCTTAAACTTTGATGGTCGCCAAAGCAACCCTAATAAAGACTTATTTAAGGAGTTTTTTTTTGCCAAACACACATCACCATGAGTTTGTGAAAATAACAAAAGAATGTCACGTTAGTAGAAACTGAAACATTGAAAACCACCTTTTGAATCTTCTCTTAAAGTTGATCAATTTATAACTGAGTTTCTATGCATTACCTAAAAAGTAAGACCTTTTCAAGAGTATTCAACACGCTATTGGTTCAATGCCTAGATCAAACCTTATTCACTTAACCCATGCTTGGATAAACCTTACTAAGAAAATAAAGCTCGAATGTTAGGTTTACAGTTATGTGATCAAACTTATGTTTAATGTTAATCAGTACAATAATTTGTTTGAGATTGCATCTTATTTTATTAGAAAATTGTTGAAATGTATTGTCTTGAAAAAATATTGTTTTGAATAGATATGTGTAGGTCATGCTAGGATAGTTGCTACTTATGAACCTCATAATCCCATCTTTAGTTGCCTTTATCTATCACTTAGAAAAACAATTTTGCATTCTCTCTTTAATTATACAAGCAAGATTTTAGTAACGAAATTTAAAGAAAATTTATTTGAATGTCGCTCAGAGAGGAAGCTCTAAGGAAAATATGAATTTAGTTCAACATTGCTTGAAGAGGTTTCTTTGCAGATCTCTCAATAAATAAACTATAAATAAATTATTATCATCTACAGTTATCAAAATTGTATGCATGAGTGCATATGGTCCTATTTAAATGCTATCCATATGAGACTGGGGGTTATGGTCTGTGAATATTCACCCCACAAAATATTGGATCTGTCATGCTGCGGGACATTGGACGAGCTAGTTGATGTCGTTTGGAGAAACCTCACGATCTCGGTGTTGATGGTCCATCATTTGTGATGAAGGAAACATCACGATAATCAGGAGGTTGCATCCTAATCTGATAATTAATGTCCTAACAAAGCATCAAGAAAGTTCATTACATGAAAACTAAAGATTGAATCAATCAGCGCGTTACTCGAGGAAGGGGCGACGGTCCTTAGCGCAAACTTTATTAAGTTGTGAAAAGTCGATACACATCCTCCACTTTCCTTAACATTCTTCTTCATTACAACATTAGAGATCCAATCAGGATATTGGATCTCTGATACAAAACATGTCTTAAGCAGCTTCATGACCTCTTCGCGGATGGATTCGTCCAAGGTAGTTGTCATTGTACAACCCCGTATTCGCGGAATGGGGCCCCCAAGCAAGACGTAAGACTTGCTACACATTTGTTTTAAGCTTTAGGGGGTTTTGTACTCCTGGAGGCCAACCTATTGTTGATCTGCATAATATACTAGTAGTGGGAAGAAAAATTTGCCTAGCTTACTAGTGCTTGATGTACTCTCCAGGGGGCGAGTGCGGCGGGAGGCCGACACTCGCCCCAGCCCCTATCCTAGGGGGCAGGTGCGGAGGGAGGCCGGCACCCGCCCAACTCGCCCAGCTAGAGTTCTTGCCCGGCTGGAGTACTCTCCCGGCTGGAGTACTCGCCTGGCCGGAGTACTCGCCCGACTGGAGTACTCGCCCGTCTAGAGTTCTCGCCCGGCTAGAGCACTCGCCTGGCTAGAGTAATCGCCCGGCTGGAGTTCTCGCCCGGCTGGAGGGTCTCGCCTGACTTGAGGATCTGCTATTTTGCCCCTGGTGGGTTACGAATAGCTGTTCAAAACAGCAGAGTTTAGCTGTTGGCAGACCAACCCCGGGATATTTAAGTAATTTTAGAGCAGTGGAGGTTGGCTATTTGCAGGCCGTTTTCAGAAATCTATAAATAGACCGTTAGGGGTGCCTTGGAGAGGATCCGTTTTCATCCATCTTCATCCTCTTCCTTCATCCTCCGTGACACCTAGCTCAGCATTGGCTAGGGAGGAGGAGATCTCAAAGGTCTTTCGGGTGTGAGGTGAGACATCCACGCTAGAGCCAGGAGTCAGTTTCCAAATTCAAGTCTCTCGTCAAGGGACGGCTTGGGAGAACTAGGTGTGAGCCGCACCCTAGGTCCAAACTCTAGGTGGAACCGAATTTCAGTTTCAACAGTCATTACGATCTTCTTTTGCCTTATGGGGAAAACCACTGGGTCAAGATTAAGGCAATGACACCACATCTGCATTGATACCAAGCATGCCTGATGGGCTCCATGCAAAGATGTCAATGTTCTTCTAGAGGCATGCCACAATCTTCTACTTGTCCCCCTCCGCTAGCTCTATGCTGATCTTGATGCTTATGGGTCTCCCGACCACTACTACTACCACTTCTACTTCTTCAACTTTCTCTACCACTTCCATGCATACCATCCCTTCTAGCACCATATAAAGTTTCTCCACCTTCTCCTTTTAGCTGATGGTGTTAATGACATTAAGATACCATTCCTAGGTTACCTTCGCATCACTATGGATTTGAATCTGAACCCCCCAGCTATATTTCAAACATTGATGATAAGAGGAGGGTGCAGATTGGAAGGCGTTGATCAGGAGATTTCCAAAGATAGAATTTTAACTTCTCGAAGCATCAACAATGACGAACTGACAGTTCTTTGAAGTTCCTCCAAGAGTAATGAGGATCTCCACTCCTCCTTTATTTCTCTAGAAACCCCAAAAAGCGATCTGTCCAATGTCGTGAACCTCATAACTTCCACCTTCTTCTCATTGAACACCTTCTTGAATACAAAATTAATAGAACTTTTGTATTTACCAGGATTCGTGAAACTATGATGTTTTCCATCATTGTTTGGATAACAATGGAGTCATGAAATGGGTTCTCAACACCCAACATATCTTCCTCAGAGAAGGTGATATATCCCACCAGGGGAGGCATTTGGGAATTTGAAGCGACGCTTCGACGGTATATGACATGGAGGCTTCTATTTTAGGAGGTCTTCGCTCCAACTCTTCCATGAATGACGTCAATCCCTCTACGCATCTTTGTCTTCACACCACCTATGTACTGGTGATATAACTAAATCTCCATCTGCAGAAGCTCGCTATTGTTGATCCTTTGGCCATCCTCCTTGGGCTCTTCCTTCTTCGGCTCTCCTTATTGCTTCCAAGAACTTCAAGCATGTGGAAGTAGAATGATCCTCTACTCAATGGAGATCATAGTAGGGAATAAAATTCCTACATTGACGCTTTGAAGTCAGTTCCTTCATTGGTTCTGGTCCTTTTGACGGGTAATTGTCATAACTTTGATGTTGGTTCCTTCATTGGTCTTTCAGGAGGCTTGAAACGAGCTTATTGTTTGGGAGAGAAACATCTTCTTGGTCCCTTTAGATGAGGTCTTCATGTTAGCTTCCACGTCGACCTGTTCATCGGAAGTTGAAACCTTATGACATGAGGTCCCTGAGGTTCTAGAGTCATGACTGGTTTCCTCACCTCTTTCATCCTCTTCTCTGACTTATTACATCCATACTTCTTCAGCTCCGGTCAACCTAATGAGCGAGGTTAGAAAGCTATTATTCATAGCCAATCCTTTAATGAATCAACATGCTCGATCGATTAGGTTCTCAAAGGGAACTAGAGGATATTTGATCATCTCGAGCTTAAACAGGCCCTCTTGCAAGATGCATGTTAGTGCCAGCTATAAAGTAGAACTATCCACCAACTGGATGCTCAATGTAATCAATGTAGCTCCCTAGAGTCTCCTGGGGTCTCTTGGATGCTGCAAAGTGCAATATTAGCCCGCAGCATAGGTCTTCGAAGCAGTTGATAAATCTGTTGGAAACAGGTGAAATCAGTCTCTTGTCTTCCATTTGAAGGTGGTCATGAAGAACCTGCACTAAAAAGCATTAGCTATAGTTCAAAAAGACACAATGTCCTCAAACTATTGGAGATGTTGAATGGAGTCATCCTTCCCCATGTAGTAAATTTTAGGACAAGCTCCCTAAATCCCTCAGGGGCTCAGCAGGCAAGACTTGATCATAGAATGGACTTGTTGGCCCATATTGGCGAGTTGGCAGGTGGCAACCATGCTCGAACTCGTGGTAGAGAATACCTTGCGAGTTCCCCGAAGGCTCAAGCTCGTGGAAGAGAATTATGTGCGGGCTCGATGCGGGACCTCATGACTGCTGAAATTGCTCGGGCTTTTCCTGGGCGACTCCTTTCCAGGGTGCTAAGATGGCTTAACCTCCTCTAAAGAAGTGACCTTTTAGGGTGAGGTCACTATGGCATCAACATGGGGTGCGAGTAGAGCTCAAGAAGTATCTTGCAAACTTTTTAGCGAGTTGCTCGAGGTATTTATTATTCCCCCAGTAGGGGGCTCGCCTATGACCAACTGATGAGAGACCTCACCAATGGGCGACCTTAAGAGGAGCCTTGCATATGGGTGACTTCTAGAGGGGTGTCTCTTATGGGCGACCTGGGCAGACTGATTATCTTGTCGCTTGGCTGCTTTTAGTATATCCTGGTCGATGTTCTCCTTGGCCAATGGTCAGTCTTCTTGCTGTCATGGGCCCATGACTAGGCCACCCTCGACGAATCCGGATTGTACAAGTAGTATATATGTCAGTTGTTTTTGTGAGTATACTTAAACTTTTATTGATGGGGTGATAGTCTTCGAAGAAGGAAAGTTGTCCAGAATATCATCATGGTTCTAGTCATAGGTATCATATTTTGTCATTTGTCACATTTATAGTTGCAGACTTGCAGTGAGTTATTTGGTGAAATTTTGGGTTTGTAGGGTAGCTCTGTACGTATTTTTCCTCTACTTCTTTTTAACCCCCCCATCAGTTTTACTACTTGCCTAGCTTTCCACTCTTTCTCTCACACACACGCGCGCGCACACACACACAAGCGCGCGCGCGCACACACACGCGCACACACACACACCCCTTCTCTCTCTCACTCCCCCCTCTCTCAAAATTTTTTGTACGTGTAACTGTGTAAGTGTGTAACATACCAAGAGGTAGGTGCGCAAATTATTTTTTTGGGCAAAATTATGATCTTTTTTTAATAAATAAATTATGGAATATTAATCTATATATTTTACGGTCATTTTAATATCTCATATGTATATATTTTGAAAAAAAAATATAGTTGTAAATTATTATACTTATTTTACAATTGTATTTTAGGCAGAAATTTCAGTTGCAATTTACAACTGTAAATAACATTTATAACTGTAAATGATGTTAGAACTATAATTTTGCCTATAAAAAAAGATTTGGCACCTATTTATCTTTATCTTAAAATTTTCATACACTCTTTAAGATTACCGTTATGCTTCGCGACTTGGATAAGTTGGCCAAGATATATGCAGATGCCAAAAATGAGAGGATGTGATGCAAGTCACATGTTGCGAGATATTGATGAGATTTTCTCGAGAAATGTTGTTTCTAATGATCTCATTGCTTGGTAGTCCATCCGCTAAGAAGACATGCCATGTCTAGTGGGCATATTTTTGTTACAAGTACACCGTAGATGAGGCAGATTCGTTTGACCCGCCGGAAAACAAACAATTTTGGATTGCAATCCTTTGAAAGTCAAACAAGATTCATACTAGACTTATAATCTGCGCCGTCGTCAGACGAACAACCACCACCAAGAACAGATGCAAGTAAAGACTTGGCATTGTCGCGAACGTGCAATCCATCAATGTCACCACTTTTGCACAACCATCATCGTCTATGACCATGCACCATCGAGCACCTCGCACCTATCCACAACCTCTGAATCTTACACCTCGACGCTACCAACATGCTTTACTTTTCTCCAATGTCGATGCAACCAATAATCACGTGTCAATGCATGTCGACGCCTACCACGGACTTCATCAGGCACTACTACTCCCCTGCTTAAGATTTTTTTCGGTGTGCTTCATCGCAAGCCAAGTCTTTTTATAGGGCCAAAATGCAATTAAAATAAGGAAGGCATGAAAGACATTGGTTACCATTGGTGATTAGGTGGGGTAATTAGGTGAGATGGTTAGGCTGGGTGAATAGGTGGGATGATAGGTGGGGTGATTAAAACATGATTTGGAATTGGAAATTAGCTCAATAATCACCGCCCTGATTTGAATCTCACAAAACATCATATGCATAAAATACTGTTTACACTAAGCAACTGCACTAAACACCAAACTGTAAAGAGCATCTACGCGAAGCACCGCCTCATTGACCGAGGCGTCAGTCGACCTACTCTGGTCGAATCTATCCTGCACTGGCTCAACCCGGGAAATTTGGCTCAATCGGATTGCAGAAACTGACCCGTTGAACCTGAGTCCCGGGAAGGTGATCCACTGCACCACCGTGATTGCAAACATAGCCTACCGCGATGTACACCTTGCATGAACACGGTGCGCCCTCACATCACTATCAGAATCAGCGCTTAGCCGCCTAACTACAACACATAAGTCTAACCTGCCCAATGAAACTGGATTCTTATGCAGCTTGGGAATTAGATGCACCCTCACTAGCGTACATATCGATTTATCATGCGTCTGCAAGTCCATCATACCTATTTTCGTGACCTCGCATCTCGAGTCGTCACTAAGAATGATCGACCCGACCATCACCTATAAGGAACTGAACATCGACTTGTTTGAGCAAGCATACTGCGATGCACTTGAATTAAGCATACATCAATCAGGGTCGCTTCGACTCTCAGTGGCACAATAAAAACCGTCATCTCCTTCCAAGATCAGTGTCACCTTGTCCTCATCTTAGATGTCACCTGAAGTGCCAGAACTCCCTATACACTGCGGACAATGTCTCCTAATATGATCAACTTGTTTGTTGTGGAAACATGTCACTATCTTCTTCGATGCCGATCGAGTACGTGCACCACTCGATTCTTTGTTTAAATTCCTCTCACGTATATACATTACTAATATGTGGTCACCTCTAGGAGTGAGATCCTTCAGCAGCTGACTAGATAACAATGCTGACATGACTTCTTCCTGCCCCCACCGTATCCTTCCCATACAGGAAGTATTCTTCAGCAGCTGATGATATTTTTTTTTCCTTTACCTTCGAGCCAACCATATGTAATTGTCTCAGAAGACCGTTGAACACATTGAAGTATTCCTGCAGGTTGACACTTTCTTGCATCTTTAGTGCATAGAGGTGCTGCATCAACAATAATCTTGTCATCTTAGATTTTTACAGATACAATCTCTCTAGGTTCTCCCACATCCTGACTGTCGTCTTTTCAGCCCTAATGTTGAAGTGCACTTGGTTAACGACACATCCTGATTGTGTTAGTAGCTTTTTCATTAAGATCTTTCTAGTCCTCATTCTTTACCATTGCAGTCGATTTTTTGCGCCCCCGTAAGACTCAAATCATGCAAATCATGCCCTGCTAAATCAACATAACCTTAACTAAGATCTATTATAAGCCAAATTTTCCTCTATCATCAAACTTCTTCATTGAAAATCTCTCCAAAATTGTGTTATTTCCTGTCATGATGGTCCTCAACACAAACTAGTGAAACCTGATTTGTTTCAAAGTCAGTTTTGAAAGGATGGAAAAATGACCTAGTCTTTCACCATCGCAGTCAGATCTTTTCCACAAACGTCTAGTCATCGATTTCCTACCCAATGTACCTCTGATACCGCTTGTTGGGATTCGTATAATCCCAAAGACAATCATAATAATCTGGGGAGAAAGATCAATGCACAATAATAAATCAGGAAAATTGCAAATATGAGAGATGAAAAAACCAACCATGATAAGGCCATCCTAGAATTTATAGAAAGGTGGGGTGCAAATAGCCCGCCCCTCATGATCCCCACTAACTTAGTGAGATCATAGGGTAACTACCACGCACGTGATCGACCCGCCCGTTCCCCCGCATGGCCCACACACGGATCCCACTACGCGCACCTTCCACGCAACCACCGCAACCGGACGCCGGCACCGCCTTCACCGGCGTCAAACGGTCCGTGCCCGGCCGGCCCCGCTAAGAACGGCGCCGCCCTCCCGCGACCGCGGCCTCGCCCGCCACGGCCGTCAAATCCGCCGGTCGTGACTCCTCTGCCGGTGGCCGATCATCGCCGAGTTGGCCTCCCGCTCGTGGCAGAGCTTCACCACCGTCCGATCCTCCCAACACGATCACCAATGTTTGTTACAAGAGTAACCACCCGCGAAACTACCCACTAACCCCATGTTTAATGAGGAATATTATTTATTTAATTAATGATCTGTATATAGCCAAAATCATGAAAATAATATACCCCCGAAACTATACTGAATGTGGTCTTCAATTAGTGGTTTCGGGTGGTTACGACGTGCGGATAGCACGCCGTAATTACATTTGGCTGCCTGCAGGTTCTTATCACATCTTTTGTCGTGTGCTACTGCTCCCCTCTTTAAGGCTTTTCCTTGGCATGTCTTGGTGTACTTCACCACAAGCAAAGTCCCCCTTTTATAGTGCCAAAAAGCACTTAAAATAAGGAGGGCGAGAAACACATGGGCTACCATCGCTGATTAGGTGGGATAATTAGGTGGGATGATTAGGAGAGGTGATTATGTGGGATGGTTAGATCGGGTGATTGAAAACATGGTCTGAAATTTAAAACCAACTCAACACTAGTAACTTTTTGATGATAACCTTTAACCTTCCTCATGGCAATCCTCCTTTGATAAGCCTATTTATTCCTCTTCCTCTCCACCTAAGGAAACCCATAGTTATTTTAAATTAGGCTTCGTTTGGGGAGACTTATTTTCACTGCTCAAGTGGTTACGATCGTATGAACCAGGCCTTAATTTAAGACTCGATTCATGCGGTCGGAACCGCTTGACCAGTGAAAATAAGTCCACCCAAACGGAGCCTTAGTTGATGGTCCTTTGCCTCTCCTCCTTAGATAAGCCTATTTATTCTCGTTTTGACGTGGAGGTTATGAATTAAAATTATTATTTTTCACTTAGAATTTTTTTGAGAGTTGGGAGCATTTACTTTCTTTTATTAGTGTTTCTTTTCATTTCATCTTGAAGTTGTCTATGAAGTAATGCTTGAGAAATGCATTTATTTAAGCATTTATTTATTTATCTTTTCACACTTCCATTTACTCTCTCTTCAATTTTCTTCCACGTTTAGGATTTGTTTGGCACGACTTATTTGTTCTGATGAGTTTGATCAAAACGTTATTATCATAGAATGTATGTTTGGCAAGAAAAAAGTTATGGCCGTTATCAAGAAAATAAACTGAGCATAAAATGCATGAAATTGTTTAAGTGAGAACGGACATTCACAAACAACAGTTCAAGGTCACCGTGTTCACGACTGCCACCGGTGCGTCAAACGAAGCCCTAGTGTTTTCACCCTTCCATTTACTCTCTCTTCTATTTTCTTCCACACCTACATTGAGAAATGCGAGTTAATTTCTTCACATTAATTCATTATTTTAACATTTTAATTTTTATAACTAAAAATTTAAAATTCTCATAATACTTCCAATAAAAATTAAAATTTGTCAAACTAAAACTTCTATTTTCTCTTTCTCATTAAAATCCGCTCTAGTGCTTAGTGATGCAAGCAGAGAGTCGCTGACTCTCACTGATCTCCCCTTATGTTTGAATTTTTTTTCTTTGCATCCATTTAAATCAATCAAGTTGTGCTCAAAGTCTCTGTTCAAAATTTTACATATTGTTATGCAGAAATTGATGGGATTTGACCCACTTGCACAATTCGGGCACACGAGGAAGAAAATGCAACAAAAAACACAAGCAAAACTCACATCACAGAGAACACTAAATTTATGTTAAAAATTCTCTAAAATCAATGAGAAAAAATTTACACGACGGGACACACAAAATTCACTATCAGAAAAATAAGGATTACAAATTATCGATCTGGGTTTGCCCAACCTAGAAAACCCTCCTTTTCATTCACAAATTGAATCCCCTCTCAACTCTTTACGGTGAAAATCTCTTCAAACGCCCAAGGCAATAAAGACAAAAGAAAGAATCCCTTCATCGAAGACAAAAGGCATCAACAATGTTCTTATTCCTTGGAGTACTCCGACATCAATGGCGGGAAACTCGCGACCCCTCCTCTGTTTTCGCGAATGACGTCTTCAATCAGAAGTCATATGTGCTTGGAGATATGTATGCCTATTTATGGTAAAAAGGCGGACCTATCTGGGCCCTTAGATCAAGTACCAAGACGATCTGACGACACATGATCGAGTTTTAACAGAATTGGGTCTAGCAGCTACCGCACGGAGATAGCTACCACGATGTGGTACCCATCTAGCCGATAAAGCCCATCAAGGCGATATGATCCAGTCGATATGACCATTATACAGAGCTACCGCTCGCGGTAACCACTACTGCTGAGCTATAACACTCCTTTTTCAGACATCAAGCTGACGTGCCTTCAGCGTCCAGCCAAACGACTAGACGGTCTAGCCGATATTGCCATCGTCAAGGTGATCGCTGGTGCAAGCGGTAGATTACCGCCTCGCGCTAGCATCTGCTTGTAGTTAACAAACAACAGAGCCAACTCCAAAAGTGATCCGATGTCTCTTCTCTTTAGGGTCGCGACTTAATAGAAATGACAACTACATACACATTTCATCGCATCGGGACTGATGGAGTTCCCCTGAGCGGGTTTGGTGGAACCGTGGGCTTCTATAAGCACAACCTCAACCACTGGTCGCACCCACGCAGACCCACGCGTGCAGAGTCACCTCTCATGATCATCACCGCGCGACCGCAAAGTCGCGCATGTGTACCCCCACTGAAAGTCTTTAATTCCAAGGTAGCTAAACACCTAGGGGGTGAATAGGTTTTCTAGTCTTTTAAGATTTTCTTTAACTTGGTTTGTTATGAGTTAGCTAGGTTAGCTTACTTTCAAGACAATCTACAAAAGCACACACAATATTTATAGTGGTTCCCCAGATTATGGGTACGTCCACTGTCCCTCACCTTTCTAACAGCTTGTTAGACAAGGCCCTTCTCCAAAACTCGGCTCCTAAGAGCTTACAACCCAGATCCCGCAGGATCTCTCAGTCTCCTCCAAGACCTACAACTCAGGCACAAGGCCCTACCTTAGAGCAAGCTTGCTCCTACAACTCAGTGATCAAAAGACCACCTACCTCAGACTTGAACACAAGTCCTACAGCTCAGGCTATGAAAGTTAGCCCTACAACTCAGAGAGTAAAACTCTAATACAGCTCAAATCTGTTAAGATCCTACCTCAGGCAAAAGGCCCTACCTCTGGCACACAAGCCCTACACACTCAGATCAACAAATGATCCTACCTCAGCCTTTATAAATCAGGCCTACAACTCAGATCCAAAAAGATCCTACAGCTCAGATCCAAGAAAGGATCCTATAGAAAGAAAGGAGTTTGTTATTGTTGATTTGACACTAGAGAAAATTTATCTGTACCTGCCTTCCTGGACTAGTTATCACAGCCCTAACTTTCTTCACAACAACATAAATAAGATATTTAGTAAGTAACTGCATGTGCTGGAAGAAACTCATAAACCAAGTTCCTGAACTTGCTGAAGAAGACTCTTCAATCAGCTAACCTGGAATGCAGAAACCAGATGGCTCTGCTCCTTCTTCTTTATCAGAACCTTATCTGAACTTGCTGTAGTAGAAGAAATTAGCTACAGCTAACTTGTTTGAACTTTTGAATCGGTTTGCTGAACTTTTAGGTTTCAAGCTCAGCAACAATGACGAGGAAGATGAAGTTCAGCCACCTCTTTTCACAATGAATAAAACCCTAAAAAGTTGAGTTCTCAGCTCCCGGTCTTGTCCCTTTTATATTCAGCCATTCAAAGGCTATATGACCCGTGGGCATCACTGAAGTTGTTGGCTGCAACTTGGCTTTTACAGAAAAAGTCTTCCTGTAGACCTGCGACGCTATTTGTCCTGTTTTGTAGTTTTTCCACAACTAATTTGAATCCGGTTGACTTTTGTTGATTTTTGCTGACGTCAGTATTTGTGGACTTAGCCAAATTCTCAGATTCAATCCAGGCGTTGAGTGAATGGCCTTCACTCAACGCCTCTAGACTTAGCCAATTCTTCTGCCTTGCTTAGGCGTTGAGTGTGTTGAGTGAACTGGCTTCACTCAACGCCTCTGGACTTAGCCAATTCTTCTGCATTGCCAGACATTGAGTGCGTTGAGTGAATCTTCATCACTCAACGCTCCTGGACTTATCTGCAACTTTCTTTATTTGCTAGGCGTTGAGAGCGTTGAGTGAACTGGCTTCACTCAATGCCTCTAGACTTAGAAAGATTTTTTGTCCATCTTTCCTTGAGCTTTGACATCACACAATGCTTTCTTCTCTGGCGTTGAGTGAGCTGTATTCACTCAACGCTTCTGGACTTAGCCAGAATTCTTGATAGATCTTCAACTGCTTTGACTGCTTGAGCTTGTCTCAACGCTTCTTGGTATATGACGTTGAGTGAACTGGATTCACTCAATGCCTGTGGATTTAGTCTCATTTTCTTCCATGCCAATGCTGAAGCTTTGACAGACTTAGCTATACTCGATGCCTTTTGATATACGTCATTGAGTGAACCGCCTTCACTCAACTCCTGTGGACTTAGCCGCAGAATTGCTTTGCAGGCTGCTGAGCTTTAACTGTCCACACCTTACTCAGTGCTTTTTTGGCATCTGGCGTTGAGTGAACTGGCTTCATTCAACGCATGTGGACTTGAGCAATTTTCAGCCTTTCCAGCATCCTTCTTTGACATCTGGCGTTGATTGAACTTGCTTCACTCAACGCCTGTGGACTTAAAAAAGATTTCTGTCTCTCCACTTCTCTACCTCGTGACCACCTATACAACTACTTGGAATATTTGTCCAATCAATGTGATAAGGACCAACCTACATGTATGAACTTGAACATACATCAAATAAAACTATGTGTATACCATTGACTTGTTTGACTTATACAAATCTGGGACATTGTGAGCATTGTACCCAACAATCTCCCCTATTTGAAGAATTCAAAACCCTCAAACAAAATTCTGAGTCAATGATATACACTAACATATGCAGCAATAAAACATTAAATTAGGAAACTTATAACAAGAGAACAAGAGTATCAAGTTATAGGTTACCACACTTTCCTTGCATGCAGGATGATCATCATCACTTCCTGCTCCCCCTATTTTACTGCTGCCTGGCCTTGATCATTTCCTTCTCCTCCCCCTTTTTGACTTCTGTAAATATTCAGGGAGGCGTTGGCCTCTGATTATCTTCTTCCCCTTTTTGAGTTCAGATAATCAATTATTGCAGCGCTTGCTCCTTCTCTACATG
The DNA here is from genome assembly GCA_039513925.1 of Platanthera zijinensis. NCBI lineage: Eukaryota > Viridiplantae > Streptophyta > Magnoliopsida > Asparagales > Orchidaceae > Platanthera > Platanthera zijinensis. The sequence continues at coordinate 141,707,927 of CM077094.1, forward strand.
AAGCTGAATCTATCCCTGCAAGTGCTGGACTTGCTCCCCCTTAACTGAAGCATCTTCTATCATCCTTCATGGTAGACACTTTAGTCTATTCCAGTCTGGATGGCACTTGTACCAGTTGAAAAACTTGATACCAATTAAGGTATACCACTTGAATAATCTTCATTCCACTGAAGGTCTTTTCCACCTGCAAGAAGTAGTACAACCTACAACAAAAACAACATAAGGAGCAATTGAAGTTATATCAAGTTCAACATACCCAACTCAAACATAAAGGTGTTGAAATTTGCTTTATCCAGTGGCTTAGTAAAGATGTCAGTCACTTACTTGTATGTTGGGACAACTCAAGACTAATATCTTCACATTCCACATGGTCCCTAATGAAGTGATACCTAATCTCAATGTGCTTAGTCCTGCTATGAGAGACATGATTCCTAGTAAAATAGATTACACTAGTAGAATCACAGTACAAAAGAGTTCTACTTATCTGGAGGTTATAGTCCTGGAGCTGATGCTGGAACCACAACAATTATGCACAGCAGCTACCTGATGAGATGTATTCTGAATTAGTTATTGAGATTGCAACACTGGTCTGCTTCTTGCTGCTCTAAGACACTAGTCTTCCTCCCAAGAACTAACAGGTGCCTGAAGTGCTCTTCCTGTCCTCTTTACAGCTTGCAAATCTACATTTGAATAGTCTATTAGTTAAAAATCCCTATTTCTAGGGTACCATAGGCCAAGATCTGGTGTGCCCTTAAGATACCTCAAAATTCTCTTAGCAACGGAGTAATGAGATTTTTTAGGGCTAGCCTGATACCTGGCACAAACATATATATCATACATGATGTCTGGCCTACTTGCAATAAGATATAGAAGGGAGCCAATTATCACACTATACAAAGTTTCATCAATAGGTTTCCTTGTCTCATCTTTTCCTATAGGCATACTTGACCTCATGAGAGTTTTCATGGTAGAGACATTCTCCATACCAAACTTTTTGATCAACTCCCTGGTAAATTTAGACTAGGATATGGATAATTCATTTTCAGTCTATCTTACTTAGAGGCCCAAGAAGAACTTAAGTTCACCCATACTGCTCATCTCAAACTTCCCTTGCATAAGTTTGACAAACTTCCTACAAAGGTTATCATCAGTAGATCCAATGATTATGTCATCTACATAAATTTGGACTAGAATGATCTTGTCCTTAGATTCCCTTAGGAATAGGGTCTTGTCTATCTTACCCCTTGAGAATTTATTCTCAATGAGGAAGCTAGACAATGCCTCAAACCATGCTTTAGGGGCTTGCTTCAACCCATATAGAGCTTTCCCAAGTCTATAAACAGAATCATGTGAGTTAAGAACAACAAAACCTGGAGGCTGCTCAACATAGACTGCTTCCTTTAAGTCACCATTCAGGAAAGCTGACTTCACATCCATCTGGTAGACTTTAAATCCTTTGAATGTAGCATATGAAAGGAAGAGTCTGATGGCTTCCAATGTTACTACAGTGGCAAAAGTTTGATCAAAGCCAATACATTCTTCTTGTCTGTACCCCTTATCTACTAGTCTGGCCTTATTTTTTTATTATAATGCCATTTTCATCAAGATTATTCCTATAAATCCACTTGACTCCAATAAAATTATGTCTTTGTGGTCTGGGAACTAACTTCCAGACCACGCACCTCTTAAACTGGTTCAGTTCCTCTTACATTGCTATAATCCAGAACTGATCTATGTTGGCCTCTTAAAATCTCTTGGGCTCAACTTGTGACAAAAAACTTGCAGACATTATTGTATTAAGGCTCTGGCTTCTTGTCACCACTCCCTGGTTGGCATTACCAATAATTAGGTGTCTTGGATGATCCCTTAGATGCCTGACAGCTGGTGACAATCTACCTTCAACATTAGCTTCAGTGGTTGAATCTAGCTGATCATCATCAACCCCAATTTTGTCTTATGCTTCTTCTGGAATCTTCACTCCATCTTGGATTGCTAGAGCATCTTCTGTAACATCCCTCAAACAACTAGACCTTTAGGAGTTATTTTATAATGAATAGGTCATGACAAAATCATAGGAAGCTCAAAGAGCTCATGTGAACTTAGGCATGAAGGTGAAGATCACCATGGTCTGTAAATAACACATTCCAATTACCTAACCTAGAGTTTGACTTTAAGGCCTCAACTTGAACCTTTGACCCCACCATAACATCCCTAACCCATTAGGGGGTCCCTTGGAGCACCTAGAACCCATTGGGGTGAACCAAAGTAGTCAAGTTGACCAAAGTCAACCATAACCCTAAAATGGTCAAAGTGGTCTATCTAGGGCCAATGGACTTTCACCTTGACTCCTTGACCCCACCTGAACCTTCCTAACCCTTTAGTAGGTTCATTGGGACACTAAGGGCCCATTGGGGTCAACCCAAGAGGTCAAGTTGACTAAAGTCAACCTAAACCCTAAAATGGTCAAAGTACCCTAATAAGGGTCAAGTGACCACCAATGTGTTAAAACAACCCTACCCAAGTCTCCCTAGACCTTAGGGGAGGCTAATGAGTCACTAAGGACCCATTGGGGTCAACCAAAAAGATCAAATTGACCAAAGTCAACTCAACCCTAAAATGGGTCAAACTAACTCAAGTTAACCTAACCTAGCCCAATCCACTTGGGCTAAGCCCAAGTTGAGTGGCCCACTAGTTTTAGGAGGCTGATATTTACATGAAATGCCACTAAAAATCTGGAGGTGGTGACTAGGAGAGAGAAAATGAGAGTTTTCTCCCTTAATGGAGAGAGAAAGAAGAAAGAAAGAGAGAGAGAGGAGTTATGGAGGGAGACCGTGAACCACCTCATTCATCCCCCCCATTGACTCCATTCATTCCTCCTGACCATTGGGAAAAGATTCCCATCAATTTCTCATCAGCCACCATCAATGGAGGAGCCCATGGCCCAACCACCATGGTTGACCACCCCTTCACCTCCCCTCCATGGAAAAATATAAATCCCCATATACAACCCCCCATTCCCACTTTTGACCATCCCATCACCTTCAAAATATCCCTGGCAGTAAAAATAATGTATTGGGTCAATAGTTTTGGTGGAGGACTGAGGAATCAGGCAAGCTTGTCGGAGAGGAAAAATGACACGGCCAACCGCCGACACCGCCTTCGTCGAACCCCAAACAAGGTCCACTTCTTCTCTTCTCCCCCTGTACTAGTATCCTAGATCAATTAGAAGAGAAATCAGGATCAAATAAGCCCGATTTGGTGAGAAATAAATGGAGTTTTTTCGGTTTTCATGGTCACGGGTTCGCCGGAAACCACCACCTCGGCGGCCAAACTAAAAGTCCACCTAGTGTCAACTACCTTCACCTATGGGGGGGGGGGGAATAGGTGTCTTTGCAGCGTGTTAGCGGAATTGAAATTATACCTGCACAATAAAATAAAACAACAAAGCACAGAGAGGACACAGGCAATTTATAGTGGTTCCCCGATTTGGGTACGTCCACTTTCCCCCTTCGACCTATCTCCCAACCAGGGACGACTCGGTCACTTCACCAACAGGATTGAAATCCAATCCTTGCACTAACGGAAGGAACCCTTCCACACGTAGGAGTCAACACTCCCACAACCCGGGTTGCACCCAACCCTTACAACTAGAGACCAATCGGTCCGTTACAAAGAAATTGAAAATAGCTTGTAAGAAATACAAACGACGTTTGGAGACAAAGGTGTCCCTCTTCGTTCGACGACGTGTCCTTGAAGTCAACGAAGAGTCCACAACCCTAGATCTCACTTGGATTGAATCTTCCCGATACCGGCGGAGGCTTGGAGCGGCGACAAGGTTCTCGGAATAACCGGCGGCAACGGAGAGCTGCTGCTGTGCTATCTTGATTCAAACTTCGTAGCAAGGGAAGCAAGGTCTTCCAACGGTCACACCAGGATCGGTCGTCTCGATCGATTCGGAAGGGGAAGGTTTTTCCCGATCAACGAATCAAGAGACAAAGGATCTCTAGTTAGACGCGTGAGACGCTATGCTAAACTAAGCTTCTGTTGCCGGTGATCTGGAAGAACTTGAGATCAACAGCGGCGACTACTGCACGAACGGCGGAGACGATCGGCGGAGCAAGATCGGGGATTTAGGGCTCGACGGCGGCTCGTCCTTTTTGAATTCGCGTTTTTCGTTACTGTCCTGTTCATACATACGGGGTATATATATATATATTAGGTCAAGAGATGACCGTTGTGGGTCCCACCCAAGTAAAGACTAAAGACCGGTTCAAACAGCTGCAGGTAACGTGGACCAGTCCAGAATTTTCTGAAAATTTGCCAAGTCAAAATCGGCGAGAATCGAAGGTGATTCTCGACGAATCGGCGAGAATCACCTACGATTCTCGCCGAATTCTACTTAGTGAATTCTGGCAACACAGGTTGTAGGGGCCGGGGAGAATCGGTGGGAATCACTTTTGAGTCTCACCGAATCGTCGAGAATGCAAGGTCATTCTCGACGAATCGGCGAGAATCATAATGATTCTCGACGATTTTGCCTTAGATAATTTTCCTGTCTGTATCAAAACAGCCGGCCCAACCCGGCGAGAATCAACTAGTGATTCTCGACGACTCGTAGAGAATCACTTGTGATTCTCGACGAGTCGGCGAGAATCACCTAGTGATTCTCGACGAATTACACTTAGACGATTTTCGTCTTTCGTCCCGTGAGCTGGTCTTTGGCCCATCCTTGCTCCTTGTCTGCTCTTGCTTTATTATAACCCTGTACTTGAAATTAAGTACACCCCAATAGAGAGAGTACACGTAGGCCAACACACTGATCTGCTCAACGAGGGATTACGTTGCACAGACCCGTGTATATTGACCCACTGCACCCTGACATTGGTGTGTACTTAGCGTGGAATAACTGCAAGCACAACTAAAAAAATATTTTATCAAATACATTGTCTATTTATCTTGGCTTGCACAGGGGCTTCTTCAAATCAGGTACATTGAGTATGCAATACCCAACAATCTCCCCCTATTTGAAGAAGCCTAAACCCTACAAGCTAAGGTGAATAGAGCATATAGGAATGAAAAACCGAAACTTAAAAGTGAGGTGATAGGGATATGCATTACCAGTTACTTGAGAGCAAACTAGAACATTGAGCTACCTTAGCCTTAGCCGAGAGGGTAATCTCCCCCTTTTCGGCTTCTGCAAATCTGGGTCTGGTGCACCTGACACCATGCTCCCCCTTAGTTCGTGCACTTATGTTTTCACCTGAGTTTCTGGCAGATGCTCCCCCTAGATGCACGAGCCAAGAGCGTCTGGAGTCTTCATTCCTCATAGTTGAGCATCCCCAATTCAGTTTTGAAGAGACTGAACTTGGCCTCGTCTAGGGGCTTTGTTAAAATATCTGCAATCTGCTTGTCCATGGGGACATAGCAGAGAGAGATATCCTTGTTCTCCACGTGCTCCCGAATGAAGTGGTAGCGCACTTCAATATGCTTCGTTCTGCTATGCGATACTGGATTGTTTGCGATAGCAATTGCACTTGAGGAGTCGCAGTACATTGGTACGTCCTTGAACTGGAGATCATAGTCTGCTAACTGGTTCCGTATCTATAGGAGTTGTGCGCAACAGCTTCCTGCCGAGATGTACTCAGACTGCTGTGGAGGTTGCGACACAATTTTGCTTTTTGCTGTTCCAGGAGATAAGCCTTCTTCCGAGGAATTGGCACGTCCCGGAGGTGCTTTTCCTGTCATCCCTACTCCCTGCAAAATCAGCATCTAAAAAACCTATTAGCTCGACATCATTATTTCTCGGGTACCACAAGCCAAGATTGGGAGTACCTTTAAGGTATCTAAGAATTCGCTTTGCAGCGACATAATGAGATTCCTTAGTGTTCACCTGATATCTGGCACAAACACATGTGGAGAACATGATATCCGGTCTACTGGCAGTAAGGTAGAGCAGGGATCCAATGATGCTTCAGTATTTGGTTTCATCGAAAGGTTTACCTTTCTCATCCTTATCCAGAGACATAGTGGATCCCATTGGAGTCCTCATAGAGGTTGCATTCTCCATTCCGAATTTCTTGAGGAGTTCATTTGTGAACTTCGTCTGAGAGATGAAGATTCCTTTCTCAGACTGTTTCATTTGAAGTCCCAAGAAATACTTCAGCTCCCCCATACTGCTCATTTCAAACTTTCCTTGCATAAGTTTGGAAAACTTTTTGTAAAGATTGTTGTCAGTTGAGCCGAATATAATGTCGTCAGCATAGATTTGCACCAGCAAAATCTTGCCTTTGACTTCCCTGAGAAACAATGTCTTGTCTATTTTTCCTCTAGAGAACTTGTTCTCAAGAAGAAAACTAGACAATGTCTCATACCAAGCTCGAGGAGCTTGTTTTAAGCCATATAGCGCTTTATTAAGAAAATATACATGATTAGGATAAGTAGGATTGACAAAACCTGGAGGTTGAGCGACGTATACTTCCTCTTTCAAATCTCCATTCAAGAAAGCCGATTTTACGTCCATCTGATAAACTGTGAATCCTTTGTGGGAGGCATAGGCTAGGAATAGCCGTATTGCTTCGAGCCGTGCAACTGGTGCAAACGTCTGGTCAAAATCAATCCCCTCCTCCTGTCGGTAACCTTGAGCCACTAGTCTTGCCTTGTTCTTTATGATGACACCATGTTCATCCAGTTTGTTTCTGAAGATCCACTTGGTGCCAATCACATTTTGCTTTTGTGGTCTGGGCACAAGCGTCCAAACGTTGCATCTTTCGAACTGATGCAATTCATCTTGCATGGCCAAAATCCATGCAGCATCTTTGTTCGCCTCGTCGAACTTCTTTGGCTCAACCTGTGACAGGAAGCTAAGATGCAAAATCTCGTTAATAGTACCTCGGCGAGTTCTGACTCCGTCACGAGGATCTCCGATGATCTGATCTCTTGGATGATCCCTCGCATGTCTGAGCTGAAGAAGTCTGGCATCAGGAGCTTCGACTACTTCATGGGCATCTCCTTCTTCTAAAGGATTTGCTCCATTTTGAGTTTCAACTTCTGCGATCTGCGTAGAAGTGGACACCTTGACGTATGTTGGAGTTGCATCTTTCTCGGGCTCATCCAGTTGCAACCGTTCGAGTCTGGCATTTGCATCTTCTGGAAGAGGACTAGAAGTCTTGCCAGTAAGCAAGCTTCCTTCATCAAATACAACATTTATTGACTCCTCTACCACTAGGGATTTCTTGTTGAAAACTCTATACGCCCGGTTGCGGCTACTATAGCCCATGAATATGCCTTCGAAGCATTTTTCACCAAACTTAGTACACGGGTACTTCCCGTTATTCAGTACATAACATTTGCAACCAAAGATCCTCAGGTAGGACATGGTTGGTTTCTTGCCTTTCAGTAGCTCATAGGGAGTCTTACGATGGCTCTTGTTAATCAACGCCCGGTTTTGTACATGACAAGCCGTATTGATAGCCTCGGCCCAGAAGTATTCCGGGAGAGAAACGTCATTCAACATTGTCGTGCACGCCTCAATGAGTGTTCTATTTCTCCTCTCCGCCACTCCGTTCTGTTGAGGAGTGCGAGGGGAGGAGAACTCATGAAAGATACCAAGTTCTTCACAGAACTCTGTCATAGCCCCAGACTCAAACTCTGTTCCGTGGTCACTTCTGATTTTGACCACCGAGCAGTTGAGTTCGTTCTGTATCTGCTTGACAAAATTGGTGAAGATGTCAAATGTATCAGACTTGCGTTTTAAAAAGAACACCCACGTAAACCGAGAGTGATCATCTACAATCACTAGCGTATACGACTTCCCTCCTAAGCTATGAACTTGCATAGGACCAAACAAGTCCATGTGCAGAAGATAAAGACATCTGGAGGAATCTTTGTCTGGGATGCCCTTAAAGGTAGCCCGAGTTTGCTTGCCCATCTGACATGCAGGACATGGGCTATCTTTAATGCACTTAATAATGGGAGCATCCCTTACTAAGTCTTTGGAAAACAGCATATTAATTGTCTTGTAATTAATGTGTGCCAATCTCTTGTGCCATTGTTCACAAAGAGATGCACTGTCTTTTGCTACTAGGCATACGGGGGTGGAAGAATCTAGACTGAGAAAATCTAAACAGAAAATATTTCGGCTCCTAATGCCAGTTAATACTGTCTCCGAAGAGGCACATGATATTATCAGGCATTTATCCTTGCAGAACTTAACGTCATACCCTTTATCACATAACTGGCTTATGCTGATCAGGTTATGATTTAACCCTTCAACATAAGCTACGTCAGAGATAGAGAGTATACCGTTGGAAATCATACCGTAACCTCTGGTGACTCCTCGATTCATCCCCCAAAGATGACTTTGGGTCCATTCTCGACTAGAGAGTACTCCCGCAGCAGGCTTCTTGTCCCAGTCATATGACGGGAGCATCCACTGTCCAAATACCAAATGAGAGTTTTGTTGGCCTTTGGACATTCCTGCAAAACAGAATTAATTTGCCTTAGGAACCCAATCGAACTTGGGTCCTAGATTCCTTGTTAGCATACTCCCCCTCGATTGGTTAGCCCCACGAGCGGTCGGCCTCGCACTGCTAACATAAGGAGTCTCGTTATACATTGGATTAAACCAACAATCCACGACAAAGTGACCAATTTTTCCACAGCACCAGCAGTCAAACCTGTTATACTTCCTCTTGAGCGCCTGCTTTACCCTTGAAACGTGGGGTTCAGTTGGGGCCGAAGACCTGGAGGTGGAGGCAACATGATGACCACAGTCACATGACTTCTTCACCTCTTGGCTTTTCAGTGTAACAAGCTTGGCCTTAGAGGCATGCTTCCTATTATGGCCGCTAGAGAATTGACCATAATTTCCCAAGTGGATTTCCTCATAAGGTGCCTTGAAGACACTCTCACTGAAGTTACGGGGAAAGGTCCACCCATCATATCGGCTCTTCGGCTTTACAACCGAGGGCCTGAAGTGATGCCCATATGTTGACTCAAAGTCATGTTGGTTACAGGGAAAGCTAGGCTTTCTGAACTCAACAGGGCTGAGTGGGGCCTTTCCTTTCTCATCAGCAGAAGCTTTCTTGGCAGCCTTATTCTTCCTCCTGTTCCTGTTTCTCCTGGATGAGGAGCTAGATACCCCTACATGCCCCAAGCCAGCTCCTTTGGCTTGAGCAGAGAAGGTATCAACTAATGGAAGAATAGTTTTTGGCATAGAGAAGCTCTTGACGATCTTCCTTTCTGCCGCAAGTAGTTCTTCCAACTTGTCGACTTCCTCCTGCTTAAGATCAAGGAGCTTAAGAGACTCCGAATGCTTTAAAGTTAGTTCAAAGTGCTCCTGTCGGAGGGAGATCAAACTGGTGATCTCTTCCCTCAGGGATACAAGGAATTTTACTTCCTTCTCCGCAGCCTTCATTCTCTTTCGACATTCCAGGAAAGTATTGAGCAGAAGCTCATACTTATCGAGGAGCTCAGCTTCACGGGCAGAAGAGCTATCCTCAGGGTCATCATCCTGAGACTCAGGATCAGAGTCAGAGTCAGAGAGAGAGGTGTGAGCTTTTACCTTCCCCGTAAATGGGGGACAGTCTCCTTCCGAGTCACAGTAACCCATTAGCCCAAAGTAGGCTTCCTCGTCATCGCTGGTATCTGATGAGTCCGATTCACTCAGCGTCTTTGACTTCTTCGCGATGTAGCTCCTCTCCTTCTTCTTGTCTTTTGAGGACCTGTGCTCCTCTCCCTTTCCCTTTTCCCTCTTGCCTTGATGGCAGTCGGCCACGACGTGTCCTGGCTTATTGCAGCCAAAGCAAATAATGTCAGATGAGCGGTGTTTGTTCGGTTTGGATACATACCTGTCAGAAGAATAGTTCTTCTTCTGATCCCTCGAAGAAGAGCCGTTTCTCTTTCTCTGATTCCTCAGCTTGAGGAACTTCTTGAATTCCCTTGTAATAAGGGATAAATCTTCCTCAGACAATTCTGAGTCGGAGGAGCTTGTCTCCGAGTCTTCCTCTTCATCTTTCTTCCACGCACGGGAAGAGACAACACCCTTGCCCTTTCTGGAATGAATGGCTTTCAGGGCCACCGTCTTTTCCTTGGCCGCGGCTTTCTCTGCTTCCTCTTCAGCTTTCCTTGTGTTCAACTGAAGCTCATAGGACATGAGCTTCCCGAACAGAATCTGAGGGTCGGTTTCCGCAAGTCTGCCAAACTCGCGGATGGCGCAGATCTTTATGTCCCATTCCTTAGTGAGGGACATAAGGAACTTATCATTGAGTTCACCGTCAGTGAACACTCTTCCATATCCTTTGAGTGCATTGACGATCTTGAGGAAGTTTTCGAAGGTGACTCCGATCTCCTCCTTTGGCCCTTGTCTGAAGGCCTCATATTTCTGATTGAGGAGGGATCTCCGATCGTCCCTCACTTCATCTGTTCCCTCCATTAGGACAATCAGGCAGCTCCAGAGATCCTTGGCTGTCCTGCAGTTGCTGAAGTTCTGCATCATAGAGTCGTCAACTGCGCTCACCAGGATGTTCTGAGCTTTCTTGTCGAGTCCGAATAGCACCATTTCGTCCTTGTCCATTTCCGAAAGTTTCTTGGGTACTTTCTTGGTAGGATCAATGGTGGAGGCCTTAGTGGGAATGTAAGGTCCCTCCTCCACTATCATGAAGAGCCGGGGGTCGACTGCTTCCATGTAGAATCTGATTCTTTCCTTCCAGATAGGAAAGTTCAGTCTGGTGCATACTGGGATTTTGCCGGAGTGCTTGAGTCCGTCCATGGAAGATATCTGACTGCTTCTTGACACTGGTGGCAGGAATCTACTCAAGGTGTGAACCTTTTTGATGCGTAACCTCCCTCTGATACCACTTGAAAGTCCACCTAGTGTCAACTACCTTCACCTATGGGGGGGGGGGGGAATAGGTGTCTTTGCAGCGTGTTTGCGGAATTGAAATTATACCTGCACAATAAAATAAAACAACAAAGCACAGAGAGGACACAGGCAATTTATAGTGGTTCCCCGATTTGGGTACGTCCACTTTCCCCCTTCGACCTATCTCCCAACCAGGGACGACTCGGTCACTTCACCAACAGGATTGAAATCCAATCCTTGCACTAACGGAAGGAACCCTTCCACACGTAGGAGTCAACACTCCCACAACCCGAGTTGCACCCAACCCTTACAACTAGAGACCAATCGGTCCGTTACAAAGAAATTGAAAATAGCTTGTAAGAAATACAAACGACGTTTGGAGACAAAGGTGTCCCTCTTCGTTCGACGACGTGTCCTTGAAGTCAACGAAGAGTCCACAACCCTAGATCTCACTTGGATTGAATCTTCCCGATACCGGCGGAGGCTTGGAGCGGCGACAAGGTTCTCGGAATAACCGGCGGCGACGGAGAGCTGCTGCTGTGCTATCTTGATTCAAACTTCGTAGCAAGGGAAGCAAGGTCTTCCAACGGTCACACCAGGATCGGTCGTCTCGATCGATTCGGAAGGGGAAGGTTTTTCCCGATCAACGAATCAAGAGACAAAGGATCTCTAGTTAGACGCGTGAGACGCTATGCTAACCTAAGCTTCTGTCGCCGGTGATCTGGAAGAACTTGAGATCAACAGCGGCGACTACTGCACGAACGGCGGAGACGATCGGCGGAGCAAGATTGGGGATTTAGGGCTCGACGGCGGCTCGTCCTTTTTGAATTCGCGTTTTTCGTTACTGTCCTGTTCATACATACGGGGTATATATATATATATATATATATTAGGTCAAGAGATGACCGTTGTGGGTCCCACCCAAGTAAAGACCAAAGACCGGTTCAAACAGCTGCAGGTAACGTGGACCGGTCCAGAATTTTCTGAAAATTTGCCAAGTCAAAATCGGCGAGAATCGAAGGTGATTCTCGACGAATCGGCGAGAATCACCTACGATTCTCGCCGAATTCTACTTAGTGAATTCTGGCAACACAGGTTGTAGGGGCTGGGGAGAATCGGTGGGAATCACTTTTGATTCTCACCGAATCGTCGAGAATGCAAGGTCATTCTCGACGAATCGGCGAGAATCATAATGATTCTCGACGATTCTGCCTTAGATAATTTTCCTATCTGTATCAAGACAGCCGGCCCAACCCGGCGAGAATCAACTAGTGATTCTCGATGACTCGTAGAGAATCACAAGTGATTCTCGACGAGTCGGCGAGAATCACCTAGTGATTCTCGACGAATTACACTTAGACGATTTTCTTCTTTCGTCCCGTGAGCTGGTCTTTGGCCCATCCTTGCTCCTTGTCTGCTCTTGCTTTATTATAACTCTGTACTTGAAATTAAGTACACCCCAATAGAGAGAGTACACGTAGGCCAACACACTGATCTGCTCAACGAGGGATTACGTTGCACAGACCCGTGTATATTGACCCACTGCACCCTGACATTGGTGTGTACTTAGCGTGGAATAACTGCAAGCACAACTAAAAAAATATTTCATCAAATACATTGTCTATTTACCTTGGCTTGCACAGGGGCTTCTTCAAATCAGGTACATTGAGGATGCAATACCCAACACAAACCACCACCGGGCGATAGCCACCACCTCGACGAAGGTGGTGGCTGGCTGGCCAGGGAAGTGGCCGGGTGGCTGACGTTTGGCTAGGGAAAAAGTTACAGGAAGAGGCAATTTCAACGACGTTCTATTTGGTTTGGAGAAGATGAACAGTGCCAAAGAATATATTATTAATATATATATATATAATATAGTGAATAAATTACCTTATATCATGCACACTTTGATGCTGTTAAATGAGGCCCATAGAGGCCGTTTTAGGAAAAGTCGCCAGTCATGAAAGTTGTAGGGCTTGAAGTCTACTTTATTTTAAAATTTGTTTTAACTCATTTGGGTCAGTGGTATGACCACATCACTCAAAGTGGTGCAGTCTATATCTAGGGTTAATCAGAGACAAAATTGAGTGCCCCACTAAACCATTTAGACAAATGCTTTGAAATTTGGACCATATGATAATTTACAGACACACTCATAATTTCAAAAAATGGGAATTTTTGGAGTATATTTTTCTATAGTTTTTGTAAAAATTTAATAAATCCTTTATGATTTAATTTTAGCGTCTAATGACTTCAAAATTGCCCAAAATTTTGGTGGATGACCCTTATGGTCATGATAGGTCACTAGTAAAAATCACAGTCCATTTGGGATTGATTTGATTAGGTATTGATGTGACCAAAATTTGGTCGGTAAATTATGGCAAATGTGTATTTGATGGGTTGAGTGACCAATCTTCATCCAAAAGGGATGAAACTTGGGTCACTGCCTCAAAGTCATCTAAAACTCCCCTCAAGAGAATTTGAGTGATTTGGGGTAGAGATGCCCTAAGACCCTAGTGTAGGCCCTAGAGATGAGGTTTGGGGCTAGTGAAGGACATGGGATAGTATATCCATGTATGGTCTTGGAACTTGGTTGGTGAGTTCCTAGGGAAAAAATAGGCTTTGGAAAATGGTTTTAGGATTTTTAGGAACTTACACCCTCTTTAAAATAATTATGGATAGTTTAGGGCACCTGAGTCCAATATTTAATTACATGCTCAAATGAATTTGGATACTCAAGAAACTTAGACAGTGAACTTGATTAGATGATATTGTTCCCTAGAAAATTTATTGTGAATATTGGATTAGTAATCATGATACTTCTTTCACAAACCCTAAGTTTGATTCAATCACAAGATAATTATTTTAGGGTTATTTTCTTACTGGAAAATTATTAAACTTGGTTGGGGAACATTTTAGGACATAATCATGCTCTGTAAATTTTTATAAAAATATTGGAAGAATTTTCATATAGGATCCTTCACAAAGTTCCCTTAGATGAATATTTTTAAATAATTTAGAGCGGTGTTAAGGACACACTTATTTTGACTATGGACACACACTTCAAAATAAAATGAACACTTTAAAATACCTATTTTCATTCCAAAAAAAACCCTAAGTACAGCCTACCCGATCGCCTTCCCCTCTCCTCTCTACGCTCTCCGCCGACCAGGCGTAGAAGGTCCTGCAGTTCCGCGCCTAGCCGCCGCTCCCTCGCGCCATTTCCCCGATACCCAGCGATCACTCCGCTTGGCGCTCCCACAGCAACCAGCCCGGGCTTCCAAGGAAACCCCGCTCCAACAGAACTCTTCTCCGATCACGCAAGCATCCAAGGCGCGCCTCCTCCAACCTCCGCTCGGGCTTCCGCCATTCCCGGCACATCAATCTTCTGGTACGTACCATTGCTATCCTGTGATGTAGCATCAGTTTTCTGCTAACATTTTTTTTATTTTTAATTTCTTGTAAATTAATTCTTGTTTATAATTTTATTTACTAATTCTCTTTCAGTTCACTTTTGATTTGAGAAATGTTTGCTTGTTTCATACATCATACTACTTACAGGCTCAATCCTTCTCTAAAATTCAAGACGCTCATGAGAAACATGCTTATCTTGCTTCTCCTGTGCCCAATTTTTCTTATTTATAGCATGTCATGAAAACAGTTTTGTGACATCAATAGAAAATATAGATCAAGTATGGTTATAAAGGGGCTCTGGTAACACGCAATCCAGCAATCGGTGCCCAAAAAAAAATTAGACAGACTGGGTAAACAGAAGTAACTTGGATTGAAGTTAAAAATAATAATTCATGAAAGCTGACTTTAAATAGTTGGGATGGGGTTTTTGTTGTTGTGGTTAAAGGTTAATAATTCATTGAGTGATAAAATTTGATGATGATTGTTAATGCCACTTGAAATTTTATTATGCCTGCATCAAACAAGAGGGCATAATTTGCCTGATGCAAACAGTAGAAGATGATTACAACAAACCTGGAGTAAAGTTAACTCTTTTTTCACACCTTGAAAGTCAAGTTCAAGCACCGTATCCTGTAATTTAAACAGTATAATTAAATGTGTAATAACTTTTATACATGTACTCTTTGCACAGTTATCTAATTTTTCTCATTTTTAATAAAATTGTGTTCTCTTTCTGTCAGTTCAGGTTTGGCTCTCCTGTTTCATTTCCCCCAATATATAGCAGGATCTTGGGCAGTAGATTCAACCTTCTGTCGATTCAGATCAAATTATTGGTAAAATGACAGTGTTTTTTATGTTTTTCTTTGGAGTTATATAGTGTAATGTTTTTCTGTTTTTGTTTGATTTTCGTATAGGAAAAGATGAATATGGGACATACGTTTGTTGTGAGTGACTCAAGTATAGACAGTAACGTAGATGTTGGGTTGCATTTTATTACTGAGAGCACCTTTCCCAGTAAAACAGAATTGATAGAATGGGCTCGCAATATTGCTAAAGGGTTGGGTTTTGTGGTTGTAGTTCTAAGAGCTGATAAACTTGTTGGAAGAGCTAGACCGAGAATATTTCTAGGTTGTGATAGATCGGGTTTCCCGCGTGTCCACAAAAATAGGCCGAAGCAGAATTTAAGGAAAAGTAGCTCCAAACGTTGTGGATGTCCATTCACATTACGCGGTCAACAAGATGCTTGTGGCGTTGAATGGAAATTAGAAGTTAAATGTGGAATACATAATCACGGTTTTGTTCATCTTGAGGCACATAGTTATGCAAGCAGATTAAATGAAAATGAACAAAAAATCGTGGAGGAGATGTACGCAACAGGTGTGAAGCCGAGGAAAATATTATCCACTTTGAAAAAAAGGAATCCTTCCAACACTTCCATCTTGAGAACTATTTATAATGAGAAAGTTAGATTGTTTAAGAAAGAATTGGATGGTAACTCTCCAATTAAATTTTTATACAGATGCATTAGAGATGCGGCTTATACGAGTTACAATCATGTCAATCCTACTAATGATGCTTTGGACAGTTTGTTTTTTGCTCATCCAACTTCCATTCAACTCAGCAAGATGTTTCCGGATGTTTTCATCATGGATTGCACTTATAAGACTAATCGGTACAGATTGCCTTTACTTTCTATAGTTGGCTTGACTTCTACAAACCTGACCTTTTTCGCCGCATTTGCGTTCATGCCTAACGAAACAGAATGTAGTTACAAGTGGGCCTTGGACTGTTTTAAAAGTGTGTTAGACTCTACTTCCTTGCCCAGTATTTTAATAGTTGACAGGGAGATTGCTCTGATGAATGCCATACAGGCGGTATTTCCTCAAGCAAGAGTTATATTATGTCAAGTTCATATCAGCCGTAATATATTAGCTCATTGCAAAAAATTCTTTGAAAGTGGGAAAGAATGTGAGGCATTTCTGTCTGAATGGCAAGTTTTGGTTAGGGCAGATACAGTTCATGATTACAATATGTGTTTCAACTTATTAGTAAACAAATATTCTGAAAAATATCCAAATGTTTTGAATTATGTGGTGAGTACTTGGTTAGAACCATATAAGGAAAACTTTATTTCGGCATGGGTAGATAAGTTAATGCATTTTGGGAATACTACCACTAACCGAGTGGAGAGCGGCCACAGTCATCTTAAAAAGTTTTTAGAGGTGTCCGTGTGTAACTTGACTTCAATATGGAAAACATTTGATCAAATGCTTAATTTACAACACACTGAGATTAAGCATTCTTTTGGACAAAGGAGAAGAAGAACTGGCTAAGCGAGGTTATGTAGAAGCCGCTAAGTGTTTGCATCATATGCGGAACACAATGGGATTGCCATGTGCCCACGAATTAGTAACTTATATGAAACAATCGTTGGCATATCCTACGTGGATGGTTCATAAACATTGGCGTCAGCTTACTTTAAGAACATATGAGTCTACAAAAATAAAGGAGGAAGATGAACCCGTTAACATCATACAAATGGAATTAGATGGTCTACTACAAAAGTACAATAATATTTCTGATTCTCAAAGACAAGAAATGAAACGGAAGTTGCGGGAAGTAATGGAGCCAACGACCACTCAAACCAAAGAACCAATAATGCCTCTAAAATTAAAAGGAAGACCGCGTGGAAGTTACAAAAAATTCAAAGATGATTACAAGTCTACAAAAAGAGAACTATCTTTATTTGAGCATGTTTTGTTAGCGGAACAACGTCCCCAACATAAAGCTAAGAAATTCATTCCAAGAAGAAAGGCGGGAATCAACACATTTGTTGAATCCATTCGAAAGGAAATGCCGTCGTATATATCTAATTATATAGTCGATGCCGTAAATGTGATTGGAGATGGTCATTGCGGTTATCGAGTGGTGAGTAAGGCACTTGAAATGGGTGAAAATTGGCTACAAGTCCGGAGAGATCTCGCAAATGAAATGAAAAGTTTTGAATTTTTGTACAATAACCTATTTGGAAATATGAGACAGGCGGAACTACTTTCATCTTTGGATTGCACAACAGAACCGGCTCCTTTAGACAAGTGGATGACAATGCCGGACATGGGGCTAGTGATTGCTTCTTGCTATAATGTTGCAGTTGTCCATTTCTCAAAATTTCAGTCGTTCACTTTTTTACCTTTGCACTCTTCCCCTCCGGCGAGTAAAAAAACCATTTTTATTGGATTTGTGAACGACAATCATTTTATTCAATTGCTGATGCGGGAGGATTGTCCCTTACCTCCAATAATCATTACGTGGAGGCGATATCACGCTACACTTTCCGAAGAATGGGACTTAACATTCATTTCAAGAATCAAAGATACTGATAATATGGAAAAAACAGAAGAAATAGTTAATTTGACGGATCCTTAAAAATGAGGTACCCTTGTTTTTTAATTTATAGACAAAAGCAATACTTACGAATACAGTGATTATTAATTTCTCTATAATGTTTTTTGTGCAGATTATTGGACAAATTGTGAATTTTTGTGAAGACCAACAACTACTCTTAAGTCGTCTACGTATAGGTAAAAAATATACTCTCTACTTCTTTTACTGAAATTGCATATAATCTAATATTTACATTTTTTTTAGGGCGGGAGATTGCTGAAGAAATGTGGAAATGAAAGAATTGAATGATTAAATTCCTATCACTAATGTTTTTTAAATGTATTCATATTGTAACGGACAGTTTAATGAATTAATTTCTACCACTATTATTTTTAAAATTTATTACCTATTTAAATGACTTGTTTATTAGTAATCGGTTGCAAATAACAATTTGGGTTGTCCATAGTATGATTTGGTTGTACATAGCCATCTTGGGTTGTACATAACCATTGGTTGTCCATAGCCAAAATAGGTGTGTCCTTAACACCGCTCATAATTTATCTATATGAACAATTGAATTTGGAAAATCATAATTCTTGGTCAGTAGCCTTTTCTGGTCATATTTATCATATAGTAATTTTCTCATAAATTTTGGAAGGATGTTTCTAATTTTTCCCTATTTATCATAATAATGTGGTTATTTATCTAATATTTTGTTGATGGTCATATCTATCTTGGAAAATTGGGATTTTTGGTATTTACTACTATTTTGATGTTATTAGTCTATCATAATTTTTTTAAGGTCATACCTAGTCAGAAAAGTATACTTGGTGTTTAAAAAAAAAACATATGAGGCCTGATTCTATAGAAATTACAATAAATACCAAATAAAGTAGGAAAATTATGATCTTCTGGATTTATTCCTAAAATATGATGATAGACTCCCAATAATAATCTTAGATCATTTGGATGATTATTTGAAAGGTCACCATTCTTACACATCATATAGTCTATTAGGTCTGCAAACAACAAAACCGTTGAATTAGGGAAACATGTGAACCTTGGTATGGTGTAGTTGGTGTATCTGGTCTGGTTGAGAATGAATAAGGTCATCATTGGAAGGAAGGTTGTGAGAGCCTAGTTGACTAGGGGCAAGATTGTGCTCGGGATTGACGGTGAATTGTCTTTCCTTGGAGAAAGAGGCTAAACACACTTAGGGTTAGTCCAAGTGTAATGCTAAGAGAGTTTAGGATACGTGTAGATACCAACAATAATAAGTACCTTGCAAAAGGGAGCTTTGGATTTCAGCCTATCGTAATTCCTAGTGCCCTCGAGAGCCCTTCATAGGGAATGCCCTGGGCAGTCCAAGATTAACCTTAAACCATAAGACAAATAATTAAAGAGAAACTAGTAATTATAAGTACTTCACTTTCACTCACCCTATGCTCATGGGAGGCTAGTTTGGTTTAGACTCACAAGCGGTAGGCTTGGTGGTGATAGGTATAGACTGGTTAGTCCGGGGAGCTAGTGGCTCGGAAGGTTGTTGTGACGGACGGGTTAGTCCGGGGAGCCGATGGCTCAGGAATTTATGGTTGCATGTGCATAAAGGTGGTGGGTCTTCGGTATTAGACGGTCGTTCGCACTGATGTCAATACGTTGACTCAGCAAGTGTGGTTCTCACTTGGCCAAGAAAAAGTCTGGCGGGTTTATTAGCATTAGTACATGATGACTTTGGTGTGTCCTTCAGAGACGTACATAAGGGCTAGGACTGGTAGTACGGATACCCGCCTAAGAGTGGGGTGTCCCAACCCACTGTCTCCGTTGACCACTACGGAGGCTCCTGAGAGTGAAGCTAGCTTCCAAAATCGGGGAACTAAAAGTGTGTGCGCATAGAGTCGGGTGTGTGTTGCACTTGTATGAACATAACATTAAACCAGCATAACATTACATATCATGCCAATATTGCATTTAAACCCCTACTCCTATCGTATAAATTGGTATGAGACTCTTTATACGATAGACTTTGCAAAATGATCAATTAATCTATAAGTTTGTATGAACATTCTTATAAATTAAGGTTACTTTTAATATTGCTTGTTTACTTTACTATTTTTACTGCTCTATACTTTACTTTGTTTACATGACTGCTTCATTGCTATAGTTCTTTTGTACATACACCTACTAGGGTAGTTGTCACCTGCTTGTTTCACTCTGCTTTGTTGTCCTCTACTTTCCTCCTCCCCGCACGGTGCCTAGGAGTCGCGGGGGTGAGGCAAGGATGATAGTGGCTTAGTATTTTGACTAACGATCGGTGAACCACATCATTTTAGGAATTCGAGGTGAAGCACCAGTCGTAGGAGGATGGCATGACTTGAGGAGCAGTTGCTGCACACTACCGCTATTACACGGCGACATGTCGAGGATGGATTTCAGTTTGCTTCTGCTTAGATGTTTGAGTTGTGAGAGAGAGATCATTTGTATTAGACATATACCGGGCTTAAGCCCATTTTTCTACTCTCTTTCATACTTTGTACTCATTGTGGACTATTGCTCTTATATATATATTGATAGTGAGTTGTGATCTGTGGACTTGTATTACTCATTTACTTTTCTTTTGTTGACCTACTGTGATGTGATCATTTTAGCCGGCAGGATCGACGCTTTGTAGTGATGTCTAACTTGGCAGTTGGAGTCACCGTAAGGCGGCGGTTTTGGGCATAAGACCCGGTGGTGAAGGAAAAAATGGGGTCTTACAGATTCCTTGATGGTTAGCTTGTCCATCATCAGCTTTGTACCTACAGTACTAGAAGAGGAGCTTGGCAACTCATTGTTAATCATGGTAGACTCATCAAATACTATATGCACAAACTCTTCTACAACTTGACTCTTCAAGTTATAGATTCTATAAGTCTTACTATGATTGTTGTACCCAATAAAAATCCCATTATAGGACTTGGCAACAAACTTAGTCAAATAGGACTTACCATTATGAAGCACATAACACTTGTTACCAAAGATCTTAAGATAGCCCAGGTTTTGTTTTCTGCCCTTCAAGATCTCATAGGGAGTCTTCTTGTGGCTTTTGGTGATAGAGGCTCTATTAAAGACATGACATATAGTATTTACTGCCTTAGCCCAGAAATATTCTAGGAGAGATGTCACTTAGCAAGGTTCTTCCAGCCTCTATGAGAGTTCTATTTTTCCTCTAAACAATCCCATTATGCTGGGTGTTCTTGGAGAAGAAAATTCTTGATGAATTCCTTGCTCTTCACAGAAACTTGTCATGCTTTTACAATGAAATTCAGTCTCATGGTCACTTCTGATTTTGACCACAGTACTGTCTAGCTCATTCTGAATTTGTTTGATAAATGTCTTGAAGAAATCAATGGTTTCAGACTTTTTCTTGAGAAAGATAACCCAAGCAAACCTAGAATAGTCATCAACCACCACTATAAACTGGCATAAGACCAAATAAGTCCATATGCAAGAAGTATAAGCACCTCACAGAATCTTTGGTCCCAATGCCCTTGAAGGAAGATTTAGTCTGCTTGCCCTTTTGGCATGCTGAGCAAATGCCTACCTTAGTGCATTTCATCTTGGGATCATTCCTAACTTGCTCTTCACTAAAGAGCTTGTCAATAATCATATAATTCAAATGAGCTAGTCTCTTGTGCCATTATACACAATATGAGACTTTCTCATTTGCTACTAGACAAATAGGAGAGTATTTTTTAAGACAGAAAATTTAAGCAATAAATATTTTCACTCCTAGTGCCTGTCAAGATGACCTCTTGGTCACATGACCTCTTAATCTCGCACTCATCCTTGTGGAAGGAAATGACATAGCCAAGATCACATAGTTGGCTTTTGCTTAAGAGGTTGTGTTGCAACTCCTCAACATAAGCCACTTTTGATATTGTGACTATGCCATTGATAATCTTATCATAGCCTCTTGTCACTCCTCTATCTGAACAACCAAAGATAACTTTGGGTCTATCCTTCACTAGAGTGTACTCCTTTAAGTTGCTCCTTATTCCAGTCACGTGTCTGGAATAACCACTGTCCAAGTACTATATAGGGGTATGTGCACTTGGGCTAACCTTCAATAAATGATTTATCTTACCTTAGGACCCCAATAATTATTGGGTCCTAGGTTCTGATTAGTCTGAAACACAAACTGTCTTCATGTAGAATTTCTGATAGGAAGACTAACCTTTGCTATCGGCACACTTGGATTGTGCCAGCAATCTAGGGCAAAATGCCCCACCTTACCACAACACCAACACTCATGGATATTATATCTTCTTTTTTGTGCAGGTCTTGTAGTTTGGTCAACTGCTGGCTGAACAAAAGGAAGAGGTGCATCAGCCTTCTTCAAGTTCCTTTCAGCAAAGATCTGACTAAAGATAAGTCTTCCAACAGGCTTCCTTGGCTGGCTCTGACTTCCATTTACAGCAGTCTTCTTTGCAGATGACATTCTGTTTATAACATCAAAGATAGCTAGATTTGGCCTGCTAACAGACTTACCCTTGGTCTGAATTTTTGCTGGATGGGTTTGAATGAAGGCAACTGCCTTGTTCTTGAGAGTGGGGGCTGGGGTACACAAAATAAATGGTCTAGGATGGGCCATTTGAATTTTCTAATGGGGAGCCTTAAAGGCACTCATTCTCCTACTATACCTTCCACAATAGATGTGAACATCTTTATTCACACTAGTGGATCTACGATTCATCCAATGACCATAGATGCTTTCTTGGTCATACCTGTTTGAAGGCAACATCACCTTCTTAAAAGGGATGAGAGGCTTAGAAGCTAGAGGCTGGACTGGAGCTTTCCCTTTCCCTTTGGAAGGGGCAACTCTAGTGTTTCCCTTAAACCCCAACCCCTTCTTACCTTTCTGAGAGGAGGAGTCTATTAAGGGCAACACTGTATTGAACTTAGAGTAACTAGCCACAATTCACTTCTCCCTCTAGAGCTTCTCTTCAAGATATCTAATGAGACTATCCTTGTACTTGATGGTGCCAATCTAGATGGGAGTATTGTTCCTGAGTTGGCTGACTTCCCTAGCCTTCTGATCCAGCAAGGATACTGTCTCAGACTGTTGGGCAGTAGCTAGCTGAAGAGAGGCAATCTCCTCAGCTTGCTTTTTGGCCAACTTTCTGATCCTCTTGAAAGCATCAAGAAGTTCACCATACCTATCAACCATCTGATTAACATCTTCCTCAGATTCTGACCCATCATCACCACTAGATGATGATGCCTTAGAATTTGAACTAGTCTCATAATCTGATTAAGGAGATGGGCTAGATAGAGAGTGTACCTTTGCTGGACTAGACTGATCCTGGCTGGATTCTTCATCAGACATTACCATCAACCCACAACAGCTGTAGGCATCTTCATCCTCATCATCCTCCTCTGAGTCACTGTCTGAATATGACAGTGGGGCCATGTTACCTGTCCTGGCATTAGGACAGTCTTCAGCTCTTGCCCTTGTGGTGGTACTGTTTCTTCTCACCATCGTCCTTTCTCTTGACTTGGCAATCAACTATTACATGCCCAGGTTTGTAGCAATAGTAGCAAACAACTTTAGAGGAAACATGTTTACTAGGCTTCGAGTTATACCTGCTCACTTGGAGTGCTTCTTCTCTACCTTATAGTAGTCCTCCTTGTGATGAGAGGAGGAGGAAGGTCTGCTCCTCCACTACTTCCTCCTCATCAATTTCCTAAGCTGCTTGGAGAAGGCAGCAAAGTATTCATCTGACATGCTGTTGTCAGATGAACTTAACCCTGTGCTGTCTAAGTCAGCAGGCCTTCTTGGAGGAGAGGGAATCATCTCCTTACTCCTCTTGGTGTTGTCTGCTCTAAAGGCCAAAGACTTTTCTTTGGCCAGAGATTTGCTAATAGTTTCCTCCTCTTTCCTGACAGGTAGCTGCATCTCATAAGCGAGCAGCTTTCCAAATAGAGTATGGGGAGGGGTATCAGCTAGCTTGGCCACCTCTCTGATGACACATATCTTTGTGTCCCAGGCTCTTGTTAGAGACTTGATAAACTTGTCATTCAACTCATAATGGCTGAAGACCCCCCCACAGGTCTTCAGCTCATTCACTATCTTGAACAACCTTTCATAGTATACAATTATGCTCTCTCCCTTAGACTGCCTGAAAACCTCATACTCCTGGTTGAGCATGGACTTCCAATCATCTCCAACCTCTTCAGTTCCCTCCATGTAGATCACTAGAGTTTCCCACATCTACTTAGAGGTCTGGAAGTGAACCAGATTCTGAAAGGTAGAATCATCTATAACACTAATAATTATGTTTTGTGCCCTCTTGTCCAGTGCAGCCAATATGACCTCATCCTTGGTCATTTCAGAATATGTCTTTAGTGTCTGGACTATTGCATCTAGAGCTGATACCTTCATAGGAATGAAAGGTCCCTCTTTGACTATCACAAAAATCCTTGGGTTAGAGGCTTCCATAAACAGCCTGACCCTCTCTTTCCAGATTCCAAAACTCTCTTTTTTGCAGATAAGAAGTTTCTTGGAACCCAACTCCTTATGGTTCTCTCCTGAACCCATAAGTATACTTGTTTCAGCTACCCTTTGAGATCTGCTCTGACTGTTAGGTCTCTCTTGAGCAACCTCTCTCTGATACCACTTGAAAGTCTTTAATTCCTAGGTAGTTAAACACCTAGAGGGGGGTGAATATGTTTTCTAGTCTTTTAAGATTTTCTTTAACTTGGTGTGTTGTGAGTTAGCTATATTAGCTTGCTTTTAAGACAATCCACAAAAACACACAATATTTATAGTAATTCCCCAAATTATGGGTGCATCCACTATTACTCACCTTTCTAACAGCTTGTTATACAAGGCCCTTCTCCAAAACTCGGCTCCTAATAGCTTACAACCCAGATCCCGCAGGATCTCTTAGTCTCCTCCAAGAGCTATAACTCAGGCACAAGGCCCTACCTCAGAGAAAACTTGCCCATACAACTCAGTGATCAAAAGACCACCTACCTCAGACTTGAACACAAGTCCTATAACTTAGGCTATGGAGGTTAGCCCTACAACTCAGAGAGTAAAACTCTCATACATCTCAGATATATTAAGATCCTACCTCAGGCCAAAGGCCCTACCTCAGGCACACAGGCCCTACACTCAGATTAACAAATGATCCTACCTCAGCTGTTGAAGCCAGGAAAAATTCCCAACCTCAGAAATAGGATCACGACATCCTAAGGTTACCGACTCCATAGCAAGGCTAAATGACTAAGGAGACTAGGATGAATAAGGAAGTCAACAAACAGGACCCCAGATGATACGATAGGAAGGTCCCACCACATACCCAGATGCTTGGAAGAAGCAACCCCTCTACAACCAAAATTGGTCGAGCAAGGTACGAGGGAGACTAGCCGGTAACTAAGTCACGACCTTGTCTCTAAGGAGAAAGGATCCAAAGGTTCAGCTGGAATCCAAGAAGTTGGGCTCGTGAGATCCTTATTGGGATTTCAAGTGCCACTCTTCGTACTCTTGGGGTCCTATTTATAGGGAAATCCTGGGGGAGGGGGTGGTCTATTTATACCACCACCCCTCGGCAACTAGGAGACTTCATGGAGGAACTCGCACGACTGGGCGAGAAACTGGCCTAGTCACCTACCTGGAGAGTATGCGAGGGGAGCTCACCATACTCGTCAGGCCTTCTTCAGGCTGGCACGTTGACTCTGACCTTTATCTTGACTTGCTGACTTTGATCTTTGCTGACCAGGCCCTGGTAGGGCCCCTTCTCGACGAATATGGGTTGTACATCAGTCTTTATAAATCAGGCTTATAACTCAGATCCAAAGGGATACTATAGCTCAGATCCAAGAATGGATCCTACAAAAAGAAAGGAGTTTGTTGTTGTTGATTTGACACCAGAGAAAATTTCTCTATGCCTGCCTTCCTCGATTGAGTTATCACAACCCTAACTTTCTTCACAGCAATAGAAATAAGATCTTCAGTAAGTAGCTGCCTGTACTGGAAGAAACTCAGAAACCAAGTTCCTGAACTTGCTGAAGAAGACTCTTCAATCAACTAACCTGGAATGCAGAAACCAGATGGCTCTGCTCCTTCTTTATCAGAACCTTATCTGAACTTGATGTAGCAGAAGAAATTAGCTACAGCTAACTTGCTGGAACTTTTGGACCAGCTTGCTAAATTTTTAGGTTTCAAGCTCAACAACAATGGCGAGGAAGATGAAGTTCTGCCGCCTCTTTTCACAATGAATAAAACCCTAATAAGTTGAGTTCTCAGCTCCCGATCTTGTCCCTTTTATCTTCAGCCATCCAACGACTATATGCCCATGGGCCCCACTAAAGTTGTTGGCTGCAACTTGCCTTTTACAGAAAAAGTCTTCCTGTAAACCTGCGACGCTATTTGTCCTGTTCTGTAGCTTTCCCGCAACTAATTTGAATCCTGTTGACTTTTGTTGACTTTTGCTGACGTCAGCATTTGTGGACTTAGCCAAATTCTTAGATTCAATCTAGGCATTGAGTGAATGGCCTTCATTCAAAGCCTCTGGACTTAGCCAATTCTTCTATCATGCTTAGGCGTTGAGTGCGTTGAGTGCGTTGAGTGAACTGGCTTCACTCAATGCTTCTGGACTTAGCCAATTCTTCTGCACTGGCAGGCGTTGAGTGCGTTGAGTGAATTTTCATCACTCAACACCCCTGGACTTAGCTGCAAATTTATTTATCTGCTAGGCATTGAGAGTGTTGAGCGAACTGGCTTCACTCAGTGCCTCTTGACTTAGACAGATTTTTCTGTCCATCTTTCCTTGAGCTTTGACATCACACGATGCTTTTTTCACTAGCGTTGAGTGAGCTGTATTTACTCGACGCTTCTGGACATATCCAGAATTCTTGTCAGATCTTCAAATGCTTTGACTGTTTGAGCTTGTCTCAATGCTTCTTGGTATATGGTGTTGAGTGAACTGGCTTCACTCAACGCCTGTGGACTTAGACGTATTTTCTTCCTTGCCAATGTTTAAGCTTTGACAGGCTCAGCTTTACTCGACGCCTTTTGATATATGACATTGAGTGAACTGCCTTCACTCAACGTCTGTGGACTTAGCCGCAGAATTACTTTGCAGACTGCTGGGCTTTGTCTGTCCACACCTTACTCAGCACTTTTTGGCATCTGGCATTGAGTGAACTGGCTTCACTCAACGCCTGTTGACTTGGGCGACTTTCAACCTTTCCAGCATCCTTCTTTGACATCTGGCGTTGAGTGAACTGGCTTCATTCAACGCTAGTGGACATAAACAGATTTCTATCTCTCCCCTTCTTTACCTTATGACTACCTATCACAACCACTTGGAATATCTATCCAATCAATGTGACAAGGACCAACCTGCATGCATGAACTTGAACATACATCAAATACAACTATGTGTATACCATTGAATTGTTTGACTTCTACAAATCTAGGACATTGTGAGAAATAGACCCAACACCCACCTACACAAGGCTCCCGACCGCGCACGAGCATGTGCACTGCCCTGCCTGACCGCAAACGGTCGCCTTGGCTGTGCGCTCCCACGCGCAACCTTGGCCCCGCACACCTGCGTTGCCCGAGGGCGCATGCACCAGTGCGTTTCCCCGTGGTGCGCACACCATCGCGTTGCCCCAGGGCATATTTGTAACATCCAAACTTTT
This sequence comes from Platanthera zijinensis, assembly GCA_039513925.1. NCBI lineage: Eukaryota > Viridiplantae > Streptophyta > Magnoliopsida > Asparagales > Orchidaceae > Platanthera > Platanthera zijinensis. The sequence goes on from CM077094.1 coordinate 141,735,279, forward strand.
ACTAGGGCACTAGAACCCTAGTGGGCCCAATAAAAGTGGCCTAAACCTCTACCCGAGACCCAAAACGAGGTAGAAAATAACCTTGGGTGGGGATATGGAGCTAGAGAACTCCGATTTGAGTTCTGTTAGTTCATGTGGCCTCGTATAGTCAATACGAGTGAGTTAGAACATGTTCCGTTAAATTCTGAGGTCATTCGGTGGATATGACCATTCCTCGTAGAACGTCGTGAATTCAAGTTTTTGAATTTTGAGCTAGAGAATTCCGATCTGAGTTCGGTCAGTTCATATGGCTTTGTATAGTCAATACAAGCGCGATGGAACTTGTTGCATTACAATCCAAAGTCAGACGGCGAATATAACCGCTTTGACCTTTTTAGTGTGTTGCGACGCGAAAATTTTGAATATTTAGCAAACGAACTCTGATTTAATCCCAATCGATAGCATTAGATAAGTATGGTCAATAAAAAGTCAATGGAGTTTGCCCCGATAAATTTTGAAAATTGGTGGTCAACATGTGGTCAAACCAAACATTATCTTGAACCGAAAAGCAAACGCACACCAATTGTGGCACAATACCCCAAGTTTGACTTGTTCTCCGTTGACTTGGACCTATTTTGACTTTGACCAGCATGGGGGACCCACCATATGGCTGACTTTGGTCAAACCCTCAATTTTTCCATTTTTGGAAATTTTTCTTAGGAGGACATTTCTAATTTAAGCCCCACTTGGGCTCCACCTTGACCCACCTCTTAAAGGAGCCTCACTAATCAGCAAAACCTTATGGGGATTGGATTTGACTTTAGGCCAAGAGTAGGACCAACACCCTCCCCTTTCTTACTTTTTCCCCAAGCCCGTCACCAAAGCCCATTGGGTTTTCTTTTTTCCTCTCACTTCTCACATGCTAGAATGACCAAGCATGGATCCACCTCTAGCTGTCTATGACAGCTGGAGGGTAAAGATTATTCCCTCCCTAAGGAGGGATTAATCCCACATCGTCGGGAGAGGGGAGGAGGTCCCTTCCCCTCGACTATTTATAGCCATTGCCTCCTCCATTCCTCTGCACACCACCTCTAAGCTCAGGCCTTCCCAAGCGAAACCCTGCCCGAGCCCCGACCTCGCCGGAGTTAGCCAGCCCGAGCCCGCCACCTCCTCCACCTTTCAAGGCCAACAAGTCTGGTCCCTCCCGAGCCCACCTCCGACAGGTAAAACCTTTCCCCTTTCCCCTTCCCCTTCTTTTTGATGAGATGCATGCACCTCCCGGAGGCCGGAACGCCGTCGGCGCCATCCGAGCCTAGCTCCATGTTAAGTGGTGGTCGCTCATGGTGAACTCTACCCAGCGCTGGTGGTGGTGCTGGGAGGGTGTTATACGATCAAGGTAGACCCTCCCCGGTCGTGGAAGGTCGTGGTGAGATCAGAATTTGCCGCTCCAGCGGTACCCGAGAATTGATTATTTCCGACGGTGGCCGGTGACGCCTAGCTGCCGGACCACTGCCTAGAGGATCGTCGGCCCCTGAAAAGTTGCCCTGGGGAGGAGCCGACGCCTCGCTGCTGCCAGCCGGTAGTGGTAGAGATTGATATCTGTTTCACCTCAGACAAAGAACACCCGTCGTCCGATCTGGACGATGATGATCGGACGGCAGCAGCTGCGCCAAATTACGTGCAGCATGGTTTTTTGGACCTCCACAATGGATTCGAGCCCGATCCGTTGTGGGGATAGAAGAATAAATTTTCCATAAGGCTCGATCTCAGCAACGGGATGAAGTTCCTGTTAGCTATTTGCAGACCAAATCCTGATTAGTAATTTGATGATTTTTTAAAAGGAAATTTATGCTTTTAGGGAAAAATCTTTGAACATGAAAATTGTTCTCCCGTTAAGAGGGCTATCTCCATAAATTTTTTTTGTCATTTTTATGATTTGATTTGACATTTTAAAAAGCTTAAATAAGATTTATTTGGCCAATTATAGGCCCACAAATGATCGGAAAATTTTGGAAAAATTTCTATGCTCAAATTAGACCCTCTTTGATGTTGCCTAAAAATTTCGGGACTTTTGATAAAAATTAAAGATTTTCCAATTTCTCAGAGCCTAAGGTTGTTCTTTGAATTTTATGCGTTCAAATATTTTGGAAAAAGAGAATCACGGCGCGTGGTCATGTTTTGATTTGAGTATTGAACTTCAAGTAAATAATCGACGAGAATTATCCGGGTGAGATTCTAAGCTCAAATTGTTTCGAGGATTTTTGCAAATCATCAAGCGCCTTATTTCTAAAATAACTCTCAGGCGTTTTGAGCGAATTTAGGAGACGAGGAGTGCGAGTTTTGAGTAGAATAATGCCCAACCTCATCTCAGGTGAAGTATTTTTCCCATGTCTTGGAAATGATTCTCGAGATTGAAGTTCAAGGAAGAACACATTTTTCTAATAAAATGTTCAGATTTGATCCGATGTGAGCAAATAAGTTGGCTACTATTCCTGAATAAATAATAAAAGTGAAACCTATAATAAGTTTCTTCAGTCTGATTAAGCCGTGTTTGAATGTGCAACTGAGCGAATATCAGACCCTAATAATGGGTGAAACTCAAAAGAAGCTTTCTAAAAATGGAGATGAATTTGAACTTGCCTCCTATGAATGGAGTTGGAACTGAACTTGTCTCCTATGAACAGAGATGGAACTGAACCTGCCTTCTATGAATGGAGATGGAACTGAACTTGCCTTCTAGGAATAAAGATTGAACTGAACTTTTCTCCTATGAATGAAGATGAAACTGAACTTTCCTCCTATTAACGGAGATGAAACTGAAGCCTCTTGAGAACAAAATGATTGGACTACTAACCCTTTTCTTTATTCTAGTCTTGTACTAGTGCAGTTCCTTTTATTACTTTCAGTTCAATACTTTCTTTTCAATATTTCTCCAGTCTTGTATTGTTCCAGTTCCTTTTATTACTTTTAGTTTAATCCTTCCTTTTCAGTACTTCTCTAATCTTGTACTAGTTAAGTTCTTTTTATTACTTTTAGTTCAATACTTTCCTTTCAATAATTCTCAAGTTTTATAATAGTGCAGTTCCTTTAATTACTTTCAGTTCAGTTCTTTCTTTCAAATACTACTCCAATATTGCACTAGTCCAGTTTTTTTCAGTACTTTATTTACAGTTCTTTCTATTCAGTACTATTCCAATTTCGTACTAGTCCAGTTTACTTCAGCACTATATCCAGTGCATTCAATTCAACATTTTAATTCTCCAGCTTATCTTTTAATCAACATTTTTTTGCCACATTTATAATTATTGCAATTTACTGTTTCAGTATTTTAAGCATGGGTTTTTCTCTGCCGAGCAGTTGGTTTTTAGGTTGAGCGTTAGTTGGGGATAATGAGAGTCGAGATATTCCTCCAGAGTTAGCCCCAAATAATCTACTCTCATTTTAGCGACATGTCATTTTAAAAAGGCCGCTTGCTCGAATTAATTGATGTGATGTAGGGCAGGCAGCCATAGACCCGGAGTGTACAAGCAAATTATTTAAATTGAAATGCTTGTAAATTGCTTGTAGTGAAAAGTGACAGGCCAGTCACTTCCGCAAACTATTTGTACCGATGCGGGAAGGTCAACGACTCATGACAATAGTGAGATTGAACCATGAGTGATTGACCGTTTTTTAATTTCCCCGTTGGATTCCCTCCACTAGTTGGCCTAAATTTTCAGAATATGTCGAATGTCGCTTACATCCAAGAGTACACTTAGGGTCAGTTTGTTTCGACAGTGGCGGTGACAAAAAGTGTTGTGGGAATGGAGCAGTCGAAATGGAGTTGTTGGAATGGAGCTGTTCAGAATGACGAAATAGTTTGGTTAAACAGTGGTGATAGAGCTGTTCAGAATGGAGAAACAGTTTGGTAAAACAACAGAGACGTTTCTGTTACAATTAATTATAATTTTTTTACAATTACACTAATTAAAATTGATTATAATTAATATTTATTATAATTTTAATTTATTAATAATAATCATATTAATAATATTATACTAATAGATAATCATAATATAATAATAATGATTATAATAGAATATAATAATAATATAAAATAATAATAATATAATCAGAATAATAATAAAATGAGAACTTTAGGACTTATATTACCGGAAGATCCAAATCATGGGAGGAGGAGGATGATCCAAGTCACGGGAGGAGGAGGAGGAGGAGGGGGAGGCGGGGGAGCATCTCAGCAGTGTGATGGGGAAGGGGGCGAGCATCTCCGGCGTTCATGGCAGAATCTCCGGCGTTCATGTACAGACCCTCGGCTGGAAAATATGGCTGGAGATCAAAATAGCTCTGTCGGTTTTAATGGTGCTTTGCTAGAGCATCGCCAGTGCACCACACCTAGGCCGGAGTACCGCCAGAGCACCGTCGGAGCACCGTCGGAGCACCGCCCCTTCGCCAGAGCACCGCCAAAGAAACGCCGCCGCCTTTGCCAAAGGTTGCATTGGTAACGCTCGCGTTGGAAAGGAGGTCGGAGAAGCTGCCGGAAAGGAGCGTTAAGACTTGAATTTCTCTCCTCCGATGCCGGCGGAATGCCGAAACTAATTGGCAAAAAAAATTTATGTTCCGATGCCAACGCAAAGGAGGAAAAATGCCCAAACAAACTGACCCTTAGTTGTATACTTAGGCCTGGGTAGTGTGGTATGACCACTATTAAAAGTGGCAAGACTGACCACTGTCACCGATGACCACATCAGTGAGACTTGTGGGGCTCACTACCCTGCATGAAGAGAAGCAGTCCATACTATGTTGATATTGGGGGTGCGCGTGGGTTTGAACACCTGCAGTGTGCGTGGGTTTGAACACCTGCGGTGTGTGCCAGTTTGAACACCTGTGGTATATTGGTGGGTTATGAATACCTGCGATTTGGATACTAGTTGTGTGTACCTGTCATAATATTTTAGCTATTTGAGCTCCTATTATATAACTGATGATTAAGCTGCTATTTTCCAGTTATATTATGTTGTACCTTTTTCTAGTTAGTTGCTTCTAGCTTATTTATGAAATGTTGTTGCTAACCCTCTCTTGCTTCGGCTATTTACTTATTGTTGGGTGCATAGGCTCGTCCACTGGATATGGATCTAGGGAGAAGATGCGTTTCCACTTACCTCTGTGACTAATAGTTATTTTAATAACCATTCACAGGAGACAGAGCACCGTGAAGTCAAGTTATCACGTGACCGCGTACCAGCAGGCGAGACTACCCGAGAAGAGATACCCCTAACTTCTCTAGACTTCTGAGACGTGTGTTTCTAAAGCACATGCTTGAGAGAGAGAGAGAGAGAGTTAGTAGTTGTCATTTTGTAGCCTACAGGCTCATTTGTATAAACAGTGGTTACGGCCTATGCTCTCTTTGATATATATATATATATATATATATATATATATATATATATATATATATATATATATATATATATATATATATTTGTGTGACTTTTTGTTATTGCTTTCGCATATCTGTGATGTAATGTGAAAGTTATGATTCAAGCCAGGCAAGGCGGCCTACTAGTACTTGGTAGAGTGGATTGTTGCTACTTGGGAAGCACTGGGTGGACGTCTTGGGCACTAAGGCCCTTCTCCGACCCTACCCGGGCAAGGGTTGGGGAGAAGGTCTTACAAATGTATTAGAGCGATCACGATCTGTCCTTGTGAGGTAGTCTCAGGATCCCTCTATCTTTCGCTTCATTCTTTGGTTCAGGAAGAATCATGCAGCAGAAGCCCGGTGGACCCTTGAGATAGATATTTAAGGATCTATACTGAACGGTAGCACACCCGCATGTTTTTCGTTTCCGCATCTGTCATCCTTTTGCAAATTTCCCTTACTTTTGCAAAATGCTGACATTTTTCCTGTTACTTCTCCAAATACCAGAGTCCAATAACGAGAGGTTATCCTCCAGAGGTTATATTCCCTCCACTCCACCACAATACCCAGTTGCCCCTGCCGCTGTGTCATTCACTGGGAAAGATTTAGGGTGTACACTTACAACCATATTGACTATATTCCAGATTGCCATGACACAACCACCACAACAGCATGTGGTACCTGGAGACCTTCTGATGATTTTCCAGGTGCTAAGGCCTCCCACATTTAGAGGTACAGAGTCTTCCATGCGGGTAGAAGAGTGTGTGAGCAAGTTGAGGAGTGGTTAATGGGAATGATGTGCCCTACGATTGCCGTAATTCCCTTGGTAGTGATGTTGTTAAATAGATATGCTAGAGACTGGTGGAGGGCGGCCAGTCGCTCTACGTTCAGGGCATGACCATTGATTGCCATCATGTAGGGGGAGTTCTCCATCGTATTTCTCGAGCACTTCATTTTGGATGTTGATCGAGCCACACTACAGGAGAGGTTCCTATACATTCATCAGGGCGATAGGACAGACCCTGAGTACCAGCGGGAGTTTATACACCTGACCTGCTTTGCTGGGATACTCGCGACTATCGATAGAGATCAAGCTGCTTGTTTTTACCGAGGCTTGCATGATGATTTGAGACAACATCTCATTCTGATTTCCTAGTCCACCTTCTATGCGATAGTGACTCATTCCACCGCACTAGATCTGGACAAGAGGATGGTGGCCCAGCAACATCGAGGGCAGGTGGAGGCCCCATGGGGCTAGGGATGAAAGAGAGAGAGAGGATCTGCTCCCTGATGACAGGAGAGAGATAGGAAGCAGCACCATCGTCGACAACACTATATACGACCACTACAGTCTCGATAGGCACCTTCCACCCCCAATACCTTAGCCCACATTCGTAGTTCGATGAGATGTTCCCTTCACGAGGAACTGCTTCCTTTGCTAGCAACCGGGCCACCTTAGAGCCTTCTGCCCGCATGGTGCAAGGAGAACAGACTTAGGGGAACTTTCGGGAGGAGCATCAATGAGAGGACAGAGAAGGAGAGGGTGCAGAAGTAGGCCTGGTAGGAGAGATCAGCAGGGCCAATCAGCGCCCCTTGAGGCATACACTTTGGATCTTCGGTACAGGCCAACACCCGATATGATTATAGGTATCTACCTCCGACACTAGTGATGTGTTATATGGTGATGCTAGAATTAGTTATATGCTATATACAGATGGACATCCTGCAAAAATTCTTTACGATACTGAAATGACGCACTCCTTCATCTCACAAGGCCCAGGTGCTCGCCAAGGTCCCGGTAATACGAGATTTTACGGAAGTTTTTCCTGGGTCCCTCCCAGGGTCGCCGCTACAATGAGAAGTAGACTATCAGATTGAGCTCATGACTAGGACTCGACCAGTGTCCCGTGCACCCTACCGAATGGCTCCTAGGGAATTGGCAGAGTTGAAAAATTCAACTCCAGGAATTGTTCGATTCAGAATTCACCCGCCCGAGTTTCTCGCCATGGGGAGATCATGTGTGGTTCATAAAAAATAAAGATGGGACGTTGTGCCTATATATCGACAATAAGGAGCTTAACAGGCTCACCTTATGGTACGTACCCTCTACAGAGAATTGATGAGTTGTTCGATCAACTGCAGGTCACGTCCGTCTTCTCCAAGATGGACCTGAGATCTGGTTACTATCAGCTTTGATTTCGGGAAGAGCACATTCCCAAGACAGCCTTTAACTCTCACTATGGTCTCTATGAGTTCTTAGTGATGTCGTTTGGTCTCACTGACACACCCTCCGCTTTCATGGCGTTGATGAATAAGGTATTTGAAACCTTCCCGGATCACTTTGTGATCGTCTTCATAGATGATATTCTGATCTACTCAAAGGCAAAGGAATACCATTCCAGATACCTGCAAATGGTATTACTTAAGCTTCAAAAACATTCAATCTTTGCCAAGTTCAGTAAGTGTGAATTCTGGTTAGAGGAAGTTGGATTCTTGGGTCATACCATCAACAAGAATGGGGTAGCAGTAGACCAGGACAAGATCCAAACAATTAGGAACTGGCCGCCACCTAAGACGGCAGTAGACATTCGAAGCTTTCTCGATCTCGCCGATTATTACAGGAAGTTTGTGGAAGGTTTTTCTAATATTGTGTTACCCCTCACCGCTTTTACAAGGAAAGAAGTTATATTTTAGTGGACTCCAGAATGTGAGAATGCATTCATAAAACTGAAGAACCGTCTAACTTCAGCCCCAATCCTTACGATCCCTTCGGGAACCGAAGGGTTCCAGATTTATATCGATGCATCCTTAAAGGGAATGAGAGCTGTTCTAATGCAACATGACAAGGTGGTCGCATACGCGTCTCGACAACTGAAGCCGCACAAACTAAATTATGTGGCTCGCAATTTAGAGTTGGGCGTCAGCGTCTTCGCCCTAAAGATCTAGAGGCATTACTTATATGGAGTTAGATGCGAGATCTTCTCTGATCATAAGAACCTCAAATATATCTTCACCCAGAAAGAGTTGAACCTCCGACAATGCCAGTGGATGAAATTTCTTGTACGATTACAACTTTGCTCTCCAGTACCACCCCAGGAATGCTAGCAGAGTTGCAGATGCACTCAGCCATCAGCTTTTGTCGAATGGGAGCTAAACAAAGCAAATACCGGAAGAGTTGCTTCGATCTTTGGCAGATCTAGGCACTACCCTTATTACTCGCAGGGACCCGATGGAATATCAATCCCAACTGTATTGGATATAGATATAGTGTGACATCCAAGATCGAATACGTGAAGCACAGAAGATCGACCAAGAAGTAGCCCCGATCATCCAGTCTTTACAAGATGGAGCACATGATGATTCCAATCTGCATGATGGTATTATGTAATATAGACATCGCATTTTCATTTCCTCCACCGAGAGAATTCGAGATGATATTATTTGTGAGGCACACTAGTCGAGGTACTCTATTCATCCTAGTGTGGTTAAGATGTATGTAGACCTGCACATGGCCATATACTGGCCAATGATGAAAAGATACGTCACCAACTTTGTGACATAATACGAGCCTTGTCAGAGGTCAAGGATCAAAGCCGCAAAATATGAGGCTTGCAACAACCCCTACAAATAACATAATGTAAATTTGAGGACATGTCTATTGACTTTGTCCACGGCCTACCTCGGTCTCGTGCTGGAAACAACTCCATATGGGTTGGTGGATCGATTTACTAAAGTGGCTCGATTCATTTCGAATCGATAGAGTGATGGAGTTGACATTCTGGCCAGTTTTTTAGAGCAGGGAGTGCCAAAGTCCATCGTGTCGGACCTCAACGGGCATTTTACGTCAAAAGAGTAGAGGCGGGCGCAGGCACACTTGGGAACCAAGTTTGCCTTCAACACTGCTTTCCACCCCCAAACAGGTGGGCAGACGGAAAGGACGAACCGAACAAAGCATTATCATCTTCGACTATGCATAGTGGAGCACAACGAGCTATAGGAACAGCTGCAGCCACTAATGGAATTTTCTTATAATAGCAGCTTCTAGGCCAGCAATAAGATGACACTGTACGAGGCACTGTATGAAAGGCGTTGCCGAAACCCTTTGTCTTGGGCTCAGGATGAGGACCCTGAAGCTTTGAGAGTGGCTTATATTAATGACACTACGACAACGATACACCTAATCCAGGATCAGATGCGGGAAGCATAGAGCCGACAGACTAAGTATTACGATTCGCGACACCGACCGGAGGAATTTAGCATTGAGGAAATGATATTTTTGAAAATCAAGCTCATGCATTGTATATCCGAGTTGAGGAAACAGAAGAAGCTGAATCCCCGCTATTTGGGCCCCTATCAAGTGATAGAGTGTATTGGCCCTGTTGCGTATCGATTAGCCTTGCCCTCAAAATTTGGAAATCCTCACGATGTTTTTCATGTCTCTTCCTTACGACAAGTTCTATGATACCTAGGTCAACACTTTCCTACACTGCACGTACCGCTGTAGTCGGACATATCCATCCAGCTAGAGCCACTGAAGATATTGGATTTCAAAAGTGAAAAAAAATCTGTACAACAAGACCTTTCCAGTTGTCAAAATCTTATGGTCAAATTACGGACGTGGTGAGTACACATGGGAACCCGAGGCGCTCGTCCGAGAAAACACCTCGAGCCCTTTCCCTAGATATGTTATACTTTTTCTCCTACTTTAAACAAATTTTCGGGGACAAAAATACTCTTATTTTTATTGGATTGTAACATCCTGACTTTTGTTGGGCCACTAGAACCTTAGTGAGCCTATTAAAAGTGACCTGAACCTCTACCCGAGACCCATAACGAGGTAGGAGATAACCCTGGACAGGGATATGGAGCTAGAGAACTCTGATTTGAATTCTGTCAGTTCTTGTGGCCTCTTATAGTCAATACGAGTGTGTTAGAACTCTTTCATTAAATTTCAAGATCATATGGTGGATATGACCATTCCTTACAGAACGTCGCAAATTTAAGTTTTTGAATTTTGAGCAAGAAAACTTCGATATGAGTTCTGTCAGTTCTTAATGCTTCGTATAGTCAATACGAGTGCGATGAAACGTGTTGCATTGCAAACTGGAGTCTGGTAATAAATATGACCGTTTTGACCTTTTTAGTGCGTCGCAATGCACAAATTTTGCATATTTAGCAAACTAACTCTGATTTAGCCCAAGTCGGTAGCATTAGATTAGTATGGTCAATAAAAAGTCAATGGAGTTCGCCCCGGTAAATTTTGAAAATTGGTGGTCAATCTGTGGTCAAATCAAACATTATCGTGAACCAAAAAGCGAACGCACACCAATTGTGGCACAATACTCCAAGTTTGACCCATCCCCCGTTTACTTGGACCTACTTTGACTTTGAGCAGTATGGGGGACCCACCCTAGGGTTGACTTTGGTCAAACACTCAATTTATCCATTTTTGGAATTTTTTATAAACAGAACATTTCTCATTTAAGCCCCACTTGGGCTCCACCTTGACCCACCTCTTAAAGGGGCCTCACCAATCAACAAAGCCCAACTATTGGATTTGACTTTAGGCCAAGAGGAGGCCCAACACCCTCCCATTTCTTTCTCATTCCCCAGGTCCGTCACCAAAGCCCTTTGAGTTTTCTTTTTTCCCCTGACTTATCACATGCTGGAATAACCAAGCGTGGATCCACCTCAAGATGTCTAGGACAGCTGGATGATGGAGATTAATCCCTCATTAAGGAGGGACTAATCCCACATCGCCGAGAGAGGGGAGGAGGTCCCCTCCATCGATTATTTATAGCCTTTGCCCCCTCCATTCCTCTACACACCACCTCTAAGCTCAGGCGAGCCTAATAGAAACTATGCACGAGCCCCGACCTAGCCGGAGTTAGCCAGCTCGAACCCGCCACCTTCCATGTCCAACCAGTCCGGTCCCTCCCGAGCCCACCTATGACAGGTGGAACCTCTTTCTATTCCCCTTCCTTAACCTTCTGACGAGATGCATTCCCCTCTCGGAGGCCGGAGCGCCGCCGGTGCCACCCAAGACTAGATCCACGTCGGGTGGTGGCCACTCATGGTGAACCCTGCCCAGCGCCGGTGGTGGCGCTGGGAGGGTGTTATACCACTAGGGTAGACCCTACCCGGCAGTGGAATGTCGTGGTGCTGCCAAAATTTGTTGCTCTGGCGATACAGGAGAATTGACGTTTTTCTCTATTTTATTGTCTGGCGGCGGCCGGCGGCGCCAGATTGTTGGTCCACAATCGGAGGGAAATTCGACCCCCAGCGCGCCGATCGGGGTGATATCATGACCTGGGAGACACCAGAGAGGCAGGGCGATGCGACATCGCCGGGAGTAGAGCAGGTCGCGCTACCTGCTCTCGGGTTGATTATTTTCGGCAGTGGTCGGGGCCACCGTACACCGCCCAGAGGATAGCCAGCCCTTGGCGAGTCGATCGGGGGCAGCGTCGGCGCCTTGCTGCTGTCGGCTGGCGGTGGCAGAGATTGATATCTGCTGCACCGCCAACAAAGCACCACTGCCGTCCGATCTGTACGATGATGATCGGACGACAGCAGTTGTGCCAAATTATGTGCCGCATGATTTTCTAGACCCCCACAACGGATTCGATCCCAATCTACGGTGGGGACAGAAGAATAAATTTTTCGTAAGGCTCGATCTCAACCATGAGATGGAGTTCCTGTTAGTTATTTGCAGACCAAATCCTGATCAGTAACTTGATGATTTTTTTAAAGGGAATCTAGGCTCATAGGGAAAATTTTTTGAAATTGAAAATTGTTCCCCTTGAAGAGGGTTATATCCACAAAATTTTTGGTATTTTTATAATTTGATTTGGCATTTTAAAAGCATAAATAATATTTATTTGACCAATTTATAGGCCCAAAAATGATTGGAAAATTTTGGAAAAATTTCTAGGCTCAAATTAGGCCCTCTTTGATGTTGCATAAAAATTTGGGGACTTTTGATAAAAATTAAAGATTTTCCAATTTCTCGAAACCTAAGGTCGCACTTTGAAATTGATGCGTTCAAATATTTCAAAAAAAAGAATCGCGACGCACGATCATGTTTTGATTTGAGTATTGAACTTCAAGTAAATAATCGACGAAAATTCTCGAGGCGAGATTCCAAGCTCAAAGTTTTTCAAGGATTTTTGCAAACGATCAAGCGCCTCTTTTTTAAAATAACTCTCGGGCGTTTTGAGCGAATTTGGGAGATGAGGAGTACGAGCTTCGAGCAGAACAATGCCCAACCTCATCTCAGGTAAAGAATTTTCCCCATATTTTGGAAATGATTCTCGAGGTTGAAGTTCGAGGAAGAACGAACTTTCTAATAAGATGCTCAAATTTGATCCGGTGTGAACCAATAAGTTGGCTACTATTCCTGAATAAATAATAAAAGTGAAACTCATAAAAAGCTTCTCCAGTACGATTAAGTCGTGTTTAAAAGACACAACTGAACTAATATCGGACCATAGCAATGTGTGAAACTCAAAAAAGCTTTCTAAAAGTGGAGATGGAACTGAACTTGTCTCCTATGAACTGAGATAGAACTGAACTTGCCTTCTATGAATGGAAATGGAACTGAACTTGCCTCCTATGAACAGAGATGAAACTGAACTTGCCTCATATGAAGGGAGATGGAATTGAACTTGCTGCTTATGAATGGAGATAAAACTAAACTTGCCTCCTATGAATGGAGATGAGGTTGAACTTTTCTTCTATGAACAGAGATGGAATTAAACTTTCATCCTATGAATAGAGATGGAACTGAAGCCTCCTGAGAACTGAGTGATTGGACTACAAACCTTTTTCTTTATTTCACTTTATTTATTCCAGTCTCGTACTTGTCTAGTTCCTTTTAAACTTCATTTGATTCGGCAGTGGCGGATCGATCCGGCGGGTGGAAACGGAGTGTTCGAACCGGAGGGGGGAGGTGGCTGCTCCAAACGGAACTTTTTGCGGCGTTTCTCAAGGCGGGCGGGTGGAAACGGAGCAAACGCCGCCGGAGGTTCATTTGTTTACCCTCCTTCCGGCGGCGTTTGCCCAAAACGGAGTATCAAAACGCTCAAACAAATAGAGCCTTAGTATTTTCAGCTCAGTACTTCCTTTTCAGTACTTCTCCAGTCTTGTACTGGTCCAGTTCATTTTATTACTTTCAGTTCAATACTTCTTTTCAGTACTTCTCCAGTCTTGTACTGGTCCAGTTCCTTTGATTACATTCAATTCAATACTTTCTTTTTAATACTTCTTCAATCTTGTAAGGGTCCAGTTCTTTTATTACTTTCAGTTCAGTTCTTTCTTTCAAATAGTACTCTAGTCTCGCATTGGTACAGTTTCTTTCAGTACTTTATTTACAGTTCATTATGTTCAGTAGTATTCCAGTTTCGTACTGGTCTAGTTTACTTCATCACTATATTCAGTGCATTCAATTCAGCATTTCAATTTTGCATCTTATCTTTTTAGTAGCAGTTTATTACAACATTTATAATTACTGTAATTTACTATTTCAACATTTTGAGCACAGGTCATGATCTGACGAGCGGTTGGTTTTTAGGTTGAGTGTTAGTTTGGGATAACGTGAGTCGAGATATTCCTCAAGAGTTAGCCCCAAATAATGTGCTCTCGCTTAAGCGGCATGTTATTTTAAAAAGGCAGCTTACCCGAATTAATTGATGTGATGCATGGCAAGCTGCTTCAGGCCCGGTGTGTACCGACAAATTATTTAAATTGAAATACTTGTAAATTGCTTGTAGTGAAAAGTCGCGAGTTAGTCACTTCCACAAACCGTTCGTATCGGTGTGGGAAGGTCAACGACTCGTAGCAACAGTGAGATAGTACCACATGTGATCAATTATTTTTTAATTTCCTCGTTGGGTTCCCTCCATTAGTCGGCCTAAATTTTTAGAATTCGCCGGATGTCACTCACATGCAAGAGTACACTTGGTTGTATACTAGGGTCTGGGTAGTGTGGTACGACCATCCCCAGAAGTGGCAAGACTGCCCACTGTCACTGATGACCATATTGGTGAGGCTCGCGGGGCTCAATACCCTACTTGAAGAGAAACGGTCCATACTATATCGACATAAGGGGTATGCGTGAGTTTGAACACCTGTAGTGTGCGCAGGTTGAACACCTGCGGTGCGCGCGGGTTTGAACACCTACGGTGTGTTGGAGGGTTTTGAATACTTACGGTATGAATACATGTTGTGTACCTATCGTGCTATGTTAGCTAGTTGAGCGCCTATTATAGAACTAATGATTAAGTTGTTATTTTCCAGTTATATTATGTTGCACCTTTATTTAGTAAGTTGCTCCTAGCTTATTTATGAAATGCTGCTGCTAACCCTCTCTTGTTTTGACTATTTACTTATTATTGGGTGCACATGCTTGTCCCCAGGATGTGGATCCAGAGAGATGTGTTTCCACTTAGCTTTGTTATTAACAGTTATTTTAATTATCATTCATAGGAGACGGAGCACCGCGAAGTCCAGTTGTCGTGTGACAGCATAACAGTAGTCGAGATTACCCGAGCAGTGGCACCCCTAACGTCTTCAGACTTCTGAGACGTGAGTTTCTAGAGCGTAGGCTTAAGAGAGAGTGAGAGTGTTAGTAATTCTCCTTTTGAAGCCTACGAGCTCATTTATATAAATAGTGGCTACAGTCTATGCCCACTCTGATAAATATATATTTTGTTTTATATATTTGTGTGACTTTCTGTTATTGCTTTTGCATATTTTGTTACCTAGTCTAGGGTTTTGCCTTTGGGTCCCAACTTGACTACTTGACCCCACCAAACCACTTCCAATCTTATAGGGACCATTTAGAGCCCTTACAACCCATTTGGGGTCGACCAAGGGGGTTAAGTTAACCAGGGTCAACCCTAATTCTAATTAGGTCAAATTGCCCTAATTTGACCTAAGTTGATTACACCAAGTCATAAATGGACTTGAGTGGTGGCAAGGGACTCAAGACACTTAGTTGACCAGTCAACTCACTCATTTGACCAAGTCAATACCCAAAGTCAACCTTGGTCAAACCAAACCCAAATGGGGAGGAAAGTCAAGCCCAACCTCAATCCAATTGGGCTAGGTCCAATTGTGATGGCCCACTAGCTACAACAAGTGGAAATTTACCTAAAGAGCCAATCAAATTCTGGAGGTGGTGACTAAGAGAGGGAAATGGGGGTTTCATTCAAGGGAGGAGAGAGAAAAAGGAGGTATTAATTGTGAATGCAATGAGGCTTCCCCATTCCCCTTCCCTAAGCCACCATTCATCTCCCCTGACCCTTGGGAGGAATTTGCTATCAATTCCAGCCGGCCAAGCATAGGTGTTGGGTATTGTATCCACAATGTACCTGATTTGAAGAAGCCCCTGAACAAGCTAAGGTAAATAGACAATGTGTTTGATGAAATCTTTTAAGTTGTGCTTGCAGTTATTCCACGCTAAGTACACACCAATGTCAGGGTGCAGTGGGTCAATATACACGGGTCTGCGCGACGTAATCCCTCGTTGAGCAGATCAGTGTGTTGGCCTACGCGTACTCTCTCTATTGGGGTGTACTTAATTTCAAGTACAGGGCTATGATAAAGCAAGAGCAGACAAGGAGCAAGGATGGGCCAAAGACCAGCTCACGGGTTGAAAGAGGAGAAATCGTCCAAGTGTAAATCATCGAGAATCACTAAGTGATTCTCGCCGATTCATCGAGAATCACTTGTGATTCTCGACGAGTCGTCGAGAATCGCTAGATGATTCTCGCCGGTTGAGGCCAGCTGACTCAACGCCGCCAGAAAATTCTCTAAGGCAGAATCGTCGAGAATCACTAAGTGATTCTCGCCGATTCGTCGAGAATGTCTTTGCATTCTCGACGATTCGGCGAGAATATAATGTGATTTCCTCCGATTCTCCCCGGCCTGTATAACCTGTGATGCCAGAATATGTCAAGCAGAATTCGGCGAGAATCGTAAGTGATTCTCGCCGATTCGTCGAGAATCACATTCAATTCTCGCCGAATTTGACTTGGGCAAATTTCGGACATTTCCTGGACCGGTCCAGGTTTCAAGCGGTATTTCGAACCGGACTTCGGTCTTTGCTTTGGTGGGGCCCACAACGGTCATCTTTATGACCTAGTGTATAAATACACAAGTATTGGTGTACAGTAAACAACGATATACAGAATACGAAAGGAAGCGGTCGAAAAACCCTAATCTCACGAACCTTCTCCGTCGCCGCCGCTCGTACAGTGATCACCATTGCTGATCTCGATCTTCTCCAGATCCACGGTGATAGAAGCCAAGTCTTGCATAGCGTCTCACGTGTCTAACCAGAGATCTTTTGTCTCTTGATTTGAGATAGGGAAATCCATCCCCGTCCGAATCGATCGAGACGATCGATCCTAGTGTGACCGTTGGAAGACCTTGCCGACTTCGCTAAGAAGATTGAATCTCCAGTGCTTTTCTGCTGTCTTCAGTTGCCGCCGCCAACACCGAGAGCCTTGTCGCCGCTCGTCGCCGCCGCCGGTCTCGGGGAGATTCTCTCCAAGAAAGATCTAGGGTTGTGGACTTTTCGTTGCCTACTAGAACAAGTAGACTAACGAAAAGGGACACCTAGATCTTCAAGTTGTTTGTATTTCTTATACACTCTGATTTCGTTTTCATTGTAAAGGAACATTTGGTTCCTAGTTGTAGGGTTGGGTGCAACCCGTGTTGTGGGAGTGTTGACTCCTACGTGTGGAAGGGTTCCTTCCGATAGTGCAAGGATTGGATTTCAATCCTGTTGGTGAAGTGACCGAGTCGTCACTGGATTGGGAGATAGGTCGAAGGGGGAAAGTGGACGTACCCAAATTGGGGAACCACTATAAATTGCCTGTGTTATTCTCTGTGTTGTGTGTTTTGTTTTGATTCTGCAGGTACACTTTTAATTCCGCAAATACGCTGCAAGTCACCTATTCCCCCCCCCCCCCCATAGGTGAAGGTAGTTGACACTAGGTGAACTTTCAAGTGGTATCAGAGGGAGGTTACTCATCAAAAAGGTTCACACCTTGAGTAGAATCCTGCCACCAGTGTCAAGAAGAAGACCGATATCTTCCATGGACGGACTCAAGCACTCCGGCAAAATCCCAGTATGCACCAGACTGAACTTTCCTATCTGGAAGGAAAGAATTAGATTCTACATGGAAGCAGTCGACCCCCGACTCTTCATGATAGTGGAGGAGGGACCTTACATTCCCACCAAGGCCTCCACCATTGATCCAACCAGGAAAGTGCCCAAGAAACTTTCGGAAATGGACAAGGACGAAATGGTGTTGTTCGGACTCGACAAGAAAGCTCAGAACATCCTGGTAAGCGCAATTGACGACTCTATGATGCAGAACTTCAGCAACTGCAAGACAACCAGGGATCTCTGGAGCTGTCTGATTGTCCTAATGGAGGGCACAGATGAAGTGAGGGACGATCGGAGATCCCTCCTCAATCAGAAATATGAGGCCTTCAGGCAAGGGCCAAAGGAGGAGATCGGAGTTACCTTCAAAAACTTCCTCAAGATCGTCAATGCACTCAAAGAATATGGAAGAGTGTTCACTGACGGTGAACTCAATGATAAGTTCCTTAGGTCCCTCACTAAGGAATGAGACACAAAGATCTGCGCCATCCGCGAGTTTGGCAGACTTGCGGAAACTGATCCACAGATTCTGTTCGGGAAGCTCATGTCCTATGAGCTTCAGTTGAACACAAGGAAGGCTGAAGAGGAAGCAGAGAAAGCCGCGGCCAAGGAAAAGACGGTGGCCCTAAAAGCTATTCAATCCAGAAAGGGCAAGGGTGCCGCTTCTTCCCGTGCGTGGAAGAGGGATGAAGAGGAAGACTCTGAGCCAAGCTCCTCTGGCTCAGAATTGTCAGAGGAAGATTTATCCCTTATCACACGGGAATTCAAGAAGTTCCTCAAGCTGAGGAATCAGAGAAAGAGAAACGGCTCCTCCTCAAGGGATTAGAAGAAGGACTATTCCTCTGACAGGTATGTTTCCAAACCGAACAAACACCGCTCTTCTGACATTATATGCTTTGGTTGCAACAAGCCAGGACACGTCGTGGCCGACTGCCATCAAGGCAAGAGGGAAAAGGGAAAGGGAGAGGAGCACAGGTCCTCAAAAGACAAGAAGAAGGAGAGGAGTTACATCGCAAAGAAGCCAAAGACGCTGAGTGAATCTGACACGTCAGTCACCAGCGATGATGAGGAAGCCTACTTTGGGCTAATGGGTCGCTCTGACTCAGAAGGAGAATGCCCCCCATTTACTGGGAAGGTAAAAGCTCACATCCCTCTCTCCGACTCTGACTCTGATCCTGAGTCTCAGGATGATGACCCTGAGGATAGCCCTTCTGCCCTTGAAGCTGAGCTCCTCGATAAGTATGAGCTTCTGCTCAATACTTTCCTGAAATGTCGAAAGAAACTGAAGGCTGAGAAAAAGGAAGTTAAATTCCGTAAAGGTGAGAGTGTATCCCTGAGGGAAGAGATCACCAGTTTGATCTCCCTCCAACAGGAGCACTTGGACCTGACTTCAAAGAATTCAGAGTCTCTTAAGCTCCTTGATCTTAAGCAGGAGGAAGTCGACAAGTTGGAAGAACTACTTGCGGCAGAAAGGAAGATCGTCAAGAGCTTCTCTATGCCAAAAACTGTTCTTCCATTAGTTGATACCTTCTCTGCTCAAGCCAAAGGAGCTGGCTTGGGGCATGTAGGGGTATCTAGCTCCTCATCCAGGAGAAACAAGAACAAGAGGAAGAATAAGGCTGCCAAGAAAGCCTCTGCTGATGAGAAAGGAAAGGCCCCACTCAGCCCTGTTGAGTTCAGAAAGCCTAGCTTTCCCTGTAACCAACATGACTTTGAGTCAACATATGGGCATCACTTCAGGCCCTCGGTTGCAAAGCCGAAGAGCCAGTATGATGGGTGGACCTTTTCCCGTAACTTCAGTGAGAGTGTCTTCAAGGCACCTTATGAGGAAATCCACTTGGAAAATTGTGGTCAATTCTCTAGCGGCCATAATAGGAAGCAGGCACCTAAGGCCAAGCCTGTTACACTGAAAAGCCAAGAGGTGAAGAAGTCATATGACTGTGTTCATCAAGTTGCCTCCACCTCCAGGTCTTCGGCCCCGGCTGAACCCCACGTTTCAAGGGTAAAGCAGGCGCCCAAGAGGAAGTA
Organism: Platanthera zijinensis; assembly: GCA_039513925.1. NCBI lineage: Eukaryota > Viridiplantae > Streptophyta > Magnoliopsida > Asparagales > Orchidaceae > Platanthera > Platanthera zijinensis. The sequence goes on from CM077094.1 coordinate 141,754,874, forward strand.
TAACAGGTTTGACTGCTGGTGCTGTGGCAAAAGTGGTCACTTTGCCGTGGATTGTTGGTTTAATCCAAGGTATAACGAGACTCCTTATGTTAGCAATGCGAGGCCGACCACTCGTAGAGTTAACCAATCGAGGGGAAGTATGCTAACAAGGAATCTAGGACCCAAGTTCGATTGGGTTCCTAAGGCAAATTAATTCTATTTTGCAGGAATGTCCAAAGGCCAACAAAACTCCTATTTGGTATTTGGACAGTGGATGCTCCCGTCATATGACCGGGATAAGAAGCCTGCTGAGGGAGTACTCTCCAGTCGAGAATGGACCCAAAGTCATATTTGGGGGATCTGATCGGGGAATCACCAGAGGTTACGGTACGATTTCCAACGGTATACTCTCTATCACTAACGTAGCTTATGTTGAAGGATTAAATCATAACCTGATCAGCGTAAGCCAATTATGTGATAAAGGGTATGACGTTAAGTTCTGCAAGGATAAATGCCTGATAATATCATGTGATTCTTCGGAAACTGTATTAACTGGCATTAGGAGCAGAAATATTTTCTGTTTAGATTTTCTTAGTTTAGATTCTTCTACCCTAGTATGCCTCGTTGCTAAAGGCAGTGCATCTCTTTGTGAACAATGGCACAAGAGATTGACACACATTAATTACAAGACAATTAATATGTTGTTTTCCAAAAACTTAGTAAGGAATGCTCCCATTATTAAGTGCATTAAAGATAGTCCATGTCCTGCATATCAGATGGGCAAGCAGACTCGGGCTACCTTTAAGATCATCCCAGACAAAGACTCCTTCAGATGTCTTTATCTTCTGCATATGGACCTGTTTGGTCCAATGCAAGTTCATAGCTTAGGTGGGAAGTCGTATACGCTAGTAATTGTAGATGATCACTCTCGGTTTTCGTGGGTGTTCTTTTTAAAGCGCAAGTCTGATACGTTTGACATCTTCACCAGTTTTGTCAAGCAGATACAGAACGAACTTAACTGCTCAATGGTCAAAATTAGAAGTGACCACGGAACAGAGTTTGAGTCTGGGGCTATGACAGAGTTCTGTGAAGAGCTTGGTATCTTTCATGAGTTCTCCTCCCCTCGCACTCCTCAACAAAATGGAGTGGCAGAGAGGAGGAATAGAACACTCATTGAGGCTTGCACGACAATGTTGAATGACGCTTCTCTTCCAGAATACTTCTGGGCTGAGGCTGTCAATACGGCTTGTCATGTACAAAACCGGGCGTTAATCAACAAGAGCCATCGTAAGACTCCTTATGAGCTACTGAAAGGCAAGAAACCAACCATGTCCTATCTAAGGATCTTTGGCTGCAAATGTTATGTACTGAATAATGGGAATTACCCTCATACTAAGTTTGGTGAAAAATGCTTCGAAGGCATATTCATGGGCTATAGTAGCCACAGCCGGGCTTATAGAGTTTTCAACAAGAAAACCCTAGTGGTAGAGGAATCAATAAATGTTGTATTTGATGAAGGAAGCTTGCTTAATTGCAAGACTTCTAGTTGTCTTCCTGAAGCTGCAGGTGCCAGACTTGAAAAGTTACAACTGGATGATCCCGAGAAAGATGCAACTCCAAAATATGTCAAGGTCTCCACATCAACGCCGATCGGAGAAGTTGAAGATCAAAATGAGGCAAATCCTTTAGAAGAAGGAGATGCCCAAGAAGTAGTCGAAGCTCCTGATGCAAGACTTCTAAAGCTCAGACACGTGAGGGATCATCCCAGAAATCAAATCATTGGAGATCCCCGAGACGGTGTCAGAACTCGCCGAGGTACTCTTAATGAGATCTTGCATCTTAGCTTTCTGTCGCAGGTGGAGCCAAAGAAGTTCGATGAAGCGAACAAAGACGCATCATGGATTTTGGCCATGCAAGATGAGCTGCATCAATTCGAAAGATGCAAAGTCTGGACGCTGGTTCCCAGACCGAAGACGCAAAATGTGATTGGCACCAAGTGGATCTTCAGAAACAAGTTGGATGAACATGGAGTCATCATCAAGAACAAAGCCAGACTGGTGGCTCAAGGATACAAACAGGAGGAGGGGATTGACTTTGACCAGACGTTTGCACCAGTTGCACGGCTCGAGGCAATCCAGCTATTCCTAGCCTATGCCTCTCACAAAGGATTCACAGTCTATCAAATGGACGTGAAATCGGCTTTCTTGAATGGAGATTTGAAAGAGGAAGTATACGTTGCTCAACCTCCAGGTTTTGTCAATCCTACTTATCCTAATCATGTATATTTTCTTAATAAAGCGCTATATGGCCTAAAACAAGCTCCTCGAGCTTGGTATGAGACATTGTCTAGTTTTCTTCTTGAGAACAAGTTCTCTAGAGGAAAAATAGATAAGACATTGTTTCTCAGGGAAGTCAAAGGCAAGATTTTGCTGGTGCAAATCTATGTTGATGACATTATATTCGGCTCAACGGACAACAATCTTTGCAAAAAGTTTTCCAAACTTATGCAAGGAAAGTTTGAAATGAGCAGTATGAGAGAGCTGAAGTATTTCTTGGGACTTCAAGTGAAACAGTCTGAGGAAGGAATATTCATTTCTCAGACGAAGTTCACAAATGAACTCCTCAAGAAATTCGGAATGGAGAATGCAACCTCTATGAGGACTCCAATGGGATCCACCATGTCTCTGGATAAGGATGAGAAAGGGAAACCTTTTGATGAAACCAAATACAGAAGCATCATTGGATCTCTGCTCTATCTTACTGCGAGTAGACCAGATATCATGTTCTCCACATGTGTTTGTGCCAGATATCAGGTGAACACTAAGGAATCTCATTATGGCGCTGCAAAGCGAATTCTCAGATACCTTAAAGGTACCCCTAATCTTGGCTTATGGTACCCGAGAAGCAATGATGTCGAGCTAATAGGGTTTTCAGATGCTGATTTTGCAGGAAGTAGGGATGACAGGAAAAGCACCTCCAGGACGTGTCAATTCCTCGGAAGAAGGCTTATTTCATGGAACAGCAAGAAGCAGAATTGTGTAGCAACCTCCACTGCAGAGTCTGAGTACATCTCGGCTGGCAGCTATTGCGCACAACTCCTATGGATAAGAAACCAGTTAGCCGACTATGACCTCCAGTTCAAGGAAGTACCAATGTATTGCGACTCCTCAAGTGCAATTGCTATTACCAATAATCCGGTATCACACAGCAGAACGAAGTATATTGAAGTACGCTACCACTTCATTCGGGAGCACGTGGAGAACAAGGACATCTCTCTCTGCTATGTCCCCACGGACAAGCAGATTGCAGATATTTTCACTAAGCCCTTAGACGAGGCCAAGTTCAGTCTCTTCAAAACTGAATTGGGGATGCTCAACTATGAGGAATGAAGACTACAGAAGCTCATGACTTGTGCATCTAGGGGGAGCATCTGCCAGGCACTCAAGTGTAAGCATAGGTGCAAGAACTGACGGGGAGCATGGGTTCATATGCACCAGACCCTGATTTGCAGAAGCCGAAAAGGGGGAGATTACCCTCTCGGCTAAGGCTAAGGTGGCTCCAAGTTTGCTCTCAAGTAATTGGTAATGAATATCTCTCTCAACTCAATTTTAAGTTTATGAGTTTCATTCCTATTTGCTCTATTCACCTTAGCTTATAGGGTTTAGGCTTCTTCAAATAGGGGGAGATTGTTGGGTATTGTATCCACAATGTACCTGATTTGAAGAAGCTCCTGAACAAGCTAAGGTAAATAGACAATGTGTTTGATGAAATCTTTTAAGTTGTGCTTGCAGTTATTCCACGCTAAGTACACACCAATGTCAGGGTGCAGTGGGTCAATATACAGGGGTCTGCGCGACGTAATCCCTCGTTGAGCAGATCAGTGTGTTGGCCTACGTGTACTCTCTCTATTGGGGTGTACTTAATTTCAAGTACAGGGCTATGATAAAGCAAGAGCAGACAAGGAGCAAGGATGGGCCAAAGACCAGCTCACGGGTTGAAAGAGGAGAAATCGTCCAACTGTAAATCGTCGAGAATCACTAAGTGATTCTCGCCGATTCGTCGAGAATCACTTGTGATTCTCGACGAGTCGTCGAGAATCACTAGATGATTCTCGCCGGTTGAGGCCAGCTGACTCAACGCCGCCAGAAAATTCTCTAAGGCAAAATCGTCGAGAATCACTAAGTGATTCTCGCTGATTCGTCGAGAATGTCTTTGCATTCTCGACGATTCGGCGGGAATATAATGTGATTCCCGTCGATTCTCCCCGGCCTGTATAACCTGTGATGCCAGAATATGTCAAGCAAAATTCGGCGAGAATCGTAAGTGATTCTCGCCGATTCGTCGAGAATCACATTCGATTATCGTCGAATTTGACTTGGGCAAATTTCGGACATTTCCTGGACCGGTCCAGGTTTCAAGCAGTATTTCGAACCGGACTTCGGTCTTTGCTTTGGTGGGGCCCACAACGGTCATCTTTATGACCTAGAGTATAAATACACAAGTATTGGTGTACAGTAAACAACGATATACAGAATACGAAAGGAAGCGGCCGAAAAACCCTAATCTCACGAACCTTCTCTGTCGCCGCCGCTCGTACAGTGATCACCATTACTGATCTCGATCTTCTCCAGATCCACGGTGATAGAAGCCAAGTCTTGCATAGCATCTCACATGTCTAACCAGAGATCTTTTGTCTCTTGATTTGAGATAGGGAAATCCATCCCCATCCGAATCGATCGAGACGATCGATCCTAGTGTGACCGTTGGAAGACCTTGCCGACTTCGCTAAGAAGATTGAATCTCCAGTGCTTTGCTACTGTCTTCAGTTGCCGCCGCCAACACCGAGAGCCTTGCCGCCGCTCGTCGCCGCCGCCGGTCTCGGGGAGATTCTCTCCAAGAAATATCTAGGGTTGTGGACTTTTCGTTGCCTACTAGAACAAGTAGACTAACGAAAAGGGACACCTAGATCTTCAAGTTGTTTGTATTTCTTATACACTCTGATTTCGTTTTCATTGTAAAGGAACATTTGGTTCCTAGTTGTAGGGTTGGGTGCAACCCGTGTTGTGGGAGTGTTGACTCCTACGTGTGGAAGGGTTCCTTCCGATAGTGCAAGGATTGGATTTCAATCCTGTTGGTGAAGTGACCGAGTCGTCCTTGGATTGGGAGATAGGTCGAAGGGGGAAAGTGGACGTACCCAAATCGGGGAACCACTATAAATTGCCTGTGTTATTCTCTGTGCTGTGTGTTTTGTTTTGATTCTGCAGGTATACTTTTAATTCCGCAAATACGCTGCAAGTCACCTATTCCCCCCCCCCATAGATGAAGGTAGTTGACACTAGGTGAACTTTCAATAGGAGAGGGCACTCATGCACCATGGCCGAAAACTCCCTTCATGGCCATTAATGGCCATTCAAGTGTTGCCTCTCCCACTCCCCAAATCAGCCCCTCCATCACCTTTAAAAGCTCCCAAGCAATCAAAATGAACTTTTACATCATTGCTTTAGGTGGAGAATTGAGAATTTGGCAAGGAAAAGCTTGGAGACCGTCGACCATGGTGCATCACCACTACACTCGCAGCCAAGCCCGCCTACAGGTCTAGTCCTCTTCCTCTTCCTCTGTGCTAGATCTGTAGATCATTAGGTAGAGAAATCGGGCTCAATCGAGCCCGATCAGTGAGAAAAAATGAGCAATTTCCATGAAAACAAACCCCTCAGGTTCGCCAGAAACGGCCTTTCCGACGACTGTATCGTCGCCAGGTGATAGCCACCACCTCAACGGAGGTGGTGGTGGTGGCCGGCCAGGGAGGTGGCTGGTTGGCCGTGAAGATGAGTTTGAAAGGCTCCAAGATCAAGAAATCCTGGCCCTTGGCTCATTAGGGATGATGACCAGGGGCCATTGGATCGGCTTGATCAGATAATGGCAGGCCGAATTTTTATTATATATACTATTTCATTTTGTCATATTTTTTTAACAGTCATATGGTTTTAATTATTTAAAATATCTAAAGGAATTTTCTATAAATTTGTCTAACATAAAAACCTAGACCTTGGTGTCTAGTTTAATAAAAAATTTAAATCAACCCATTAAGACCACTGGATTTCCCTCGACACACATATTGGTGCAAGGTGTCCAAAGGCTAGCCAGAAATTAAATTGAGTGCCTCCAGTGGACCACTTAGTCAAATGGTTTGAAAATTTGAGCATATGCTAGTATGGCCATATCCCCCAACATATCAAAAAATCTGAATTTTTGGAGATGATTTTTCTATAGTTTTTGTAATAATTTAATAATTCATACATGTGATTAATATAGGGTCTATGGACCTCAAATTTCCCCCAAACTCTGGTGGATGACCAGAGGGGTCATTATATGCCTAGGAAAAAATACCAGCCCATTTGGGGTTGATTTGATGGGGTAACTAGGTGATCAAAGTTGGTCATCTATGAGTAATAGGCCTAGTACTTCAATAGTGCACATAGTGATATTGGGTGATCAACCCCTCAACCAAACAAGGTGAAACCTTGACCACTACATTGTTATCACTTGAAACACCTTTAGGAATAGTCTTAGAAGTAATTAGGGTTAGAATGTCATGAAACCCTAGTTCAAACCTTAGAGATGTCTATTTGGAATAGTAAAGGATATAGGGTCACGTCTCCAAGTCTTGGCTCAAGACTTCGTTGGTAGTTTTATAGGGTGGAGAAACACCTTGGATAATTTAATTAGAATTTTTATGAGTATTCCTCCCCCACAAATCACTTATTATTTAAAATATGAACTTTCCTATCAAGTGTGAATACATGAATATATAGTGTTGAATGATCATGAAACTTGGGTAATAGGCCTATATTGAGGTTATTTATGTTTGCAAATTTTATTGTAATTTTTGGCTATAGAATTATAGTACCTTCTTTGTAGTTCTAGAAATGAATGACTAGAGAAATAAATTATTTCAGGACAAACTTTGTACTAGAAAACTATGAAACTTGGCCAGTAAACTTTTTAGGTCACTATGATGACTTGTTAATTTTATTGCAATTTATGAAAGTAATTATGTAAAGGTTCCTTCACAAACTGCCCTAGGTGCAATTTTCTTCATTAATTTATTTATATGGCTAAAAGAAATTAGAAGATTATGAAATTTGGGCAATGACATTTTCTGATCATTATAGGCCTCTAGAAATTTTATTATAATTTTGGGATGATAAAATATTGTACTCTCTTTGTTAGTTATCTTTCTAATCAAATGATTTATATTTTGATTTATGATAGAAATCATTTTGGAACAATTATGAAATTCATACCTTGCTGTTATATAGTCAATAAAAAGCTATGAAAATTTTGGTGAGATCATTGCATATTAGAATCTTATACTTCATGTTCAAAGTCATAGGAGGCGTGATTATAGGAAAAATATAAAAAGGCTGATTTAATTAAGAAAAATATTAAATATTGGATTTGAGCATCCCATGTAATGGTGGACCCTTGGAAATAATCCTAAGATTGTTGACAAAGTAAATCAGAGTATTCACTTTCATACGCTTAAGCTAGTTCATTTGGCCTGCATATAGTGAATTGAAGTGTTCAAGGTGGAACAGTTGGCCTCACATGGGTTGTAATATAGTGGGTGCACCTAGGTTTGGTGGAGTCTTGATTAGGTCACCATTAGGGCCATGTGCTAGGTTGTCTGGTAACCAAGGAGATGGAGTTGTGCTCGGGGTCGACGAAGTATCGTCTTCACCCTGAAAGTAATAATTCACTTAGGGTTAGCTTAAGAACAATGTGGGAAGGGGTTTGGTAATAAGTAGTTGCCAATAAAAATAAGTGCCTTGAGAAAGAGAGCTTTGGTCTTCAGCTCATCATAGTTCCTAGTGCCCTCGAGGCCCATCATCGGGCATGCCCTGAGCAGTCCAAGGTTAACCCTAAGTTATAGGAATAAGCATACTAAAAGATTAACCTATTAATAAACTGTTATCCCACATTCACTCACCCCATTGTTTCGGGAGGATAGTTGGTTTAGACCCACGAGCTATGGATTCGATGTTTGAGAGAATTGATGATTAGTTTGGTGAGCCAATGGCTCGGGAGCTCTTTAAAGCATGTGTGCATGTGCATTAAGTGGTGGGTCCTCGTTATTGGATGGCCGTTCACACTGATGTCGACGCATTGACTCGACAAGTGTAAGTGTTCACTTAGCCCATAAAAGACTGGTGGATTTGCCAACGCTAGTACAAGAGACTCCGTAGCACCTAACTGTGGGTGTACCGAGTATTACGTAGGGTCTAGGCTGGGTAGTGTGAATACCGACCTAAGAGTGGGGAGGCCTAACCCACTGCCTCTATTTTCCACAACAGTAGGTACTTGGGAGTTTAGCTAACTCCAAACGAGAGAACTAAAGGTCTGTGCGCATAGAGTCAGGTGGGTGAATTGCACTTGTATGAGACATATCATCTAACATGCATAACACTTCATGTCATACGTAACATTGCATAAAACTTTTACCCCCCAACGTATAAATTATTATGAGATATTTTATACTTTAGGCCTTGCAAAACGACCCCTTAATTTATAAGTTTGTATGAGCATTCTTATAAATTAAGGTTACTTTCTCTGTGATGATAGTTAGCTGTTTTACCTTTACTTCGTATTACTGTTTCCATTGTGCCGTTCCTTTACTTTCTGTTCATTTATATACCTACTAACATTGTGATAGATACATTTTTAGCATATGCTAGTTAGGGCCACTGTCACCTGTTTTTGCTTACTCTCCACTTTCAGTACCTTCCTCTCATCCTCCCCCGCACGGTGCTTAGGTGTCGCAAGGGTGAGGGGGAGCAAGACTTAGTTTAAACTAACGGCCTGATGGGCATAACACCAGGGACTCCAGCTGGGGGACAGGCTGCAGCACCAGGGGAACCAAGACATCCAGGAGGAGGTGAACCAGCCTAGTACAGGTGTGGCAGCAGCAGCAGCAATAGTCTTGGGATCCATGAGTAACTAATAGCTTTTCTTCCGCGAACGTTATGTAGTGAGGATTATATGTACTGGGCAGGAGTCCTCTTATCGTTTCTTTTCTGTGAACTGTTTCATGTTGTTTAGTTTTTGATTTTATGTGGACTTCCTATATATTGCATGTGATAGTGGACTGTTTTATCTCTATGGATACCACTTCTTTTCTTTTATGGTACATGCTTGAGGATTTGTCGGCATAATCGGTGATTTGACGACCTCCTCGGGAGTTGGTGTCACCACAAAGCGACGGTTCTAGGCATAAGACCCGGAAAAAAAAGGGGTCTTACATTGTTGCAACTTGGGAAGCACTCGGTGGATGTCTTGGGCACTAAGGCCCATCTACGACCTGACTCAGGAAAGGGTTGGTGGAGGGGTTCTTACATCGCGCACCCACGTGTGGCACCAGGGCACGCACACCATTATGCGGCCTCTAGCCGCGCACATCTGCACGACCTCGTCGCAGAGGGCGGGCGGCCTTTTGGCCACCCGCCCTCTGGCCGCCTGGATCTGGCGACGTCCTAGCCGCCTAAATTTAGGCATCCCCTTTTGTCACGAAGTGTAGGAGGCCCCCAGGCCACCACACCATCTGGGCGCCTAGATCCGGGCAGCCCCCAGGACACCCCGCCCTCTGGCCACTCAAATCCAAGCAGCCCCCCTTTTTTCCAAAGAGGGTGGGAGGGCCCCTTGTCGCCTCACCCTCTAGCTGGTTGGATCGGGCGACCTCTTGGCCTCCCAAATCTGGGCGCTTAGCTCCTTAGCCGCCTAGGACAGGCGACCCTGTGGTCGTCCGGTCATTTGGCCGCCGAATTGGGCGACCCTCTGGCCTCCCAAGTTGGGCGGCCCCTTGGCTCACTGTCCTTCAGTTGGCGGCTGGCCAAGCCCCTGCTACTGGACGGCCCTTGCCGGCCGGTTCTCTCCACTGGGCGATTTCCTCGCCACGTCCCTTTGCCGTCCGATCGCACTCATACGATTACCACCCTCTGTTACGTGGGTAACCATCCACATAACCGTCTGCATAACCACTCATCATGGGTGGGTGCAATTATCCAAATTCATGTCGGTGTGTGTTTAATAAAATTATAAAAATAATATGCACATAGAACTTTGAAAAATTTGCATGCAAATAGTAATTATAGGGGTTACGGTCTGAGGATAACCGGGTAACCACCGTAACTACCTCTGGGGCCTATGAATAGGACTCCAGACCCTCCTTCATTTTCCATTCTCGGCTCTCCAGATTTTCTCTTATGCTCTCCTCTCACTACTTCTCCTTTTTCCTCCTTGCGCTTCCCCCTTGCGCACTTCTACATGCGACGCTTCCTTGCGCACCGTCTCCTTGTGCACCGCCATGCGCTCCATTCCAAGTGAATCGTCGTGCGCTCCATTCCAAGTGCGTCTCCACACGCTCCTCTCCTTGCGCGCTGTCGTACACTCCGTTTCAAGTGGGCTGCCGCACACCCCTCTGCTTGCGTGCCGCCATTCGCTCCACTCTCAAGACCGCTCCAAGCGCGCCGTCGCACGCTCCGTTATCAAGACCACAACATGCATTCATCGTCCTTGGCTCAAGAACAAGTATACCGGCTGCCAACGAGACCAGCGCTCCAGACTCCTCTAAGCACAACGAGACACAAGTCGCAAGAATAAAGACGGGCAGAACGCACCGTTCAAACCTCCAAACAACAGTCAAAGATTCCAAAGCATCCAGAGTGTGAAGCTCCATACTGCAGCAAGTGAAAAACTTAACTCCGTGAGTGGTGGTCTGTCACCCTCCGAGCGTCTCTCTCTCTCCTAACATTTGTAACGAGGAACAGTTTATCGCCCTTACATTCCTTAAAAGCCCTGTAACAACACCCAAGATAAGTGGAAATTTGGTCGGCGCCGATCCAGCCAAGTGATTTTCACGTTAAAAAATTTGCATTGTCAGTGTTCTACGTTCTACGACTGTTTGCGCGCTCGACTGCTCTGCGAGCTAAGACGGTTTAATTAATTCGATCTTTCAAGAGTCTCGAGTGACCTGCAACAGTGACCATTGGATCTGGGGACAACTTAGCAATCCACGGGTTACTTATCCAACTCTCGATATGAATGGCTCAAAATACTTGTAATGGTCAAAAAGCTGTAAACTATTATGCAAGTTAATAAAATAGATAGTTCTTTTAAATTAGGCTGTGTTTGGCCCCTGTTGCAAACCAGTCGAGGAAAGAGAAAGCGGCCGGGCTAAACAGTGGGCTGGAGCGCGAGAGGCCAGCTGCAAAACCGTCGTGTTTCTTCTTTTCACGCCGGCCGGCGTGGACCGGAGCTCGCGAAATCTTCCCAAACGCTTTTCCTTCGGCTTGGCCCCCCGGATCGACACCCCGCCGTATTCTCAAACACAGCCTTAGGCTCCGTTTGGCAAGATGGTGGCGGTTGTAAATATGTGGGTTAAACCATCATTCATTAAGGATCACCTAACAAATATCATCCGTTTAAATATAAAAGTGGATGAAGTTCCTTAGGTGAACGTTAACTAATGACAATTTAACCCACATGTTTATGACCTCCGCCACCGTGCCAAAGGGAGCCTTAGTTATTATGAAAATTTTTTGCGTACGGCTATCGCACGGCTACAGTAGCCGTGCGATAGCCCATCCCAGCCGTTCGATTGCACTCGCACAGTTGATGATGTGCGAGCACAATTTTTGATGGGCGAGTGAACGGCGGAATGGGCTATCGCACGACACTGTAGCCCATTATGAAAAGCTAACTTTTCTCCTACATTTATTTCGGGAGTACAACCAAGAATTAAACGTTCAATAATTGCCCAGCATCCTTTTTCGCCCCACGCGGCCTTTTCATTGGCCAAACTTTTTGGACAACAATGGCAACATGATACCAAAATTATAGCAATTATTTTCATTGAGAAATTATTGGGTTCAGGAGCTCAAAGATGCGAAGATTTAGGCTCAGTTTGTTTCGGTATTTTTGTCGGACGGTTGGAGCAAATGCCTCCGGACGGCGGGTAAACAAACGGGACGCCGGCAGCGTTTGCTCTGTTTGCACCCGCCGCAAGAAGAAAAAACCCCTCAAACGCCGCTTTTCCAACCCCGTCTCCCCCCTCCGGTTCCAACTCTCCATTTCGACCCGCCGGGAGCAAACGCCACCGCCGTACCAAATAAACCCTTAGAACAAAAAATGATTGTTTGTGATTGAAAAAGGTGATTGTTATTAGCATCACAGTTTTGGCTAATCGTACCACAGTTTTTCCTAATTTTTTGCGCCTTTTGAAAATACGTCTTGTATATTCATTATTAGGAAAAAATTTCAACAAAAAAGTTGTAGATCTTGAGGCATTTCAAAAGTATGACTTGTACATCTATTTTTCGGAAAAGTGTTCAACACAAAAGTTGTAGATCTCGTCGAGATCTACAACTTTTGTGTTGAACATTTTTCCTAAAAATGCATGTACAAGACATATTTACAAAAGACTCGAAAAATTAGAAGAAAATTCGGTACGACCAGCCAAAACTGCAATGCCAATAACAATCACCTTGAAAAAGTGTGGCAAATAATCTCCCGGATTCAGAAAGATTCGTAATTTCTCGACGAGAGAAAAACAAAAGTTTGTTTGGTCACTGTTGGAGATATTTCCTAACCGGCCACTTTGCATTTGCAGTGTTAATGGAGAGAAAAAAGATTGAGAGGGATGTTTCAGCTAACAGACTGTACTGTAGCACTACTGATTCATCCTCCACTGCCGTCCCCTGCATCAGCATTCTGATTCGTATTTTCTACCTTCCTCCTCACAAACCAAACAGCATTCCCCTTTCTCATCCTCTCTGATTTTGTGCGGCAATGGCAAAAATCTGCTGCGGGGAGACGGAAGACGCAGGGCCCGACTTCTCCAAGTTCCTCGTCGCCATTGTCATCGCCCTCGTTCTTCTAATGATCTGCTACCAACCACGCCGGCGCCACGTCGTCACCGTCCGCCATTGCTGAGACAGGGGAACCCCAATTCAGCTTGATTTGAAGAACATATGGCTTAAAATTTGTGACTTTATATGTTATTATATTTCAAATGTCGGTTCTTTGCTTCAGCTGTGTATGATATGAACTACTCGTAAATGTGCTGTTTTCGATTAAGCCAAAGGTTAGAGATGCTAATTTTTATAACATTTCCAAATCTTTTAGGAACTTTTAGATCATTGAAAAGTATGGCTTTGGTTGGAAAACACTTGGGTTTCATTTGTTTAGGCTTGGGCAGACGGGGGCTGATCGAAACCCGGCCGCCTTTCGGAGCTGGAGGGGGCAGGAATTCAAAATGGAGCCTTTCAGTCCATTTCTCTGGAGCGGACTGGAGGAGACGCGGCAAACGCGTCGCCGGCCATTTGTTTTGCCTCCGTGTGTTTGGGTCTGCTCCCGCCACCGGTGTGAAAACATCGAACCAAATGCGGCCTTAGAAAGCATGGTTAGAGATTAATTGTTACTCCCACAGCGTACTCTGGTTCCAAAATTCATGAACAATATGCCACATCCTCGCCGGCGTAACCACGGTTCAGGTTTTTTCATTACCCCCACATCAAGTTCAACTAATGAAAAAGCAGAGCAACAACTGTCCGGTAACAGCCACTCCAGCGCTGGAAGACTCCGGCCGATCCTGCCATGGAGATCCAATTGATGCCAAGCCAAACATGAAAATAAAATCCACTGCTGATGCTAAACAGAACATCCGCCGGCGAAAAAGAGCTTGGGCCAACACAGAATTGTTAACGTATATTCGGACATATAACGAGCTTAGAGACTTAACGAGTCATTTCGGATACCGGAATATCCGATACCTTTATTAAACATAGGGTTTGCCGATAAAACCCAGGCTGAGAGCAACGAGGAGGTAGTTCCACTTTGACAATCATCAGGAATGCTCCGAGCGACTTAACAAGAATAGGAGAAACAAAAAGCTCAGATTGGAGAAGCATAGGACGGGGGGCACGTCCCAGTTTGCTCCATTTCGGTTTCAAATTGGACTTTTCGAAAAGGGAGAATGGAACTTCTCCAGTGTAATTGAAAAGGGAGTCACCATGAAATTGGAATGGAGTCAAAACGATTTCACAAACAGCACCAAACACCTAATGCTCATTCCGTTTGGACCGAAATGGAGGAAAACGGTGTACCAAAGGCAGCTGAGGTTGAGAAGACGAGATCTAATTATTGAGAATGGAGCCACGGTCGGAAAAGAGGTACCACGATCCTCTTCATTAGATTTAAATGAAGGTCCAACGGTCCAGATTTAATTGTAGCAGATTCAATAATTTCGCTAATTGAATCTTTATATATTTTTCCTTGATTAAAAATTTATGCATTTTTAAATGAAACTGGGAAGCAATCCTCATCATAAAATAGACCTTCATTTGAGAACTCAAATGGAGAATCCCAATCCAAAAAGAATAGGGTTGAAAAACAAATTGTAGAGATTTGATATGATTAATTTTCTGAGAGTAAAAGAAGAGAAAAGCGGTTAGGAGGGATTGAAATTTAAGAATTGAATTTTAGTTCAATTACAATTCTGTGTAGATTTGTTGCGGATTGTTTGAAGCTCTCTCGGTCCGAGAATCAAACCATCTTAGCTCGACAGTGAGCTAAATGCGCACACAGTTAAGAGAGAATCAACGGTACAGACGGCAAAATTTTTTATGTGAAAAAACCAAAAAGGAAAAAAAAAACAAAGGGATCGGTTCGGTGCCGACCAAATACACTAATTTGTTTGAGATTACAAATATTAGAACATTCGGGAGGGTGACAAGCCACCGCTCCAATTACACATGTTTGAAGGTGAAAAAAGAAAATTTCCTTTGTGCTTGTGGGAACGGCCTCTAGAGCAGGCACTGGAGTATGTACTGGTGATTGCACTTGAGATGGCACTTGGGATGACACTTGAGCAAATCGTACTTCATAGGGGACTTCCAAGTCGCTCTTGCAGGAGGATTTCAGAGTCAAAGGCGTACTTCATACTCCGAAGGAGATCTCTAAGTGGTCTTCGCAAGAAAACCTTAGAGCTCTCTTCTCTCTTCTTGGTGGTATGTCTTCAAATGAAGACCTAAAGACCTTTTATAATTTTTTTGTGGGGCGCCTTGGTAATTACGCCATTTTGGGGTTTGGACCGGCGAATGAGGTTGAACGATCCTTGTCATCTAAATCGTCAATTTTAGGAAAATAATAGACATGCCCTGTTGGATCTTTTGTCGCCCTTAAAGGGGAGGGGGAATAAGGGTGTTTTTTTAATTTTTATAGAACTCAGAATGTTTTTCATGAGTAATGAAAATCACATGAACAATTTCTCTTGATTAACACAATTTAGAAATTAACACTTAGAAAAATTAATATAAATATGATGACTTTATTTATCAAGGAAAAATTAATATGAAATCAAAGCTATATAGGAAAAATCTTTTTGATGAATTCATCAGTCCTCTCAAGAACCGACCGACTATAGATTATCTTTCCCTAGATAAGGCCTCTAGCCTCCCATAGATCTAACCCCGATCTAGTCGTTGTACACAAGATGGAGAATTCTCCTTAAACCACACAAGAGCTTAGTCGTCGCACGCAAGACGGCAAATTCTCTACCGTTTACAAATTAAATGAAAAAGTACAAAGGAACGAACAATAAATCTATGAACTCCCTCAAATGAAAAGTTCTATAGGAGATGAAGAAGGTGTAATACCTCCGTCCGTCATATGAAATATAATAGAGAGTCCGGCCGGGACCCCATACCATATTCCACAAACAGACAGCAGAATTACATGTTAATATCAAAAGACTACTCGCGCCCTAACTCAGAGCAGTCTAGCGGAAGCTTTAAAGTTGCATGAACTCATACCAATTGAATGTCCACTATATATAATCATATCATTTATATATATAACATGAATGTCAATTACAAATACACAAAAGTTATGACAATAAGGCCTTGCAGTTATACTTCACAAGTGTGGTTTACAAACATCAGCGCGCAGATCGACCACACATGAAAACAGAAAAACTTCTTCGCTCAGTCTTTGAGGGCCAGCATAGCAGCAAGAGATTCAGCTCGCTATTTCCTACTCGACTCTCTAGCACCTGTAAAAGGACAATCCACCACAAGGGTGGCAAACAAGGCAACAATCAACATTCAACTGACCAATTTATAACGACCCTACCCCTTTTCTGGGGCAGAGGTATTCCTTCCCTGCAAGCATAACATTTTCACAAGCAGATATATCACAAGAACATGCACTCATGCACAGTTCAATATATCACAAACGAATGCCTCAACGACCAAACGTTCTGTGCACTCAGGACAAATTTTCGGTGTACCTGTTGTCAGGGTCCCACCACCGTTCAGAGGTCCCAGACATAACGATTAACTTTGAGCATTTATAGTCTCTACGACCCCCAACCTGAGACTTTAGTCTTGACGACGTACAACCTAAGATTCTCATTATGTGATCCTAACGAACGCCAATAACTTAGGCACTCGAGTTAAACAACCATTACGCAGATACAGTTAACCATTGCCCGTTGCTCAAATCGTCAATTTAATGTCTAGTCTGACGCGCGTCGGCTTCCCCTTGTCCGTTCGGCTCACTGGCCTTTAGGAGCTCGCAACTCACATATTAGCCTCACAGTCTCCCAGAGACAGGCTTTACAATCAAAAGGGAGTTATTTCCAGCATTCGTCACGATCGCTTGGCGGGACCAACAGAAGTTCTCTTTCTGTGCCTAAACTCAACCCAAAACCCTGCAACATCATGCAGTGCCAGAAACACTGGATTTTTACAACACACGGCACAAATAGCTCACCAAGAGCTATTGCCGTTGGCGATACTCACTATCGCCCGGCGATATCCAATAGGTCCTAAAACCGTGGAATTTCGTGGGTATTTTCTTGAAGTGCAACTCCAGTACTTCCTGCTACTTTCAGTTCACAGGTACAACCCCGCAGACCCCGTAAACTACTCGTTTATACTCGGAGTCTTCTCCGGCACGCAAAATAAACATTACTAATCAAGACCAACGTGTCCAGATGGGCTTCACACATCATGTCTATTCCGTACTACACATTTTCGGATCTATATGCAAGACTCACTGGAGATTTCACGAATCGACCCAAAGGAATTCCCTTCGCTTTTCCACCTTTTGGTGGGGGATTCCATGCATATGACAAAAGAAGGACATCACTTGTCCAAGAAGGAAGATCATTACCCTTGTAGTTATCTTCGGAGCCATGATCGCTTTTTTGTCCGGTTGGAAAGGAGCACCGCACTTTCCTTTTCACGGATCAAGCCTCGGATCTTTCTTCTGACTATTGGATCTCCTTCACCAAGCTATTCAAGCTCAGTTCCAGCCCTTAGCTCCAACCCTTAGCGCTTTCTCTCAAGAACATAGATGAAAGAAGGAGAGAGAGTGAGAAGAAGAGAATGAATTCTCATTCCTCTACTCCTTTACATAAGTGGACTTGGGATTAATCCCAGCCTAAGGATCATTTCATCAAAAGGGAGCAAAGGCCATGATTTCGGTTAAATAGTCAACATTAACGCTATCGTCTGGCGATATTCGCTATCACCTGGTCGATAGTCGCTTTGACCCCAGTCAACCACTACTCATCGGCCGCCGCTCGGCCATCTGACATGTGTCTACACATATATAGCAGTATCGCATGACGATATCCATTGTCGTCGTTCTGATAGCTCACGCAATGCTTATGACATCGAGTGCATTGAGTTCACTCAATGCTTCATGACGTCGAGTGCTACTGTTATCGTCGTCGGCGATACCCACTATCGCCTAGCGATAGCGACCGAAAGTTCTGTTATCAAATGCAGGGTGTTACAACCCTCCCCTCCTTACAGAAATTTCATCCCGAACTTTTATTCAGTTATAAGGGAAAAACAACAACTTATATGTTACAACATATTTTACTTTCACAAAACAATATTACAACATTATTTTACAAACAATTCGGGGTATTCCTTGTGCATGGTTTGCTCACACTCCCATGTCAGCTCTTCACGGCCACAGTTGTCCCACCGGACTTTGACCATCCTGATTATCTTGTTTCGCAGTTGCTTGATCTTCGTATCCTCGATCCGAATGGGCCAAACTTTTGTCGTTAGCCGACTATCGACCGGTACTTGATCAGCAACAATCACGTGAGCCGGTTCTTTTATAGCTTTGCGTAGCACCGATATATAAAACATATTGTGCAAGCCACTTAGCTCCACAGACAGAGCTAACTGATAGACAGCATCTCCAATTCGCTCAACCACTTCAAACGGACCAAGATACCTCAGACTCAACTTTTTTAAGCACCGAATCTTGGACACGCCTTTGAATGATCTTTAAGTACACCCACTCGCCTACCACAAACTCCATGTTTTGGTGCTTGACATTGTAGTACTTTGCTTGCCTATCTTGGGCTACCAATAGCCGCTCTCGCATAGTATGTATGGTCAAATTTGCATCTTCGACCTCCTTACGCTTATATAGCGTTGACTCTCTTATTTTGGCTCAAGCTAACGGTGTACGACACTTACTACCGTATAAAGCTTCAAAGGGCGTCATCTGTATGCTAGCTTGATAGCTATTGTTGTAGGAGAACTCAATCATATAGAGGTGATCTTCCCACCTCTTCCCAAAATCCAGGGTGTACATACAGAGCATATCCTCCATTATTCTGTTGGTCCTCTCGGTCTGGCCATCCGTTTGCGTATGGAAGGCCGTACTAAACTTTAACTTGGTACCAAATAGTTGGTGGATTATCCTCCAATCACTTGAAGTAAAATGCCCATCTTGGTCACTAACGATGCTACGGGGCACGCCGTGCAATTATATGATATTATCCACGTACAACTTGTCTAGTTTTTCCACTAAATCATCCTTCCTGTTAGGTATGAAGTGTGACACTTTGGTTAACCCGTCAATGATCACCCACACGACATCGTTTCTGCTCTGAGATCTCGGCAATCCATGCACGAAATCCATAGAAATGTTATCGAACTTCCATATCGAGATTGATAATGATTTCAGGAAACCTCCAGGTTTCTGGCATTCAGCTTTCACTAAGACACAAGTTTGACATTTTGTCACGTAATGGACTATGTATTTCTTCAAAACTAGCCACCAGAACACCTTCCTCAAGTCCTTGTACATTTTCGTGCTCCGTGGGTGAATTTAGTACTTTGTAAAATGTGCTTCGCACATCAACTCCTCACGTAGTTTACCCACATCTAGGATGCACAAACGACCATTTTTCCGCAAAAGGCCATCATCTAAGGAGAATTAGGCATTTGATCCATCTGCTGCATAGCATTGTAGACTCTCATCGAGTTATGTTGCTCGCCGAACCCTATCTGCGAGGTCATATTGAACCTCTATCCAGTTCAGACATGCATTTGCAGTGGCATTCTTGTCAACACAAGAAATTTATAAGTTCTCCAATTTCTAGATCAGACGCTCATCATGCATCTGCAACCAATTTGCCCTTGTCGGAGTCCTCCGACTCAAGGCATCTGTGACTACATTTCACTTCCCGGGAGTATAGTGTATCTGGAAGGTATAGTCCCCGAGGAACTCCATACACCTCCGCTGCCGTATGTTTAGATCTTTCTGATCCAAGAGATACTTAAGGCTCTTATGGTCTATGAAGATGTCAACTTTCATGCCATATAAGTAATGATGCCACAGTTTAAGTGCAAATATCACCGCCGCCAACTCCAAGTCATGGACGGGATAGTTCCGCTAATACACTTTCAACTAGCGTAAGCCATAAGCTATCGTTTTATCGAACTGAAGAAGTACACAGCCTAAGCCGCTCCTTGATGCATCACTGTACACTTCATAGCCATTCGAACCTTATGGCGATGTCAAGATTGGCGCCATGGTCAAGCGACTCTTCAGCTCTTCAAAAGCTCGAGAGCACTTTGGCGTCCAAACGAACTTTTGATCCTTTCTTGTCAGTGTGGTGAGAGGTAAGGCTATCTGTGAAAAGTTCTCCACAAAGCGCCTGTAATAGCCCGCAAGTCCAAGGTAACTTCGGACTTCAGCTATAGAAGATTTAACAAGCCACTCTTGTATTACAACTATCTTTGTCGGATCCACCGTTATACCTTCTACACTAACTATATGGACCAGAAAAGCCACTGACGACAGCCATAAATCATACTTTGAGAACTTATCATAGAATTTGTTTCTTCTCAGGGTGAGCAACACCATCCGCAAATGCTTCGCATGATCTTCTTCAGACTGAGAGTACACTAAAATCTCATCAATAAAGATGATTACAAATAAGTCCAAGTACTCTCAAAATGTTTGGTGCATTAGGTCCATGAACACCGATGACGCATTTGTTAGCCCGAACACATTACAGTGAACTCATAATGACCATAATGTGTTCCAAATGCTGTCTTGGGAATGTCATATTTTCGAATTCTCAATTGGTAATAGCAAGACTCAGGTGTAACTTTGAGTATACCGTTGATCCAATCAGCTGATCAAACAAGTCATCAATCCGTGTTATCAGATACTTGTTCTTCTCTGTCAGTTTATTCAGTTCTCTATAATCGATGCATAAACACAGGCTACCGTCCTTCTTTTTCACAAAGAGGACAGGCGCTCTCCAAGGTGACATACTTGGGCGTATATATCCTTGCTCAACAGCTCTTGCAGTTGAACTTTTAGTTCTGCCATTTCCTTTATCACTACATGGTACGGTGAGCGGGCCATAGGTTTCGTACTGGCACCAACTCGATAGAGAAGTCAATTTCTCTTTAGGGGAGGTAGCCCTGGAAGATCCATCGGGAACACATCTGCGTACTCTGATACAATCGGAACATCACTCACACTGGCCTTTGGCTCAACAGCCTCTACAAGCGTGAAGAATAACTCTGTACCCTTCCGAATAGCTTTGAGACTTGGAGAGCAGACATATGCATCAATATCTTGCTCGATCCTCGCATACCTGCGAATTTAGTCTCTAGCTCTGTATTCTGTCCCAGTGTGATCTCCTTTGAGTTGCAATCTATAAAAGCACGCTGCTCCGAGAACCAGTCCATACCAAAGATTACATGAAACTTTGATAGTGGCAACATAGATTCTTCCAATCCGAAATCCCGACTTCCTATTCACACCTTGAAAGTCTTTAATTTTAAGATAGCTAGCAACCTAGGGGGTGAATAGGTCTGTTTGGGTCATTTGAGAGTCTTTTTAAATCACTTGATTGTTTCTTTAAATTTTCAGCTTCTAGTGATCTAGAGCTTGTCTTTAGCACCTATAATTAAGAAAATAAAACCAAATACAGAAAAACACACAAGTATTTTATAGTGGTTCTCTAAAATTATGGGTACATCCACTCTCCTCCCACCTTGCTAACTTCCTGTTAGTCAAGGCTCTTCTCCAAACCAATGCTCCAAGCAGCTTACACCACAGATTCCTCAGGATCTCTCATTCTCCTCCAAGACTTACACCTCAGCCATAAAAGGCCTACACTTAGTGATATAAGTATCACCTATCTCAGGCACTTAAGCCCTACCACTCAGGCTATGGAGGATAGCCCTACCTCAGAGCAAGCTTGCTCCTATAGCTCAGAGAGATACACTCTCCTACAATTCAGGAAATACTCCCCTACTACTCAGTGAGTAATACTCACTTACCTCAGAGAGATTCACTCTCCTACAGCTCAGGCAAATTTACCCTACCTCAGACCCAAATGTCCTACAGCTCAGATCTAGAAGGATCCTACAAAGAGAGAAAGTTTACTTAACTTTGACACAAAGAAATTTCTCTGTGTCAACCACTTGAACAGAAAACATTCTGCTCCTACTCTCCTCACAGCAGGGAAAGGATTTGCTGGAGGAACTCAGAAGAAAATTTCTGAACTAGCTGCTAAAGGCTAAAGATCTTTTGATCTTGAGTCTTCAAACAACCCACTTAACCTACCAAAAGATGAAGGTTCTACTTCTTCAGAACAGATTTTGAATCTGCTGTGGCAGTTGGAGACTTACACATCTAACTGAACTTTTCTTACTAGAGAGCTTCAAGCTTTTTCACTAGCATTTGGCTAAGGAGGGGAAGTGCTCAGTGATCTTCCGGGTGTGTGGTGGGTCCTCCGCGCCGGGCCCATGGTCCATTCCCTTGTTCTTTTTTCCTTGTTGTTTTTCTTGTAGGAGAGAAGTAGGTGCACGATTACTCCTTCCCCAAGGGTGAACTCCATCGAGACTGAATTTTCAGTTTCAACATTTTTGGTACGTTAAGCGTGGAGTGTGGTCAACACAAAAAATCTTCAGCGAGCTCAATGACAGGAGAAGGGAAAGGATCGGACAGGGGCGACTCACCACCCCCTCAACCTCTCGCCACAATGGGGATGTTCGAGGACTTCCAGCAGGAAGTACTCGGCTTGGTCAGATTCGCACTCGGCGCACGTGCCGAGTGCTCGACTACAACGGTCCCTGTTCTCGCTGTTCCAGCCCTTGGAGAGGATGCTCCTGACAGGCGAGCTGGGAAGGAGGTCACCGAGTAAGGGAGAGGCGGCGAGCTCCCCGAGTGGGTGCTCTTCCCCGGCTCGGCAAGCGACGACCGGTTCAGCGAGATGGGGGTAAGAGACCCCCCAGCTCGCCCGGTAGGGGAAGGTAGCCCCTTCAGCGAGTTGGTTTCTTTTGTTCTGATTCCAGAGGGGTTCAGGGAGCCCGAAATGACCTATTACACCAGGAAGGGAGACCTGGTCCAGCACGTCTAGTGGTTTGAGGACGTGGTCTCGATCCGACAGATGTCGGATGGATTCAAGTGCATGATCTTCGCCATCACCCTTAAGGAGAAGGCGAGAGAGTGGTTCCACCAGTTGCCGGCCAATTCTATCTTCTGCTTCGAGGACCTACGCCGGGGGTTCATGTTGAGGTTCACCACCTCCAAGAGGAGGAAGAAGGAGTCAGAGTCACTATTCCACATCAAGCAGGGGGTGAACGAGACCTTAAGGAGCTACGTCGATCGCTTCCAGTAGGAGGTCACCCAAGTCCAAGAGATGCCGGGGCATACCCTGATGATGGCCTTCACCCTGGGGCTGTAGCAGGGTTTCTTCTGAATGGAGCTGAGGAGGGTGCCGCCCATCTCTTACGAGGAGTTCATGGAGAGGGCGGCAAGAGAAGTCGATGGGGAGGTGTCAAATCCAAAGTTTGCCCGGAAGTTAGCCATGTGGGCTAAGGAGGAGGAAAGGCCTAGAGGGGGCAGGGGTCAGGAGGAGAGGAGAGCTGAACCTCGGCAGAGGGAGCAGCAGTAGTAGCAGCCCAGGTGGGGGCGTCAGGAGCCGAACCATCGGCTAGGTTGGAGGCCAGAGTGGCAAGATAAAGGGCCGAGGAGAGGTCATCAAGGCGGGGATAACTGCTAGGGAGGCCAGGGCCAGTTCTATCCTCCAAGCAGGAGGCAAGGCCAGAGGCCACCTCTCCTAGAATAGGAGTAGGCTATGGCAATTGCCATGGGGGAGAGGAGGAGAGCAGTGCGGAGGAGAAGAAGGGAGGTAGGGCGGAGCTGCCCTACTGTGAATTCCATTAGGAGGAAGGGCACGCCACGGCCACGTGCCCTAAGTTCCTCGAGATGAGATGAAATAGAGAGCAGCAACAACAGCAAAACCACCAAGGAGTGCGGATCGAAAAGGTCTTGCCTCGGGTGGAGGAGGACAGGTGTGAAGATCGGGTAGATGTGGGGACCCAGGGAGGGATAAGAGTGATCCACGGGGGGGGGGGGGGAGTCGAGGCTTCTCGAAAGGCAAGTCTCCACACCATGTACCGCAAGAGTGTCGGCTCCACATACCAGACCCCACCCCAGGAAGAGAGAATCACCTTCTCAGTCAAGGATATGTCGGGTCATAAGGATCCCTTTTGCGATGCGTTGGTCATCCAGACGGCCATCGAGAATTTCACCGTCTCCCGGATCCTCATCAACAACGGGAGCTCTATCAACATCATTTTCAAGAAGGTGTTTGACGCGATGAAGGTGGAGGCCAGGAGGTTGCTGGCCTCGGACGGGCCCCTGTTTGGCTTCTCAGGGGAGAGGAAGGAGGTCAAAGGAGGAGTGGGACTCCATATCTCTCTGGGGGGCAGTCCCGCACCTGCAAGTTTTTCATCGTGGATGCCCCTGAGAGTCCACCTAGTGCCAACTACCTTCACCTATGGGGGGGGGGGGAATAGGTGTCTTGCAGCGTTTTTAGCGGAATTAAAATTGTACCTGCACAAATAAACAAAACAGCACAGCACGAAAAGACACAGGCAATTTATAGTGGTTCCCCGATATGGGTACGTCCACTCTCCCCCCTTCGACCTATCTCCTAACCAGGGACGACTCGGTCACTTCACCAACATGATTGAAATCCAATCCTCACACTAACGGAAGGAACCCTTCAAAACGAAGGAGTCACCACTCCTACACCACGGGTTGCACCCAACCCTTACAACTAGGAACCAACATTCCTTTACAACAAAATTGAAAATGGAGTGTATTAGAAATACAAACTACTTATGGAGAATAAAGTGTCCCTCTTCGTTCAATGACGTGTTCTTCAAGACGACGAAGAGTTCACGACCTTAGATCTCACTTGGAAAGGATCTTCTCCAGATCGGCGGAGGCAAAGAATGAGGCGGTGATACTGTGTAGATCCAAACTTCATAGCTGAGCTGGCAAGGTCTACCAACGGTCTTTCTTGGATCAATCGTCTCAATCGATTCAGATAGGGAAGGTATTCCCGATCTACAAATCAAGAGACAAAGGTTCTCAAGAAGGACTCGTGAGATGCGTTGCGAGACAGAGCTTCTGTCGCTGGGAGATCAGGAAGTAACCACGATCAGCGGAGGCGACCAACTAACACGAGCGGCGATGGAGATGGAATAAGCCTCGCGATCTAGGTCACGTCGGCGGTTCCGCTTTTCTTCTTCTCTGTTCATTTTTTTACTGTTCAAAATACCGATGTATTTATACAATAGGATGATCCAATATGACCGTTGTGGACCCCACCAAAAGGAAACCCTAAGACCGGCTCCAAACAGCGCATGTTAACTTGGACCGGTCCAGAGAATAGCAGAAATTTGCCTAAGTCAAATTCGGCGAGAATCGTAGGTGATTCTCGACGAATCGGCGAGAATCACCTACGATTCTCGCCGAATTCTACTTAGCAGAATTCTAGCTTCATTGAAATAGCAAGTCGGAGAGAATCGGCGGGAATCACAATTGATTCTCGCCGAATCGGCGAGAATACAAGATCATTCTCGACGATTCGGCGAGAATCACTTAGTGATTCTCACCGATTCTGCCTTAGCAGAATTCAGGGCGGCGTTGAGACGGCCGGCTGCATTCGGCGGGAATCGACGAGTGATTCTCGTCGAATCTAACTTAGACGATTTCTCGGCTTTCTTCCCGTGAGTTGCTTTGACCCATCCTTGCTCCTTGTCTCTTCTTGATCTGTCTCAGCCCTGTACTTGAAAATAACTACACTCCAATAGAGAGAGTACACATAAGCCAACACACTGATCTGCTCAACGAGGGATTACGTTGCGCAGACCCATATATATTGACCCACTGCACCCTGATATTGATGTGTACTTAGCGTGGAATAACTGCAAGCACAACTTGAGAGATTTCATCAAATACATTGTGAATTCATCTTAGCTTGAAAGGAGGCTTCCTCAAATCCAGGTAATTGTGGATACAATACCCAACAATCTCCCCCTATTTGAAGAATCCAAAATCCTACTAGCTAAGATGAATTACACCAATCCAGATAATACATACATTGAATCAAGAGAAAGATAATAAAAGCAACCAGAGCAATATGAGAGTCAATCATCAAATCACACACATATATATATAGATATCCACAAAAATTGTTCATATGTTTACATGATGATAATAATAAAACATAAGGAGTACGTACATTAGCTAAATTCCTAAATCTCTTTATCCTTAGCTATTTCGTCTTTTAGCTGCTGCGTCAAGTACTTGCTTCTTTGACGTTCAAAGTATTCTTTTGGCTTAGGGTAGTATCTGGGAGGGGGAGCTTTATTTTCCATAGTATTGGACCTGAAGAAGATGTTTCTTTTGGCTTCAAAGGTCTTGTGCAGCTCCCACTCGTACTGACTGTAGACATCATTGCTGTTTATCTCCCCTCTCTGTTGCAACGCAAATGTGTCCAAAATGATGCTTCTTGATACTGGGCTCTACCTTTCATTTCGCACCTCATCCTCCTTCAGTCTGATTCTCATTTCAGTTGGCGTTTCCTTTGAGGTTCCTTCTTGATTTTTCCTTTTTCCTTTAGCTTTTGCTAGGGCTTCTTGATCAAACCAGCCACTGCGTTCTGCTCTTGCAGCAGCCCTAGCAGCCTTCTTGGCTTCCGCCTCACTTAGTATAACTTCTTCAATACTTGCCTCTTCTTCAGCAGCAGCAGCAGTATACTCCTCTTGCTCCGGAGGAGCAACGGGAACGTGTATGCCCGAGGCTTGTTGTACTAACCAATGGGCCGTTTCAAACACATACCTATTCGAATGACCGAATTTGTCAATTATTATCTATTAGATTGATTGAAGGCGTCAATTATGATTTTGTTAGAGTTTAAGAGCATACCTATTAGACTGATCGAAATTTTCGATGATTATCTGTTGAAGCCCGGCCATCTTAGCTTTGTAGTCTTCCTCCCCCTTTTTGGCTTCTACAGCAAGTGAGTTTGCGTAAGCGTGTAGGGACTCATCGATGTGCTTCACAGTTTTTGAAAATTCATTCAGCAGGGTCTTTTGATCCGCATTCAGAATCACCATGTTGGCATCAAATTTTTGGATGCTGTTAGCCACAACATGTGCATTCTGATTTACGACAGCCAGATCATCTGTGTTCTTTTTAAGACCTTGCATCAGCAGAGAGACAGCTGTGCCGGCTTCAGTATACTTTTCCTCGAATTTCTTTTCCATAACGTCCAACTTGTGATTGACTTCCACAATGTTCTTTAACATTAGATCCTCAGATTCTTTTACCCTTTTTAGCACTACGTCTTGTGCTTTCACAAACGAGGCCTTCAGCTCATCCACAATTCCTTGAACAATATTGACCGTATGATTTGCCAGATTGGCTTGCAGTGGATGATCTTCAGGCAAGCCTTGATCTGGCTCTTCAGCAGATGCACTTGGTGAGCTGGACACAAGTACTGTTTCCACAGGGGGAATTTGGGCAGCCTCGGTAGGTTTTTTAGGAATGCTTACCGATAGTTGCTGGGAGGACTCCCCCTCCATTCGAGCACTAGACTCCTCAGGAGCTCGTTCCCCAGATGGAACTTCAGCATCATCCCGATGATCCATCTCTTCACTCCTCTCATTTCCTTCTTCCTCCCCCTCATCATCCATATTCTCATTCTCATCAGCAGCAGCGTCCACATCCAGTTCATCATCCTCCTGAACAACACCTCCATCTCCCATATCAGTGTTGTCCAGGGCCTCCCCATCTTTCGCCACATCCACACTTTCTTCTTGCAGGTTCTCAACTGCATCCCTAGCTATCTGAGAGATTTCAAATATGACATCAGCAGGAGCGGGTCGAGGCTCCCCCTCAGTTCCTGCAGTCAGTACATCAGGAACTTCACCGAGGACAGCCATGGAATCTGCTGGAGTTCTATTGTCCTTAGCCCTATGTGACACCTCCGGAGATTCATCTCGTTCTTCTCCCATGGCAGCTTGCCCTATCCGTCTCTCCCATCTATCGAATACACTGGAGTCCATATTCTTCAGATAGTGGATGGGAACTCCTTTGCTCATATCAAAATTATCTCCATCCAGTTGGTTCAGATAGAGACTGATGATCTGTCCAAAGCTGGGGGTGCGCAGAGTATCGTGGGAGCCTGGTTTACATATCAGGACTTTCCCAACGATGTCAGATAGAAGCTTGCCTTCCTCGTTCATCTCCTTCCTTTTGATGGATTTGATTCCTCTGGGTAGGCTGTAGAATAGAAGAGTCCTGGCTCTATCTTGTTCTTCCAGATAATCCTCGTGATCAGAGCTGGAAAGCTGCAAGTATCGAGTCAGTTTCCTTGCAGACATCTTGATCCTAGCACCAGCAATCTTACACTTGATGACAGTGTCTTCATCCCGAAGTTTGGCGGTCGCAAAGAACTCCATCACCTCCTTATCCAATATCTTGCAGGGGAGCTCCAGTATAAAGGTGAGTCCAGCCTCTTCAAGCATGAGGATGATGTTCCTGAACTCATCTGAGGCATGTGAAAAACCGGTTCGAACTAGTTCACATCCAGTGATCAGGCCGGCGGTGGTTCTTGGAGCCATTATAGACCTAGAGAGGAAATACCCAAATCGATATCTTATCAGCGATCCTAGTAGGAGACTACACATTAGACAAGCCACTAAAACGGAGGAAGAAAGGGAATAGACAGTTACCCTAATGTCGAGTGGAAGCCCTTCCGTCCCTTGTTCTTAGTCGTCAGAGGCACAGAGGAGATCCTTGGCGGTCGCAGCTGTGATCGACGGGATGGTGTCGGAATTGTGCGATTCTGTTGGGTTCGGGCGATCGAAGGGAATCCACTGACCAGGCGAATTGACGGGAAGAGCACGAACCAGCGAATCGGCAGAATGTTAGGGTAATGGGAAGGCGAATCGACGGGATTAAGGCGTAGGGAGAAATCGGCGGGATTTACGCGATTTATATATATAGTAGCGAACCGGGCGGGTTTGACGTGATTCCGACAGATTTTCCTAACTGTTTTGTACCGAGAGTTTAGACTGAATGTTTCACACAGCGTTATGAGGCATAAGGACTATGTTATACCCTAGTTCAATAATTTTGTGAGGATGCAAATTAATTCTGGTGCACCCTAGACAATAACCGAGGCAGGCACAGTTATTAAGTTATTGCTCGATCGAGATGAACACAATATTCTGATATCAGTTGTAATCTTTTGTAACTCCCATTGACGTACTTTCTTAATTTTCAGTGGGCTGACTTATGCCTGTTAAGGTTCATTTTCAAATGTATAGGTGTGTATCTACCAAGAATTCTTTAATATTGTATCTAAAGATCATTTTACACTTTTAATCTTTCCTTAGTGGTACAAGCATATATGTGTATATATACACATAATCATTTACTTTCGAGAGAAGGAATTCACAAATTTGTGTGGATATGTAAATATATATATATATGTACATATCGATACAATATGACTCAAATATTGAACCTGAATGCAAGTACCTGGGATTATAAGATTTATCATTTAGATCTTCCGTTTAAGGCACACCAGGTGGTCAAATTGAGTATGCCTTTGAAGATAGGACAACTCTTATTTCAATGACACGTTCCAAGACATTCTTGGAACATCTCTTGTCTAGTTCCCATCATGTTTACGGGAACCTAGACTACCCTGCAAAATAGAATTACCTTTCCTTAGGAACCCAAACTGAATTGGGTCCTAGGTTCTTGTTAGCATAAAAACTCGAATGCCTTCCCACAGGAATCCTATCAAGAAGGCTAACTCTGCCCAGAGGACGTGGATGTACCCTTGCCCTTGACACAGAGGGATTGTGCCAACAATCTATGGCAAAGTGACCCACTTTGCCACAGCACCAACACTTGTGAATGTTATATCTCCGCTTCAGACCTGACCTACTGACTGAGATAGTCATGAACTCAGGTCTAAACGGGATAGAGCCGGTTCTACTCATACATTTGCCTTGTCCACCGTGACACGTGGGAGGGTGGAAAGAATGCATGTAGTGAGCGTCATGAGGCCTGGGAGGTGGTGCCTTCCTTTCAGTCAGCACACTTCCCGAAGCCCCATGGGCACTTACTTCTTATTTTCTGACCCCCCTTTCCCGTGTCCTAGGATGGTGAGAACCGTAGTGAGAGCTGGTTCCTGCTGTTTCATGACGAGTTGGGGCAGAGGCCGAGAATACAAAGGGTTCAGGATGAGCCTTAGGTATTCTCTCATGGGTGGCCATGACAGCCCTTGCACTGTGGGTGTTTTCACATGAGGGCTGGTCATCCTTGCAGTGACCACGGTTGTTCTTGTGGTCATACCTGAAGGCATGATGAGTGCCCTTCCTACTTGGGGTGGGAGGTATGAACAAAGTCTCCCCATTTCTCCATGAACTAATAATTCGGGAGATCCACCCATTTTCACTTTTTCTCTTGATAGCATCTACCTTAGAAAAGTTAGACACTATTCTCTTCTCATTATCTAGACGACTCTCTAGATCTGAGATTTTTGAGTCCTTTACCTTGATGGATTCCATTTGGAGATCCATCAAGGTCTTCAGTCGAGCAATCTCCTGAGCTTGCTCCTCAATAAGTAGGTTGCTCTTCTGAAGAGCACTTTTCAGGGAATCAGGATTTTCAATCTTTTGATTGAAATTCAACATATCTCGTGCATCATTAGATACACAGCCATCAGAACTATTCCTGTCTTTAGGAACATCAAGTGAAGAGGGGCAAGAAGAGGAAGTTACCTGCTCCTGATTCAGCTCTTCAGAGTTACTGTTAAGATCGGCAGAGACCGTTGAGTCAGCTTCATCAGAACTGCTTTCCTCAATTTCTTCTTCAGTCTCCGACAAGGACACCGGAGCCCTGATACTAACAGATTGGTCATTACCTTCGTCTTAAAAGATGAGGACCCCCACATAGGCTTCATCCTCTTGTTGACAACTGGTCCCTGCTTTCTCTGATCCCTCCATGAGGTCTAAGATGGTTAGACACATTGCCTTGGCCGTCCTACATTTTTCCAGTCTAGATCGAGAAGGTCCCGACCAGACATCAATGATGATCTGATGAATCACCTTATCCAGATTGTACAATGATAGTTCAGTCTCAGACATCTCAGTAATACACTTGGGGATTTGGTAACCTTTTCCAGAGCTGGAGGTCTTCATGGGAATGAATGGACCCTCTTCCAAGATGAGTGATGCCCGAGGATCGATAGCCTCCAAGTGAAAAGGCACTCTCATCTTTCAGATGGGATAATACTCCTTTGTGCACGTGGGGAGTCTTAATGGAGAGATATCATAATCCAGCTCCATTCTTGTTGACACTGGTGGCAGGATTCTACTCAAGGTGTAAGCCTTTTTGATGAGTAACCTCCCTCTGATACCACTTGAAAGTCCACCTAGTGCCAACTACCTTCACCTATGGGGGGGGGGGGGGGAATAGGTGTCTTGCAGCGTTTTTAGCGGAATTAAAATTGTACCTGCACAAATAAACAAAACAGCACAGCACAGAAAGACACAGGCAATTTATAGTGGTTCCCCGATATGGGTACGTCCACTCTCCCCCCTTCGACCTATCTCCCAACCAGGGACGACTCGGTCACTTCACCGACATGATTGAAATCCAATCCTCACACTAACGGAAGGAACCCTTCAAAACGAAGGAGTCACCACTCCTACACCACGGGTTGCACCCAACCCTTACAACTAGGAACCAACATTCCTTTACAACAAAATTGAAAATGGAGTGTATTAGAAATACAAACTACTTATGGAGAATAAAGTGTCCCTCTTCATTCAATGACGTGTTCTTCAAGACGACGAAGAGTTCACGACCTTAGATCTCACTTGGAAAGGATCTTCTCTAGATCGGCAGCGGCAAAGAATGAGACGGCGATACTGTGTAGATCCAAACTTCGTAGCTGAGCCGGCAAGGTCTACCAACGGTCTTTCTTGGATCAATCGTCTCAATCGATTCGGATAGGGAAGGTATTCCCGATCTACAAATCAAGAGACAAAGGTTCTCAAGAAGGACTCGTGAGACGCGTTGCGAGACAGAGCTTCTGTCGCTGGGAGATCGGGAAGTAACCACGATCAGCGGAGGCGACCAACTAACACGAGCGACGACGGCGACGGAACAAGCCTCGCGATCTAGGTCACGTCGGCGGTTCCGCTTTTCTTCTTCTCTGTTTGTTTTTTTTACTGTTCAAAATACTGATGTATTTATACAATATGATGATCCAATATGACCGTTGTGGGCCCCACCAAAAGGAAACCCTAAGACCGGCTCCAAACAGCGCATGTTAAATTGGACCGGTTCAGAGAATAGCAGAAATTTGCCAAAGTCAAATTCGGCGAGAATCGTAGGTGATTCTCGACGAATCGGCGAGAATCACCTACGATTCTTGCCGAATTCTACTTAGCAGAATTCTAGCTTCATTGAAATAGCAAGCCGGAGAGAATCGGCGGGAATCACAATTGATTCTCGCCAAATCGGCAAGAATGCAAGATCATTCTCGACAATTCGGCGAGAATCACTTAGTGATTCTCGCCGATTCTGCCTTAGTAGAATTC
Source organism: Platanthera zijinensis (assembly GCA_039513925.1). Lineage (NCBI taxonomy): Eukaryota > Viridiplantae > Streptophyta > Magnoliopsida > Asparagales > Orchidaceae > Platanthera > Platanthera zijinensis. The sequence continues at coordinate 141,787,177 of CM077094.1, forward strand.
AGGGCGGCGTTGAGACGGCCGGCTGTATTCGACGGGAATCAACGAGTGATTCTCGTCGAATCTAACTTAGACGATTTCTCGTCTTTCTTCCCGTGAGTTGCTTTAACCCATCCTTGCTCCTTGTCTCCTCTTGATCTGTCTCAGCCCTGTACTTGAAAATAAGTACACTCCAATAGAGAGAGTACACGCAAGCCAACACACTGATCTTCTCAACGAGGGATTACGTTGTGCAGACCCGTGTATATTGACCCACTGCACCCTGACATTGGTGTGTACTTAGCGAGGAATAAATGCAAGCACAACTTGAGAGATTTCATCAAATACATTGTGAATTCATCTTAGCTTGAAAGGAGGCTTCCTCAAATCCAGGTAATTGTGGATACAATACCCAACAACCCCCAGTAGCTACAACGCCATCTTCGGGAGGCCCCTCGTCAGTGCCTTTCGCTGCGTCTCCTCGTCCTTCCACCAGTGCCTGAAGTTCAACGCCGAGGGGGTCCAAATTCGGGTCTGGGGAGATCCCAAGGTAGCAAGGGAGTGCTACGTCATGGCGATGAACTCCATATCTTGGCAGGAGGGGGCTGAGGAGATGGAGTGAAGAATGGAGGAGGCAGAGCAGGAGGCTGACGGAGAGGACATGGAGGTAGAGGAGACCCGCACCCATGTGGATGTGGCGGAAGAAGTTCAGGGGTTAGCCGAGGCAATGGCCGTGGAGGAGGCTGGATAGGAATTCCTTGCCCCAGGAGGGGGGCATTGAAAAATGGGGGGAGCAGTCCTGCCTGGAAGCAGCAGAGGAGGTGGTGGAGATGGAGGTCCTCACCCTAGGAGGCAGGGTGGAGAAGGTTCACGTCAACGGGGGGTTGGCCCCGAAGGCCCAGGGCAGGATGCTGAAGTGCATCTATAATAATGTGGACATCTTCTCCTGGAGCGCCGCGAAGATGCCAGGGATCAATGCCGACGTGGCCTGTTATCACCTCAACCTGGACCCGGAAGCTCGCCCCATCCAGCAAAAGAAGAGATCCATGACGGATAGGTTGGCTGAGCCGATCAGGGAGGAGGTAGCCAAGCTTCTCAAGGCTGGCTTTGTATCCGAAATCCAATACCCCGGCTAGGTCTTCAATGTAGTAATGGTTAAAAAAAGGAGACGGCCTGTGGCGTATATGTGTTGACTTTCTTTACTTAATAAATCATGTCCCAAGGATTGTTACCCCTTGCCTCGGATCGACGCGCTGGTTGATTCAGCCGTCGGTTTCCCTCAAATGAGTTTTATAGATGCATTCTCAGGTTATCACCAGATCAGGATGCACCCCCCCCCCCCCCCGACGTCAAAGATGTCTCTTTCATCACGGGGGATGGGTGCTACTGCTACAAAATGATGCCCTTTGGGCTAAAGAACGCAGGTGCAACCTATCAGAAGATGATGGACAGGGTCTTCCGAAAGCAAAGGGGGAGGAACTTGGAAGTATATGTGGATGACCTCATGATCAAGAGTCGGGATGTCGACTCTCACCTCCGGGACTTGGAGGAAACCTTCTCCACCCTGCGCGAGTATAAGATGAGGCTGAACCCCCTGAAGTGTGTCTTCGGGGCGAGCATGGGCAAGTTCCCAGGCCACCTCCTCACCCCAGCAGTTGTAGAGCCCAATCCTAATAAGGTCCGATCAATCATGGAGTTGGGGTCACCTCGGAATGCTAAAGAAGTGCAGCGGCTGACAGGGAAGCTGGAATGATTGAGCAGGTTCCTCTCCCGAGCTGGGGAGAAGTGATCCCCCTTCTTCAAAACTTTGAGGGGGGCCAGAAGTTCGAGTGGGCCAAGGAGTGTGAGGAGGCATTCCAAGCCCTGAATAAGCAGTTGACTCAGGCTCTGCTGCTCTAAGGGCCGAAGGAGGGGGAAGATCTATACTTGTATCTCAGGGTTGTAGTAGAGGCCTTGAGCTCTGTCCTAGTTCTGGAAGAGGGGAAGAAGCAACTCCCCATATACTATGCAAGCTGGGTATTGAGAAAGGCCGAGCTCCGCTATCCCATCTTGGAAAAGCTGGCCTTCGCTCTGATCATCTGGCCCGGAGGCTCCGGCCTTAATTCCAGGCACACTCGATCCGGGTGGTGATTGACCACCCCCTTCGCAACATCTTTGGGGGGGGGGGGGTGGAGCATTCAGGCAAATTGGCTAAATGGTCAGTGGAGCTGAGCGAGTTTGACATCTCCTTCGTCCCCCGTTTCTCGATCATGGCCCAAGCAATGGCCGACTTCCTGGCTGACTATGTGGTCAAGGTAGCGAAGGAAGAGCTCACTCACCCGGTTCCTTGGAGGGTGATGGTAGATGGAGCTTCGGGAAAGCATTCCATGGGAGTAGGGGTGATCTTAGAAAGTCCCAAAGGAACGAGAATCGAGCAAATGGTGGTGGTGCATTTTCCCATTACCAACAACCAAGCTGAGTATGAGGCAGTGATTGTAGGGCTCTGCCTGGCCAGGGAGCTGGGAGTGCATGACGTGGAGGTCCTCATTGACTCCATGGTGGTGTCCTCCCAGATCAATGGAGAGTTCGAGGTAAGGGAGCCTACTCTGCAGCTATACTTGGCAAAGGTTAAGGGGGTCATTGGCATATTCCAAACTTTCTCCATCCGGCACGTGCCCAGGGAGGAGAATGAGCTAGTAGATCAACAGGCAAAGCATGGTTCCTGGGTGGGGGGGGGGGGTACCATCACTTACCTGTTACGCCCTTCCATTGAGGAGGGAGAGCTGATGGAAGTGGAGCAACACCCCTCGTGGATGAACCCATTCACGACCTTCCTTTCCACAGGGGAGTATCCAGAGGGGATGGACAAGAAGAAATTCAAATACAAGTTAGCATATTACCTCGTACAAGATGGGAAGCTATACCGGAAGACCCTCTCAGGGATGTTGGCGTGTTGCGTGGCTAAGAGGGAGGTCTCGAGGATCTTGGAGGAAGTCCACTCCGGAGAGTATGCTAGACATTCTGGGAGTTGGACCTGTTGGGTACATTGGAAAAAGTGTACCTGATTTGAAGAAGCCCAACTTAGCTCAATGATATACATCAAGGTGTATTTGATGTTGTTTTGAGTTGACATGTGCAGGTGAAGAAGTATTAAAGAATGCAGAAAAATATTCTAAGTCCAGATGTCGACACTTCAGAAAATCAGTGTCGACACAGAGAAAGATGGTCGACCACATTTATGTCGACACTGGGAAGCAGTGTCGACACATAAAGAAAATCGTCGACCTCAGCACTGGGAAGCAGTGTCGACACAGAAGAAGATAGTCGACTAGTGAAAGATAGTCGACACAGAAGAAGATAGTCGACTAGTGAAAGATAGTCGACGCAGAAGAAGATAGTCGACTAGTGAAAGATAGTCGACACAGAAGAAGATAGTCGACTAGTGAAAGATAGTCGACACAGAAGAAGATAGTCGACTAGTGAAAGATAGTCGACACAGAAGAAGATAGTCGACTAGTGAAAGATAGTCGACACTGGGTGGATGTGTCGACACCTTGAGATTGAGTCGACACATATTGGCAGAAGTCGACTATGCTTGTGTCGACACCAGAAGACTGAGTCGACATATTTTGGCAGAATTGAAGATTGATGTATCGACACCTGAAGGCTGAGTCGACACATACTGAGTTCTGAATCTACAACAACTGTGTCGACACACAGGACTTGTGTCGACACACTACAGAGTCTAGACCAAGTTATTTTCTGAAGAAGCTGTGTCAACTTAAAGGCAACTTAGTCGACATCATCAAAGACTGTGTCGACACCAAAGTCACTTATGTCGACATAGATAGACAGATTGGTCTCGACACTTTCTAACTGACTGTCTCGATAGTTTGCTGTCCAAGGCTAAGGTACAAGAACTGTTTGAAGACTTGACAGCTGTGGGTTGCCACCGTTTAACTGAAGCTGTCAGACCTGTCAGAAAACAGTTAGAAACCGGATCAGCCGGTTACCATGAAGAAAGTCTATAAATAGACACATTCAGAAGGAATTAAATATGCAGAAAAGCTAAGAAAAATAATAGAATAAGATCTAAGAAGAAGAAACAGAAGGATTACGATCCTGTTGAAGTTTCAATTCAAGAAAGTGAAAAAGAAGATCTTCATCAGAAGGTCTAAGAAGAAGAAGTCTGAAGTATCAGTAAAGGTGTTGGATAGAGGGAGATCCAGTCATCTTGAAGAAGAAGAAGGAAGCCATCAGTGGTTTCTCAAGAAGCTGTTTGGAAATCAACTCAGCTAAGTTCAAATTCAAGAAGCTTTGAATAAAGCTCAGATTCAGTTGATTTCATCAACTGATCAAGAAGTGTCTTGTCCTCTTCTCTCTCAACAAAGGCAAGACATCAAAATATCTTTTCTAAATTTCTGTAGGATCTGTTTACACAGATCTGAGTTGTAAGCCTGTGTTATAAAGGCTGAGTGTAGGAGAGGTAATCTCTGAGTGGTAGGGCTATTTGCCTGAGTGTAGGAGAAGGTTATTCTCTGAGTGGTAGGCCTTGAGGCAAGGCTGAGGTAGGGCTGTTGAGCCTGAGTTGTAGGAACCTATCCAGGTTCTGAGCTGTAGGATCTGAGGATCTGAGAATAGTGGAAGTTTGGCCGAATCTAGCACATTGCTAGATAGGTGAAGGGGGAAGTGGATGTACCCAGATCTTGGGGAACCACTATAAAACATTGTGCAATCTGTGATGCTTAGTTTTCTGTGAATGCTGTGCTAGATAATTTAATCTGTAATTGAATTCTGCCTAGATTTATAAACAAGAAATAAGAACCTATTCACCCCCCTCTAGGTGTTTAGGTTGTCTTGAAAGTAAAACTATCAAGTGGTATCAGAGCGAGGTTCCTCAAAAAGGACTTAACAGTCTAAGGTAGATCTGAAAGGCAGAATTTAGATTCAAAAAGATGGGTTCAGGTGAGAATCATAAGGAGCTAGGGTCTATGAAATTACCCATATGCAAGAAAGAAATTTTTGGAATTTGGAAAGAAAGAGTCAGACTGTTCATGGAGGCATCTGACCCAAGGATTTATATCACAGTACAGGAAGGCCCCTTCATTCCAATGAAGGTATCAGTTCTTGATGCAAATATCCAAACACCAAAGAGTTATTCAGAAATGACCAAGGATGAAATCATCTTGGCAACCATGGATAAAAGAGCTCAGAACATTATTGTTAGTGCCATAGATGATTCAACATTTCAGAATCTGATTCACTACAAGACCTCCAAAGAGATGTGGGACACATTGATTGTCTACATGGAGGGATCTGAAGAAGTAAGGCAGGACAGGAAATCTATGCTCAATCAGGAGTATGAAAGTTTTAGACAAGGAAAATCTGATAGCATAACTGAGTGCTACAAGAAATTCTATAGAATTGTGAATGAGCTTATGTCCTATGGAAGAATCTTCAGTACTTATGAACTGAATGACAAATTCTTGAGATCCTTAACAAAGGATTGGGACACAAAGATCTGTGCCATAAGAGAAGTGGCTAAATTGGCAGAGATATCTCCTCCTACCTTGTTTGGAAAGTTGCTATCCTATGAAATGCAACTTATGGTGAGGAAGGAGGAGGAAAAGAATTCAAGAGGAGAGCATAGAGAAAAGACTGTGGCATTCAATGCAGAAGCCACCAGAAAGAATAGGAGGAAATCACCATCTCCTCCTAAGGAAGTTGCAGAAGATAGTTCTGAAAATTCAGATAAGGGTTCAGAAAGCTGTGATTAAGATGCAGACTTTGCTGCATTCACAAGGCAATTCCAGAGGTTCTTGAAAAAGAAGCAATGGAAGTCTAGGCCTTCCATATCACAGCAAGATGATGACTATTATCAGAAGAAAAGGTCATCAAGGAAAGAGAAGAGCAGATTAAAACCCAGCAAAGCCACTACTTCAAAGATTGTCTGCTATTATTGCAATAGGCCTGGACATGTAGTGGCTGACTGTCCTGATAAGAGAAAGGAGTCTTCAGACAAGAAGAAGACTCATCAGAAAGGCAAGAAAGAGAAATCTTTTGTTGCAAAGAAAGATAGGAGTCTAACAGACCAGTCAACTTCAGAGTCAGAATCTGAAGCTGAAGCATATATTGGACTATATGCTGTGTTTGAAGAAGAGGAGTTTCTGTAGTTGCTAGACTCCATCAATGAACAAAAGGATCATCAGTGTATGGGGCTAATGGCAGGATCAGAAGAGGACATATGCCAGAATCAGTCTGGTCCTAGTAAGGTACAATGTCCTTCTATTACATCTGTTTGTTGTACAAGTGAAGAATCAGCTACATCTGCATCAAGTGATGTAGATGCATCTGAATCTGAAGGAGATGTCTATCAATTGATAGACAAGTATGGGGATTTGTTGCAGGCCATTAAGAAAAGCAAGAACCTGGTTAAATCTCAGGCTCAGGAAATTGCTGAACTAAGGGTTGCTACAACTGAGTTAGAGAAAGTTATTGATCAAAAATTAAATGAAATTGCCAAGCTGAAGAATATAACTATTATTCAGATGGGCACAATTAATTATACTAATGATCAAGTGAAGAGTCTGGAGGCCAGACTTAGAATTGAAAGGGATTTAGTGGCTAGTTACTCTAAGCCAAAATCTGTCTTACCCTTGATAGATGAATTTGTCACTCAAAAGGGTAAGGCTGGATTAGGATTTAAAGGTAACTCCAGGGCTGGCAGATTCAAGAGAAAAGGCAAAGCCCCTGTTCAGCCACTAAATCTTTCAGTCCCCATAAAGTTTAGTAAGGTGAAAGTGCCTTCTAACAAATATGATCATGAAGATATTCAAGGTTATATTAAGACTAATGTTCTGAAGAACAAGGGTGTAAATGCAAGCAGGCCTACCTATGGTCATAAACCTAATGGTTTTAAGAAATCAGTTGGTGAAGTTGCTGCAGCACCAGCAATGAACAGAAATTCTTCTGACAAGGATGTATCTAGATCTAGATACAATAAGTTTGAATGTTGGTGCTGTGGCAAGAGAGGCCATTTTGCACTAGACTGTTGGTATAACCCAAGTGCTATAAAAAATAATAGTCTACCTGTTAGAAGAGGTTATGGTAGCTTTAGTAATGCTAACCTGAACCAAGGACCCAAGACTTACTTGGGTTCTAAGGGTTAGTAATTCTGTGTTGCAGGTGAATCCAAGTAACCATGCCCCTATATGGTACTTGGATAGTGGTTGTTCCAGGCACATGACTGGAACAAAGGGGCTGCTGAAGGAGTATTCATCTGTCAAAGATGGACCTAAAGTGATCTTTGGTGGATCTGAAAAAGGAGTCATCAAAGGGTTTGGTAACATTTCTTCTAACCTTATCACTATCACTCAAGTGGCTTATGTAAAAGGTTTGAAACATAATCTAATAAGCATAAGCCAGCTAAGTGATTTAGGATATGACATTTCATTTGTTAAAGATGGATGTCATATCAAAAGGTCAAGTGATCAAAAGATCATATTGACTGGGTATAGGAAGAGAAATGTATATTGTCTTAATTTTGAATGTGAGAATAAGGCTTCTCCCATCTGTCTTGTAGCTGATGACAATGCCTCTCATTGTGTTAAGTGGCACAAGAGATTGGCTCATCTAAACTACAAGACAATTGGCCAACTCTTTAGCAAAGAGTTAGTGAGAAATGGACCTCAAGTTAAGTGTATAAAGGAAGGGATATGCTCAGTTTGTCAAAAGGGAAAGCAGACAAAATCCTCCTTTCAAAGCCTTGAAAACAAGGATTCTGTGAGGTGCTTATACCTCTTGCATATGGATCTATTTGGTCCTATGCCAGTTCATAGTCTAGGTAGGAAGGTCTACACTTTTGTGGTTGTAGATGACTATTCTAGATTTACATGGGTGTTCTTTCTGAGACAAAAATCTGAAACCCCAAGTGTATTACTTAATTTTGTAAAGCAAATTCAGAATGAACTGAATAGTAAAGTGGTCAAAATCAGAAGTGACCATGGTACTGAGTTTCAATCTGAAAGCATAACAAACTTGTGTAAAGACTTTGGGATCTTCCAAGAGTTCTCCTCACCTAGAACACCTCAGCAAAATGGAATTGCTGAAAGAAAGAATAGAACATTAATTGAAGCTGGTAGAACTCTATTGAGTGACACCTCTCTCCCAGAATATTTTTGGGCTGAGGCAGTTAACACTGCTTGTCATGTAATCAATAGGGCTACTATCACCAAAAGCCACAAAATGACTCCCTATGAGATTGTGAAAGGCAGAAAACCAAATCTATCTTACTTTAGGATCTTTGGTTGCAAGTGTTATATACTTAACAATGGCAAGTCATATTTGACTAAGTTTACTGCCAAATCCCAGGATGAGATATTTGTTGGGTACAGCACAAATAGTAAGGCCTATAGAGTCTTCAACTTGACTACTCAAGTTGTTGAAGAATCTGTGCATGTTGTGTTTGATGAAACAAGATTAATCAACTGTGAGTTGTCTTGTAGATCAAATGACTCAACAGGTATAAGCAAAAGTATGGACAAGCTTTCCATTACTGAAGTATCAAAGGAAGATGGGGCATTGGAAAATGAAGGCTTCAGTCCAGGGGGAGAACAAGACACTATAGAAGCTGATGAAAGTCAAGAGAATCAGTTAAATGAAGAAGCTGGAGATGTTCAACCAGAAGAAAATCTTCCTCCAGCTACAAGACATTTAAGAGATCATCTAGCTGATCAGATAATAGGTGATCCAAGACAAGGGGTGCAAACTAGAAGCAGAAATCAAAACACAGTTCTACATTCAAGTTTCCTGTCACAAATGGAGCCTAAGAAGTTTGAAGAAGCTATCCAAGACCAGCACTGGATTGATGCTATGCAAGAGGAGCTGAATCAATTCAGAAGGTGCAATGTCTGGGAGCTTGTTCCTAAACCAAGAGGCCACAACATAATTGGCACAAAATGGATCTATAGGAACAAGCTAGATGAAAGTGGAATAATAGTAAAGAATAAAGCAAGATTAGTTGCAAAAGGATACAGGCAGGAAGAAGGGATTGACTTTGATCAAACCTTTGCTCCTGTAGCAAGGCTGGAGGCAATCAGAATATTCCTTGCCTATGCAGCCTATCAAGACTTCAAAGTATACCAGATGGATGTGAAGTCAGCATTTCTGAATGGTGATCTTAAAGAAGAAGTATATGTAGAGCAACCATCAGGTTTTGTAGATCCTCTTAAACCTGATTTTGTTTATAAGCTTAGGAAAGCTCTGTATGGGTTAAAGCAAGCTCCAAGGGCTTGGTATGAAACCATGTCTACTTTCCTTATTGAGAATAAATTCTCAAGAGGAAAAATTGACAAAACTCTATTCCTTAGGGAATCCAAAGGCAAGATCATCTTAGTTCAGATCTATGTTGATGACATAATCTTTGGATCTATTGAAAACAACCTTTGTAAAAAGTTTGCCAAACTTATGCAAAGGAAGTTTGAGATGAGCAGTATGGGGGAACTGAAATTCTTCTTGGGACTCCAAGTAAGACAGACTGATGATGGCCTGTCCATATCCCAGTCTAAGTTCACCAAAGAATTGATTAAGAAATATGGTATGGAGTCATCCTCCACCATGAGAACTCCTATGGGAACAAGTATGCCTATATGCAAAGATGATGCAGGTAAACCTGTTGATGAGACTTTGTATAGAGGAATAGTTGGCTCACTACTATATCTCACTGCTAGTAGACCAGATATTATGTATGCTACATGTGTCTGTGCTAGGTACCAAGCCTGCCCTAAAGAATCTCATTATACTGCAGTTAAAAAGATTCTGAGATATCTTAAGGGCACACCTAATCTAGGTCTTTGGTATCCTAGGAATAGAGATTTTCAACTAACAGGCTATTCAGATGCAGATTTTGCAGGATGTAGAGAGGATAGGAAGAGTACTACAGGTACTTGTCAATTCCTGGGAGGAAGGCTAATATCATGGAGTAGTAAGAAGCAGACTAGTGTGGTAATTTCCACAGCTGAGTCAGAGTATGTTGCTGCTAGAAGCTGCTGTGCACAGCTATTATGGATGCAGCATCAGCTAAAGGATTATGGTATTCATATAAGTAGAACACCTCTTTTATGTGACTCTAAGAGTGCAATTTCTATTGCTAATAATCCTGTTTCTCATAGTAGAACTAAGCATATAGAAATAAAATACCATTTTCTTAGAGAACATGTAGAAAAAGAAGACATCTCATTGGAATTTGTGAAAACAGATTATCAAATAGCAGATGTGTTTACTAAGCCCCTAGATGAGACAAAATTCAATAAATTCAAAATTGAATTAGGTATGTTAACCATTGATTAGTGTAATCACAAAATCATCAACAATGAAGTTGAAGTGGTAACAAAACATTCAAGTGATATTAAGACACATTGAAGTAGTATAAAGTACTTTGTTGTACTTATATGTTGTGATGAACAAACAGAAATTGGCTAAGTAAGATGGTGTCGACACATTCAGTAATAATGTGTCGACTCAGGGTAGTAATGTCGACAAGTCAGAGATATTGTGTCGACACAGAAAATATGTGTCGACACTTAAGAATCTTATTGTCGACTTATCCAGGAATGTAGTGTCGACTTCACCAGGATAGTGGTGTCGACACTTACAGATTTTGTGTCAACACTTATACTAAGAGTCGACACAGAATTTCTGATGCTCTACTATATATCTCTGGTGTCGACATAACCGCAAATTGGTGTCGACTCATAATAGACGGACTTGATGTCAAGACTATAGAAGCTTGTGTCGACACATTCCATCTGTGTCGACACTTATAGTCTGTTTTTGGCGTCTTTTGATCTTCTTTAAACAGAAGGTATAAATAGGTCAAGAACTCATTCTGTCGACACGCTTACAAGGTTTTCGAAACCCTGTGTCGACATTCTCTCTCTCTCTCTCTTTCTCTCATCTTTCAAGCTTTCTCGACTGATCCATGGCGCCAAAGATTGAAGATAATGTGAATGAAGGATATGAATTGGTGCGCCAGGCCTTTGCAGCTGCCCCTCCAGATGTTCTTGGGGTTATCTCTCTCCTCTCCGACTCAGGTTTAGAATTTCTGGTCTCCGAACCATCAAAGATTTGGAAGAAGGAGGTGCACGAGTTCTTTACCTCTGCATCTGTAAACTCTGAAAGTCATGAGATAAAATCCACAGTTCATGGGTCACCTGTGGAGATTACACCAAGAAAGTTAAGAATAATTCTGCAATTACCTACAATTGAGAATGAAGAGGATGTCCCTGCTTCTAAATCTAGGGAGGCTCTTCAATGGTGTGGATTGGAATCCACCATGAAAATTAGAGCTGCGTTCAATCGGAAAGGAATGAATCAACAAGGCAAGTTTCTGTCAGAAGTGGTTGGAAAAGTTATTCTGTGCAAGCCAGGTGGACATGATAGGATTTCTGCCTATATGTTCAGCCTAATGACCAGGATTGTTTTTACAATTCCTACGGATTGGTCATCTGTAATCTTTGAGAAGATTAAGGAAGGAATCAAGAAGCCAAATCTGGCTAGGATAATGAGTATATACCTAAGTAAGGAGATTCCTGAGGTTATGCAACAACAACCTGGAACTAAAATTAATCACATGAGAAGGATGGACATGAGATTGTTCTCCAGATGGGATAGGGTGCTGACCAAAGAGATGCCTGAAGTGGAAAGGCAGGATTCACCTGAGAAATCCCCAGGTCATGCTACCAGTACTGGGCATCCACAAGAAGAGCAAGTAAGACTAGAGGTTGAAGATCAGCCTGCATCTACACAAGTTCAGGATACCACAATACCTGCAGTTCAAGAAGAAGAAGTAAGTATACCAGCTCAGCAAGTTTATTCACCTACACAAACTGTATCTACTCATGACCAGGTACAGGTGCAGGGGGAGCTGGTGTATTTTCCTACAAAAGAGATTTCTAATATTTCTATTTCTGCACAGGTCCAGGGGGAGCAAGTGCAAGAAGATGATCAAATTGATCAATCTCCAAATTTGAATACTGCTAATGATCAAGCCCAGAAGGAATATACTCTGGAGGAGTTATTTCCAAATGATGAAATAATTACTGATAGTCTGGAAGTGGAGCAAGAAATTGAGGGGGAGCCAGTGCATGTTGAGACTGTACAATATGACACTGAAGCAGCTGTTTCTCCTCCTCCCAAAGAAAGAGTTCAAATTGATAGTACTTCTGATTCAGAGACTGAAGAAGCCAGGGTGGCTAAAAAGAGAAAACTTATGGTCTTCCAGAGAAGGAGCAAGAGCTATAAGCAATCTTTACAGTCTACAGAACATCACACTCCTTCTGCCTTTGATTATAACAAGTTCTTGGTAGATTTACAAGTGAAAGTGGATGAACACAGAGTGGCTATAGAAAAATATGTTGATGAGAACAACAAGTCCCTACAATTTGACTTAGCTCAAGATATAAAATCAATTAGGTTTGAGGTCAATATGCATAAGAAGGAAATGACAGATTGCTTCCATAAGGGAGGTAATGCTGTGGTATATCTGGCAAAACAACAGCAGACTATCATCCCTAAGGTGGATGACATTGCTTTAAAGCAAAGCTATGTCTTGGAAAATCAACTAAGGATGAATGACAATTTAACTGAATCTCATCATGAGATCATTGAGGAATTGAAAAAGATTGTTCCAAGTCTGCCTGCAACTAGATCAAAAGTAATGGAAGAATTTGATAAGACTTTTCAAGCTGTTATTGATTCTGTTAAAACTGCTATCACAACCTCTCAAAAGGAAATATCTGACAAGCTTCAAAAGTTAAAACCATTTTTTAAAGAGGGTGTGAATTATCTAGATGGTCAAATCAGATTTCAGAAGGAGGATCTAAGAGATCATGTTTCTAGAGAAGCCATAAAGGGGGAGAGGATGCTAGTTCATGCAGGCTCAGAGCACACCAAATGGGTGACCAATAGTATTAGAGCCACATTGGGATATCCACCATTATGTGATGATGCTATGGTGGCTGAGTCAGGAATACAAACAAGTCTACTTGAAGGCAATCAACCTGAGGTTGCCCAAGTCATTTACCCCCCTCCAGATTATGATATGATTGACCAGCAGGTTCAAGGGATGTATAGTCCTCCAAAGGAGGTTATTAATATTGTTATTGGGAAGGTTGATAAGCCTGAGGCTACTTTGAAAGACCAGCAAGATGCTCTTCTATCTAAGAAAAGGTTTAGAGAGCAGGCTGAACTTAAGCCAGACTTTGAGCAGTGGAGTCCTACTTCCAGAAATATAATACTCACTGCATGGAAGGCTGTCAAAGACCAAGTGCAGGAAAGAGGCAAGTGGTACAATGAGATGGAATGATAGAAGTATGAAGCCAGGCAAGAGGCCATAGTACAGTATAGAAGAAAAGCCAAGATGGGTAGGCTGCCTCCAGATGCTCAGGAGCCAAGCAAGTACTTCCCAAAGCCCTTTCATTATTTTGAAAGGCAAAGGCTCAAGGAAGAAGCAAAGAAGAAGGCTGATCTAAAAGGCAAGAAGCCAGCTGAAGATTCTGAAGCTCCTGTGAAGGCTCAAGTTCTATCTGGCAAAGGGATTGTCATAAAAGAGCCTGATCAATCTTAATTCTTAGTTCTTTCAAAGTGTTTTGTAATGTTTTGATTAAATCATTAGATGTAAATCTCTGTATTCAAACATTATCAAGTTATAAACAAAATGTTGTGTGAAATCATATAATGTTCATTCTGTGATGTATGGTTTTTATTTTGTTTATATTAAGTATTCCTGTTATGTCTTATATCATCAGTTTATACTTTTTATAAATGGTGTATATCATTGGCTATAGGGTTATGACTTCTCCAAATAGGGGGAGATTGTTGGGTACATTGGAAAAAGTGTACCTGATTTGAAGAAGCCCAACTTAGCTCAATGATATACATCAAGGTGTATTTGATGTTGTTTTGAGTTGACATGTGCAGGTGAAGAAGTATTAAAGAATGCAGAAAAATATTCTAAGTCCAGATGTCGACACTTCAGAAAATCAGTGTCGACACAGAGAAAGATGGTCGACCACATTTATGTCGACACTGGGAAGCAGTGTCGACACATAAAGAAAATCGTCGACCTCAGCACTGGGAAGCAGTGTCGACACAGAAGAAGATAGTCGACTAGTGAAAGATAGTCGACACAGAAGAAGATAGTCGACTAGTGAAAGATAGTCGACAAAGAAGAAGATAGTCGACTAGTGAAAGATAGTCGACACAGAAGAAGATAGTCGACTAGTGAAAGATAGTCGACACAGAAGAAGATAGTCGACTAGTGAAAGATAGTCGACACAGAAGAAGATAGTCGACTAGTGAAAGATAGTCGACACTGGGTGGATGTGTCGACACCTTGAGATTGAGTCGACACATATTGGCAGAAGTCGACTATGCTTGTGTCGACACCAGAAGACTGAGTCGACACATTTTGGCAGAATTGAAGATTGATGTGTCGACACCTGAAGGCTGAGTCGACACATACTGAGTTCTGAATCTACAACAACTGTGTCGACACACAGGACTTGTGTCGACACACTACAGAGTCTAGACCAAGTTATTTTCTAAAGAAGCTGTGTCAACTTAAAGGCAACTTAGTCGACATCATCAAAGACTGTGTCGACACCAAAGTCACTTATGTCGACACAGATAGACAGATTGGTCTCGACACTTTCTAACTGACTGTCTCGACAGTTTGCTATCCAAGGCTAAGGTACAAGAACTGTTTGAAGACTTGATAGCTGTGGGTTGCCACCGTTTAACTGAAGCTGTCAGACCTGTCAGAAAACAGTTAGAAACCGGATCAGCCGGTTACCATGAAGAAAGTCTATAAATAGACACATTCAGAAGGAATTAAATATGCAGAAAAGCTAAGAAAAATAATAGAAGAAGATCTAAGAAGAAGAAACAGAAGGATTACGATCCTGTTGAAGTTTCAATTCAAGAAAGTGAAAAAGAAGATCTTCATCAGAAGGTCTAAGAAGATGAAGTATGAAGTATTAGTAAAGGTGTTGGATAGAGGGAGATCCAGTCATCTTGAAGAAGAAGAAGGAAGCCATCAGTGGTTTCTCAAGAAGCTGTTTGGAAATCAACTCAGCTAAGTTCAGATTCAAGAAGCTTTGAAGAAAGCTCAGATTCAGTTGATTTCATCAGCTGATCAAGAAGTGTCTTGTCCTCTTCTCTCTCAACAAAGGCAAGACATCAAAATATCTTTTCTAAATTTCTGTAGGATCTGTTTACACAGATCTGAGTTGTAAGCCTGTGTTATAAAGGCTGAGTGTAGGAGAGGTAATCTCTGAGTGGTAGGGCTATTTGCCTGAGTGTAGGAGAAGGTTATTCTCTGAGTGGTAGGCCTTGAGGCAAGGCTGAGGTAGGGCTGTTGAGCCTGAGTTGTAGGAACCTATCCAGGTTCTGAGCTATAGGATCTGAGAATAGTGGAAGTTTGGCCGAATCTAGCACATTGCTAGATAGGTGAAGGGGGAAAGTGGATGTACCCAGATCTTGGGGAACCACTATAAAACATTGTGCAATCTGTGATGCTTAGTTTTCTGTGAATACTGTGCTAGATAATTTAATCTGTAATTGAATTCTGCCTAGATTTATAAACAAGAAATAAGAACCTATTCACCCCCCCTCTAGGTGTTTAGGTTGTCTTGAAAGTAAAACTATCAGGACCTTGGAAGGAAGAATCGTCAGGCAAGGGTACTTCTGGCCGACCTTGAGCCATGACGCAACAGAGTTTGTAAGGAAGTGTAGTAAGTGCCAGTTATTTGCCCCCCTCCAACTGCGGCCAACTTAGTGCCTCAGGAGCATCACAATACCCTGGCCCTTTGCAATCTAGGGAATGGATCTGGTAGGGCCTTTCCCCAGGCCAGCGGGCAGAGGAGATTCTTGTTGGTCATGTTTGACTATTTTTACAAGTGGTTAGAAGTCAAGGAGTTGGCCAAGGTGACCTCCCAGGTCATCAGGAAGTTTGTGTGTGGGGGGGGGGGAAATCTTCTGCCGGTACGGGTTGCCCCAGGCTATTGTCACGGACAACGGAACCCAGTTCGCTAGCGTCAAATTCATCAGCTTTGTGGGCAACTTGGGATAGATCTCAGATTTGCTTCGGTTCATCACCCCAGGAGCAACAGACAGGTGGAGGCGGCAAACAAGATCATCGTCAACCTCCTTAAGAAGAAGGTGGAGAACTTGAGGGGCAGCTGGGTGGAGAAACTCCCTTCGGTCCTCTGGGCTCTTAGGACCACCCACAACACCGCCACATGAGAGACTCCCTTCAAACTCTCCCATGGATACGAGGCGGTACTCCCAGTAGAGTTCAAGGTCCGTACGCCTCAGGTGGTCGAGGCAGGGGAAGATAGGGAGGAGTGGAGAGCCGAGAATGAGGAGGAGCTGTGGCTCTCCCTTGACATGGTAGAGGAGGTACGCGACCTCTCTGCCATCCGTCAGGAGGAAGTGAAAAGAAGAATGGCTAAGTATTTCAATAAGCATGTCAGGGTCAAACAATTCGCAGATGGGGACTTGGTCCTGAAGAAGGTAGATGCTGCGGGACGGTCAGCCGCCGTGGGAAAGCTCAACCCCAATTGGGAGGGTCCGTACATTGTAAAAGAAACATTGAGGTCAGGAGGATATCGCCTCCAGAATGTGGAGGGAAAGACCCTAAGTCTCACCTTGAGCGGTGATGACTTGAAATGTTTTTTCCCTTAAAACATGTAAGTAGCGTTCCTTTTTCTAATGAAATTTGAAGTGTCAGTTCTCCCATTGATATCTATGAGAATTATTTGTGTTCATTTGATAGAACCCCGAGCAGATCCCACTGTCAGGCTCTCACCTAGCTGGCAGGGCTGGATGTCACTCGAGGGAGTCTGTCCCAGACCCTGAGCAGATCCCGCTATCAGGCTCTCACCTAGCTGACAGGGCTGGATGTCACTCGAGGGAGTCTGCCCCAGACCCTGGGCAGATCCAGCTATCAGGCTCTCACCTAGCTGGCAGGGCTGGATTCCACTCGAGGGAGTCTGCCCTAGACCCCGAGCAGATCCCACTATCAGGCTCTCACCTAGCTGGCAGGGGTTGGATGTCACTCGAGGGAGTCTGCCCCAGACCCCGAGCAGATCCTGCTGTCAGGCTCTCACCTTGCTGGCAGGGCTGGATATCACTCGAGGGAGTCTGCCCCAGACCTCGAGCAGATCCCGCTGTCAGGCTCTCACCTAGCTGAAAGGGCTGGATGTCACTCGATGGAGTCTGCCCCAGACCTCGAGCAGATCCCGTTGTCAGGCTCTAACCTAGCTGACAGGGTTGGATGTCACTCGAGGGAGTCTTCCCCAGATCCCGAGCAGATCCCTCTGTCAGGATCTCACCTAGCTGACAGGGCTGGATGTCACTCGAGGGAGTATGCCCCAAGCCCTAAGCAGATCCCACTGTCAGGCTCTCACCTAGCTGACAGGGCTAGATGTCACTCGAGGGAGTATGCCCCAGACCCCGAGTAGATCCCGCTGTCAGGCTCTCACCTAGCTGACAGGGCTGGATGTCACTTGAGGAAGTCTGCCCAAGACCCAGAGCATATCCCGCTGTTAGGCTCTCATCTAGCTAGCGGGGCTGGATGTCACTCGAGGGAGTCCCACCCTCTCCTAGAATTATTTAGGAAGATTGCTTTCCTAAGGGTGTAGAGGGTAGAAGGTCCTTATAGGCGAGTTTGGACTCGCAGGCCCAGCTCGGCAAAGAGAAGACGAGCCCTACCCTGAGCCTCCTATTGAGGAAGGCAAGCTCCAACAAGGCACTCCACCCCCCCTTCAGTTTTACTTGTGAAATATTTTGACAATTTTGACTCAGCATCAGTAAGAGAAGGGACAACTCGCGCGCAAGCTGGGTGGTTATGAACCCAGCTCGGTAGGAGGTCCATTCTTGGTTAACCTGGGGAGAGGGAAGCTCTTGGAATCCACTCACGGGTACGAGTCCTAAACATGCGCTCTAGCGGCAAATTCTATCCTTGCGGGATCCAGCGAAGAGGAGGGCTCGCGGGCGAGTGCATCACAGAAGGAAAGTTCAAAGAAAAAGAAGATAGAAAAATTCACTTTTCATTCAGTATAAAATGATTACAAAAGGAGTGCTCGCCTGGGCGAGGTTACGAAAAGAGGGGAGAGAGTTACAAGAAAGAAAAAAAAGAATGGGGGGGGGGGGAGGTCAGCTCTCGCCTCCTCCCCGGTATTGGCGATCTCCACCCGCCCCACAAGAAGGATTGTCCTTGAAGTCTTTCCCGAAGAACATGTCGAGGCTGTCTTCCTTCTCGCTTGGCGGCGTTGGAGGGAATAGACTCGGCATGAGGTCTCAGACTGTGACCTCCTCGCAGCCCTCCACCAGCACCTGCATATCCTTCGTAATTTGCAGGGTGCATTTGGCAGATTCGATTGAGTTGACCCGCAGCCTTTCAACGACCTCAACCTCACCAAAGATCCTCGGGCTCTTGTATAGGAAGTGGGGCTCGCCGCCACCTGGAGGGAGGAAGGCTTCCGCCTAGCGGGCAATTTCGCCATGAAGCCCCTTGTTTTCCTCGCTCAGCTTCGCGTTCCTCCCTTCCAGCTCAACGGTGCAAGCCTCCAGCTCGGCGACGCAAAATTCCAGCTCGGCGGCGCGAGTCTCCTACTCGGCGGAGCGATCACGAAGCTGATTATTTTCTTCCTCCAGTCCGATGGCGTGAGTCCGCAGCTCCCTAGTGGCCTCGGCGTCCTAAGGCAAGAACAGGTAAGTAAATCTGAAGCTAAAGATCCTAAGTAAAAAGAGAGAGGGATAACTAGTGCTCACCAGTCAGCCGGCGCCCTTGGCGAGCAAGCCCTCGAAAATGTCAAGCCTCCTCTCTAGGTCAACGACCTTGTACTGGGTCAGGTAACACTTCTGCTCAGCCTTCTTCAGGAGGTGGATGAGGTTAAAGCCGCGATGAACCACCATGTGGTGGAGCTCCAGTGCCCGCATGTGGGCCTGAAGGCCCTCATGGCCGAGTTGGCGTAGGGTCATGAGCTTGTAGGCCGCGGCGTCCTCGCGCCCGTAGAGGCCGAAGCCGAGTACATAGGCTTGACCTGTGGAGGGCTCGCGGTCGGCCCAGGAGGATTGGAGGGTGGAGAAGGAGATCCGGTGGGCGTACTCATCCCACTGAACCACGGGCTCGCCGGACGAGTCCTTCCACCTCCCCCAAGGCCAAAGAGGGGGTGAATCTTCGGCGGACCCAACTCGCGAGCCGGGGTCTTCTTGACTGCAGGAGAAGAGGGCTCGCATCCCTCCTGCTCTTTTCCCGTTGTCTCCTTCAGCAGGCTCCCCGGCGATCCGTCCGGGGTGGTCTCGAGCGAGCTCATGTACTTGGGATGTTGTTGTTTTGCTTCGCCCGAGAAACCACCACTGCTTTCAGCTTCTTCTGCAGTGGATGGCGGCGAGGCGATCTGGACCCTGCGGGATCAACCCGCTTCTTGCCAGAGGGCTTAGACGACAACGGCTCGTCTCGGCAGGCGACTGCAGCCGCCTTATCGTGGGTGAGAGGGTCGAGGAGTTGTCCCGGATCCTCAAAAGGCGGGTTCTCGGGAATCAGTGACTCCCCTGCAGAAATAACTTAGTGAAAATTCCGATGGATTTGGCGAGATCTGGCAAGGAGGAAAGTTGAAAGATATTCCTTCGCCGAAAAGGACGGGGAGGAGCGAGTCGAGGCCCCTTCGGAGGAAGGCAACCAAGAAGTCCTTGTGGAGGAAAAATTTGTGGAGCTCGGCATCGTTGCCTGAAATGGTGCGGGGTCGGTATACCTCCTCGCTATTTTGTTGCGGTGAGTAGGGGACGTTGGCGAGATCGCCCTTGAGGAAGACGATCTTGGTCATCCAGTTGTGGTGTTTGTTCGCGTTCTCGCGAAACTTGATAAAGGAGCCCCCGAAGAAGGCGACGCCGTCAGGAGTCTCCTTGTTGGTGAAGAGTTTCCTGAACACGGTCAGGTTGAAATCGATTCGCTCCCGGCAGACGAAGCTCACAAATGCCACCATCATGGCGATGGAGTTCGGGTTCAGCTGCGTGGGCATCACGCCAAAGTACTTGAGGATCTGGTGGATCTCCGGCCAGAGAGAAAAGCACAACCCCACCTCGAAATGTGAGATAGGGAAGGCGAGCTCCTCGGGGTAGAAAGTATTGATGGCCTCGCCTTCCCTGGGTCGGCGCGCCTCAAAGCCGGGGGGCTTGAAGTCGACATTGAACATGACGAACTCCTCCTCCATCGTGTTCCCCTCAAAAAAACAATAGTCGGTGAAATGCTGAGCGCACTTGGAGCGACCATCAGAATCAAGATTGTTCTTCCCCATGCTCGCGGAAGGTGTAGGGAGCGAGTGCAGGTACGAAGAAGGCAAGCAGGGGAGGAAAGTACAGAAGCAATAAAAGCAGTAAGTTGGGGTAGGTGAGAGGGGCCTATTTATAGGAAAAGGGATCAAGGGTCGATCCAACCAATCGATCCAGCTCGACTAACCTAGCTCGCCTAACCCAGTTCACCGACTTCCAAAACCTATCCCATCACGTGCCAAGTAAGAATATTATATTCACACAACAAAAAAAAATCTAAAAATATTCTAAGTTATTACAGGCCCGAGAGGGATATTGTTCAGAGAAATCAAATGCAAACAAAGCAGCAATTTAAGCATATGCGTGAGCTGAGGGGGCAGGAGGCGAGTTCCGGTAGGCCCGACAGGGGGCCGTTCTTTACCTCCTTCGGTCTCGCGTCTCCTTCCCCGCAGGTCGGCGTGAATCACGAAGCTCGCGGATCGGCCTCAAGAATCCCCGGGATGCCAGAAGGTTCTCGTCCAGCTCCTCCAGCAACGGTGAAAGGGACGTCGCCTCGCCCGCCGGGTCCTCCCTTGCCTCGCCTACTAGCCACGCGCACTCCATCTACAGCACGTCGTTGTCCTCCCGCAACCGGTGGAGCTCGCATACCATCTTTTTGAGGACCTCGATTCCTCACTTCGTCATCTCGGGGCCCCCCAGCTCGGCGTCCAGGAAGGACTCCAAGGTCTTCAGGGAAGGCAGGGGCGAGTAGCGAGCTCACTCTAGCGATTTGTCGGCCTTCGACTGACTGAAGAAGGATGTAAGAATATTTGAGCAATAATGTGAAGGGCGAGCACACCAGGGAAACTACGGATGATAACCAATTGATGACTTACCTGAAGAGCTCGACGCCTCGAAGGAGAGGCGAGGTGGAGGCATCTTCAGATTTTACCACGGCCCGGAGGATGTATTCGGGGTGGAAGAAGGTTGAAGCCTGGCATTGGGATAGTTCCAGAACCCTCCCTCGAGGTCTCAGCGAGCTAGGAAAAGGGGACGCGAGCTGGCGAGTCTGGCCTTTGCGAGCTCAACCCCAGAGTCCCGAAGGGCGGGGATAGGTCGCGTTGACGAGCCTCCAGAGCCTTAAACCGCGGGTCAGCTGGAAGAATATCGGCTCGCGGAGAGGTGACCTCGCCGTCCCCATCCCGACAATCTAGGTCGGCGCAGAGGTCAATGAAATTCCCCTCCTTTCTAGGGGCGGGAAGGGTAGAGGAGCCGGTCTCAGGCTCCAGGGTCATTTTTAGGTCTTGGAAGACGCACTCAGACGCTTCTGCATCTGGCTTCGCACTCTTGGAAGAATTAGACTCGGCCGAGACGCTCCATGGTATGTTAAAGGGAATGGAGGTAAGGCTGGCGACGCGGGTAGAGGAGACCTCGCGAGCCTTCACAAGCCTTTCTTAGAGCTCCTTGGGGAAAGGCATCTCAGCAAATTTAGAGCGAAGGGGGGTGAAAAAGGTCACCTAGGTACGCAGGCGCATATTTATAGCCGCTGGTGGACCCGGCCAAAAGATTCCCTGGCTCCTGCCACACTCGCCGAATCCCGTGGGGTTGGATATTTCTTTCCGAGCTTGTACCAACCTCGCAAAGAGCGGTGATTATGTACAACCTCGTATCCGACGAGTGGGTCAGTAGGATCCAGAATGGCCAAATCGGGAAGTCTGAGTCCCTAGTCGAGCTCGACAGGAGGGAGAGCTCGGCAGTCTCCGGCTCGCCAAAAGGGAGAGCTCGGTAGGAGGGAGAGCTCGGCAGAGCTCGGCGAGTGCCAGCTCCATCGAGTACTCGCCGCCCTTGTCGAGTAGGGTTTGTTTAGGGCTACTCGCCCAGGGATATGTGAGGTATTTTTACCATTTTGCCCCCGCTGGTCTGCACATAGCCAGTTAAAACAGCGGAGTTGCGCTATTGGCAGACCCAACTGGGCTGCACATAGCTGTTCATAACAGCGAGGTTGGCTATTTGCAGACCGTTTTCAGAAATCTATAAATAGGACCCAAAGGGTACCTCAGAAGGTATGCTTACCTGTCTCCCAGTCTTCTAGTGCTTTCTGATGTACCTTAGCCCGACATTTGGCTAAGGAGGGGAAACGCTCAGTGTTCTTCCGGGTGTGTGGTGGGTCCTCCGCGTCGGGCCCTTGGTCCAATCCCTTATTCTTTTTTCTTGTTGTTTTTCTTGCAGGAGAGAAGTAGGTGCGCGATCACCCCTTCCCTAAGGGTGAACTCCATCGAGACCGAATTTTCGGTTTCAACAGCGAGGAAGATGAAGATGGTTGCTCTCCTTTTTGAATAAAGTATGTCCTAAAGTTGTTTTTGTCCGGGCCCTTTTTCTTCCTTTTGTAGTTCGCTGATCAACGGATCTTAGAGATCGGTGGGACCCACCTGTAGCTTCCAGCTGCACCTTGCTTTAACGAAAGAAGACGTATAGTAGCTTCACGATAAGTTTTGTCGTGTAGTGTAGCTTCCCCGTGACTGATTTGACCTTAGTTGACTATCACGATTTTGCTGACGTCAGCACCTGTGGACTTAGCCAAAATCGAGCATTAGAGAATAAGCGTTGAGTTAGTAAGCATCACTCAATGCCAAAACACTTAGACATATTCGCTATCCCTTGGCGTTGAGTGAGTCACCTTCACTCAATGCCAAACTACTTAGAATATTGAGACTGATTCTAGACGTTGAGTTATTCAACTCCACTCAATGCCAGTCTTGCTTCATCAGCTTTCAGCTACTTGGCGTTGAGTGAGTAAGCATCACTCAACGCCAAATCCCTTAGACAAAAATCCGTCTACACTAGGCGTTGACAGCATTGATTCAGTAACCTCTACTCAACGCTTTTTGCCTTAACCAAATTTCTGCTTATTTAGCAATATAAGCGTTGAGAGCGTTGAGTGAACATGCCTCACTCAACGCTTTCTGCCTTAGACAATTTTAAGTATTTAGTAGCACGGCGTTGAGTGAGTTGACTTCACTCAACGCCTGTGAAATTAGCCATATTTTAGCTCATTCCAACTTTAGGCTTTTACTGATGTAGCCTATCTCACAGCCTTTTGCTGTATGGCGTTGAGTGAGTTGACTTCACTCAACGCCTGTGGACTTAGTAATTTTCTCGGATTGCCACTGCATTTGCTTTGACTATATAGGCTTCACTCAGCGCTATAAGTCATCTGGCGTTGAGTGATTGATCTTCACTCAATGTTTGTGGACTTAGACAGTTTTCTGTCATCCCATACCATAGGTAAGTGTTTACCTGACATAGTCACTTAGGTTACCTGACCTATCATAGTCGTCTACAAACATGTGTATGTCATTGATAATATTGTCTTCACTCAAATCCAGGACGTTGTGGACAATGGACCCAACACACCTCAACACAACAAGACTTTTTTGCCCGCATCGCGTATTCGTTAGGCAACAATATCGATATGCTATCAATCAGCACACAAGTACGCACTCCAATCCGAGACACGAAGACTTCAGCTAAAAATGAATGCGAAGCACCCGTATCGAACAGTGCTCTCGCTGGACAGTCCTGAATAAGGACAAAGCCTAATATAAACAAATCATACACAAGCAATGCACAAGGTATGAAATATAAAAAGCAGTAAAACTGTATCTTAACTCGTATCTGTGACGACGTCACTCTGCTTTTATGGCCTCCTACTGGCCAAAGTTGTACACCCTTGGCTGAGCTAGAGCATACTGGGATGTAGTGGACTCCACCGCCTTTCTCTTTCCAGCATATGTTGATCCTGCCTTCTTATCACCCTTTAGAGGACCACTCAGACAGTCATGGGCTATATGGCCCACCTTTCCACAAGTATAACATGTCTGAGGGCCTTGCCCAGACGTTGCTCCAGACACAACTGTGGAAGGAGCCTATCCCGAAGATTTTGACTTTCTACCCCATTTCTTACGGTAGCTAGATTTTCCCGGGTGTGGTACTTTGAACTCGGGCTTTGTCACGGCCAAGTCCATCTTTCCCTGCACCCTCTTCATATCTTTCTCCAATGCACGGGCCGTATCCACCAATGCTTGAAACCCTTGATTCACCGAACTCGAGAGCTGCATCCTATAGCTAATCCCGCAGTCCCTCGTAGAACCGATTGGTATTACACTCTTCTTCAGTGAAGGTAGACCCCATATAGCGTCCAAATCTGGTAAACTCATGCAAATAGGTGTCAACATTACTGTCACCCTGCGTTAGACGCTGAAACACATTTTCCATGGCTATGCTCTGCGACGACGGCAGATGCTTTGCCAAGAACAGTCTCGAAAACTCCTATATCCTGACCTCCGTTAGTTGTTTGCCTGCTAAGTGGTGTAGCTCCATTTCTTCCAATCAAAGTCGAGCCTCTCCTTCCAATAGGAAAGTGGCCAAGGTGAATTTCTGTTCCTCCTCAGTTCTTATTGCCGTCAAAATTCTTTTGACTTGTGCAAGCCAGTCCTCTGCCTGCATTGGGAATCCTGCCCCCGCGAACATAGGAGGACTGAAACTCATGAACTACTTCAGTTGCTATTTCGCTGCTTGTATATCTACCACAGCCTCCACAGGTTCTGGCCTCACACCAACCTGTACTGGCACCATTGCAGGATGCGCCTTCCCAGTAGGCTATGTGTGTATCATCGCAAACAACACCTCAACAACTAAGCGCACTATCTCCGTAGAAAGAGGGGGTGTGGGCACCTCAGTTGGTGCCACACTTTCAACAAAACATTGGGGATCAGACTGCCCCGCACCACTTCGAGTCACCTATACGTGTAAAAGACACACTTTAGCGACTTTACAAAAGCAACAACGATGAGTAAGAACGCGGAGGTTCCTCAAACAAGTGTATTTTCTTTCCTAAGTGGACATTCTTGAGTTCATTTATGTTATAATGGTCAACACATACACATACTCGCCACCCCTCAAAAGAATTTGATCATGAATTTGTAGGAGGAAGACCAAGACAAGCTGATACCAAATTGTAACACATCCGTCCGTCACATGAAATATAGTAGAGGGTCCGGCCGGGGCCCACACCATATTCCACAAACATGCAGCAAAATTACATGTTAATATCAAAAGACTACTCACGCACTAAGTTGGTGATGAGAAGTGGAAAAACTCCGCAGTTAATTGTGCTCAGGCTAGAGTAGTACTGGGATGGGTGACCTCCTGAGAAGTTATTGGGTACATTGGAAACAATATACTTGATTTGAAGAAGCCCTTTCAACTCAATGATATAAAAAGTATGTATTTGATGTATGTCTCAGTTCATGCATGCAGATTGCCTATGTCATATTGATTGGACAGGTGGTCCAAGTTATATTGACAGATGGACTCAAAAAAGCTGACTAGAAAGTGAAGAAAATTGTCTAAGTAGAAAAGCGTCGAGTGAAGTCAGCAAAGTGCTGAGTGAAGTCAGCATAGTGAACATCTAGCAACTTATAGTGCAGAAAAATGGCTAAGTACAAAAGTGTCGACACACTTCAACTATGTCGACACCTTTGCAAGTGCAGTGTCGAGACAAGTCAGTTATCTCGACACTTTAAGACAATTGTATCGAGACAATACAACTATCTCGACACATTGTAGAGCTGAAGTACTGACATAAAGTGTCGACACTCAGCAAACAGTAGTGTCGAGACAATTAAATTGTCTCGACACAGTGAAGAATAAAACAAGTGTCAATACCGGGCAGGCTGAAGTGTCGAGAAAATTCAACTATCTCATCACAATGAAGAATAAAACAACTGTCGACACCGACAAGTTGAAGTGTCGAGACAATTTAATTGTCTCGACATAGTGACGAATTAAAACAAGTGTCGACACCTGGCAGGCTGAAGTGTCGAGACAAGTCAACTGTCTCGACACAGTGAAGAATAAAGCAAGTGTCGACACCTGGAAGATAGTTGTGTCAAGACAATTCATCTGTCTCGACACAGTGCAGATTTAAATATGTCAACACAGACAATAGTTGTGTCTAGACAAATAACCTGTATCGACACCTACAAGTTCAGACTGAAAATTTTACTAAGTAAAATTGTGTCGATGTTGAAGCCAGAATTGACCTCAACGAATGTTCACGAACCAAAGCGTAGCAAACGCCTACTTCTCCCAAATCTCGACCCCTGACTGGCTGCTAAGGTCCTAAGACTGACCCAAAGCCTCAGCTTGGAGGTCCCACCTCACACCCGGAAGATCTCTGAGAGCTTCCCCTCCAAAGCCAAATGCCGGGCTGAGGAGCTCTTCGGAAAGCACTAGAGTCGGAGAATAATCCAAAAGTCCCCTTTCCAAAGAGCCCCTATGAGTCTTTTTATAGTCTCCTCTTGACCTGAAAATACTGAAGTACCCCTGATGGGTCTGCCAATAGCCGAATCCCGATGTCATCCCCGGGGCACCAGGGTAATTTTACCTGCGAATAATGAAATAATGAAATAGCCCTTCTAGACGCGGGACCCTACCACGTGGGCCCACTTGGCGAGAACCCCAGACGAGAAGGCTCTCGCTAAAAACCGACTGGGCTTACTTCGGCGAGAGCTCCTGTCAAGAAGGTTCTCGCCCCGGATGGTCTTGATGCCATTGCGGTTAAAGGCTCACTTAATGCCTTCTCGCCTGCCCCGGGCGGGAGCTACCATAGTCGAACCGCCTGCTTTGGCTAGGTCAACTATCTGCTCTAATAGGTCGTCGATCGGTCTTTGGCTGGTAGCTCGGCGATCTGCCTTGGCTTCATCGGTTCTCGCTTGCTCTTGGGCGGGAGCTCCATCAAGGCGGGAGCTCATCTGGTCTGGAACCCGAAGCCTGGCGCGGCGCGAACGGTTTTGCCCAACGCCAGGCGGGAGCCCTTAAAGACGAGAACTCTATAAGTTTGTCTTAGGGTTAACCTAAGGCTAGCCTGAGGCTAGCCCAATCCTGACCACTGACCCCTTGGGGTTCCACCCAGCGAATATGGGGTTGTACACAATCCCCGCTCTTTTCGAGCTAGCCCTGCGCTCGACAAGACAAGTCCAACCCCGAAATATTCGCTGGACACATGCCCGATAGCCAAGAGAATCTTTTGGCGGGTCCTACTGCAGCTATAAATACACGCCGTCGGGTGTCCGTAAGTATTACCTCCGAACTACCGCTTCCTTACTGAGCTCTCGCCTGGGGCTTTTTGCGAGATACCAAGATGTATGCTAAGCGCGCCGGCGAGCCACTTCCGCAGGACCTCTAGGATCGGTTGGCCGTGGCTCAAGCGCGAGCCTTAGCCAACTACGTTGCGGTAGCGCCCTAGCTATCGAGGAAATCTCCAAACGCCGGTCCTTCGGAGCCAAAGAAGAAAAAGGGCAAACGAAAAGCGAAGGTGGTCCGGCGAGACCTTGCTAGCGAGAACAGGGATCCACCTTCTCCTACTCCCAATCCCGCGGAAGGCCCCTCCCTGCAGAAGGTATGCCTTCCGGCCACTCTTACCAAGATGCTTATGCTACAGGTTCGACGACTAACGTGGCCTCTCGCAGGATTCCCTTCCTAATGACGACGCCGGGGCTTACCCGATTCCCCCCGATTTGTCAGCTCCCCCTCCCGAGGGTCGAACGAGGGTCTCGGAGGAAATTCCTCCAGTCGGGACCCAGGTGATGGGTACGCTTTCTGCCACTTCTCGCTAGTTCAATCATGCCCTTCCTTTTCTGAACCGCCTTCTCGCAGAGCCAGCTTCCGCTCTCCCGGGTTTCGCCACCCGGGAAGATGAAGCGAGAACCGGTGCGTCGATTTCTTCTGCGGCGAATCGCACCCTGCCGGCGGGAGGGGTGGCCCTCGAGTCTTTCACTACCCCTAAGGATGCTGATCCTCCCTTGGGAGAGGACAACCCTCTCCATGCTTCCGGCCAGGCCGGGACCCCTGTGAGTGAACCCTTCCGCCCAGGGGGGGGGTAAGCCTCTCCACCTTCTTTATGGTACTGACGGAGGGGTCGGGCCTTCTCATCCGCTGCCAATCAATGGCTCTCGCCAAACTACAGGTATGCGAGATATTTTGTCGGCTAATCGTTAAGCCTTAATCATAACCGTGGGCGCACTTTTCGCAGGGGATCCCAGCTCTCGGCCGGGAGCTATCGAGGAGGGAGAAGAAGAAGAAGAAGAACAGGAGGAAGAAGACGATTCCCTTCCTCCTTCATCCGACGAGATAAAGGAAACCTTGAACGGCGCCGGGAATGCGAAGGAGCGGAGGAAGAAGATCTCGGCCATTTTGGCCAAGCTCATCCGGCGAGATCGCTCCCATGCTGCCGCGGCAAAAGCGTTCCGCGAGTCCGTGGAACAAAGGCTGGAGGCCCTGGAACGGGATTTCTTCTTGGGCGAGACTGATCGACCAGGAGGACCTACCGCCCAGTCTTCGCCCGGGAGATGCATCGCGCAGATCCAGGATCATGCTAGGCGGATCAACCTGGGGTGCACCACGCTGTCCTCTTACTTCAACCCGCTGGCCCCTCCGCGAACCAGGCGGCGAGAATGAGGGCGATGGCGTTGGGAGCCGTATTAGTTCTTCTAGGTCTCGCCCCTTCTTCCTCTTTAGCCTTCCCTTCCGCCATGTACCCTTAAGCCTCTGTAATAACTGCTATTGTTAACTTTATTCAGCTCTCGGCGGCGAGAGCATGCTATTATCCGTCTCTCCCTTCATTGCGCTGTGAATTTTAATAATGTGTTAGAATTAGGTCGCTTGCGCCAAGGCTAAGAAGCTTGCGCCAAAACCAAGAGGCTCGCGCCTATGAGAGGCGATCGTCGACTGCTGTCATCCCGAGGGGGAAATCCGAGGCGTCGCCGGTTCAGATCGTGACAGCCGTGCTCCGTCGTCATTTTTCTCTCTCTATCGGACGGAGCCGCCACGCTCATGGTTTCCTATAAATAGGGAAGCCTACCAACCGCATTTATTTCTCTGATCCGAAACCTCAACCCCCTTTTCTTGCTCTCGCCCTCTCGCTCCCGCTTCTTCCTCCCTTAGGCTTCTCGTTAGCATCCATAAACTCAAGATGCCAGGCGAGAACGAGGGTTGCGCCCATTGCGCGGAAGCGTTCCGCAAGCACCTCTTCCCCTCCTGCACGCTTACCCTAGACGAATACAACCTAACCGTCGACCGTTTTATTCCCGCTGGCTTCTCGGCGCGGAACCCGGGCAATCACGACAAGGTGAATACCCCGGGGGCTGGAGAGCTCGCCATCCCCCTCGAACATTTTGAGGTGGGCTTCCTCCTTCCCCTTTGGCCGGAGATTCGGCAAGCTCTCCGCTACTATGGGGTGGTTCCCGCCCAGCTGAACCCGAACTCTGTCGCAATCCTTGTAGCGTTTATATGCTACATGCGATCCGAGAGGATCGAGTTCAGTTTGCCGATCTTCCGCAAGCTGTTCACCTTCCGCGCGAAAGGAGGGGTGGTCTTCTTCTCCGGGCAGCTGCTCAAGTCCACCGGTCTTGCCAACAAACACCATCATTGGGGCGAGAAGTTCTTCTTCGTCACCGGGGACTTCGGCAACGTCCCCCTCCAACCGGTTCAATATGAGGATGCCGCCTACAAGCCGCCCACTCTAGGGTAGCGCGAGAGCGCACTCCTGGAGTTCTTCGGAACCAAGGAGTTTGACGTTTCCTTCCTGCGGCGAGACGTCGACTCCCTTCCTCCCGTCCACCCGGGCGAAGGTACGGTCTAGCCCTAGATTCGATCTCTTGTTAGAATCTCCCTGTGCTGAATAGTGCTAACTTTGCAGGAGAGCGGGAGGTCCCTTTAAGCCAACCTTTCGCTGCCGCTCCGGGCATCGGGGATCGGGCTGCGAGAGGCTCTCTGGCTCTTGCGGAGGCTAGTACTCGCGCCTGTAGGGATGAACCTGTTCTACCCTTGTCGACCGGAGCAAAGAAGCGGAAAGGCCCCACTCCCGCCCCGTGATCGCTGAAGAGGCCGAAGCCATCCGCTGCGGATAAGGGTAAGGGCTTGGCCGTCTCGCCCGCCCGTCCTCCCACCCGGGCGAGTCCTTCGAAGGATTGCTCCGGATGGCTAGCGAGATGGGCGCTGCCGCTGGGAGGCGTACCGAGGCTGCTGCCGAGAACCCACCGGCCGCTGACGCGGTGGAAGGAGAGGGAGCGGTTGTCGAGACCTCCGCCCGGGCCCCGCCCAAGGAAGTGCCGAAAGGGCATAGAAATTACGGCTTCGGCGCGAAGCACGTCGACGCCGAGGGGAAGCCTTTGATCCAATGGGATCCCGAAGCCAACCAGATCAAGGTTTCAACGCTCCTTCCTAGTTGGGTGGAGCGGGAGGAGGTTACTGGCGAAGCCTTCTCGCTTGGCTATGGCCTCTATAGCCGAGAGGACGCCAGCATCTTCGACCAGATGCCCACCCGGCTCCTGGCTTTCGATTCTATCCGGGCCCTGCTACGCGGGTTCGAGCTTGCGCATATGTGCGCGTGTCGAAGTCTCAGCATCGACAAGAACTTCGCCGACATGTACAAGGCGAGGGAAGAGGCGGTGGCCCGAGCACGCGCTTCGGAGACAGAGCTTGCGAGTGCTCACCAGGAGTTGGCGAAAGCTCAAGAGGCGTTGTCTCTAAGTCCTGCCGTCGAGGTAAGCGGGATCTCCTGGCCCCTCGCTCTCGCTTCTTGAAGTCACATTTGCGAAATATTTACTGAGCGGATTTCTTCTCCACAGGATTCCGCCCAAGCCACGGCGCTTCGCGCGGAGTTGGCTGACGTTCGTTACGCGAACGTCCTGCTGAGGGACCAGCTCCAGCGTGCGGAAGCGGCGAAAGGCCCGCCTTCGACGCTTGACGAAAGACTAAAGAGCCGCCAGTTCTCGGTGTATGACATCGACAAGCTGCTGCAGGCGAATGCTCAGGCCACCGTCAAGCTGACCGTCGAGACGTTGCGGGATGCGAAGCTGCTTCGGGAGGATGGCGCGACCATCAACGCTCGCCAACTCCTCCCCTGGCTGTTCGACCCAGTGCCGAAGCCCCCGGGCGCGCCGGACTCCCCTCCCTCAGATGTCCTGAAGTCTTCCACCGAGGCCGGCGAGACGTCTGAAGCGAGCTCTGGCGAGGACTCTGGCGAGAGCACCAGCGGGGACTACAGCGCATCCCCTTGAAGCGCCTTTTTTACTTTTGATATTCTCTTGTAACGAGTGAGAAGCTCCTCACCCTGTAATTATTAATTATAATGCAATGTTTTATTCTCCATTGCCGTGCTTGCTTGAATGAATAGGATAGACGACCAAGTAGCTTCCGCGCGAGCTTCCGCCGAGACCCCTAGCCTCCTTTGGATCACCCTAGAGACTCGTTAGGCGAGAGCCTTGTGGCATTGATTAAGTCGTCTTGCCCAGGTCTGCCGGGAGCCTTTTTTCAAAGAGACCCCCCCAGCCGAGACCTTACGGCCGAGACCCCTACTTGCTGAGGTCCCAACTGGCCGAGACCTTTTCGGGGGCTTTGTCCCTGATCTTGGCCAGGGTCGTGACAAGATGCCTTCCCATAAACTGGATCTATGCTCCACCGGTGAGCCTTCGGACCTGCCAGCTAGATGAGAGCCTGCGCCGTGGGTCTACCTGGGGCCGAGCCGAGCTCGGGGTGTTGATGATGCTAACCAGACCTCTCCCCCACAGGCGAGCCTTCGGACCTGCCAGCTAGATGAGAGCCTGCGCAGCGGGTCTACCTGGGGCTGAGCCGAGCTCGGGGTGTTGATGAATCTTTCCAAACCTCTCCCCCACAGGCGAGCCTTCGGACCTGCCAGCTAGATGAGAGCCTGTGCAGCGGGTCTACCTGGGGCCGAGCCGAGCTCGGAGTGTTGATGAATCTTTCCAAACCTCTCCCCCACAGGCGAGCCTTCGGACCTGCCAGCTAGATGAGAGCCTGCGCAGCAGGTCTACCTGGGGCCGAGCCGAGCTCGGGGTGTTGATGAAGCTAACCAGACCTCTCCCCCACAGGCGAGCCTTC
The DNA here is from genome assembly GCA_039513925.1 of Platanthera zijinensis. Taxonomy (NCBI): domain Eukaryota; kingdom Viridiplantae; phylum Streptophyta; class Magnoliopsida; order Asparagales; family Orchidaceae; genus Platanthera; species Platanthera zijinensis. The sequence goes on from CM077094.1 coordinate 141,819,409, forward strand.
GGACCTGCCAGCTAGATGAGAGCCTGTGCAGCGGGTCTACCTGGGGCCGAGTCGAGCTCGTGGTGTTGATGAATCTTTCCAAACCTCTCTCCCACAGGCGAGCCTTCGGACCTGCCAGCTAGATGAGAGCCTGCGCAGCGGGTCTACCTGGGGCCGAGCCGAGCTCGGGGTGTTGATGAAGCTAACCAGACCTCTCCCCCACAGGCGAGCCTTCGGACCTGCCAGCTAGATGAGAGCCTGCGCAGCGGGTCTACCTGGGGCCAAGCCGAGCTCGGGGTGTTGATGAAGCTAACCAGACCTATCCCCCACAGGCGAGCCTTCGGACCTGCCAGCTAGATGAGAGCCTGTGCAGCGGGTCTACCTGGGGCCGAGTCGAGCTCGGGGTGTTGATGAATCTTTCCAAACCTCTCCCCCACAGGCGAGCCTTCGGACCTGCCAGCTAGATGAGAGCCTGCGCAGCGGGTCTACCTGGGGCCGAGCCGAGCTCGGGGTGTTGATGAAGCTAACCAGACCTCTCCCCCATAGGCGAGCCTTCGGACCTGCCATCTAGATTAGAGCCTGCGCAGCGGGTCTACCTGGGGCCGAGCCGAGCTCGGGGTGTTGATGAAGCTAACCAGACCTCTCCCCCACAGGCGAGCCTTCGGACCTGCCAGCTAGATGAGAGCCTACGCAACGGGTCTACCTGGGGCCGAGCCGAGCTCGGGGTGTTGATGAAGCTAACCAGACCTCTCCCCCACAGGCGGGCCTTCGAACCTGCCAGCTAGATGAGAGCCTGCGCAGCGGGTCTACCTGGGGCCGAGCCGAGCTCGGGGTGTTGGTGAATCTTCTTTCAACCGGGCCTATTTTATCATTAAGACGAGAAGACATAGCCGGTTAAAACGAAAGGCATTGTGGTTATATTCTTGGAGATAGTCAATATTTCGAAATGAATTTATTGAAATGACAATAGTTATTTACAACATTACAATCCTTCTTTCCCCTCACGGGTAGAAGCGTTTTAGATCATCACCGCTCCAAGTATGGCTCAAGGTTTTTCCCTCCACATCCTGGAGGTAGTAACCTCCATTGACCAGAGCCTTCTCTATTATGTACGGCCCTTCCCAGCTAGGGTTGAGCTTGCCAACTGGGGCCGATCTTCCTGCTGCGTCGACCTTCTTCAGCACAAGGTCCCCTTCAGCGAATTGCTTGACCCGAATGTGCTTATCGAAGTACATGGCCATCCACCGCTTTATCTCCTCTTGCCTGATGGCAGCGACGTCCCGTAGCTCTTCCGTCATGTCCAGCGAGAGGCGCAACCCCTCCTCGTTCTCCAGCCTCCAAGCTTCACTTCCTTCACCTGCGGCCGCGACCCGCGGAGACCGAACCTCGAACTCCACCGGGAGGACTGCCTCGCACCCATGAGAGAGCTTGAAGGGGGTCTCCCCTGTGGCCGTGTTCGGAGTTGTTCGCAGGGCCCACAGGATGGAAGGGAGTGGCTCCACCCAGTTACCCTTCAGGTTCTCCACCTTCTTTTTGAGCAAGTTGACAATAATCTTGTTTGCCGCTTCTACCTGGCCATTGCTCCGAGGATGATGGACAGAGGCAAACCTGAGGTCAATCCCCGATTGGGCGCAGAAACTGATGAATTCTTCGCTGGCAAACTGGGGACCGTTGTCCGTCACTATTGCTTGGGGTAACCCATGCCTGCAGATGATTTCCCCCCAAATGAAGTTCCTGACGACCTGAGAGGTAACCTTGGCTAGAGCTTTGACCTCCAGCCACTTCGAGAAGTAATCGATCATGACGAGGAGGAACCTACTTTGCCCGCTAGCTGGAGGAAAAGGCCCGACTAGATCCATCCCCCAAATAGCGAAGGGCCACGGCGCTATGACGCTTCGGAGCCTTTGGGCGGGTAGGAGCTGGAGGGGAGCGTGTACTTGACATTTTTGACATCTCTTTGCAAACTCAACTGTATCTTTTCTCAAGGTCTGCCAGAAATACCCTTGTCTTATCACCCTTGCCTCCAACATTCTGCCCCCTGAGTGGCTGCCGCATTCTCCCGAATGCACCTCTTCCAGGATCCTCGGGACCTCTTCCTCGGTCACACACCTCGCGAGGAGCCCTGACAACATCTTTCGATGTAAGCCTCCATCCATCATCATGTAGTGGGCTGCCTTTCGCCTAAAGCTCTTCGCGTCCCTGATCCCCTCAGGTAGCTCGCCTGAGGTGAGGAATGCCGCCAATGGGTCCACCCATGAGGATCGTCGACCCACCTCCATTAGCTCTCCTTCCTCAATCGCCGGTCAGAAAAGTTCAGTTAGGGTTCCTCCTCCCCGAGGTCCGAGCTTCGCCAACCGGTCCGCTGCCATGCTTTCCTCCCTGGGAACATGTTGAATAGAAAAAGAACGGAAACCTCCGATGATAGTCCTTACCTTGGATAGATATCTCGCGAGGGTGGGCTCCCGAGCCTCAAACTCCCCACGGATTTGTGACGCAACTACCATCGAGTCGGTGAAGGCCTCCACATCCCGAATTTCCAGCTCCTTGGCCAACCGAAGACCGGCTATCACGGCCTCATATTCCGCTTGATTATTGGTCACAGGGAAGTGGAAGGCCACCGCCTGTTCTATGGTAACCCCTTGAGGGCTTACCAACACCACACCTCCTCCCAGGGAGTGCCTTCCTGAAGCCCCATTGACGATCATTCTCCATGCTTCCTGCGACCTCGACTCTTCTTCCTCGGCCTCGGTGACATAATCCGCTAGAAAGTCCGCCACGGCCTGGGCTTTGATGGAGAGCCTTGGAACAAAAGAAATGTCGAACTCGCTGAACTCGATGGACCACTTTTCCAACCTTCCCGAATGCTCCACCCCCTCGAAGACCTTGCGAAGAGGATGATCGGTCACAACCTTAATCGAATGCGCTTGGAAATATGGACGGAGCTTCCTTGCCGAAACGACCAAGGCATAAGCCAGCTTCTCCAGGATGGGGTAGCGGAGCTCCGCCTTTTTCAAGATTCGGCTCACATAGTAGACGGGTAGCTGCTTCTTCCCCTCTTCCCTAACCAAGACTGAGCTCACCGCTTCTACCCCCACCCCGAGATACAAGGCCAGGTCTTCTCCCTCCTTGGGACTTTGGAGTAGCGGAGCCCAGGAGAGTTGCCTCTTCAGTCCTTGGAAGGCCTCTTCGCATTCAATCGTCCATTCAAACACTTGATTACCACGGAGCACCTTAAAAAGGAGGAGCACCCATCTCCGGACCGAGAGAGGAACCTGCTTAGCCCGGCCAGCTTCCGGTTAAGCGCTGGACCTCCTTGGCATTGCGAGGTGACTCCAAGTCCAAGACGGCCTTTACCTTGTCTGGGTTAGGTTCTACCCCTGCCGGGGTCAGGAGGTGTCCAAGGAATTTCCCGCGACTGGCCCCGAAGACACACTTCAAGGGATTCAACCTCATCTTGAATCTCCGTAGGGTGGCAAATGTCTCTTCCAAGTCCCGTAGGTGGGACTCCAGGCATTTGCTTTTTACCATCAGGTCGTCGACGTAGACCTCTAGATTCTTCCCCCTTTGATCTCGAAAGACTCGATCCATCATGCGTTGGTACGTTGCCCCTGCATTTTTCAACCCAAAGGGCATCATCTTGTAGCTGAAGCATCCCTCTCTTGTGATGAAGGAAACATCCTTGACATCGGGAGGGTGCATCCGAATCTGATGGTAACCTGAAAAAGCATCTAAAAAACTCATAAGAGAAAAACCGACGGCTGAGTCAACCAGCGCGTCGATCCGAGGCAGGGGGTAGCAATCCTTAGGACATGATTTATTTAACAAGGAAAAGTCAATACACATGCGCCATTTTCCTCCCCCCTTTTTTACCATTACCACATTGGAGACCCAGCCTGGATACTGGATCTCCGAGATGAAGCCCGCCTCCAAGAGCTTCTTGACCTCTTCCCGGATCGGCTCCTCCAGCTTGGTGGCGATGGCCCTCATCTTCTGGCGTATGGGGCGAGTCTTGGGGTCCAGGTTCAGGCGATGACAAGCCACGTCTGCATCGATGCCCGACATGTCTGCCGCGCTCCAGGCGAAGATGTCGACGTTGCTTTGGATGCAGGCTCGCATCCGCTCCTGATCCTCGAGGCTTAAGCCTCCGCTGACCCGCACCCTTTGTACTTGCCCTGCCCTGGTGTGCACCTCCATCTCTATCACCTCTTCGGCCGGCTCCAGTCCCATCCGCTCCCAACCTGCCCTTGCCTCCTCTGGCTCAAGCTCTTCTTCCCCAACCTCGTCAACCTCCATTGCTTCCGTCGGACTCGTCTCCTCTTCCCCGACACCCCCTTCCTGCTCAGCCATCTCCCTCTCCAGCTCTTCCGCCTATGGCAACCATGACACGGTGTTGACCTCCGTCACGTAGTACTGCCTTGCCACCTTTGGGTCCCCCCTGATCCTAACATGCACCCCTCCATTGTTGAACTTGAGGCATTGATGGAACGAGGAGGGTACGCAGCGAAAGGTGCTGATGAGGGGACGTCCAAAGATGGCATTGTAACTACTTGGGGCGTCCACGATCACGAACCTGCAGTTCCGTGAGACGCCCCCAAGCCTTACATGCAGGCCTACTCCCCCTTCTACTTCTTTTCTCTCCCCAAAGAAGCCGAAAAGCGGTCCATCGGAAGCTAGGACCCTTTTTCCTTCCACCCTCATCTCGTCAAAGGCCTTCTTGAAAATCACGTTCACCAAGCTCCCGTTATCTACCAATATCCGGGTGACGGTGAAGTTCTCCACCGCTGTCTGGATCACTAACGCGTCACAGAACGGATCCTCATAGTCTGGCATATCTGCGGATGAGAAGATGATCTTTTCTTCTGGGGGGGGGGGGGGGGGGCTAAGGAGGTCGAGGTGACCCCTCTGCGGAACATGGTTTGCAGGCTCCCCTTGCGGGTTGCCTCGATTCCTACTCCCCCATGGATCACTCCGATCCCCCCTCGGGTCCCCACGTCGACCCTGTCTTCACATCTGTCCTCAACCTCTTCTCGCTGCACCTCCATGATCCTTGCAGGCGGATCTTGCCTCCCAACACCTCCGGCCTCCCTTATCTCCAGAAACTCCGGGCAGGTGGCCGTTGCGTGGCCCTCCTCCTGATGGAAGTCATAATAGGGCAACGCCACCCTGCCCCCTCTTCCTACTCCTCCTCCCCTTCTTCCGGCTCCCCGAATTCTTCTTCCTCTTCCTCTTCCCACCTCCATGGCCTCCTGCGGTGGTGGGAAGTGACCCCTCGGTCCCTGCCTCCATCCTCCTTGCTCCAACCTTCTTGGTTCCCGGTAGATGTCTCTTCCTTGAGGACCTCCTTGGCCCTGGGGGCGACCTTCCTGTGGCCTCCAACCCAATCGGTTGTTTGGCTCCCTGGCCCCCCCATGCTGCTGCCCCTGCCCCCGGGGTTCTTCTCTTCTCCTCTCCTCTCTTTGCTCCCTCTGATCTCTCAACTCCCTCTGCCTTCCTGCCGCCGGCTCCTTCACATCGTCCTCGGCCAACCTGGCCAACTTTCTCGCAAACGCCGGGTTTGCCCTCTCAAAGTCTATCTCCTTAGCCGCCCTCTCCATGAGCTCCTCAAAAGAGAGGGGGGGGGCATTCTCTTCAACTCCATGCTGAAAAACCCTGGCCTCAGCCCTAGGGTGAAGGCAAGCATCAGCGCATACCCCGGGACCTCCTGGACCAGGAGAATCTCCTCTTGGAACCGGTCAACATAATGACCCAACGTCTCCTCCGGCCCTTGCCTCACTGCAAACAGGCATTCAGCCTCCTTCTTCCGCTTCTTTGAAGTCGAGAACCTCAACAAGAAACCCCTGCGCAGATCTTCAAAACTATAGATGGAGCTTGCCGGCAATTGGTGGAACTAATCCCTGGCCTTTTCCTTCAAAGTGATGGCAAAAAGCCTACACTTAAAAGCATCCGACATTTGCCTGATCGACACAACGTCTTCGAACCACTGCGCATGCTGAATCGGGTCATCCTTCCCGGTGTAGTAGGTCATATCCGGCTCCCGGAACCCCTCCGGTACTGGAGCCGAGACGATGAGTTCACTAAAAGGGGTCTCGCCCCCTGTCTGGCGAGAGGGTACGTCTCACGACCTTGGCTGGCTGGACCGATCCGCGAGACCGTGCCCGGGGAAGAGCTCCCGCACTGTCGCCTCCCTCTCGCCCAGATCCGCCGGAACCTCCTTTCCGGGACGCTGGCCTGGGAAAAGCTCTCGCGCCGCCACATCCCTCTCGCCTGCCTCCACCGAGACTTCCTTCTCGGGGCGCTGACTTGGAGCATTCTCGCCTAACAGCGGAACCACCTCCACAGGAACCTGTGGCGTCTCCCACTCGTTCCTTGCCGAGAAAGCCAGGCTGATCGTCTGCATGACTTCTCGCCTAAAGTCCTCAAACATCTTCTTCGTCGCCTCGTCCACCCGGGTGGGGGATCCTCCTGCGCCAGATCCTTCACCTTCGCCTCCTGCCATGGGACTTAACTCAAGATTTTCTTGCGCCAACTACTTCCACGCTCACCGCACCAGAACTATTGAAGCCAGAATTGACCTCAACGAATGTTCACGAACCAAAGCGTAGCCAATGCCTACTTCTCCCAAATCTCGACCCCTGACTGGCTGCTAAGGTCCTAAGACTGACCCAAAGCCTCAGCTGGGAGGTCCCACCTCACACCCGGAAGATCTCTGAGAGCTTCCCCTCCAAAGCCAAATGCCGGGCTGAGGAGCTCTTCGGAAAGCACTAGAGTCGGAGAATAATCCAAAAGTCCCCTTTCCAAAGAGCCCCTATGAGTCTTTTTATAGTCTCCTCTTGACCTGAAAATACTGAAGTACCCCTGATGGGTCTGCCAATAGCCGAATCCCGCTGTCATCCCCGGGGCACCAGGGTAATTTTACCTGCGAATAATGAAATAATGAAATAGCCCTTTTGGACGCGGGACCCTACCACGTGGGCCCACTTGGCGAGAACCCCGGACGAGAAGGCTCTCGCTAAAAACCGACTGGGCTTACTTCGGCGAGAGCTCCTGTCAAGAAGGTTCTCTCCCCGGATGGTCTTGATGCCATTGCGGCTAAAGGCTCACTTAATGCCTTCTCGCCTGCCCCGGGCGGGAGCTACCATAGTCGAACCGCCTGCTTTGGCTAGGTCAACTATCTGCTCTAATAGGTCGTCGATCAGTCTTTGGCTGGTAGCTCGGCGATCTGCCTTGGCTTCACCAGTTCTCGCTTGCTCTTGGGCGGGAGCTCCATCAAGGCGGGAGCTCATCTGGTCTGGAACCCGAAGCCTGGCGCGGCGCGAACGGTTTTGCCCAACGCCAGGCGGGAGCCCTTAAAGACGAGAACTCTATAAGTTTGTCTTAGGGTTAACCTAAGGCTAGCCCAATCCTGACCACTGACCCCTTGGGGTTCCACCCAGCGAATATGGGGTTATACAGTCGAGATTGCTAAAATGTCTCGACACCTTCTAAGAATACTTAAGTAATAAAGTGTCGAGACACTTTGGACATCTCGACACTTATGTTTCTGAAGATGTGCAGAGTCAACACAAAAGTGTCAAGACATGTCAGAAATGTCACATCAGCTATAGTATCGTGATATCTCATCAGAAACTGTTTGAAGAAAGAATTGAAGTATGATGACATAATGATGATGCCATCAATCAGAATCCAACTACCTGTGAAGACTATAAATAGAGGGGTTGTCTACACAGAAAAGAATGATCAGAAAGAAAAGCGAAAAACACAATCAGTAATTCTACAGTCAATTTAACTCAAGGGGAGGACGATAATCCTAAGAAAAAGAAGGAAGCCGAAGGTCTTCAAGAAAATCTACAGATCTTTTCGACAAGATTGATCAGTGGATTAAGGTGGATTTGTTCTATAAATTCTTCAAGTAAATCAAGCCGATCATTAACAAGAAGATTGCAGATCTAGAGAAGTATCTTTTCATCTAGTCAATTCATCAAGAATTAATTCATTGCTGCTGAATTGAAGAATCTATTTTATCAGATAAGTCAGATTACAAAATTGCTATTATCTAAAGATTACTTTTCTCATTTTACACTTTATTTTATAAGATCTATTTTAGATCTAAGTGGGTAGGAGATTAATTCTCTAAGTTGTAAGCCTAATTTTATAAAGGCTGAGTTAGGGTTCTTGAGGGACCTGAGGTAGGTGATTTATGTGGGATCACTGAGGTGTAAGCCTATGTTATAAAGGCTGAGGTATGGTTCTTGAGAGACCTAAGGTAGGAGATTGAGTGAATCTCTTAGGTAGGACATGTTAGTCTAAGTGTAGGTTTCTTAACAGAAACTGAGACTGTAAGATCTTTTGATCTGAGTTGAAGAGGAGGAGATATAACCTTATCTAGCACATTGCTAGTAAGGAAGAAGGGGGAAGTGGATGTACCCTAAATAGGGGAACCACTATAAAATTGCTGTGTACTCTGTGGATTGCTTGTGTTTGTGCTGTGTTCTGAGAATTGTTTGTGTTGTGATCTAGTAAAAGTATATTTTCAAACATCTATTGAATAGTTAATCTAATTGACAAAGAATTTTAAGGACACCTATTCACCATCCCCCCTCTAGGTGATTAACTATCCATAGATTTATCTTTCAAGTGGTATCAGAGGGAGGTTATTTAAAGAAAGACCTAATAATCTGAAAAAGATCCTAAGGGTGGTTGAAAAATATCAAATCTAATGGCTTCTGAATCTCATAGAGAACTCAGCTATATGAAGCTTCCAATATGTACTAAGGATAACTTTGCTATTTGGAAGCAAAAGATGAGATTATTTATGGAGGCATCAGATCCAAGAATCTTTATCAGAGTACAAGAAGGACCATATATACCCATGAAAGTATCTGTCTTAGACGCTAATGTGCAAACCCCTAAGAAATTTTCTAAAATGACAAAGGATGAGGTGGTTCTTGTCACCATGGATAAAAGAGCACATAATATAATTGTCAGTGCAATAAATAATTCAACCTTCCAGAACTTAGTGCATTGTAAGAAATCCAAGGAGATGTGGGACACTCTTATAGTCTATATGGAAGGCAAAGAAGAAGTCAGAGATGACAGAAAGTCTCTGCTCAACCAGCAGTATGAGGCATTCAAACAAGGGAAGACTGACTCTATAGAACTATATTACGAAAAGTTCTTTAGAATTATTAATGACTTAGAATTGTTAATGACTTAAAGAATTATGGCAGAGAGTTCTCAAACTATGAGTTAAATGACAAGTTTCTAAGATCCCTAAATAAAGAATGTGACATAATGATTTGTGCAGTAAGAGAGATGGGGATTCTGAAGAACATGTTACCTCAGTACTTGTATGGAAAGTTGTTGTCACATGAGCTTTAGTTAAATTATAGAAAAGCTGAAGATGAAGCTGCCAGAAGTTCAAATCAAAACAGATATGTAGCTTTCAAAGCTCACTCATCAAAGAATACTGGAAGAGAAATTCCATCATCACCAAGAAGGGATGAAGATACAGTTAGCACTGGGACTAATTCTTCATCAGAAGAATTGTCAGATGGAGAATTGGCAATCTTCACCAGACAATTCAAGAAGATGATGAGAAGAAGGAAGCAATGGAACAAGAAGAAATCTTCTGAGCCAAGTTCCAGCAAAAGCAAAGACAAATACAGAAACAAATCTATGGTCAGGTATGATACAAACTAGAATAAAAAAATTAAGACTGATATTGTTTGTTATTACTGTAACAGACCTGTACATATCCTAGCTGACTGCCCAGTAAAAAGAAAGGAGAACAGGAAGTTCAAGGAGAAGAAGTTCTATAAAGACAAGAATTCAACTGAATCAGAAGAAGAAAATGCACACATTGGACTGTTCTCTTATGAAGAGGAATTCATCAGAGATGCCATATACAAGGGCAATAACTCCACAACTTCATCACACTATGGTGATTCTGAAGATGATGTGGAGGTTAACCTGATGGCACTATCTAATGATCCAGAAATAGATACTAAGGTAATCTATGATAACTCAATTTGTTCTAAAACTTTTGTTTATGAGACTGGGGATGAGTCAGACTCATGTAACTCAAATTTTGAGTCACATAAGTCCAACTCTGAGACTGAACTGCAACAACTCATAGACAAATTTGGAAAACTGTCGGAGGCTCTTGTATAAAGTAAAAAGCTTGTCAAAGAACAAGCCATTGAGATTGCATCAAAAAAAGGTCTTAAGTACCATCATGAGATGGCTACTCAGAAGATTGGTCTTCAAAGTTCAAAGTTGGCTAAGCTAACTAAGATCATTGATGATCAAATCATGTTAATAAAACAAAAGGATGCAACTATTCAGGAGTTAGAACTTGTTGAAGTTGGTGACCGGGCGGTCTGGCAGTCTGTCTTGGCGGGTTGAAGACTGCGCGGTCTGGCGGTTTCCCTTCAACGGTTTGGTTGCTGGGCTGTTGCTATCCTGAGTCTGAGCGGTCTAGCGGTTTTTCGTATGCGACTTGGAGACTGGGCGGTCTAGCGGTCTCCCATGATGACTTCTCTCTCTCTGGTGATAGCCGTGCAGTTAGCCCTTCTCATCTAACCGCACGGCTTGTGCGGTTTGTTTTTTGTATAGTCGCTTCGTCTTGTAATTTTTTTAGTCCCACATCTCTAGTTTGTATTCTCTTCCTTCTCCTCCATTCTATAAAAGAGAGGTCATACCTTTGTAATAGACACATTTTTTGGATAATAAAATTTCTATTAATCCACTTCCAATTTATTCTTGTTCGTTTTTAACATGGTATCAGAGGACTCGATCTTTTCCGCCTGATTCGGTTCCTCTTTCTGTCCGTGCGGCTTGTTCTTCTCTGGTTGTCTGTTCGCGCAGTCTCTTTTCTCTTCTTCTTATTGCTTCCCTCTGTGTGCGCGGCCTCTTTGTGCGACCTCTGTTCTACTCGCATGCTGTGTTTGTTTTCTCGCGAACTCCTTTCTGTTCGCGCGGTCTTCTCTTCCTTTTGTTCGCGCAGGCTGCTTTCTAGCCGCTCGACTTCTTTCCCTCTACTTGGTTCTGCGGCTTTGTCGCGCTTTTTCTTGCCGCTGGTGTCTAACACCATGACTGCTGTATCTCTCTTTCTCTTAGCCACTGTGTTTTCTCCTGTTCGCGCGGCTTGTTTCCTAACCGCGTGGCTTCCTTATTTTTATCCAATGGCTCTTTCTGATGCTTCTACTGCCACCACTCCTATTGCCAATCCGCCTCTGCCTCTTCCTCCTACTCCTTTCGGGAACCTTGGCATCGTTTCCAAGCTTGTCAGCTCCAACTACCAGGATTGGAGTGTCTCCTTCACCTTTCTCCTTCGCTCGCAATGCAAACGCCACCATCTCGTTGATGACCCTCCTCCTCCTCCCACTTCCCCTCTATTTGATGACTGGTATGCGAGTGATGCGCTTGTGCGTACTTTGCTCGCTAATAACCTATCTGATGAATGACTTCCCGTCATCCGTCATGATGAGACGGTCAAAGCATCTTGGCTTCATCTTGCTTCTCTGCACTCCAAGGGGGCTCAGACGTCCTGCATCTATACGTTATATGCGGACCTCTTTGCCAATCCTACCTTGTCTCCTGCTGCTGCCTACCAACAGGTTCAGGCTCTCGGGGCTGAGATTCTTAAGAATCGCCCCTTTTTTGCGGATTTGTCTCAACAACACAAGAACTTCCAGGAGCTTCTGGTTGTGTGCTATCTTCTGTGCCTTCCTGATACTTATAATATGATACGCCAACAAATTCTGGGTGAGGTGGAATATCTTACCTTAGATGTCACCGCTGCCCGCATCGCCGCTGTCACCTCTCTCCTTCAGCGCCCTCTTCTGCCCGCTCCTCCTCCACCGGACAACTACGCTCACCAAACTCAGCGGAGTGTCTCTAGTAGCCGCAGTCACTAGTCCGGAGGACGTGCTCCTTCCCGCTACCTCTGCTCTCACTGTGGTCACACTGGCCATACTGTGGATCGTTGCTAGATGAAGCATCCCCATCTTCGCACCTTAGGTGACTCTTCCGCCTCCTTTTCCAAGATGTCTGCCTCCGTGGTCACATCATCAGGTAGTGCCCACGTAGTGACTCAAGGTAAATGGCTTATCGACTTTGGTGCAACTAATCACTTGATGGGCAATCCTCAGTACTTCTCTCTCCTCGAACAGAATGATCGGTTTCCCCCGGTCCTCATTGCAGATGGTTCTCCCTCCCCGATTCATAGGTCAGGAGTGGTTCATGTTACTCCATCTTTTTTCCTAGAGGACACTCTCTATGTGCCCAAGTTTCCGTGTAATTTATTGTCGGTTGCCTCTTTATGCAAGCAGCTTCAGTTCTCTGTGACGTTTACTCCAACTTCTTGTTCTTTTCAGGATCCGAGCTCCCAACGGACGATTGCTACTGGGACTGAGAGCGACGACCTCTACTTCCTCAACAATGTTTCCGCCTTGTCCTCCTTCTCCTCTTCTTGTACGATCTTCTCCAGTGGCATCTCCTCCTCGGTCATCCTCCTCCACAGTTTCTATATCAGCTTCTGCCCCACCTCCCTCCTTCCAGTACTCCTCTCAACTGCGATGCTTGGCAAGCATCACCATTCCTCCTTTCCGCCGAAGTAAGGTCGAGATTCTACCCGTCCGTTTGATCTAGTCTACTCTGATGTCTGGGACCTGCTCCTACCCTCACCATTGGTCGGGATAGTTCTTATTTTGTTAAATTTATTGATGATTTTTCTAGATATACTTGGGTGTATCTCTTACGAGATCGCTCTGAACTTTTTGATGTATGACTCTCTTTTTATCAATTAATTAAAACTCAATTTGGTGTTTGTATTAAAACCTTTCTCTCAGATAATGCTAAAAAATATTTGAGTCGTGCGTTTACCTCTTTATGTGTGCAACATGACATTATTCATCAGACAAGTTGTGTTTATACCTCCTAGCAAAATGGGGTGGCAGAATGCAAAAACCGTCACCTCCTCGATGTCGCTCGCACCTTGATGACCCAGATGCATGTTCCTCGCTCCTATTGGGGCTATGCTGTTCTCCTTGCCTGCTACCTCATCAATCACATTCCCTCCACGGTCCTCCACGGGCATACCCAATTCTCCATTCTGTATCCGGGCAAGGAGCCTTTTCCTCTCCCTCTCCGCATTTTTGGGTGCACTGCCTTTGTGCATGCTCCATCTGCCACCCGTGATAAGCTCTCCCCTCGCTCCACCAAATGAGTCTTTCTGGGGTAATCCACCACTCAGAAAGGCTATTGTTTCTTTGACCCCGTTCTTCATAAGCAGTTCATCTTCGCTGACGTCACCTTCTTTGAGAATGCCTCCTACTTCTCGGATGACTCCTCTCTTCTTCCTCCGACTTCTGATACTTCTGTTGTCCCCTTCGTCCCCTTGTCTCCTACTGAGGTCTCACCTCCTACACCATCTCCATCCACTCCTCTCCCACCACCTATCTCTCCCTCTTCTCCGCCACCGTCTCCCTCCTCTCCGATGTCGTCGCCCTCTACTCCCGGGTCAGCTCTCTTCGCCACGAATGCTCTGAATGCCGAGGGACCCGCGGACCTGGATCTTCCTATTGCTCTACGTAAAGGGGTGCAGACGTGTACCGTGCACCCCCTTGCTACTATTGTTTTATATGATCGTCTTACCTCTTCTCGTAGGGCCTTTGCACTAACTATCTCTGCCACTGCCACACCCCGTTCCTACCAGGAGGCTCTTGCTATTCCTTATTTGAAGACGGCCATGGATGTGGAAATGACAACCCTCACTGAGCGGGGTACCTGGACTCTTGTTGCTCCTCCCTTCGACATAGATGTTGTAGGCTACCGCTGGGTCTTTGTGGTCAAATTTGGCCCAGACGGCCATATGGATCGTTATAAGACTCGCCTTATTGCTAAGGGCTTTACTTAGACCTATGGAATTGATTACTTTTACACCTTCTCTCCCGTGGCTCGTCTCAGCACTATCCGGGTTCTACTCTCTGTGGCGGTCAATAGAGATTGGCCTATTTCCCAGCTAGATGTCAAGAATGCCTTCATTTATGGTGATCTTCAGGAGGCCGTCTACATGGAGCAACCTCCTGGGTATGTTGCTCAGGGGGAGACACGAGTATGCCGGCTGAAGAAGGCAATCTATGGCCTTAAGCAGAGCCCTCGAGCTTGGTTTGAAAAGTTCAGCGACATCGTGGCGGCCGTGAATTTTGCGCGAAGCTCTGCCGATCACTCGCTATTCATTCGCAAAACCTCCTCGGGACTGGTGGTTTTTGTTGTGTACGTCGATGATATTCTTCCCACTGGCAATGACCAGGAAGGGATAGCCTTGACAAAGCGGCATCTTCGTCAACATCTGGTCACAAAAGATATGGGCCCTCCGAAGTACTTTCTGGGGATCGAAATCTCTCAGAAGCCCAACTCCTTAGTCCTCTCCCAACGTAAGTATGCTCTTGATCTATTAAAAGAGGCAGGGTTGACTGGAGCAAAACCTGCCCGATGCCTCATGGCAACTGGAGAAGACAAAACCTGGACAGATGATTCGCCTCCTCTTTCAGATATTACGTGATACAGGTGTTTGGTTGGTAAGCTCATATATCTCACAGTGACCAGGCCCGACATTTCCTATGTGGTGGGTAAGGTGAGCCAATTCATGCAAGCTCCTAGGGAGTGCCATCTACAGTCCGTCTTGCGAATCTTGGAGTATGTCAAAGCAGCGTCTGGGAAAGGATTACTCTTTTAGAAGAATGATCATCTAAGGGTTGAATAATACTCAGATGGGAGTTATGCCGATGACAAAGGGGATCGCAAGTCCACCTCAGGTTTTTGCACCTTTGTTAGGGAAAATCTGGTGAGCTGGAAGAGCAAGAAGCAGTCTGTTGTTTCTAGGTCTAGTGCAGAATCGGAGTATCGCAGTATGGCGTCGACCACTTGTGAGTTAAAGTGGTTACGGGCTCTCATGCTGGATTTAGGAGAGGTCTACAACCATCTTCTACCTATGTTCTGTGATAGCAAGGCTGTCATATACATCTCCAAAAATCATGTCTTCCATGAAAGAACCAATCACATTGAGGTCGACTGTCCTTTAATTCGTGAAGAGATTTTGAAGGAACAAATTTAAACTCCCTTTGTCACATCTGATAAAGAGCTGGCTGACATCTTCACCAGGCCAGTATCCGCCTCATTTCTTCATATTTGCAACAAGCTGGATATGATCGATATATATGCTCTAGCTTGAGGGGGAGTGTTGAAGTTGGTGACCGGGCGGTCTGGCGGTCTGTCTTGGCAGGTTGAAGACTGCGCGGTCCGACGGTTTCCCTTCAGCGGTTTGGTTGCTGGGCTGTTGCTGTCTAGAGTCTGAGCAGTCTAGCGGTTTGTCGCAGGCAACTTAGAGACTGGGCGGTCTAGCGGTCTCCCATGGCGAATTCTCTCTCTCTCTGGTGGTAGCCGTGTGGTTAGCCCTTCTAATCTAACCGCCCGGCTTGTGCGGTTTGTTTTCTGTATAGTCGCTTAGTCCTGTACTTTTTTAGTCCCACATCTCTAGTTTGTATTATCTTCCTTCTCCTCTATTCTATAAAAGGGAGGCCATACCTTTGTAATAGACACATTTTTTGGATAATAAAATTTCTGTTAATCTACTTCCGGTTTGTTCTTGTTCGTTTTTAACAGAACTCAAACTCCTGAATGAAAAAATAATTGTTCAGCAGTTTTCTAAACCTAAAACTGTGCTCCCCATTATAGATACCTCTCAGGAACTCCTGGAAGTGGACTAGGTTATGTTAAACCTAAGAGAAGAAGAGGCAAAAAGATGACAGGACAAAAGGGTCCAGTCATGCCACAACCTATATTTCAGACTAAGGGAAAAGAAATCCAAAAGTCTGGACCAGTTGGAACAAAATCATATGTGAATAGGAAAGCTATTCCTAATATACTTGCTCCAAAAAGGACTGTTATGACTGAGAGACAAACTATCATTATGCTCCCAGTCACAATACAACTGTCAAGTTTGCTGATTCCTATCCTAAGGAATGTCAGCATAAAGTTCCTTCTGTTCCTCCAAAGAGGAGATACAACAGATATGAATGTTGGTGTTGTGGAAAAATTGGACACTTTGCTCTAGACTGTTGGTTCAATTACACTGTGTCTCATGGGCAGAAAGTATATCCAGTTAAAAAAATTCAGGTGGTCTCAATGGAGCCACAACTAACAAGCACCTAGAACCCAAGACAATTTGTGTTCATAAGGAAAAAAAATTCTTATTTTGTAGGTATGTCCAAGTACCAGAGATAGGCATATTTGGTACTTGGATAATGGATGTTCCAGACAAATGACTGGAATAAAGAGCAACTTGAGGGAATTTATTCCAGTAAAGAATGGAACAAAGGTGATCTTTGGTGGAGATGGCAAAGGGATTACCAGAGGTTATGGTAAGATCTCAAATGGCTTAGTCACTTTCACTAAAGTAGCTTATGTGGAAGGGTTGCAACACAACCTTATAAGCATAAGCCAACTTTGTGATCTTGGCTATGACATTTCATTCTACAAGGATGAGTGCCTCATAAAGAAGTCAAGTGACCAAGAGGTCATCTTGATAGGCACTAGGTGTGAGAATGTGTATTGCTTAAATTTTCTTTGTCTAAAGTCAGACTCACCCATATGTCTAGTTGCAAATGAGAAAGCCTCACACTATGTTAAATGACACAAGAGGCTAGCTCATTTGAAATATAAGGCCATAGGCAAGATTTTCATTAAAGAGCTAGTTAGGAATGGTCCTAACATTAAATGCTCTAAGGAGAGCATTTGCTCTGCATGCCAAAAAGGCAAGCAGACCTAAGCTTCATTCAAAAGTATTGAAACCAATGACTCAATGAGGTGTTTATACCTCTTTCATATGGACTTGTTTGGTCCTATGCTAGTTCATAGTCTAGGAAGGAAAGTCTATACTTTTGTTATTATTGATGATTATTCTAGATTTACTTGGGTTTTCTTTCTAAGAAAAAAAGTCTGAAACTCATTATGTCTTCAAGACATTTGTCAAACAAATATAAAATGAATTGAACAGTTCTGTGGTCAGAATCAGAAGTGATCATGGAACTGAATTTCAATCTGAATGCTTGACAAATTTTTATGAAGAACTTTGCATTCAGCAAGAATTTTCCACTCCAAGAACACCCAAAAAATGGAATTGCTGAGAGAAAGAACGAACTCTCATTGAAGCTGGAAGAACCATGTTGAGTGATTCTTCTCTCCCAGAATATTTCTGGGCTAAAGCTATTAACACAGCATGTCATGTTCATAATAGAGCTTCAATCAACAAAAGGCTGAATAAGACTCCTTATGAACTAATGAAGGGCAGAAAACCAAATTTGGCCTACTTCAGAATCTTTGACTGTAGATGTTTTGTCCTAGATAATGGGAAAACATACATAACTAAATTTACTGAGAAGTCCTATGAAGGCATATTTGTTGGTTATAGTACCACAGTAAGGCCTATAGGGTATACAACTTGAGGGATCAAGTTATGGAGGATCGATTCATGTTATATTTGATGAAAGTTCTATGTTTTACAATGATAAGTCAGGTACATCAAGCACAATAGGAGAAGACTTGAAGCTAAAAGAGTTTTCAATAAAGGACTTAGTTCCAGCAAAAAAAGATATACAAGATGGAGTCAACATTGTTGAGGAAGAGCTTGCACAGGAATAACCATAAGAAGAAACTCATCAACAAGTTGAAGATGTTCAAAGAGAAGAGGTCACATTACCAATAGCTGTCAGACATCTGAGGGATCATCCAACGGAATTGATCATTGGAGATGCAGCTCATGGTGTGACTATAAGAAGTAGACATCACAATACTGTGATGTACTCAAGTTTCTATCTCAAACAGAACCAAAGAAGTTTGAAGAAGTCAATGTAGATCCATTTTGGATAGGTGCTATGTAAGAAGAATTAAACCAGTTCAAGAGATGTAAAGTCTGGAAGCTAGTTCCCAGACCAGATGACTGTAACATTATAGGAACTAAATGGATATACAAGAACAAACTGGATAAGAATAGTGTTATAGTCAGAAATAAGGGTAGACTGGTTGCAATGGGATATAGACAAGAAGAGGGTATAGACTTTGATCAAACCTTTGCACCAGTGACTAGATTGGAGGCTATTAGACTCTTCCAGGCATATATAGCCTACAAAGGATTCAAAGTTTACTAAATGGATGTGAAGTCAGCCTTCCTTAATGGTAACCTTAAAGAAAGGGTCTATGTTGAGCAACCATCAAGTTTTATTGACTGTACTAAACCTAATCATGTTTATCTATTATTTAGAGCTCTCTAGGGACTAAAACAAAACACAAGGGCTTGGTATGAGACTCTGTCTAAATTCCTTCAAGCGAACAAATTCTCAAGAGAGAAAATAGACAAAACACTATTCCTAAGAGAAGTCAAAGGCAAGATGATCTTAGTACAAATATATATAGATGACATTATATTTGGTTCTACTGATGAGTCTCTTTGCACTAAGTTTGCCAATCTTATGCAAGGTAAGTTTGAGATGAGTAGCATGGGTGAACTCAAGTTTTTTTTGGGCCTCCAAGTTAAGCAAACTATAGATGGACTTTTCATTAATCAGTCTGTAACGTCCCGATTCGCGCTAGGCCCCTTGTGCGTGTTTTTGGTGTCGGGAGAGATGGTGTAGGCTCAAGGAGGTGCATGTGATCAGGTGCGCACTTGCGGGAAATAATAAAATAGGCTGAAAACTTGAGTTGAGCTTGACACGGGTAAGGACATGGGCGTGTAAATACCTGTGTTCAGTGGCATTGAGTGACTATGGTACTAAGGGATTCTGAAATGGCTTTAAGTGGTGTGTCCCGAGAAGAAAACGGGTAGGGAGACGGGCGTGTCCCTACCCGTGTGCCATGGTTTTGAGTGAAATGGAATTGAGTGGTTCACCCCGAGAAGGACACGGGTAGAGACACGGCCGTGTCTCTACCAGTGTGCATCTAGCCAATAAGTGTCACGTGAAGGACACGGGTAGGGACACGGGCGTGTCCCTACCCGTGTGCTTCAAGCCCAGCTCGACGAGTTTCGTCCCGAGAAGGACACGGGTAGAGACACGGCCGTGTCTCTACCCATGTGTATCTAGCCAATAAGTGTCCCGTGAAGGACACGGGTAGGGACACGGACGTGTCCCTACCCGTGTGCTTCAAGCCCAGCTCGACGAGTTTTGCCCCGAGAACCACACGGGTGTTGACATGGGAAGTTTCACGGCCATATCACCTGGACACGGGTACCGACACGGGCGTGTCAGTACCCGTATAGGAGCACGAAATGGCAATCAAACCGTTTCTCCAGAGTAGGACACGGGTAATGACACGACCGTGTCCCTACCCATGTCACTTCTGTCTAAAAGTGAAAAGTGAAACCCTAACCTTTTCATCCTCTTCCCAAGCCCTATTTTTTGGAGAGAAATTCCTGGAGCAAGAGGAACTTCTGGAGCAAGCTTTGGAGGAGGAGAAACGCCATCGCCGTCAAGGAGAACGTAATGTCGCGGTTGAGGATGACAAGATCCATGGTCGATGATGGTGTTACCGCTGGAAATGAGGTGAGCTTCCTAACCCCTCCCTTGGTGCTAGATCTATAGATACTTAGGTGAGATGTCGACTCAAGAGAGTCTAGACATGGGAGATTTCTTTAGGAATGGCCTTGCTAGAACATGTGTTCTAAAGATTAGTCATCTTCAACCTTCCCTTCCTCAAATGATGGTGGGGGTGGCTCCATGAAGAGGAATGGGCTTGAGAGGGAGAATAAGGGTGGAGGAGTTTTTGGTGGCGATTTGGGGAAAATTGCTTGAGGAGGAAGACAAACAGATGTTGTTCATTCCGCTTCAAGATGCATGCAGAATCTGTGTTCTGCACGCAACGACCTTCTTAGCCGTTTTCGGGCAAGAAATGGTCGAATCTGGGTTTTTGACTAAACACGAAAGTTATAGTCACTGAGATTACCTTTCCAATGGGTGGTTACATGCCTTCGGGTGAAGTCTGTAGCCATAGGAATGTCTGATCGAATTAAGGGTTGTAAACTAAGCACACATAATTTGTATTTTGTATGCTGCAGCCTCTGGAGCCGATTTCGTGTAGGTTAGAGCCTGATCTGGGTTGCAGGCTGAACACGAAAGTAGTAGCCTATGGAAAGACCTTTCCATAGAGTGGTTAGTCGCACTCACCGGATTACTGTAGCCACAGGAATCCTCGGTTGAAGTGGCTGTCCAGAATTATTTCTGCACTTAAATTGCTGGGTGATTATAACGTGAACTTGGATTCGATGGAATTAATGTTGCAATCTAATGCGAGATTCGGGTGAACTCTCTTATGATAACCACCATCAAGGGAGGATCCAAAGGGGGGCCCGAGGGACACTAGCACCCCCATTATTTTTCAAAATGGTTAGTGTATTTGAATTCCTCTCGTCGAGGCATTGAATTTTGACTACTTATACGTCAAAAACGGTGGCCAAATGAGGGAGAAACAACTCTGATAAGATTCACACATTCAAAATTTTTTTTTAAGGAAGTTGATGACTGACCTCCCATGTTAAAATTTTTAGTACCCAGTGACGCATTCAAAAAAAATTTATGTGCACCCCCATTATTATTTTTCTGGATCCGCCACTGACCACCGTAGTGATATGAATATTGAAGCTTGTTAATTTGAATTTGTAATATGGGTAGTGACGCAAGCGTAAATTGAACTGGAAATCTTTTGGGGTGACATGTAGATGAATAAGTTATGGCCAAATTTATGTTGTGTTGATAGAATGATGTCTAGTAGTCCAATGCTTAGAGTATCGTCTCCCTATGGGTAGCATTGTGGAAGGTTGTAAGTGCGGCATTGGCCGTCACTAGTCGGAATGGGTTGAGATGAATAAAGTGGATGGTTGGGCTTGACCCTCGTTCTTTCTCCGAGGTTCCTTCCATGCCATGACGTTGTGGAATTGCATGTGGTGTGAGTCGATACGCGATGTCGTAATCCTGGGTTAAGGATAGTGTGGCAGGTCTACGGGCTCGCCTATCATTCCACCGATGGGAGTTGACGGATAGACTTAGGGCGGTTGGGCTTGCCCCTCGTGCTTTCTCCGAGGTACCTTCCGTTCTAAGTGATTGGTTGGACTTGATCCTTGTGCTTTTCCGAGGATCCATCCGTCACACATGACCAGTTCGGGGCTAGAATCTTGGTGCACATCTACCCAGGTGAACCCGCTGGGCGGTAGTACGCATGGGCTCCGCTGTTTTGTGTTCTTAGCGTTGAGGCATATGGGGGCCTAAGTGAAGTAGTGTGAATACCCACTTAGTAGTAGAAATGCCTGTTCTACTATCACCGTCTGGCCACGACGGTTGACGCCTGAGAGTTTAGCTACCTGCTCGAAAAGTGTGAACTACTAGTCTGTGTCGACATAGCAACTGCATGTGCGTGATCATGGGTGTGTCATTGCATTGCATACATAACATTGCAACTCATTATATACACAAGACCCTCATCGTATAAATTTGTATGGGCACTCCTATATGATGAGTTATTTATTATTGAACGATCCTCAACTTATATGCTTATATGGGCATCCATATAAGTTGAGTTACTTTTGATGTAACTCTATATTCATATGTTGTGATAGATGGTAGAACTGATGGAATATCTTATACTCGTGTTGTCACTTGCTTGTTTATACTCCTATTTATTATTTGTTATAATATTATACCTTGTTTATTTCTCCGCCCGGTGCTGAGGAGTCGTCGGGGGAGCGGATGTGAAGCCACTTAGTCTTTATGACTAACGGTTGGTACGTCTTCCTTTTTAGGAGTAAATCCCGCAGGTGGAGCAGCAGGTGATGGAGCCGGTCAGCCAGGCCAGGACGACAGGGTCTAAAGGGACGGTGCCATCGTTACCGTCTGTTGCGGATGTGAGTGATGAGAGTTTTGTTGTAGTCCTTTGGGGCAATTTTGTTGTTATACTTTGATATTATAAAAGCATGTTTTAGCTTCTATTTTGCTATATATTTGGATATATAACTTGTGTGGATTGACTTCTTATATTATTTTGATTGGGTTGGCATGTTGTCTTGATATTGGTTGTAGCCGGCAGAATATGTGACTTGGGGTACAGACAAACCCACGTGTTGGTGCTACCCCAAGGTGGCTGTTCTGGGCATAAAACCCCTCTCGTGTCGTGTCTTGTGTTCCGGGAGGGGGGTCTTACACAGTCTAAGTTCACCAAGGAGATAATCAAGAAGTTTGGCATGAAAAAATCCACTTCCATAAGAACTCCTATGGGGTCCAGTATGTCTTTAGACAAGGATGGTGCTGGCAAGATAGTGGATATCATCTTGTATAGGGGCATAGTTGGATCTCTACTATATCTAATAGCTAGTAGACCAGATATAATGTATGCTACTTGTGTCTGTGCTAGGTATCAAGCTTGCCCTAAAGAATCTCACTATACAACAGTCAAAAGAATATTGAGATATCTAAAGGGCACACCTAATCTTGGCCTATGGTATCTCAGGAATAGTGATTTTGAACTGACAGGCTTTTCAGATGCAGATTATACAAGATGTAAAGAAGACATGAAAAACACATCAGGTTCATGTCAATTCCTTGAAAGAAGGGTGGTGTCATGGAGTAGCAAAAAGCAAACAAGTATAACAATATCCACTGCTGAATCTGAGTACATTTTTGCTGGAAGTTGTTGTGCACAATTACTTCTGATTCAACATCAGTTACAAGATTACAATATTCAGCTAAGTAAAATTCCATTATACTGTAATTCTACTAGAGCTATTTCAATTGCAAACAATCCCGTGTCACATAGTAGAACTAAACATATTGAAATTAGATATCACTTTATTAGGGAGCATGTAGAAAATGAAGATATTATTTTAGAATTTGTTCCAACAAATAAACAAATTGCTTATATTTTCACTAAGCCCATAGAATAAGAGAAATTTAATTTCTTTAAATTTGAACTTGACATGTTGAATCTTGAATAATTTATGCATATATATAAGAAAAACTGATAAAAATAAGAATACAATATAAATGTCAGTAATTAAGTTTATTTACCTAAATATTAAGAATAGACCTTAAAAATGTCAAGTATCAACAAAATGTTGACAAAGTCAAAAGTTGTGTCGAGACACCAGAGAATGTGTCAAAACATCTAAGAAAGTGTCGAGACACCAGAAATTTTTTTGAGTTCTGTCAGTTCTTGTGGCCTCGTATAGCCAATACGAGCGCGTCGGAACTCGTTCCGTAGAATTTCGAGGTCATATGGTGAATATGGCCGTTCCTCGTAAAACGTCGCGAAAATGAGATTTTTGAATATAGAGCTAGAAAACTCTGATTTGAGTTCTCTGTCAGTTCTCATGGCCTCATATAGTCAATACGAGTGCATTGGAACTCGTTCCGTTGAATTTCAAGGTCATATTGTGAATATGTCCGTTCCTAATAAAGCATCACAAAAACGAGATTTTTGGATATAGACCTGGAGAACTCCAATTTGAGTTCTATCAGTTTCTATGAATTCGTATAGTCGATAAGAATGCATCGGAACTCGTTGCATCGTGATTCGAAGTCTAACGATAATTATGAGCGTTTTGACTATTTTTGCGCGCCGCGACGCGCAGATTTTGAAAACTTAGCAAATGAACTCCGATTCAACCCCGGTCAGTGACATTGGATTCGTATGGTCAATACAAAGCAACGGAATTGGTCCCGGTTAGTTTTGATGACAGTTGGTCAATATGTGGTCAAATCAAGCGCATTCGTGCACCAAAAAACGTGCGCACACCAATTATGACACGACACCCCAACTTTGACCCAACCCCCGATGACTTGGACCTATTTTGACTTTGACCCCATGGGGAGACCCACCCGTGGTTTATTTTTGGTCAAACCTTCCCTAAAAAGCCCATTTCTCTCTCCATCCCTCTCTCCTTAACAAGCTCACCATGGGCTCAATATTTTTGCCATAAATGGGTCATGGTGGCTGCCTTGTTAGACAATAAGAGCATCAAAAGCTCAAAGCCTTCTCTCTCCTCCCCTCTCTCTCTTCCTCTCTTTCCATTGGATAAAACCACTTCTTCTCACATGGCTGTTAGCCTAGCCTAGGACCTAGGTGGTACTACCCTCCATTCAGAGGATGCGAGCTATCCTTACAGCTAGGAGAAGCTTGGCCATATCTCCTCCTTGGGATTTTAGTCCCACACTGATAGAAGTAAGAGGGAGGCTCCTCCTCCCCTATAGAATGGACCCCCTTGCCTCAGAAGAATGCACTCCTCTCACCAAGCCCAAACGAGCCCCACCCCCCTCCTAAAGCTCTGCTTCGCCAGAGAAAACTAAGCCGAGCTCTATCGCCACCTCCACCACAATTAATGGCAGATCTCGCCGGAAGCCCCGAAGGCCACGAAATCAGGTGGATAACTTCTCCTCTCCTTCCTCCCTTCTTTCTGGATGATTTACATGCGAGCTCCGGCGGCCGGAGCGCCGCCGCCGTCAACCCCCACCAATCCGATCAAAAACGAAAAAAAGCTCTGGCGGACGGCGGCAGGCCGCCGGACCACCGCCGGAGGGAGCGCCCGACCCCTGGGAGATAGCCGGGGGCAGAGTCATGGCCGGCCAGCGGCGGGGAAGGCTCGTAAGGGGCGGATTCTGTACAGGATGGGTACAGGGAAGAAGATATAAAAATAATATATTTATAATTTTATAGATTTTGATAAAATTATAATAAAAAGCGGTTTTTGATTTTTCTCATGCTAAAATAGAGGGATGATGAAAATTTTTGAACATAAAAATTGTTTTCCTTGATGATGACAATCTACACAAAAATTTTGGGAACTTTTGGAGTTTATTTGATATTTTTAAAGCCTAAATAAGGATTCTTTGGCCAATTTAAATGCCCAAAATTGCTCGGAAAATTTTGGAAAATTTATTAGGCTCTTTATAGGCCCTCTTAAAGGTTGTATCAAAACTTGGAATCTTGGGATAAAAATTGAAGATTTCCAATTTTTGGAGCCTAGGGTCGCGCTTGGAAAATTACGCGCTCAAATTCTTCGGAAATGGGAATTGGAGCGCGCGACCACTTTATATATATTGAATATTAAGTTCAATTGGGTAATCGATTAGAGTTATCATGGAAATATCTTGAGCGCTGAGTATTTCGAGGTTTTTGCGAAACCATCGAGCGTCTCGTTTTTAAAATAACTCGTGAGCATTTTGGGTGAACTCGGAAGATGAAAGTACGAGCTTCGAGTAATATAATTCCCAACCTCATTTCGGGTAAATAATTTCCCTCATATGTTGGAAGCGATTATCGAGGTTAAAATTTGAGGAAGAATGTGCCCTCTAACGAGATTCTCGGATTCGATCCAACGCAAGAAATTGAATTGATAATTATTCTTGGATGAATAACAAAAATATAACTCATAAAAAGCTTCTCCTGATCCGATTAAGCTGTGATTAAAAAAAAGGCACAATTGAATTATTATCGGATCTTAATAATGAGTGAAACCTAAAACAAATCTCTTGAAAACGGAGATGGAACTGAACTAAACCTCCTGAGAACGAAGATGAAACTGAACTAAAACTCCTGAGAACGGAGATGGAACTGAACTAAACCTCCTATGAATAGAGATGGAACTGAACCAAACCTCCTGAGAATGGAGATAGAAACTGAACTAAGCCTCCTGAGAACGGAGATGGAACTAAAGCCTCCGAAAAGGAATGATTGGACTACTAATCATTTTCTTTATGTTTTATTCCAATCTTGTACTGGTCCAGTTCATTTATTTATTTCAGTTCAGTATTTTCAATTCACTGCTACTCTAGTCCCGTACTGGTCAAGTTCAATTCAGTACTTTCAATTCAGTGCTACTTCAGTCCCGTACTGGTCAAGTTCAATTCAATACTTTCAACTCAGTTCTACTCCAGTCCCGTACTGGTCAAGTTCAATTCAATACTTTCATTTCAGTACTATTCCAGTTTCATACTGGTCACATTTCATTCCAGCATTCTAATTATGCAGCTTATATTATCAGCAGCTTTAATTACCACATTTTCATTACTACAATTTACTATTATAAGCACGGGTCTTGCTCTAACAAGCATCCATCTGTTAAGGTCGAGCCTTAGTTGGGGATAACTGGAGTTGAGGTGTTCCTCCAGGTTTAGCCCCAAATAAAGTGCTACCATGGTCCTTGTTGAAAGTTGAGCTGAGGGTTATTGCCCGAAGATTGAAGCATAGTAGGGCAAGCCGCCACAGACCTGATGCATGCTAATAAAAATTAACTATTTGATTGCTGGTAATTTGCTTGCGGGGAACTGTGGCGGGTCAGTCCCTTCTACAGACCGTTCGTACCGGTGCAGAAAGGTCGATGACTCGAGGCGATATGGAGATGGGTACTATGGGTGACTGACTGTTATGTTTTTCCCCGTTGGGTTTTCCTCTGCTAGTCGGCTAAAATGTTGTATCGCCGAATGTCGCTCACATCCAATAGTACACGAGGTTGTACGTTGGGGCCTGGGGCTGTGCAGTTTGACCACCCACAGAAGTAGCAGGACTGGCCATTATCACAGACTGCCACATCGGTGAGGCCTGCGGGGCTCGCTACCATGCTAGAACAAAAGCGGTCCATACTATGTCGACATAGGGTGTTATGCGCAGCTGTGAATGCCTGTGATGTGTACGCGGCCGTGAATACCTGTGATTTGTACGCGGTTGTGAAAGCTTGTTATGTGTGCGCGGATGTGAATGCCTGTGATGTGTACGTGGTTGTGAATGCCTGCGATGTGTACGCGGTTGTGAATGCCTGCGATGTGTATGCGGCTGTGAATGTCTGCGATGTGTACGCGGCTATGAATGCCTGCGATGTTTGCACGGGTTGTGAATACTTGCTATGCAGGTGTGCTAGTGGAGCCTAAATTATAACTAATGTATATTGTTGCTGCTAGTCTAGTTATACCATACTTCACCTCTTTTTGGTTGCTCCTAGCTTATTTATGAATTGTTGTGCTAACCCTCTCTTGCTTCGGTTATTTTATTTTGTTGGGTGCGTGCGCTCGTCCCCAGGATATGGATCCTGGGAGGAGATTTCATTCCACTTAGCTCTGTGAATAACGGTTATTTAAATAACCATTCACTAGAGATAGAACACCGTAACAACCAGTTATTGCGGGACGATACACCAGCTGATAGGACTACCCGAGCCGAGGCACCTCCGTCGTCTTCAGAGTTTCTAGATGTGAGTACTAGCGAGCAAAGTTGAGAGAGAGAGGAGTTGCTAGTTGTAGTATTATTATAACCTGCATGCTTCATGTATAATCAGTGGCTATTTTGCATTTTCTGTTAAATATATATTGATATATTTATTTGTCGTGACTTCCTGTTAATACTTCCGCTAAACTCTGTGATGTGATGTGAATGTTTTAATTCAAGCCAAGCAGGCAGCCAGCTAGTGCTTAGCAGAGTGGGTCGTTACCCCTTAAGGAGCACTAGGTGGACATCTTGGGCAAGTAAGATCCCCTCCAGTTCAACCCAGGTAAAAGGTTTTGGGTCTTACAAATGGATCGGAGCGATCACGATCCGTCCTTGTTGAGTAGTTTCAGGATCCCTCTGTCCCTCGCTTCATTCTTTGGTTGGTGATGAACCATGCAGCGGAAGCCTGGTGGACCCTAGTGTAGAGGCTTAGGGATTCTAGACTGTGTGATAGCACACTCGTACACCTTTGTTTCCGCTCTGTTAGTCTTTTGCATATATCCCCTACTTTTGCAAAATACTGACACTTTTTTCCTGTTACTTCTCGAGACGTACCGGAGTCTAGTAATGGGAGATCCTCCTCCAGAGGATATATCCTTTCCACCTCACCTCCAGAACCAGTTAACCCTACAACTGTACCGTTCGTCGAGACAGACTTAGGGCAAACGTTGACAGCTATTCTAGCGACGTTCCAGACAGCTATGCTATAACCACCACAGCAGTTGGTGGTACATACTGACCTACAAATGACCTTCCGGGGGCTGAGGCCTCCCACCTTCATAGGCACAGAGACTGTCATATAGTCAAAAGGGTGGGTTGAGCGCGCAGAGGAGCTGTTGGTGTGCCCTGCAGTAGCTGCAGTGTCACTAGTGGTGACCTTGTTAGAGGGATATGCTAGAGACTGGTGGAGATTAGCCAGCCGCTCGACGTTCAGAGGACGACCATCCTGTGGGGGGAGTTTTCAGAGGCTTTCTTGGAGCACTTCATCTCGGACGCCGACCAAGTGGTACTATAGGAGAAGTTCCCACACATCCATTAGGGTGACCGGATGATGCCAGACTACGAGAGAAAGTTTAACCACCTGACACGTTTTGCTGGGAACCTTGCAGCCACAGACAGAGATAGAGCTGCTCGCTTCTATGAGGCTTACGAGGTGACTTGAGACAGGTCTTGATCATGATCTCTCAGTCCACCTTCTACACTATAGCAACTCACACTATTGCGTTGGAGTTAGACCAGAGGATGGTGGACCAGTAGTGCCGGGACAGGTCGAGGTCCCTAGAGGTCAGGTACGAGATAGAGGAGTTGATCCCCGCTAATAAGAGAGAGAGCGCTGGCAGAGGCAGCGTAGGCAGCCTTATAGGCACCCACCAGTACCCCCAGCACTACAGCAAGAGCCTAGGCTAGCTCCAGTACCACAGCCCGCGCCAGTAGCTTGACGATACGTTCCCCTTATAGGGAACCACTTTCTGTGCCAGCAGTCGGGACACATGATAGCTTTCTTCCCGCAGGCGGTAGGAAGGCCAGGATTAGGAGCATTTCATGGAGGACAGGCAGCACGTAGACAGGGCCAAAGAGGCTGAAGGGGTAAAGCTGGAAGGAAAGGTCAGCAGGGCCGAGCAGCGTCCTTGGAAGCTTATGGACCTTCAGCATGGACTGACCCCTGATGTAGTGATAGGTATATATCTTATATGTAAGAGTTATGTCAGATATTGATACCAATATTATATACTATATATGTATGCCTACATCAGATGCGTGTTTTGTTGTATGATATGTATATACTCCTCATCTACTTCGAAATTAAGGATCAAGTTCAACTTCTCACCAAAGTTCTGGTGGTGTGAAATTTTCCGAATGTTTTCCCTGAGTCCCTCCCAGGTTTTCCACCACAGCGAGAGGTTGACCCTCAGATTAAGCTTGTGTCCGGAGCTCGACCAGTATCCCGAGTACCCTATCGATTGGCCCCTAAGGAATTGTCCAAGTTGAAGACCCAGCTTCAAGAACTAATAGATGCTGGATTCGTCTGCCCAAGTTCCTCGCCCTGGGGATCCCATGTACTATTTGTAAAAAAAGATTGATGGGACACTGCGCTTGTACATAGACTATGGGAAACTAAACAAACTCACTATACAGAATATGTATCCATTTCACAGGTGTTGAAGTTGGAGACCGGGCGGTCTGGCGGTCTGGCTTGGCAGGTTAATGACCGCACGGTCTGGAGGTTTCCCTTCAGCGGTTTGGTTGTTGTGTGTTGCTGTCTGAGGTCCAAGCAGTCTAGCGGTTTGTCTCTAGCGACTTGGAGACCGGGCGGTCTGGCAGTCTCCCATGGCGATCTCTCTCTGGTAGTAGCCGAGCGGTTAGTCCTTCTATCTAACCGCGCGGCTTGTGCGGTTTGTGTCTGTATAGTCCGCTTGTGTCCTGTAATTTTTTAGTCCCACATCTCTTATTTATTTTCTCTCATCTCTCTTCCATTCTATATAAGGGAGGTCATACCTTTGTAATAGACATCTTTTTGGGCATAATAAAATTTTATTTATACCATTTTCCGGTCTCTTTTTTCTTGTTCTCACATGATATCAGAGGACTCGATTTCTTCCACCTGATTGTGCAACTCTGTTCGCGCGGTCTGCTCGGCCCTGTCCACGCATTTTTCATTCTCTCCTTTTTTCTATCCGGGACCTTCTCTTTGTTGCCACGGCTTTCTCCTAGTCGCCGCGACCTGTTCTTCTCCTCTTTATCGTTGCCCTTTGTGTGTGCGGCCTCTCTTCTCTCTCTAGTCCTATCCGCGACCTATTTTCGCGGTTTCTCTGCCTCTGTTTTTCCCGTGATCTCCTTTGATTTGCGCGGCTCCTCCTCTGTTCGTGCGGTCTTTGCTGGTCGCACTCCCAGCTCGCCTTTCTTGCGAACTTTTTTAGTTCGCGTGGTCTGCTTTTTCCCCTGATTCGTGCGGCCTTCTCTCTAACCGCACGGCCTTCTCTCTAACCGTACGGCCTTCTCCCTGCTTTGATCTGCTTCTTGGTTGTGTCCATTACGGTTTCCTTTTTTGTCCGCTGCGGTCTTCTGGTTCTCACGAACTTCCTTGTGTTCGTGCTGTGTTCGCTGATTGCCTGTTCACACGACCTGTTTCTCTGTTCGCCCGACTTATTTCTCGGTTCTCTCAAACTTCCTTTTAGTTCGCGCGACCTGTCTCTCTGTTCGCGCGACCTATTTCTGCTCATATGGCTCTCTTCGATATCTCTACTTTCTCCTCTTCTTCGAAGCCTTCTGCCTCGGTGGTCACGTCTTCTGGTAGTGCCCACTTCGTTACTCAAGGAAAATGGCTGATCGACTCAGGTGCTACCAATCATATGACCGACTGTCCCCAGTATTTTTCTCTCCTGGAAACACATGATCGGTTGCCCCCGGTTATTCTCGTTGATGGCTCTCCATCCCCGGTCCATGGGACAGGAGTGGTTCAAGTCACTCTGTCTCTTCAATTGGCGAATACTCTCTATGTGCCCAAATTCCCGTGCAACTTAATATCTGTTACCTCTCTATGCAAGAAATTACGGTGTTCCATCACATTTACTTCTACTTCTTGTTCTTTTCAGGATCTGGACTCCCAGCGGACGATTGCTACTGGGACTGAGAGTGGCAGCCTATTCTTCCTCGACAATGTTTCCGCTCTATCCGCCTTCTCCTCCACCTCCACAGATCTACTCCAATGGCATCTTCTCCTTGGTCATGCTCCTCCACGTCTTCTTCGTCAGCTTTTGCCCCAACTTCCTCCACAAAGTCCTCCCCTCAATTGTGAGGCATGTCAGCTTGGCAAGCATCACCGCTCCTCCTTCCCACCAAAGCAAGTTTGTGGATCTTACCGACCATTTGATCTCAGCCACTCTGATGTTTGGGTTCCTTCTCCTACCCTTACTGTTGGTCGGGGAAGTTCATATTTTGTCATGTTTATTGATGATTTCTCTCATTGTACATGGGTGTATCTTTTAAAAGATCGCTCTGAATTATTCTCTGTATGAACGTCTTTCTATCTCTTGACCAAAACTCATTTTGATGTTTCTATTAAAGTATTTCGATCTGATAATGCCCAAGAATATCTCAGTCATGCTTTTTCGTCCTTCTATATACAACATGGGATTATTCATCAAACTAGCTGTGTCTATACTTCACAGCAAAATGGTGTGGCGGAGCGCAAAAACCGTCACCTCCTTGATGTCGCTCATACTCTAATGACACAGATATAGGTTCCTCGTGCCTATTGGGGATATGTCGTTCTCATCTCCTGTTTCCTCATCAATCGCATTCCATCCACCGTTCTCCATGGTCAAACCTCATTCTCCATTCTCTATCCGGGCAAGGAGCGTTTTTCTCTCCCTCTCCGAATCTTTGGCTACACGGCATTTGTGCATGCCCCATCTGCCACCTGTGATAATCTATCTCCTCGCTCCACCAAATGTGTCTTTCTGGGGTACTCCACCACTCAGAAAGGCTATTGTTGCTTTGACCCCGTTCTTCATAAGCAGTTCGTCTCCGCTGACGTTACTTTCTTCGAGAATGCCTCCTACTTCTCGGATGACTCCTCTCCTCTTCCCCCAGCTAATGATTCTCCTGCTATTCCCTTCGTTCCCTCGTCTCCTACTGCGATATCCACCCCTACACCGTCTCCGTCCACTCCTCTCCCTCCGCCTCTCTCTCCCACTTCTCTGCCACTGTCTCCCTCATCTCCGTTGTCGTCGCTCTCTCCTCCCGGGCCAGCTCGCTCTGCCACGGATGCTCTGAATGTCGAGGGACCCGCTGATCTAAATCTTCCTGTAGCTCTTCGCAAAGGGGTGCAGATGTGTACCCTACACCCCCTTGCCTTTGTTGTTTCATATGATTGTCTTACCTCTTCTCGCAGGGCCTTTGCGCTGGCTATCTCTGCCACTACCACACCTCATTCCTACAAGGAGGCCCTTGCTATTCCTCACTGGAAGATGGCCATGGATGAGGAAATGGTGACCCTAACGGAGCAGGGTACGTGGACTCTTGTTCCTACTCCATTCGATACTGATGTTGTTGGCTGTCGCTGGGTCTTTGTGGTCAAATTTGGCCCGGACGGCACTGTTGATCGTTATAAGGCTCACCTTGTTGCTAAGGGCTTTACTCAGACCTATGAGATTGATTACTTTTACACCTTCTCTCCCGTGGCTCGTCTCAGTACTATATGGGTCCTTCTCTCTGTGGCAGTCAATAGAGATTGGTCGATTTCCCAGCTGAATGTCAAGAATGCCTTCCTTTATGGTGATCTTCAGGAGGCCGTCTACATGGAGCAACCTCCTGGGTATGTTGCTCAGGGGGAGACACGAGTATGCCGGCTGCAGAAGGCAATCTATGACCTCAAGCAGAGCACTCGAACCTGGTTTGACAAGTTCAGCGACATCGTGGCGGCCGTTGGTTTTGCGTGAAGCTCTGCCGATCACTCGCTATTTATTCGCAAGACCTCATCGGGACTGGTGGTTATTGCTGTGTACGTCGATGATATTCTTCTCACTGGCGATGACCAGGAAGGGGTAGCCTTGACAAAGCGGCATCTTCGTCAACATCTGGTCATGAAAGATATGGGCTCTCCAAAGTACTTTCTGAGAATCGAAATCTCTCGGAAGCCCAACTCCTTAGTCCTATCCCAGCGTAAGTATGCCCTTGATCTGTTAAAAGAGGCAGGATTGACTGGGGCCAAACCTGCCCGATGCCCCATGGCAATTGGAGAAGACAAAACCTGGACAGATGATTCGCCTCTTCTTTCAGATACTACGTGGTACAGGCGTCTATTTGGTAAGCTCATATATCTCACAGTGACCAGAACCGACATTTCCTATGATGTCGGCAAGGTGAGTCAATTCATGCAAGAACCTAGGGAGTGCCATCTACAGTCCGCCTTGTGGATCTTGGAGTATGTCAAAGCAGCGCTTGGGAAAGGATTACTCTTTCAAAAGAATGATCATCTGAGGGTTGAATCATACTCAGCTGCGAGTTACGATGATGACAAAGGGGATCGCAAGTCTACCTCCAGTTTCTGCACCTTTGTTGGGGGAAATCTGGTAAGCTGGAAGAACAAGAAGCAGTCTTTCGTTTCCAGGTCCAGTGCTGAAGCAGAGTATCGGAGTATGGCATTGACCATTTGTGAGTTAAAATGGCTATGGGCTCTCATGCTGGATTTAAGAGAGGTCTATAACCATCCTCTACCTATGTTCTGTTACAACAAGTCTGCCATATACATCTCCAAAATCCGGTCTTCCATAAAAGAACCAAGCACATTGAGGTCGACTGTCATTTCATTCGTGAAGAGATTTTGAAGGAACAAATTTGCATTCCCTTCGTCACTTCTGATAAAGAGCTGGCTGACATCTTCACCAAGCCAGTATCTGCCTCGTTTTTTCATATTTGTGACAAGCTGGGTATGATCGATATATATATGCTCCAGCTTGA
This sequence comes from Platanthera zijinensis, assembly GCA_039513925.1. Lineage (NCBI taxonomy): Eukaryota > Viridiplantae > Streptophyta > Magnoliopsida > Asparagales > Orchidaceae > Platanthera > Platanthera zijinensis. The sequence continues at coordinate 141,853,147 of CM077094.1, forward strand.
GGGGGAGTGTTGAAGTTGGAGACCGGGCGGTCTGGCTTGGCGGGTTGATGACCGCGCGGTCTGGCAGTTTCCCTTCAGCGATTTGGTTGTTGTGTGTTGCTGTCTTAGGTCCAAGCGGTCTAGCGGTTTGTCTCTGGAGACTTGGAGATCGAGCGGTCTGGCAGTCTCCCATGGCGATCTCTCTCTGGTAGTAGCCGAGCGGTTATTCCTTCTATCTAACCGCGCGGCTCGTATGGTTTGTGTCTGTATAGTCCGCTTGTGTCCAGTAATTTTTTAGTCCCACATCTCTTATTTATTTTCTCTCATCTCTCCTCCATTCTATATAAGGGAGATCATACCTTTGTAATAGACATCTTTTTGAGCATAATAAAATTTTAGTTATACCATTTTCCGGTCTCTTTTTTCTTGTTCTCACACAAGGATCTATGAGATGTTTGATCGATTGCAAGGTGCATCCATATTCTCCAAAAGATGGACCTGAGATCAGGCTACTATCAGCTTTAGATATGGGAGGATGATATCCCCAAGACTGTCTTTAGCTCCCGCTATGATCTGTAGGATTTTATGGTGATGCCTTTTAGACTCACTAACTCCCCTTCTCATTTATGTCTCTAATGAATAAGGTGTTCGAATTCTTTCTAGATATTTTTATGATCGTCTTTATCAACGAAATTTTGATCTACTCAAAAACCAAGATAGATCATTCTAGACATCTACAGTTGGAGTTACTTAAACTTCAAGAACACTCTCTCTTTGCTAAATTCAGCAAGTGACAATTCTGGTTAGAAGAGGTCGGATTTTGGGGACATACCATCAACAAGAATAGAGATGCGGTACACCAAGCCAAAATCCAAGCTGTTCAGAATTGGCCGCCGCTTAAGACGGAAAATGATATTCGAAATTTGCTTGGTCTTGTCGGGTATTACAGGAAATTCGTGGAAATTATTCCCAAGATTGTGTAACCCCTTACAAATCTTACAAGAAATGATGTATTTCGATGGAAGCCGAAATGTGAGACTGCATTCGTAGAGTTAAAGAAGTGGTTAACTTCTGCCCCAATCCTTACGATCCCCTTGGGAATCGAAGGATTCCAGATCTATATTGATGCCTCCCTGAAAGGATTGGGAGATGTTCTGATGCAGCATGGAAAGGTAGCGGCATGTACGTCGCGCCAGCTAAAGCAACACGAGCTGAATTAAGGAACCCATGATCTAGAGTTGGGGGGCTGTTGTTTTCGCCCTCAAGATCTGGAGACATTACTTGTACAGAGAAAGATGCGAGATCTTCTCCGACCATAAGGGCCTCAAATACATCTTTACTCAGAAAGAGATGATCCTCCGACAGTGCCGAAGGTTGGAATTTTTATGTGATTATGATTTCACTCTACAGTACTACCTCGGGAAGGCTAATAAGGTTGTTGACGCATTGAGTATCCAGCCCTCAATAGTCGGGAGCTGGATGGAGCAGATTCCAATGGAACTATTTCAGCCTTTGTTAGACATAGAGATTACTCTTGTTGCCCGTAGGGATACGGAAGAGTACCAGACACAGCTATATTGGATGGAAATTCAGTGCGACATCTGGGATCGAATACGAGAGGCCCAGAAGGTCGATCCGGAAGTGGTCCCGATCATCCAGTCCCTACAAGATGGAGCTCAAGAGGAGTTCAACTTGCGCGATGGAATCTTGCCGTTCAGGCACCGCATATTTATTCCCTCTACCGAAGGTGTCCAAGATGAGATTCTTCGAGAAGCGCACCAGTCGAGGTATTTTATTCACACTGATTTGGTTAAGATGTATGTTGATTTGCGCAGTACCATTTTATGGCCCAGAATGAAAAGAGACGTCACCAACTTCGTGGCCCTGCGTCAGGCCTATCAAAAAAAAGTTAACGCTAAATATCGCAATCCAGGAAGCCTGTTGTAGACCCTGTCGATACCATAATGGAAATTTGAGGATATTTTCATGAACTTTGTCCACGGCTTACCTCGATCCTGTGTAAGAAATGACTCTATATGGGTTGTCGTGGATCAACTTACCAAGGTAGCGCGGTTCATTCTAAACTGACTTGGTAATGAAGTTGACGTTCTTGCCAGATTATTCATAGAACAAGCGGTTCGGTTCCACGGAGTGCCGAAGTCCATTGTGTCGGATCATGATGGACGTTTCACATCCAAGGAGTGGAGGTGTGTTGGGTATTGTATCCATAATGTACCTAATTTGAAGAAGCCCCTGAACAAGCTAAGGTGAATTGACAATGTATTTGATTACTTGTCTTCAAGTTGTGCTTGCAGCTATTCATCGCTAAGTACACACCAATGTCAAGGTGCAGTAGGTCAATATACACGGGTCTGTGCAACGTAATCCCTCGTTGAGCAGATCAGTGCGTTGGCTTACGTGTACTCTCTCTATTGGAGTGTACTTATTTTCAAGCACAGGGTTATGTAAGATCAAGAGCAGACAAGGAGCAAGGATGGGCCAAAGACCAGCTCACGGGAAGAAAGACGAAAATCGTCTAAGTACAAATCGACGAGAATCACTAACTGATTCTCGCCGAATCGTCGAGAATCACGAACTGATTCTCGCCGAATACTGCCGGTTGTCTCGAAGCTGCCTTGAATTCTTCTAAGGCAGAATCGTCGAGAATCACGAAGTGATTCTCGCCGATACGTCGAGAATGACTCTGCATTCTCGATGATTCGGCGAGAATCAATTGTGATTCTCGCCGATTCTCACCGGCTTGTGTTATCAGTGGAGATTGAATTCTGTTAAGTAGAATTCGGCGAGAATCGTAGTTGATTCTCGCCGTTTCGGCGAGAATCACCTACGATTCTCGCCGAATTTGACTTGGGCAAATTCCTGCTGTTCTCTGGACTGGTCCAAGTTACCGATTATTTCGAACCGGACTTAGGTCTTTTTGTTGGTGGGGCCTACAACAGTCATGTGGAATGACCTAATGTATAAATACCTCCGTATGGTTGAGCGGAAGACACACGAATACACGAATCAAAAAGAAAGGCCGCCAACATGACCTAGATCATGCATCTTGCTCCGTCGCCATCGTCGCCGCCCGTGCAGTTAGTCGCCGTTGCTAATCATGGTTTCTTCCAGATCTCCGGCGACAAAAGCTTAGCCTAGCACAGCGTCTCACGCATCTAACCAGAGATCTTTTGTCTCTTGATTCGTAGATCGGGAAAACCATCCCCTTCCGAATCGATCGAGACGATCGATCCTAGTGTGACCGTTGGAAGACCTTGCTACCTTTGCTATGAAGGTTGAATCTCCATTGCATCGCCGCAGCACTCCGTTGCCACCGCCAATCCCGAGAGCCAAGCCGCCGCCCTTTGCCGCCGCCGGTTTCGGGGAGATTCTCTCCAAGAGAGATCTAGGGTTGTGGACTCTTCGTTGACTTCAAGAATACGTCGTCGAACGAAGAGGGACACCTTAGTCTGCATAAGTTGTTTGTATTTCTAATACATTCTATTTTCAATTTCGTTGTAAAGGAACGATTGGTTCCTAGTTGTAAGGGTTGGGTGCAACCCGTGGTGTGGGAGTGGTGACTCCTACGTGTGGAAGGGTTCCTTCCGTTAGTGCAAGGATTGGATTTCAATCCTGTTGATGAAGTGACTGAGTCGTCCCTAGTTGGGAGATAGGTCGAAGGGGGAAAGTGGACGTACCCAAATCGGGAAACCACTATAAATTGCTTGAGTCTTTTTTGTGTTGTGTTGTTTGATTTATTTGTGCAGGTAAAACTTTAATTCCGCAAAAACGCTACAAGACACCTATTCCCCCCCCCCCCCATAGGTGAAGCTAGTTGGCAATAGGTGGACTTTCAAGTGGTATCAGAGGGAGGTTACTCATCAAAAGGGTTAACACCTCGAGTAAGTTCCTGCATCTAGTGTCAACAAGAAGATCAGACTCAAGCATAGAGTTGGATTATGATGTCCCTCCTCTAAGACTCCCCTCATGTACAAAGGAGTACTATCCTGTATGGAAGATTAGAGTACTATTTCATCTAGAGGCCATCGACCCTCGAGCATCACTCATTCTGAAAGAGGGTCCCTTCATTCCCATGAAGGCTTCCAGCTCGGGAAAAGATCTCCAAATCCCCAAGTGTCCCAAAGAGATGTCGGAGACAGAGCTCTCACTGTTCAACCTGGACAAGGTGATTCGTCAGATCATCACTGATGTCTGGTCTGGACCATCTCGCTCTAAATTGGACAAGTATAGGACGGCCATGTCCATGTGGCAAACCATCTCAGACCTCATGGAGGGATCAGAGAAAGAAGGGATCAGTGGTCAGCAAGAGGATGAAGCCTATGTGGGGGTCCTCATTTCTGAAGATGAAGGGCATGATCAATCTGTCAGTATCAGGTCTCCTATGTCCTTGTCAGAGACTGAAGAAGAAGTTGAGGAAAGCAGTTCTGATGAAGCTGACTCAACAGTCTCGGCCGATCTTGACGGTAACCCTGAACAGCAAAGCCAGGAGAGGGTAACTTCTTCATCATGCCCCTCTCCTTTTGCAGTTCCTGAAGACTGGAATAGTTCAGAGGACTATCCCTCTAGTGATGCAAGGGATATGGATAGCTTCAATCAGAAGATTGAAAATCTTGAATCCCTTCAGTGTGCTCTTCAGAAGAGCAACTTACTTGTTGAGGAGCAAGCTAAGGAGATTGCTCAGCTGAAGACCTTGATGGATATCCAATTGGAATCCATTAAGGTAAAGGACTCAAAGATCTCGGATCTAGAAAGTCATCTAGAGACCGAGAAGAGAATAGTTTCTAACTTTTCCGCGATAGATGCTATCAAGAGAAAAGAAGAAAATGGGTGGATCTCTCGAATTCTTAATTCATGGAGAAATGGGAAGACTGTGTTCAGACCTCCCACCCCAAGTAGGAAGGGCACTTATCATGCCTTCAGGTATGACCACAAGAACAACCATGGTCACTGCAAGGATGACCAGCCCTCATGTGGAAACACCCACAGTGCAAGGGCTGTCATGGCCACCCATGAGAGAATACCTAAGGCTCATCCTGAACCATTTGTATTCTCGGCCTCTGCCCCAACTCATCATGAATCTGCCGGAACCAGCTCTCACGACAGTACTGTCCACCCTAGGACACGGGAAAGGGGGATCTGGAAAAATGTGGTAAGCTCCTGTGGGGCCTTTGGGAGCGTGCTGACTGAAAGGAAGGCACCACCTCCCAGGCCTCATGACTCGCACCACATGCATTCTTTCCTCCCTCCCATGTGTCAAGGTGGAAAAGGCAAAGTTGTGAGCAGAACCGGCTCTATCCCGTTTAGACCTGAGATCATGACTACCTCAGTCAGTAGGTCAGGTCTGAAAAGGTGATACAACATTCACGAGTGTTGGTGTTGTGGCAAGGTGGGTCACTTTGCCATAGATTATTGGCACAACCCCTCTATGTCAAGGGCAGGGGCATATCCACCTCCTCTGGGCAGAGTTAGCCTTCCTGATAGGATTCCTGTGGGAAGGCATTCAAGATTCTATGCTGACAAGAACCTAGGACCCAATACATATTGGGTTCCTAAGGACAGGTAATTCTTTTTTACAGGATAGTCTAGGTACCCATGTACATGATGGGACCTAGACAAGAGATGTTCCAGGCTTGCCATGGAATAAGATTAAGAGAAAAGAGATAATGCTTACTATGGTGCAAGGCTTGAACAGCTAAGTTCAGATGAGACTGCTAAAGGTGCAACTCCCAAGTACGTCAAGGTTTCCACCTCGATGTCAGCTGGAGAAGTTGACAAGCAGGATGGAGAAAATCTTCCGGAAGAAGGAGAAGCCCGAGAAGATGTTAGAGCTCCAGAGGCCAGACTGCTAGAGCTTCGTCACGAAGCAGGGATGATCGGAAAAGCACTTCCGGGACGTATCAATTCCTCAGAAGAAGGCTTATATCATGGAATAGTAAGAAGCAGAATTGTGTTGCGCATAACTTTTATGGATCAGAAATCAGCCAGCAGACTATGACCTTCAGTTCAAGGAAGTACCAATGTACTGCGACTCCTCCAGTGCAATTGCTATTTCCAACAATCCGGTATCGCACAGCAGAACGAAGCATATTGAAGTGCGCTACCACTTCATTCGGGAGCACGTGGAGAACAAGGACATCTCTCTCTGCTATGTCCCCACAGATAAGCAGATTGCAGATATTTTAACAAAGCCCCTAGACGAGGCCAAGTTCAGTCTCTTCAAAACTGAACTGGGGATGCTAAACTATAAGGAATGAAAACTTCAGAAGCCCCTGGCTTGTGCATCTAGGGGGAGCATCTGCTAGGAACTCAAGTATAAGCACAGGTGCAAGAACTGAGGGGGAGCATGGTATCAAGTGCAACAGTCCCAGATTTGTAGAAGCCGAAAAGGGGGAGATTACCCTCTCGGCTAAGGTGCTAAGGTGTATGCTCCAATTGCTCTAAAAGATAATGGTATGGAACTTCTATTCTCATTTTTCAAAGTTGTGTTTTCTTCCAAGCCGTTATATTCACCTTAGCTTGTAGGGTTTAGGCTTCTCCAAATAGGGGGAGATTGTTGGGTATTGTATCCACAATGTAACTAATTTGAAGAAGCCCCTGAACAAGCTAAGGTTAATTGACAATGTATTTGATTACTTGTCTTCAAGTTGTGCTTGCAGATATTCATCGCTAAGTACACACCAATGTCAGGGTGCAGTAGGTCAATATACATGGGTCTGTGCAACGTAATCCCTCGTTGAGCAGATCAGTGTGTTGGCTTACGTGTACTCTCTCTATTGGAGTGTACTTATTTTCAAGCACAGGGTTATGTAAGATCAAGAGCAGACAAGGAGAAAGGATGGGCCAAAGACCAGCTCACGGGAAGAAAGACGAAAATCGTCTAAGTACAAATCGACGAGAATCACTAAGTGATTCTCGATGATTCGACGAGAATCACTAGTGATTCTCGCCGAATCATCGAGAATCACGAACTGATTCTCACCGAATGCTGCCGGTTGTCTCGAAGCCACCTTGAATTCTTCTAAGGCAGAATCGTCGAGAATCACGAAGTGATTCTCGCCGATTCGTCGAGAATGACTCTGCATTCTCGACGATTCGGCGAGAATCAATTGTGATTCTCGCCGATTCTCACCGGCTTGTGTTATCAGTGGATATTGAATTCTGTTAAGTAGAATTCGGCGAGAATCGTAGTTGATTCTCGCCGATTCGGCGAGAATCACCTAGGATTCTCGCCGAATTTGACTTGGGCAAATTCCTGCTGTTCTCTGGACCGGTCCAAGTTACCGATTATTTCGAACCAGACTTTGGTATTCTTGTTGGTGAGGCCCACAACGGTCATGTGGAATGACCTAATGTATAAATACCTCTGTATGGTTGAGCGGAAGACACACGAATACACGATTCAAAGAGAAAGGCCGCCGACGTGACATAGATCGCGCATATTGCTCCGCCGCTGTCTTCGCCGTTCGTGCAGTTAGTCGCCGTTGCTGATCACGGTTTCTTCCAGATCTCCGACGACAGAAGCTTAGCCTAGCACAGCGTCTCACGCATCTAACCAGAGATCTTTTGTCTCTTGATTCGTAGATCGGGAAAACCATCCCCTTCCGAATCGATCAAGACGATCGATCCTAGTGTGACCATTGAAAGACCTTGCTACCTTTGCTACGAAGGTTGAATCTCCATTGCATCGCCGCAACACTCCGTTGCCGCTGCCAATCCCGAGAGCCAAGCCGCCACCCTTTACCGCTGCCAGTTTCGGGGAGATTCTCTCCAAGAGAGATCTAGGGTTGTGGACTCTTCGTTTACTTCAAGAACACGTCGTCGAACGAAGAGGGACACCTTAGTCTCCATAAGTTGTTTGTATTTCTAATACATTCTATTTTCAATTTCGTTGTAAAGGAACGATTGGTTCCTAGTTGTAAGGGTTGGGTGCAACCCGTGGTGTGGGAGTGGTGACTCCTACGTGTAGAAGGGTTCCTTCCGTTAGTGCAAGGATTGGATTTCAATCCTGTTGGTGAAGTGACCGAGTCGTCCCTGGTTGGGAGATAGGTCGAAGGGGGAAAGTGGACGTACCCAAATCGCGGAACCACTATAAATTGCTTGAGTCTTTTCTGTGCTGTGTTGTTTGATTTATTTGTGCAGGTAAAACTTTAATTCCGCAAAAACGCTACAAGACACCAATTCCCCCCCCCCCCCATAGGTGAAGCTAGTTGGCACTAGGTGGACTTTCAAGGTGAGTGCATGCATACTTGGGGACCAAGTTGTCTTTTAGCACCACCTTCTACCCTCAGATAGATGGGCAGACGGAAGGGACAAGCCGGACAATGAAGGATGATCTACTCAGACTATGCATAGTAGAGCACAGCGAGCCGTGGGAATAGCTGTTGGCTCTAGTCAGGTTTTCTTATAATAATAGATATCAGTCCAGCATTAAGATGACACCGTATGAGACTTTGTATGGAAGGAGTTGCCGAACTCCATTGACTTGAGCTCAAGATGAGGACCGGAAGCCTTAAGAGTGGCTTATATTGATGTTTTTACGGCAACGATACGACGAATCCAGGAGCGAATGCGGGAAGCGCAGAGCCGGCAAGCCAAATATTATGATGCGCGACACCGACCGGTGGAGTTTAGCGTGGGAGAAATAATATTTTTGAAAATTAAGCCCATGCATGGTGTCACCCGGATGAGGAAGCAAAAGAAACTATATCCCTGCTATTTGGGCCCCTATCAGGTGATAGAGCGTTGGCCCTGTTGCCTATTGATTAGCTCTGCTCCTAGAATTGGGAAATCTCCATGATGTGTTTCATGTCTCTTCCTTGAGGAGAGTCCTCCGGCAACCAGAACAACACCTTCCTACACCGCCAGTACAACTACAGTCAGATAGATCTGTCCAACTTGAACCGGTAAGCATAGTAAATTATAAAGTAAAGAATCTGCGCAACAAGACCATTCCGATGGTCAAGATTTTGTGGTCGAATTGCAGACGAGATGAATGTACATGGGAACCTAAAGCACTCATTCGAGAAGAGCACCTGAAGCTCTTTCCCCAAGTATGATACTTATTCCCCCTACTTTAAGCAAATTTTCGGGGAAAAAAATCCTTTTATTTTTATTGGATTGTAACATCCCGACTTTTATTGGGCCACCAGAACCCTATTGGGCACAATAAAAGTGACTCGAACCTCTACCCGTGACCCGATAGGAGGCAACCCTAGGCAAGGTATCGAGCTAGAAAACTCCGTTTTGAGTTTTGGCAGTTCTTGTTGCCTCGTATAGCCAATACGAGCGTGTCTGATCTCGTTCCGTAGAATTTCGAGGTCATATGGTAAAAATGGTTGTTCCTCGTAAAACATTGCGAAAATGAGATTTTTGAATATAGAGCTAGAAAACTCCGATTTGAGTTCTCTGTCAGTTCCCGTGGCTTCGTATAGTCAATACGAGTGCGTTGGAACTCGTTCCGTTGAATTCCGAGATCATATGGTGGATATGGCCATTCCTAGTAGAGCATCACAAAAATGAGATTTTTGGATATTGACCTAGAGAACTCCAGTTTGAGTTCTATCAGTTCCTATGACTTCGTGTAGTCGATAAGAATGCATCAAGACTCGTTGCGTCGCGATTAGAAGCCTAACGATTATTATGAGTGTTTTGACTATTTTAGCGCGCCGCGACGCGCAGATTTTAAAAACTTAGCAAACGAACTCCAATTCGACCCCGATTAATGGCATTGGATTCGTATGGTCAATACAAAGTCAACGTAATTGGTCCCGGTCAGTTTCGATGACAGATGGTTAATCTGTGGTCAAATCAAGCACATTTGTGCACCGAAAAGTGTGCGCACACCAATTGTGACACGACACCCCAACTTTGACCCGAACCCCGATGACTTGGACCTATTTTTACTTTGACCCCATGGGGAGTCCACCCGTAGTTGACTTTTGGTCAAACCTTCCCTAAATAGCTCATTTCTCTCTCCATCCCTCTCTCCTTAATAAGCTCACCATGAGCTCACTATTTTTGCCATAAATGGGTCATGGTGGTTGCCTTGTTAGCCAATAAGAGCATCAAAAGACCAAAGCCTTCTCTCTCCTCCCCTCTCTCTCTTCCTCTCTTTCCATTGGATACAACCACTTCTTCTCACATAGCTATTAGCCTAGCCTAGGTCCTAGGTGGTACTACTCTTCATTCAAAGGATGTCAGCTGTCCCTAAAGCTGGGAGAAGCTTGGCCACATCTCCTCCATGGGAATTTAGTCCCATACCGATAGAAGGAAGAGGGGTGCTCCTCCTCCCCCTATAAAATGGACCCCCTTGCCTTATAGGAATGCACTCCTCTCCCCAAGCTCAAATAAGCCACCACCACCCCTCCTGGAGCTCTGCATCGCCGGAGAAAACTCAACCGAGCTCCACCGCCACTCCACCATCATTAATGACGGATCTCGCCGGAAGCCCAGAAGGCCCCGAAATAAGGTGGAAAACTTCTCCTCTACTTCCTCCCTTCTTTCTGGAAGATTTGCATGCGAGCTCCGGCGACCGCTGCGTCGCCGCCGTCAACCCCCACCCATTGGATCAAAAACAAAAAAAGCTCCGGCGGAGGTCGACGGTGGCAGACCGCCGGACCACCGCCGGAGGGAGCGCCCGGCCCCTAGGAGTCGGCCGGGGGCAGAGTCACGGCCGGTCGGCGGCCTGCCAACGGCGGGGTTGGCCTGTAAGGGGCGGATTCTGTACAGGATCGGTACAGGGAAGATGATATAAAAATAATATATTTATAATTTTATTAATTTTGATAAAATTATAATAAAAAGGGGTTTTTGATTTTTTCTCAGGCTAAAATAGAGGGCTGATGAAAAAGGTTTGAATATAAAAATTATTCCCCTTGAGGAGGGATTTGTACACAAAATATTTGGGAATTTTTGGAGTTTATTTAATATTTTTAAAGCATAAATAAGGATTTTTGGCCAATTTAAAGGCCCAAAATTACTCGGAAAATTTTAAAAAATTTATTAGGCTCTTTATAGGCCCTCTTAAAGGTTGTATCAAAATTTGGGAACCTGGGATAAAAATTGAAGATTTTCCAATTTTTGGAGCTTAGGGTCGCGCTTGGAAAATTACGCGCTCAAATTCTTCGAAAATGGGAATTGGAGTGCGTGACCACTTTATATATTGAATATTAAGTTCAATTGGGTAATCAATGAGAGTTATTATGGCAAGATCTCGAGCGCGGAGTATTTCGAGGTTTTTGCGAAACCACCGAGCACCTCATTCTTAAATTAACTCGTGAGCATTTTGGGTGAACTCGAAAGATGAAAGTACGAGTTTCGAGTAATATAATTCCCAACCTCATTTCAGGTAAAGAATTTCCCTCATATGTTGGAAGCGATTATCGAGGTTGAAATTCGAAGAAGAATGTGCCCTCTAACGAGATTCTCGAATTCGATCCGACGAAAGAAATCGAATTGATATTGTTGAAGCCAGAAGCCCGAGTTCACCTAGAGTTCGGACCTAAGGTTGTAGCTCACACCTACTCTTCCCGAACCCCTTTCTCACCGTGAGTCTTGGAACTAAAAACAAACTGTGGGATTTAGCTTGGAGGTCTCACCTCTTACCCGGAAGAATTAGAAGTTTTTCCCCTCCCTAGCAAGTGCTGAGCTAGGTGCCTTGGAGGTAGAGGAATAAGCTAATCAGCACTCTCTTCTTCTATCTCCCTCCCCTTTTTTTCTGCTTCCTCTTCAAGGCACCTTACCGGTCTATTTATAAGCCTCTGAGTTTGACATGCCAATAACCAAATTGAACCGACCTGAAATTACCTAAATACCCTGGGCTTGGTCTGCCAACAGCCAAACTCCGCTATTTTGAAGGGTTATACACAGACCCCAAAGGGCAAAAGGGAAAAATTACCTGGGGTAAAAGAGTAAAACCCCCACTTGGGGGTAGGAAAGTAAAAACGCAATTTTCTCATATGGCGAGTGAGAAAATATTTGGTAGACGAGAGGAGCCTATCAGCTCGCCTTGCGAGTACTCCGTCTCGCTACAAGAGGTTAGCATACGCCGCGACAGCCGTCTCGCCACAAGAGGTTAGCATACGTCGCGAGAGTTGCCTAGCCACAAGAGGCAGCATACGTCGCGAGAGCCCTCTCGCATGCTCTGCTGCTCCCATCTCGCCTATTATGTTTCACCATTTTGGAGTACCGGCGATTTAACCCCATGGTCCTACTCGCCTCTGCAATCTTTGAGGTTGCCTCAAGCTCGGAAATAAAGTCCAACCGAGGCTCGTGATGTTGAAATTCATTTATGAGAGAATCTTTTGCGGGGACCCCTCTGGAGCCTATAAATATGCGACACCTATCCTAGCGTGGAGACTTCCCCTTCTTTCATCTCTTCCTTAAGCTTTTCTACCGTCGTCATGTCAAAGTGACAAGGGAAAGGAGAAAGTGGCTGATGACAAAGTGCCTAAAGTCAAAGCTAAAATACAGTCAGGAAAATGCATTGTCATCAAAGATCCAGAGCAATCTTAGAATATTTTTTTGTTTCTAGGCATTATGTAATTTTGTTTTTAGAAAATTATAACAAAACAAAAAACTATAAAGTGTAATATTTTAACAAGTTGTAATGAAAAAGTTCGGTTGCACTCTATTCTATCTGTGTTATCATTGTTGTTCTTTATAATTTTTTAAGCACATTTAATATACATCTTAATTGTTATATTATGGTATTGTGGTGTATATCATTGAATTGGGGTTATGACTTCTCCAAATATGGAGAGATTGTTGGGTACATTGGAAATAATGTACTTGATTTGAAGAAGCCCTTTCAACTCAATGATATACACAAGTATGTATTTAATGTATGTTTCAGTTCATGCATGCAGGTTGCCTATGTCATATTGATTGGACAGGTGGTTCAAGTTATATTGACAGGTGGACTCAAAGAAGATGACTAGAAAGTGAAGAAAATTGTCTAAATACAAAAGCGCTGAGTGAAGTCAGCAAAGTGCTAAGTGAATTCAACACAATCAACATCTAGCAACTTGTAGTGCAGAAAAATGATTAAGTACAAAAGTGTCGACACACTTCAACTATGTTGACACCTTTACAAGAGCAGTGTCGAGACAAGTCAGTTATCTCGACACTTTAAGACAATTGTGTCGAGGCAATACAACTATCTCGATACAATGTAGAACTAAAGTACTGACTTAAAGTGTCGACACTCAGCAGACAGTAGTATCGAGATAATTTAACTGTCTCGACACAGTGAAGAATAAAACAAGTGTCGACATCGGGCAGGCTGAAGTGTCGAGACAATTCAACTGTCTCAACATAGTGAAGAATAAAATAATTGTAGACACCGGGCAGGCTGAAGTGTCGAGACAATTCAACTGTCTCGACACAATGAAGAATTAAAACAAGTGTCGACATCTAGTAGGCTGAAGTTTCGAGACAAGTTAACTGTCTTGACATAGTGAAGAATAAATCAAGTGTCGACACCCGGCAGGCAGTTGTGTCGAGACAATTCAATTGTCTCGACACAATGTAGATTTAAAGATGTCGACACAGATGACAGTTGTGTCGAGACAAGTCAACTGTCTTGACACCTTCAAGCTCAGACTGAAAATTTTACTAAGTAAAATTGTGTGGAGACTTCTAAGATGTCTCGACACCTTCTAAGAACACATAAGCAATAAAGTGTCAAGACACTTTGGACATCTTGACACTTATGTTTTTGAAGATGCGCAGAGTTAACACAGATGTGTCAAGACATGTCAGAAATGTCACATTAGGTACAGTATCGTGATATCTCATCAGAAACTATTTGAAGGAAGAATTGAAGTATGATGACATAATGATGATGTCATCAATCAGAATCCAACTACTTGTGAAGGCTATAAATAGAGGAGTCGTCTACACAGAAAAGAGCGATCAAAGAGAAAAGCGAAAAATACAATCAGTAATTCTACAGTAAATTTCACTCAAGGGGAGGACAACAATCCGAAGAAGAAGAAGAAGGAAGACGAAGGTCTTCAAGAAAAATCTACAGATCCTTTTGACAAGATTGATCAATAGATTAAGGTGGATCTGTTCTACAAATTCTTCAAGTAAATCAAGCTGATCATCAACAATAAGATTGCAGATCCAGAGAAGTATCTTTTAAGCCAGTCAATTCATCAAGAATTAATTCATTGCTGCTGAATTGAAGAATCTATTTTATCAGATAAGTCAGATTACAGAATTGTTATTATCTGAAGATTACTTTTCTCATTTTACCTCTTTATTTTGTAAGATCTATTTTAGATCTGTGTGGGTAGGAGATTAATTCTCTGAGCTGTAAGCCTAATTTATAAAGGCTGAGATAGGATTCTTGAGGGACCTAAGGTAGGTGATTTGCGTGGGATCACTGAGGTGTAATCCTGTGTTATAAAGACTGAGGTAGGGTTCTTGAGGGACCTGAGGTAGGAGATTGAGTGAATCTCTGAGGTAGGACATGTTTGTCTGAGTGTAGGTTTCTTAACAGAAACTGAGACTGTAAGATCTTTTGATCTGAGTTGTTGAGGAGGAGATTTAACCTTATCTAGCACATTGCTAGAAAGGAAGAAGGGGGAAAGTGGATGTACCCTAGATAGGGGAACCACTATAAAATTGATGTGTACTCTGTGGATTGCTTATGTTTGTGTTGCGTTGAGAGTTGTTTGTGTTGTGATCTAGTGAAAGTATATTTTCAAATATCTGTTGAATTGTTAATCTAATTGACAAAGAATTTTAAAGACACCTATTCACCCCCCTCTAGTTGAAAAAATTCCATAGTTAAGCGTACTCGAGTTAGTGTAGTACTGGGATGGGTGACCTCCTGTGAAGTCCCCGTGCTGTCCGTTTAACCGAAAAGTTTCACTCATCAAAGAGAGGTTGAATCCACTAACAACCCGCCGGAGGGCTGGAGAGGGGTTGGGGTGCTTGGGCTACAACACGGTAATATCACCTAGAGCGGAGCCGTGACATTGTCACGTTGGATTGGCTAGGGTCATTACCAAAGGGCTGTGAAGATCATCGAATTTGAAGTATACGAACGGTCTACTCTTTGTTCTCAAACTTGAAGGTGGTTGGGAGTTTTGTGGAATCAGAGAAGGTTGAAAGTGCATGAGAATTTTGGCTCCAGGTGGTGTGTAACATTGAATGCTTGAAGTTCTAGCCTTTGATAATTTTCCCGCTATCACTGACAATAGGTAGCTATCACTGGTGATATCATGACGTTATCGTCTGGCGATATATCGGAATAGTGTGCACCATGGCATAACCAGTTGGATCATAACATACGTCATCAGGGCTATCGCTGGCAATAAATAGTTATCACATGCGATATTTGGCTTTTCAAATCCCATGTTGTAATTATGAGAACACATTTATGATCAAATAAACCTATGATATCAGCACAACATAAATAACTTATGATCAAATATATTCGGAATTTGTTATTCTCAAACTAAGGGGTGCGGAACAATGACCTCTTTTTGATTATAACAAATCCGCTAATAAGAAATCCACTATGAAAAGCAAGTTAAAAACATGTAATGTCTCCCCCTAAAAGTATGCTCCCCCTACAAAAATGCATTGTATAAAATGTTTGAATCCCCCACAATATATTTCTTATTTAATTCTATCCCTTTTGGTATTATCAAAAGAAGGTGGGGTCGGATAATTGCAATATGAATTAGTTAGCATAATATAGAGAGATAATTGTTCAATTTTAGTTGATTGGAAGCACATCGAAAAGATTGATTGTGGTGGGAAATAGTTATAATTTGTGAAGTAAAGATTTACAATAATGGAATTTGAAAAGTTGAAGTTGTGAAATGAAGAGCAAGATATGCTACGTCAGAAATATGCAAGTAAGATTTCTAAATATCATGTAAAGATAGCAAAAAAACAATGTAGATGATTTTGAAATTCAAGTAAATATGAACATTATGAAAGACATGTTTTGTTAGCTAATACAATTACTTTAGGTGAGATAGAAATGATAGAGTTACTTTCAGGTCCAATTCTCATGAGAAGAAGTTTAATAAAAAATAATGATGTGTACAAATTATACTTTGATGAAGAATACAAGTGTATAAATTAAAACTACATGAAAATATATAATGTACAAATATAACTTTGAATATACATAAAGAATTGTACTACCACAAAAAAGTCACTGCACAAATATTTTCTAAGAAGTGGCCACAAATGGTTAGCACAAGACACTTTACAATTTTTTTAAGGTGTTCAAGCTCACAATGCTCATTAAGACTTATCAGGAGGGTGAGTAGTACTTGGTGGAGTATCCTTCGCAATTTATTTTATTCATTTTTGTTTTAGCATAATTTTTTTTATTATTAGATATTGAATAAGGACTCAGAATTCACATGTTTTGCAAACATAGATATTAAATTTTCTTTAGCCTACACTTTTTGGAATAAACAATTGTATGAATCATTGATGAATTAAGTGATTTATTTAATTTAAGAAGTTAAGTTATCACAAGGCACATTCATGCAAGAAAAAAATTTAAATATACTTGTAGTTTTTCAAATAGTGTGAGTGTAGTTTCATTATTAAATTATAAAATATTACTCATACTTAGAAGCATGCAAAAATAATTCTTCACATCTTCTACACACTGTTTCATGGCCTTTATATGCAATGCATGCAAATACCAAAGACAATGTTCTATGAGACTTGAATATAAAATCACACATTGTAAATAATCCTTAAATGATAAATCTAGTCATCTTTGATGTTTTTATTGTAGCATATACTTTGAAATATTTGTAAGTTAATATTTCGAAGTAAATGTTTATATTTTAGATTTAAAAAGAAAATCTCAGAAAAACCAAAATAGATTTGTAGATAATCAGAGAATATAAGAAGAATAATTAAAATAATAATTATTTTTTTCAAAGAATTGCTATCTCCCGCGAAAGGTAGCTATCGTCGAGCGATAGAGCTTTTTATAAATAGCGAAATCAGATGATAGATCTAAGGTAAGTCTTCTAGATTATTTATAAAAAAAGAAATAGATCCCTTATAGACTTGCATTTTGAAAATCCTTTCTCTTTTAATGGAGATCTATATGGATTTTTATTTTATTTAGAGAGAGATCTATGATAGATCTAGGGTATAGTTTAGTAATAAACGATTTTCTTGATGATAGTTTTTCTAAGATTCGATTTTTTATGAAGTATATATGTGATGAAATAATATCATTTGCATTTCTTGGAATATCCACCATAGATCTATAAAATTCGTGGTTTGATGAAGAAGATGATGAATATGGATTTTATTTTTTAGTGAAAATTTGTGTTAATTGAAAAGTTTGATCATGTTTAGGTAATTTTGTAAAGATTGATAATTTTCTTGATGTATAAATATATATTTTTGTAAGATTTGGTAGTAAATTGAAGTTTTAAAGATTTGAAGCTTTCTATGCTATGTCGGGATATCGCCCGACGATCACATTATATCATCAGCGATAGTGAAGTGATTCAAAGTAATTCTTTTAAATCATTGCAGGAAATGGTATCAGGATATGGTTCAAGAGATAGGAGAAGTACATCCAGCAATCCCCCACATTGTATCAAACCTATCTTGGAATTGAGAAGGAAATAATTGGAGTAAATATGATGGTTGAATTCAACCAGGCCGACTACGTGCAAATTTACGAATTGTCGGTGCAAGTATAGTGTTGGTCATAATCTCAGATATGTTCTCATACTCATTAGTTAATGAATTTTATAACCACTTAGACGATCCTGTATCTAATGATTAAAGTGGTGGTGTGAGATCCAAAACACAAGGATATATGGTGGAGATCACACATGGATATTTAAGAAATGAATTTGGATTGATCGAAAGCGATAATATCTTAAATGTAGTTGAGAACTAAAGGAAGGAAAGAGATTGGACATTGTTAAATTAGGTTTTTCATGGAAGGTAAAGTAAAGCTTTGATTCAGAGTATTACTACCCTTACTCCTGATGCTTATATGATTCAGGATATACTAAATCACACTATGATGTTAAAATCTAGGGATACAAAGAAGATAATAGCTGTAATGCCTCGAATTTCTTGAAAAACAATAGGTAGTGGTCATTAGAGGTTACCGCCAGGCAGTAAAGCTAGCGTTGGCAGTATCCAGCTGATTTTAATAGACCAACATCTCTAGAAGGTATCACGCGGCGGTAGTGTGATACCGCATGGTGATATCCAGCTGAATTAATTCGACCTTTGTCTTTAGACGATACCGCCCGGCGGTAGAGGTAACGCTGACAGTAGCTTACCACGTGTCAGATAAGGTTAAGGCAATCTTTGAGCGGTAGAGTGCTACCGATTGGGCACCGCTTGAATTATCGCACGAAAGTAGCTTTCTGATAAAGGTTTGTAATGAGAATTATTTCTCATTTTCTTTCTTCCTCTCTCCCTCTCTTGAATTATGAGGAAGAAGAAGGAGAAGTCTAGGAGAGCGAGGTTAAGTTTTATCCAGCCCTATTGTGAAGGCGTTCTTGTGATCAAATTTGTGAGTAGAAGCTAGATCCGCGAAAAGGAATGTGTGGTGATCATTTCCATCCCAATCAAGTGCAAGATCATGGCTCCTAAGCGATCAACAAGGGTAATGATCTTCCTCCTTGGATATGTAAAGTCCTTATTTTGGCATAGTTGCATGAAGTCCCCCACCAATTGGTGGAGAGCAAAGGTATTTTCAACAAGTTGATCTATCGTAACCCCGGTAAAACTTGCATATATAATCCAAAATCAAAGTACATAATAGGCATATTGTGTGAAGGTCATTTGCACAAGTTGGTATGGATTGGTGATGAATGGTTGATTTGTGTGCTGGAGAAGACTCTGTGGTTAAAAAGGTAGTTTACGAAGTCATGGGGAATGCAGGTTACTGTAGTGAGAGTACTGCAGTTGGTCTCTAGGAAAACACCCAAATTGGGGAAAGAAATTATATTATGTCCCCTACTACGTAGCGTCAGAGATACCACTAGCGGTAGCTCCCAAAGAGCTATTGTTGTGAGGCCTGTCTCCTAGAGACTTGGGAGCCAAAATGTTGAGATGAGAGCTTGAAGATCCTAACATTGGTGGTCATGAGTGCCAGCCTTGGAACATAATGTAGTTATTTATTTTGTGAATGGGAAAGGGAAGTTTGACCCGCGACATGGTTTGTTGTGCCCGATAATTTAAGCAACGAGATATGGCTGAACTGTACCCAACCCTATATCGTTCGACTTGGAGTGAGTCATTGAGGTGAATCTTGGAGATCATCTTTGACTTTGTCATAGCCATAGGAGAGATTCTTAGGCTTTGGGCCAGAAATACTGGTAATGCTCAAAAGAATGTTGACAGTCACTGAGTACGGTGGTGGGACCCAGGGAAAGTCTGCTACACCAATAATATGCCCTAAGTGCATGGGATGTGTGGCTATGCGTGCCAATGTATGTGGTGAATGGTGCTTAATTGAATGTTCTGATGCCAAAAGAGATATATACTGATGTTTGCAGGTAAGGAGCGCCGCCGTCCGAGTGAGGGGTGGGTTCGTTATTATTTGGTCAGCTAATCTTGACTGTTGCCTTATTTTGCCACATCTTGGTGGGTCGTGCTTATGTAGGTGCTGGAGATCCAAGTGGGAAGTAGCGGGTTGAAGTCCCCTATGTTGTGTTGGTTGGTCCTCAAAGGCCCAAAGGCGAACTTTTACTATTTTTATGTGTGGCTGACATGTGTGTCGATGTATGGAATATACATTTGTGAAGAGAACAAATGTAAGGCCTTAAGGCCAAAATATTTTGTGTATTTTGAATGTCATTCCAATGGTATTGTAAGTGGATATTCCTGGTATTTGGGTTCTAAGATAATTTAAATACTTCCACTAGAATGCACTCTGAGTTAGGATGCATAAATATTTTGGTTTCAATGCGTAAATCCATGGGCTGTTCATGGAATATGGTGTGGTGCCCCGGCTGGACCTTCTGTTATATTCTACGTGATGGATGAGGGTGTTATAATTTGATATTAATTTCTTATTTCGGTCTTTCTTATTCAAATTTAAGGTCAAATTCTTTTAAGGGGTGGTGAGCACGTGTGTGTGTCACCGTTATAACATGAAAGAACTCATGAATGTCCACTTAGGAATGAAAATACACATATTTGTGAAACCTGAGTGTTCATATAATTGCTTTTTGTAATATTATTATTCGCTTAATTGTGTATTTCACGATTATAGGTGATTAGAAGTGACGCGGGGCAGTTTCAGCCCCAGTGCTCGACAGAGAGTAGTGCACCAACAAAGGTGCCTACACCTCCTCCGTCTGCGAAAATGGTTCGGATGATAGCTGATGTGGTCTTCTCAATGATCAATGCCTAACCTGAAAGTTATGTGCAGCCCCTTGTCCCTATGGTGGCTTCGATGTCGGTTAGTGTACTTGAGCAGATTGCAATAGAAAGAGCCTCAGATCAGTCGTTGAAGATCTGTTTGGTGCAAGGAGCGCATACGGTTGAGGAGTACTTGTATGCATTTGTTATGCTAAGGCGCTATGCAAGATTTTGTGTTGGAGGATGTGGAGACAGAGATCAATAGATTTTATAATGGTCTGCGTGATGAACTACAACTTTTATTGGAGGGCCAAAGTTATTTGGATTCTAGATATTGGTGGAGTCGGCTAGATATTTGGAGATATATTTGATAAAAGTCCATCGGATGCTAAAGCTTAAAGTACCGAACTCTTCAAAGTCTAGGTTTCAACGGTGGAACAAGAAGTTAAAATCTTCTGGGCCAGCTTCCTTATCTACTATTTTTGGAGAAACTCCAATTATCTGTTATACCTGTAGTAAGCCGGGACACAAAGCCCGAGTGTGTCATAGTGATGTTTCACGGACAAAGAAGAGGTTTGAAGCAGCTGCAGGAAGAGGTCTACTTACTTGCTAAATATGTGGCAAAGGGGGACATTATACTCGAGACTGTCACAATGGCCCTCCGATGATAACAAACTGAAATGACGTTAGAAGTGTGAATAAGGGAGTAGTTGTAATAAACTACTGTACTTTCTACTTTATGTAAGAATGCATGTTATGTATGTAGAAACCTATTGTTCACCAGGCAGATAAGAAGTCTTTTGATTGGGCACATCATATCCCTTTTTGTTCATGGATTTGTGTGAGTTCTCATTGTACTTTTATTCGAACTAGATATGAGATTGGGATAACACTGCCTTAAGGGTAATAATTGAATGCGGGTAGAGAGTTTTGTGTTAAGATGTAGATCAGAAGTCATGATTTTGGCTTGTAAGCGTTTGTCCTACGAATATCTGAGTTTGATGTGATCTTTGACATGGACTGGCTCTCGGAGCAATGTGCTTGTATTGATTGCAACTCAAGAGAAGTCATACTGGGGAAAAACACCAAACACGAGACTAAGTTTGTGGGTATGCGAGGATCGAGCAAGATGTTGATGTCTGCTCTCTAAGTAGCCAAGATGGTTCGAAAGGGCGCTAAATTATTCTTCACACTGCTAGAGCCTGTAGAGTCAGAGCCCAGTTTGAGATACGTTCCTGTTGCGTCGGAGTTTACAGATGTTTTTTCTAAAGATCTCCCAGGGATTCTACCTCAAAGAGAGATTGACTTCAGTATTGAGCTGGTGCCAGGTGTGAAACTTGTGTCACGCTCACCGTACCGTATGACGCCAAAGGAGATGGCAGAACTAAAGATTCAGTTGCAGGAGTTGCTTGAGTAAAGCTATATACGTCCAAGTAAGTCACCTTGGAGTGCACCAATCCTCTTTGTGAAGAAGAAGGATGGAGTCTTGTGTTTATGCATTGACTATCATGAATTGAATAAGCTGATAGAGAAGAACAAGTATCTGATTTCATGAATCGATGATTTATTTGATCAGCTTGTTTGATCGATTGTCTATTCGAAGTTGGATTTGAAGTCTTGCTATTGGCAGTTGAGAATTCGAGAAATTGATATTCTTAAGATAGTTTTTGATACACTCTATGGGCATTATGAATTGTTGTGATGTCTTTTGGGCTCACTAATACGTCATCGGTGTTTATGTACTTGATGCACAAGCTCTTTTGAGAGTATTTAGACCTGTTTGTGATTATCTTTATTGACGACATACTGGTATACTCTCAGTCAGAAGAGGATCATGTGAATCATTTGAGATTGGTTCTGCATACCCTAAGGAGGAATCAACAGTATGCCAAGTTCTCTAAGTATGAGTTTTGGCTATCGTTAGTTGCTTTTTTTTGGTCATGCAGTTAGTGGAGAGGGTACTGTTGTGGATCTGACAAACATAGTTGTGATACGAGAGTGGCCTGAACTTATTTTTGTAGTAGAAGTCAGGAGTTTCCTTGGAATTACTGGCTATTATAAGCACTTCGTAGAGAACTTTTTGAGAATTGCTTTACCTCTCACTACATTGACAAGAAAGAATCAGAAGTTCATTTTGATGCCATAGTACGCACGAGCTTTTGAGGAGTTGAAGAGTCATCTGACTACGGTGCCTGTGTTGTGTTTGCCATGTGTAATAGAAGGCTTTAAAATTTATAGTAATGCCTCGGGGAGCGACATAGACTGCGTTCTTCTGCAATTTGGTCATGTGATTACTTATGGCCCTCGCTAACTGAAAGTGCACAAGAGGAATTATTTGGTTCACGACTTGGAATTGGCGGTCATGATATTCGCTCTTAAGCTATGACAATATAATTTGTATGGCGTGAAGGTTGACATCTTTACGGACCATAAGAGACTGAAATACTTATTACCTCAGAAGGATCTGAATATGTGACAGCGAAGGTGGATGGAATTCTTTGGTGACTATACCTTTGAGATTCATTACACTCCCGGGAAGGGAAATGTAGTTACGGATGCACTGAGTCACAAGGCTATTCGCAAGACTCAAATACGAGCAAATTGGTTACAGATGCATGATGAGCATTTGATTCATGAATTGGAGGCTTTGGACATCTCTTGTGTTGATGTGAGGACGAGCGCAGAAGCATGCTTGAACTAGACGGAGGTGCAATACGAACTCACAAACAGGATTCGACAAGCGTTGGAGCTTGACGAGAACATGAAGTGTTATATGTCAGAGATAGTGGATGGGTAAAATTCCCAATTCTCGTGGAACGATGATCTTTTGTGAAAGGACGGTTGGCTACGCATCCCGAATGTTAGCAAATTACAGCAGGAGTTGATGTACGAGACACATTTTACCAAGTACTCAATCCACCCTGGGAGAAAAAAATATTTAATGACATGAAAACGTTGTTTTGGTGACTAGGATTGAAGGACATAACACTTTATGTGGCAAAGTGCCAAACTCGTGCCCTATTGAAGACTGAATGTCAAAGACCCGGTGGTTTCTTGAGTCATTGTCAATAGTGGAATGGAAGTTTGATGATATATCTATGGATTTCATGCACAATTTGCTGAGATTGCAACGTGGGAATGATTCCATTTGGGTGATCGTAGACCGGTTAACAAAAGTAGCTCACTTCATTCCGAATCAAAGGGATGATTTAGTGGAAAATTTAGTCAAACTTTATATTGAACAGATTATACGATTGCACGGTATACCCCGTAGTAACGTTAGTTATCTAGATGGACATTTAACGTCAAATGATTGGAAGCTTATTCATCAGCTATTAGGACCCAATCTAAAATTCAGCACGGCCTTTCATCCTTAGATGGATGGTCATACCGAGAGGGTAAACAGAATGATGGAAGATAAGCTTTGCATGTGCGCATTTCAGGAATAGGTGGGAGGACCATCTCTTTATGATTGAATTTGCCTGCAATAATAACTACCAAGCAAGTATTCAACTAGCGCCTTTTGAGGCCTTATACGGTAGGAAGTGTCGTACTCCATTGTCTTGGGTAGAAATAGGTGAATCAAAGTTATATAAACGTAAAGACATCGAAGATGCGACTTCAATGATACATTTGATTCGAGAATGATTGTTGATTGTGCAAGATAGGCAGGTAAAATATTACAATGTCAATCACCGAAACATGGAGTTAGCGGTTAGCGATTGGGTTTATATCATGATAAAACTATTCAAGGGCATATTGAGGATTTGATGCTTGAAAAATGTTGAGTTTGAGATACAATGGATCGTTTGAAATCGTTGAGCGGATTAGAGAAGTTGCCCATCGACTGAAACTTTTAGCTGAACTCAGAGGTTTGCACGATATGTTTCACATATCGGTGCTTCGTAAGGCTGTGCAAGAGCCTACTTAAGTGGTTATTGCTGATCAAATTTCGGTCGATAGTGGGTTGATGACGAAAGTCATGCCCATTCGAATTGAGGACATGAAGATCAAACGATTGCAGAATAAAGAGATCAAAATTATTAAAGTCTGTTGGGACAAATGTTGCTGTGAGGAGCTATCATGGGAGCGCGAGCAGACCAAGTGTGAAGAATTCCCTTAACTGTTCCATTGAGGTACATTTGATATACTTTGTACTTCTATGTTATTTCCAGTTAAATATGGATTTCGGGACAAAACCTCTTAATGGAGGGGAGAATTGTAATGCCCTGAATTTCCTGAAAAATAATAGGTAGTGGTCATTGGAGTTTACTGCCAAGCGATAGAGCTAACTCTTGTGGTATCTAGCTGATTTTAATAGACCAACGTCTCTGATAGGTATCGCGCGGCGGTAGCGTGATATCAGGCGGCAGTAGACAACTAAATTAATTCAATAATTGTCTCTGGATGGTCTCGCCCGAAAATAGCGGTAATGTTTGCAGTAGCGTGTCATGTGTCAAATAAGGTTGAGATGGTGTTTGAGTGGCAGAACGGTGCAAATTTGGCCAAGCGGCCACCGCTTGAACTATCGCACGGCGGTAGCAAGGTACCATACGATGAAATCTCTCTAATAAAGGCTTGTGATGAGAATTATTTCTCATTTTCTTTCTTACTCTCTCTCTTGAATCCTGAGGAAGAAGAAGGAGAAGGCTAGAAGAGCAAGGGAAAGGTTGATCCATCCCTATTGTGAAGGCGTTCTTGTGATCAGATTTGCGAGTTGAAACTAGATTTGCGGAGAGGAAGGTGTGGCGATCATTTCCATCCGGATCAAGTGCAAGATCATGGCTCCTAAGCGATCGACAAGGGTAACAATATTCCTCTTTGTACATGTGAATTCCTTATTTTGAGATAGTTACATGAAGTTCCCCACCAATTGGTGGAGAGCGAAGGGATTTCCAACGGATTGATCTTTGGTATCCCCAGTAGAACTTGCATATAGAATCAAGAATTAAAGTACGGAATATGCATGTTGTATGAAGCCCATCTAGATAGGTTGGTCTGGATTAATGATGATTAATTGATTTGCGTGTTGAAGAAGACTCAATGGCTAAACGTGTAGTTTACGGAGTCATGGGGTGTGCAGGTTACTAGAGTGAGAGTACTGGAGTTGGTCTCTAGGAAAACACCCAAATTAGGGGAAGAAATGATATTCTATCCCCTACCACGTGGTGGTAGAGATAACGCTGGAGGTAGCTCCCAGAGAGCTATTGTTGTGAGACCTATCTTTTTTAGATTTGGGGGCTAAATGGTTGAATTGAGATCTTGAATAGCCCAGCTTTGGTGGTCGTGAGTGCCAGCCTTGGAACATAACGTAGTTATGTATTTTGTGAATGGGAAAGGGGAGGCTGACCCGCGTCATGGTTTGGTTCACCCGCCAATTTGAGCAATAAGATATGGCTGAACTGTACCCAACTTTATCTCGTTCGAATTGGGTTATGTCATTGAGATGAATCTTGGAGATCGTGTTTGACTTTGTCGTATCTATAAGAGAGAGTCTTAGGCTTTGGGCCGGAAAGACTGAAAATGTTCAAAAAAATGTTGACCGTCACTGAGTACGGTGTTAAGACCCAGGGAAAGTCCGGTACACGGATAATGTGCCTTGAGTGCACGGGAAGTGTGGCCGTACATGCCAACCTCTGTGGGGAATTGTGCTTAATTGTGCAAGACTCCCTCTCTCGAAACACAACACATGGCCAAAGGGGGTCTTATGCCCAAAATAGCCACCTTGTGGTAGCATCAACACACGGGTTGACCGATGCTACAAGACGCCTATTCTGCCGGCTCCCACAAATATCACCCATACCAACCCAACATAAAGAATATACAGAAGTCAAAATCAATACTAGTACAAGTCCAAAAGAAAAGAGAAAGGTGGCTACATAGCAACTGAATACATCAGAGTTAAGTGCCCCAAGGGCTACAACATAGTCTCTCAAAATCTCATATCAGTAACCGACAGCAGAGAGGGTACTGTCGTATCAGGCCTTGTCCCCTGGGCTGGCTGCCCTTCTGCATAACCTACTACTGCTGCTCTATCTGCTGAGTGTCCTCCTAAAAAGGTAATCTTAGCAACCGTTAGTCATAAAGTCTAAGTGGCTAACTCATCCTCTCACCACGACGGCTCCTAGGCATTGGACGGGAGAAAGAAGGAATGGTACAATATATATGTATAAGCTATAAGTACAGGCAGGTGGTATATTTCTGTATATTATAAATGTAACGGTAACAATGTACATCAAATATCAACATCATTATACACTAGAAGTACTGTAAGAGAAAGAGCAGTCAACTACCAACATTTAATCTACAAACAAAAATAGAACTTAACTTATAAAAATGGCCATACAGATTTATAAGTTAAGGATTGACTTAACAGAAAGTAACTCATCATATAAAAGTGTCCATACAAATTTATATAATTTTGATCTTATGCGGTGCAATGCAATGCAATGATGGTTTATGATGCAGCCATACAACTCACGCGCTCTATTTTGCTATGTCGATATAGTCCTTTAGTTCCCAATTTTCGAACAGGTAGCTAACCTCTCAGGCATCATCCGTCGTGGCCAAACAGTGACAGTAGAGTGAGCATCTCCACTACTAGGCGGGTATCCACACTACCAAGCCTAGGCCTCCGTACACCTCAACGCTAAGAACACAACAGTGGATCCTCTGCATATTACGGCTCAGAAGAGGTCTCGGGTAGATGTGCACCAAGAACACAACCTAATTGGCATATAATTGGCACAGAAGGAGCCTTTCGGAGCGTATCACCAAAGGACCAAGCCCAACCGTCCACTAGCACGGAAGGAGCCTCGGTAATGAGCCCCGAGGACCAAGCCCAACTGCTAGAGGTCTATCTATCAACTCCCGCCGGTGTGATGACTGGCGAGCCCGTAGACCCGCCACACTATCCTTAACCCAGGATTAATACATCGCGTGTCAACACACACGGCATACAATTACACTTAGCCATGCCATCAAACATTCAAGGGTTCCAACTGAGTCCCTTCTCACTATACCAATCTCATGCTCAAAAGCATGCAAGGGCTCCACACTGAGTCCCTTATCAACATAATAACTTACCCATGCTCCAAGCACGCAAGGTTTCGTCATAATCTAAAATATCAAATCCCTTTGATTGTTATACGACCCTCACCGCTACCCATAGGGAGTTAACACAACTATAAGCGGTGGAATTATTCCAATCATACTTTCAATTCATAAGATCAATAAGCTCATAGAATGACCATGGGTGTAATATTCATCTAGCCCCATTTTCTAAGTTTAGCATGCCCACGCACATCAAATCATTTATCTTTCAGCACATCTTTTTTCCGGAAACTATAAACATAGCATATATGTTTATAGATAATTAATAATCATGTACAATTACACACTACAAGTTCTTTCATTGTTTATAGTTCAACACTTGCTATCGATTGTGTATATCATACAAGCGAATCAATTACTCTTCCAATACATATCAACCATCATAGTATTATTGTATGCACTTTAATCGGATTGCATAGATAAACCATCTGTACATCCAAGGTCCATCAAAACACATACATAATGCATTTGCTCATCACAGTTTCTTCCAACTAGATTCTCCCAACGCAAGATGTCATCCAAGACTACAAATTCCTACCAAGATTCGAACGCAAGGCTAACACATCAACTACTTAGATAGAAAATCTATCTTGGCCTTATGTTAGTTCAACGCAGCAACATCTGTCGCACTTTGCAGGAGCCACAGTGCTCACCAAGAAATGTGCAACCATTCATTGGAAAGGTCTTTTTGAGGGCTATAACTTTCATGTTCAACCCAAGACCTAGAAGTGCTCGGATCATGGTTTATATCGAGCACGAAGTCTACTGCATATAGAAATCAAATTTCTGCACGCATCGTAAAGTCAAATGAACGTCATAGATTCGTCTTCTTTCTCCAGCCTTTCATACAAAGAAACATTTATCTCTTCCTCCTCCCTTATTCACCCTCAATAGACCATCATTCTTCATGAAACCAAGTCCATCGTCCACATAATGAAGAGAGGAAAGTTTGAAGACAACAAAACCCTAGGACAAAGGTCCTAGCATGGTCTCTACTTAGGAGATCTCCATTACGCACCAAAGTAAAGCTCTCTTGAGTGGACATCTCTCTTATAATAGATCTAAAAATCTAGCACCAAGGGAGAGGGTAGAAAGCTCACCTCATTTCCAGCCATAGACCGAGTTCTCCTCTTTGTGGCATGGTGGCATCAACCTTGTCTCCCGTGATGAAGTTTGACACCAGGAGAAGAAGAAGATGACGACTATTTCTTTGGATTGTGTTTATAAAGGAATGGGCGATTAGCCCTAAATCTTCTGGATCTGAGAGCTACCGCCTCGCGGTACCTACAAAAGTGCCTTATTTCACAAGCCACCGTCCAAAGCCACCACTCAGGCCCCGCCACCTGTACTTCTACCGCCGCTCTTTAGGTATGTCAAAGTGCTACTGCCAGTGATACTTCTACCGCCAAGCGGTTGCTCATAGAGGGCTTTGCCTATGCCTAGCTCGACTACTGCCACGCGGTATCCTACTATTATCGTGCGGTAGTTTCTTAATGATCGTCGAGTACACTCTACGTGCTCAATGCTCGTCGCATCCAGTTGACGCACTCTACGCCTACTACTGCCATACGGTATCCCGCTACTACCGTGCGGTAGCAACCGGACACCCAGCGTCGAGTCGGCGCTTCCCCGGCTCGAGTGCAAGCATGCCCACCAATGAACCCCGAGCCCGAGTCAACTTGCTTGACTCAAAAATGCGTGTGAGTGGTCTAGCATGAGTTGGGACATTATAAATTGCACTTTCTGATGCCAAAAGATATATATATATATACTGATATTTATAGGGAAGGAGCACCGCCGCCCCAAGTGAGGGTGGGGTTGTTATGATTTGGTCAGCTAATGCTTACAGTTGCCTTATTTTGCCACATCTTGGTGGGTCGTGCTTGTGCAGGTGCTAGAGAGCCAAGTGGGAAGTAGCTGGCTGAAGTCTCCTATGCTGCGTTGGTTGGCCCTTAAAGGCCCAAAGATGAACTTTTACAGTTTTCATGTGTGGTCGGCCTGTGTGTCGATTTATGGGATATACATTTGTGAAGAGAACAGTTGTAAGTCCTTAAGGACAAAACATTTTGTGTATTTTGAATGTAATTCCTATGGTATTGATAGTGGACAATCCTGGTATTTGGGTTCTAAGATAATTTAAATACTTCTGCTAGAATGTACTATGAGTTAGGATGCGTAAATGTTATGGTTTTAATGCGTAACTATACTGACTGTTCATGGAATATAGCGTGGGGCTCCGACCGGACCTTTGTTATATTATACGTGATGGATGTGAGTGTTACAATTGCACAACTAAGTTTAGTGACTTATCACATTCCAGAATGAGAGTTGTTTGATATCGCAGATTTGATCCTTTTTATTATTGATATACGTGTATTATGAAAAATCATATGAGGAGAAAGCTAAATACACTTCCTTTAGGAGGTATTATTCAGTGTATACTTTATCGAAAATAATGCTTGGATTGATCAAGAAATGTACTAGATGATTTGACACTTTCTATATACAACTCAGACTCGATACCAGTTCCTACTATATAGAGTGTGCATTTATCCTCAGCTAGACCGCCTCTTCCTCATGGAGGATCACTATAGGAGATACTGTAACATCCCATTTTCCAATTAGACCCCCCCTTAGGAGTGACTTGAGCATAACTAGGTCATATGAGTTAACCTAGGTGAGCCCAGGAGACCAAGTGACCTAAAAACCTAGTTGAGACCTACTTGGTCTGCAAATAGTAATTTTCAAAACTCTGATTTTGGGTGGCCTAGTAGGTTCATTGTGACTCTAAAAATTCCCTTAGACCTAATGTGGGCCCAATGAGTCACCAAGGACCCATTTGGGTCAACCATAGTGGTCAATTTGACCAAGTCAACCCAAAGCCCAAATAAAGTCAAACCTAGCCTATATGGGCTAACCCAACCTCAAACCACCCTCCCCCTTAGGCTAACTCTTGCATGATTATTTTTGTATGATATTTGGCTGCCTATATCCTAGGGAATTGACCAAGTCAACATTGGTGACTAGGAGAGAGAAGGTGAGCTCCATTTTCATGTTAATGGAGGAGAGAGAAAAATTCAAGAGAGAGGGAAGGAGGAATTCGGCCAAAGGGAGGCCAAAGGCCACCCTTAATGGCTGAATTCAACTCCCCAGGGGAAGGGGAGAAGTTTTCAAACATTTCCCGGCCACCTAGGCCTTGGTTCAGCCCCCCTCCTCCATGGCCGAACCTAGCCATTAATGGCTTTGATGGCCATTTTCAAAACCACCTCCCCCTCTCCCCTCCTGGCCATTTATACCCCATCAGCAAGCTAGGGTGAGGGATTTCGAAACCCTAGATAGGAGGGAGAACCGCTGCCGGAGCCACCAAGAAGAGGAAACGCCGCCGCCGCCGCCGCCATGCATTCCCGTCGCTCCACCCGCATCCGAGCCCGAACTCAGGTCCTCCTCCTCTCCTTCTCTCATGCTTAGATCCTAGGAATTCTTAGAAATCGATTTCATGCTCAATCGAACCGGTGCTAAGCTTTGGAATTTCTGAAATCTCCATTTTTTTATGGAGTTTTGAATCTCTCGGCCAGGGCGGCGCCGCCACCTCCGGCCGCCCTAGCTCCGACCAGGGATAGCCCCCACCACCGGGAACAATTAGGGGATGTTTCCCGGTGGTGGCGCCGCCTCAGGCCGCCGGAATAGGGCCCGCAAAAACCACCTGCGCGGGCCCTTTTTCGGTCCAATCGGGGAAGATGAGCAGTAGCCGTCTGATGCACTTCAAGATTCGTGCAGGATCTTATTAATACTTTTAAACTTTTTTTTTCTGATTTTCTGTATTTTATAAAACAATTTTACTGTAATTGGATTTTTGGCCCCTTATGGGCACCTACTGGAAAAGTGTTAAGCATGAAAGTTGTAGGTCCTTTTAATACCTACAATTTGATATGCTGTGGTGAAATTTTGCTAGAGTACCTAGACTTGTAGGGCCATTTGATTATGGGTATGTCCTAGGTTTAGGGCAGTTTTATTATAAAAATTATTTAGGCCCTTTGGAGACTTGTTCATCAAAATTAATCAACATGAATGTTGTAGGCTTTTTAATTATCTACAGTTTGATATATTATGGAAAATTATAGGACAAGTCTTCTGACCTATAGGGCCATTATTCTAGGGTAGGTCCTACAAATAGGGCAGATCTTTGAAAAATTCCCCACACCTAATCCTTGGTCCAAATGCTTTGAATTTTGGACAGGGGAATTATATCACCTAGACCTAGCTCCTGTAAAAATTGGAATCCATTTAAAGAAGTGTAACCTAGGGTTTTGCCCTAAACCTAGAAAAGCTAGGGTAAGGTAGTTGAAGGGTCAAATGACCTCCAAACCCTCCCAAATTTTGGTGATGTGTCCCTGGTATAGGTACCTAAGTCTGGTTCAAATTTCAACTAATTTGGTTGAGTTTTGATTAGGAATCCTCTAAACCCTAGTTTTGACCTAGTAGAAGGAAGCTTAGTGAGAAGTTTCTTTGCACTCTGGTATGATCATCTCACCTCAACAGAGGTTGAGATTTTGACCACTGGTTTATTTTGGTCCTAAGATTACCCTTAGGGAAGATGGGATGATTTAGGGTAAGTTTACCCTAGGGCCCAGGTTCAAAACCTAAATGTGGACTTTGGGGGTTTGTGAAGGACATAGGGGCAAATGCCCTTTTATGGCCTTGAGATTTAGTGGAGAGGTTGTTAATGAGTTTGTAACTCTCTGGTTGTAATGTTAGAGAATTTTGATGTAGATAGCTAGCTCAAAACTTAAACCCTAGTTTTAGGGTAGAAGGGATTTTAGGTCAAAATAGTATCTTAAAATCTTTTAAAAGCCATGAAATTTGGGTAGTGTGTTTCTAAGATAGTTAGGACTCTTGGATAATTTTACTAGAATTTTTGCATAGGTATTTCTAGTACTTCATTCATGAATATGTGTATAGCCCTATTTGATGTTTTATTTATTAAAGATTTTTAATTCAAATAAGGCCCCCTTGAAACTCTGGAATTAGATGTTGTTGGCCAGTAGGAATGCTCATGAATTTTAGTTTAATTTTATGTTGAATATATAGAGTAGTTTTTTCACAAGTGTTATTAAAGGGCCTTATGGTTTAAAAATATTTTATGACATAAATAGTTTCTGGAAAATTATGAAAGTTGGTAAATAGAGTTTTTAAATCATTTTAAATTAGTGGGATTTTATTATGGATTTTTGGAGTTATGAATATAGTACTTGATTCACAAGCATGCTAGATTAGGGTTTTAGTAAATGATTTATTATAAATTAATTTCCAGCAGTAAAATTATGAAACTTTTATAGTACTATTTTCATGGTATTTCTAGTACCCTGTAATTAATCCAAATGGTTTAGAAGAGAGTCTAATGTAGTTTATTCATTAGACATGAAAGAAATGGATTATTGCAAAAATATGTTTAGGCCCATTAGACCTTAGTGAAAATTGCCAAACCTTGGATATATCATTTTTAGACATATTAGTATTTGTCTTAAATTTATTATGATTTATACATGACTGAAAAGTATACTCCTTGTTCAAATTTGGAAGACCTTGGATTTTAGTAAAATTAATTAATTAATAGATTAATTGAGAAAATTGTTATAACCGGGAATCGATTCAATTATGTCGTGATAGGCCTCCAGTAAATAACTTAGGCTGTTCGGATGAAAACACAAAGGATATCCTATCATAGACATCACTTAGTATAAGGTGGTCTGTAGTTAGTAACTTTGGGAAAATGAGTAACAAGATAAGTTTTGGGTTAGCGTAAGGACAGCTTGTGTTGGCTGGATTTAAAGAAAGAGGATGGATCACCATAGGAGGTTCCAAGTGTGGTGAGGAATGAGTTGATGCGCTCTAAAAGGTGTGCGGGACCGACAAAAGATCGTCGTCCCCGTAGGAGTGAAGAGTCAAATCCACCCTAGGTTTAGTTCGATGCAATTTATAGAGAGAACGGGTAAGGGAAAAAAAAATCAATAACAATAAGTGCCTTGCGAAAGGGAACTTCGGGCCGTAATGCCGCCGTCTTGGTTCCTAGTGCCCTTTGAGAGTTCTTCACGGGGTATGCCGGGGGCAGTCCTGGGCTAACGTAAATCATAAAACAAACAAAAGAGTAATTAGTCTAATAGGGATTCACATTGCACACACTCATTAGTTAGGGTTGGTAATGGTCAAGTCGTCCCGAGGTGTTCAAGGGGGCGCCGTCCCGTGGTGTTCTAAGGGATGAAGTCTGGAGAT
This sequence comes from Platanthera zijinensis, assembly GCA_039513925.1. Classification (NCBI taxonomy): domain Eukaryota; kingdom Viridiplantae; phylum Streptophyta; class Magnoliopsida; order Asparagales; family Orchidaceae; genus Platanthera; species Platanthera zijinensis. Next base: position 141,886,870 of record CM077094.1, read on the forward strand.
GAGCCGGATGGTTTTGTCCGGGGAATTTGGTCTCGGATATGGTTGATACGGACGGTTTAGTCCGGGAGTTTGACACTTTAAAATTATTATATATTAAACTGCTGCATATGCATAAAAATAGGAAAGATTAAGGTGGTGGGTTTTCGATATCGGGGAGTTCGATTGCACCGACACCGATATCGTTGACTCGGCAAGGTGACTAGCACTTAGCCAAGGTTAAGTCTGGCGGACCAGTCGGCAAGAGTACGCAGTAGTCCTCCTCGTGCACCAGGCGTTGAGGGCGTATGATAGGTCAGACCAGTGGTGCTTTTACTGGTTTTGAGGTGGGCGAGGCCCAACCCACCGCTTCCGTTTGCCACTACGGGAGTAACCTGGGAGTTATCTCCAGAAAGGGGGAACTAAAGGTTTGTGTACACAAAGTTGGGTGTGTGAGTTGCACTGCTTGAACATCATAACCCACCATATAGCTGCATGTCATAATCATTCATAACAACCTTGACACCTAAAATATAAGTGGAATGGGACGCTTATACTTTAGGACTTGCAAAATGACCCCTTGGTCTATAAGCTTGTGTGGGCAAGTTTATAAATTAAGGTTAATTTGATATATGTATACCTGCTGCGTGATAACCGACACCCCAACGTATAAGCGGTATGGGACGCGTTATACGATGGGAGCCTTGCAAAAGATCCATTGGCTTATGTGTACTCACATAAGCGAAGGTTTAATTTCTTACTTACTTACCTTTCTGTTATACCTATTACAACATTTATACTGTTCACCTGTTATAACTTGCTAGTTAGGTCCACCGTCATCTGCTTTGGAATTTATCTCCACTTTCATGTCCTCTCCTTTCTTCCTCTCCGCCCGGTGCCTTAGAGCGTGGGGTAAGGGGTGGGGGATGATAGGGCTTAGTCTTTTAGACTAACGGTTTTCGAACCATATCATATTAGGGGATCGCGGAGCCCAGCATGGAGGAGCAGCCCAGGAGGCCGGTACGCTTGGAGATGGGGTAGTCTAGAACTGGAGTCCAGACTGCAGGGAACGTGAGTCCTGACCTTTAGTAGAGTTTTAGTCTTGCTTCTGCATTGAGTGATTTTGTAGTGAGGACTTGATGTACCGGGCATGAGCCCTTATATTTCTAGTATCTTTGTACTCTGATGTTTTCTGTGGACACTCCCTTCGTGGAGTTTATATATATGTGATTTATTATGGTGGACTGCATTTCTCTTTCTTTACTATATGCTACTTGATCGTGATCAAAAAGGCCGGCAGAATCGGCGCGTTGTGGTGACGACCTTCCCGGGTGCGAAGGTGTCACCGCAAAGCGGCGGTTCTGGGCATAAGACCCCGGGTTGTGCAAAAAAAAAGGGGTATTACAAAGTGGTATCAGAGCAAACACCGATCGGATTAGTAGCAGTCCACAAATCCCTGGGTCACCCCCGCGCGAGTTTAGTTTGCAGACAAACTAAGCAGCGGAAGTAGTGGTGTGCCCATAAGGGGAATCACATATAATTGTCCACCTTTAGTTCTTTCGAACCGTTTTCTCATAGTAAAATTTTTCTTTTCGCAGCCCTCAGCGCAGCCTACTCCACAGGGTGAGGTTTTGCAGACTCCGGATGTTGTACCACCTCCACCAGCTCCAGCTCCTTTCCTTCAGACAGATATGGGGCAGACTTTGACAGCCATCCTAGAAGCCTTCAGTGCTCAACAGGCTCCGGCTCCGCAGTTGATTCCGGGAGCCAACTGGCTGAGTATATTCCGAGGACTTTCTCCCCCGTCCTACTTAGGGACAGAGACGGCAGTTCGGACAGAGGAGTGGTTGGACATCATGCATGAGATGCTGACTGGGATACGATGCCCGGTGGAGGAGAGGGTGGCATTGGTGGTCTCTTGCCTAGAGTCCCATGCCAAGAGGTGGTGGAAGACACTCCTAGATAAGACTTATGCCGACAGGGAGGTTGCGGAGGTCACTTGGGGAGAATCCAGGGTCGCGCTGTTGGAACATTTTGTTCCGCAGTCGGCCAGGGATGAGCTTGAAGATCGGTTCTTATAGCTAAAGCAGGGCACCAGGTCGGTGGTGGAGTACCATCGGGAGTTCGATCATCTAGCCCGATATGCAGATTCTTATCAGCTGGACGAAGCCGGGTACACCAAGAGGTTTTACAAGGGCTTGAAGGAGGATTTGAGGGAGGCTCTATTATTCGTGTCTGATGGGCCTATTCCTCGGATTCTAGAGATGGCCAAGAGGATCGAGGCAGACTGGCACGCTACCCGAGGCCGGAAGCGGCCAATGGAGGATCAGAATCGTGGGGCAAGAAATGAGCAGCGACGAGGCTGTACTACAGATGTGGGCAGGATGGAGGATCAGCCTCGTCAGGAGGTGAGACAGGAGCCGAGGGAGCAGGTGGCTCTGGCTCCCCAGCCTCTCCAGATGCAGGAGATACCAAGACCACAGATGCAGGATGTGCAGAGACCAGGAGGGAGGGCTTACCCTCCACAAGAGTGTTTTCACTGCCGTCAGGTGGGGCATATCAAGAGGAACTGCCCTATGAGAAGGGGGCCCCCTCTAGCGCCGCAGATTTTCCCACCTGCTCAGCACTATGGAGGCTGAGGATGCGGTCAAGGACAAGGATACCAGGGCGGAGACCGTAGGCAGGAAAGGGAGCAGGTATATGCACTGGACCTGGCCCAGCCCCGGCAACCTGAGCAAGTGATCACAGGTACGACTATGTTTTGTTTGCTTTGTCTTAAATCTTTTTCCATCCTTTCTTAGGAAACAATTGTTTTTAGCATTAGGTAGTAAAAACCAAGAACAGAACCCTAAGTTAAGTCACAATCTCAGGCATTGTCTTCATTTGCGGCAAACCCGCACACACTCTCTTCGACACGGGTGCCTCGCACTCGTTTGTGTCGAAGACCTTTATCCAAGGGTTGGATGGCGTGGAGAAATTCACGGGGTCGATGATGAAGATACGGCTACCTGACGGGTCGGAGCTGTTCACCTCATCCCATTGCAATATGGAAGCATGGATAGGCGGGAAACCTTTCGAAGCATCAGCGACGGTCTTGCCACTGCCAGATTATGATCTGATTCTGGGTATGTCATGGCTCCATTGGAACCATGCCCAGATTGACTGCTTGGCCAAGAAGATTACCCTTAGATATGGGGATTCTCTCATCGTGATGGAAGGTATTAGACCTGCGTCCTATATTTTCTTATCTTCTATTCAGGCCGTCAAGGCCCATCTGTAGGGAGACATGGTATATCAGGTGCTGTTCGAGATGACCGAGGAGAAGGACCGGATTGCCAATATATCGGTGGTTTGTGATTACGTCGATGTGTTTCCAGAGAAGCTACCAGGATTGCCTCCGTACAGGGAGAAGGATTTCCAGATTCAGTTGGTGCCAGGGGCTAAGCCGATATCCAGGGCTCCCTATCGGATGGCCCCGAAGGAGTTGGCGGAGTTTCGGACTCAGTTGCAAGAGTTGGTGGAGGCGGGATTTGTTAGACCGAGTTCTTCGCCATGGGGAGCTCCGGTCCTATTCATGAAGAAGAAGGATGGGACACTTCGCCTGTGCATCGATTATCGAGCATTAAATAGACTGACCGTCCAGAATACTTATCCGCTCCCCCGGATAGACGAGTTGTTCGACCAGCTGGAGGGAGCCCACTATTACTCGAAGCTGGACTTGAGGTCAGGATACTACCAGCTGCGGATCCAGGAGGAGGATATTCCGAAGACGGCCTTCAGTAGCAGATATGGCTTGTATGAGTTCACCGTGATGCCCTTCGGGCTCACAAATGCACCGTCGGCGTTCATGAGCCTCATGAACCGGGTTTTTGAGGCCTACTTGGATGTGTTCGTTATAGTATTCATAGAAGACATCCTGATCTACTCTAGGATGGAGGAGGAGCACACTCGGCATCTGGCACTGACTCTACAGAGGTTGCGGGAGCATCACCTTTATGCGAAATTCAGTAAGTGTCAGTTTTGGTTGAAGGAGGTGGCTTTCCTAGGCCATATTATCAGCGGAGCCGGGTTGGCAGTGGATCTGGCAAAGATTCAGGCAGTTCGAGATTGGCCGCCGTTGAAGACAGCCACCGATGTACGAAGTTTCTTGGGACTTGTCGGTTATTACCGGAAGTTCGTGGAAGGGTTCTCTCAAATTGCCCTCCCCCTCACATCTTTGACAAGGAAGGAGGCACCTTTTGTTTGGACCGCGCAGTGCCAGGCGGCTTTCCAGAAGCTAAAGGACCGACTCATCTCAGCCCTGATTCTGGCCCTTCCATCTGGAGAGGAAGGATTCCAGGTGTATACCGACGCATCATACCAAGGGATGGGAGCGGTGCTGATGCAGAACGGACATGTCATAGCATATTCCTCCCGCCAGCTGAAGACCCATGAGAGGAACTACCCGGTGCATGACCTCGAGATGGGAGCGGTCATTTTTGCTCTGAAGGTCTGGCGCCATTATCTTTATGGAGTCCACTGCGACATCTTCTCCGATCATAGGAACTTGAAATACGTGGACATGCAGAAGGAGCTGAATATCAGGCAGAGGCGCTGGGTGGAGTTCTTAGCAGATTATTAGTATGAGATGCACTACCATCCAGGGAAGGCAAACGTGGTGGCCGACGCGTTGAGTCGGAGAGCGGCCACTTCCGAAGACGGGCCCCAGGTTATGTCCATGGAGCTAGTTCGGTCCTTCAGAGATATGCAGATATCCCTAGTGTCCGAGGATGATCCAGAGCTATATAGGGAGTATCTGGCATCGATGGTGGCCATAGATGATATTCGGGACTGCATCCGGGACGAACAAAGGACAGATGCATGGGCAGAGCCGATATTCCGAGCCTTGGAGGAGGGTTCGACAGGAGATTATTCCCTGAGAGACGGATTGCTACATTTCAGAGGCAGGGTTTATATACCCGCAGGAGGCCGGCTTCGGGAGGACATCATGGCGGAGGCGCATTGTAGTTGATATTCTATACACCCGGGGATCACGAAGATGACGGCAGATTTGAAGAAGATGATGTTTTGGCCAGGGATGAAGAAGGACATTACGTACTTCGTGACCCACTGCGAGACGTGACAGTTAGTGAAGGCAGAGTGTAGACATCCCGCTGGTTTATTGCAGCCACTCCCGATGCCGGAGTGGAAATTTGAGGACATCGCGATGGACTTCATCCATGGCCTACCTCGATCACGGACAGGAAACGATTCGATCTGGGTGATCGTGGACCGTCTGACGAAGGTGGCTAGGTTCATCCCGATCAGGAAGGATGACTCTGTTGGAGCGTTGGTTCGGAAATTCGTGGAGCAGTATATTCGTTATCACGGCGTGCCAAGGACGATCGTATCAGATCGAGATGGGCGGTTTACATCCAGAGAGTGGAGATCGGTGCAGGCTTACCTTGGCTCCCGACTGACTTTCAGTACGGCCTTCCACCCCCAGACTGACAGGCAGACGGAGCGTACCAATCAGACGCTAGAAGACCTCCTGAGACTATGTATTGTAGACCGCGGAGAGCCCTGGGAGAAGATGCTGCCATTGGTGGAGTTCTCGTATAACAACAGTTACCATTCCAGCACATCTTTTTTCCGGAAACTATAAACATAGCATATATGTTTATAGATAATTAATAATCATGTACAATTACACACTACAAGTTCTTTCATTGTTTATAGTTCAACACTTGCTATCGATTGTGTATATCATACAAGCGAATCAATTACTCTTCCAATACATATCAACCATCATAGTATTATTGTATGCACTTTAATCGGATTGCATAGATAAACCATCTGTACAGACAAGGTCCATCAAAACACATACATAATGCATTTGCTCATCACAGTTTCTTCCAACTAGATTCTCCCAACGCAAGATGTCATCCAAGACTACAAATTCCTACCAAGATTCGAACGCAAGTCTAACACATCAACTACTTAGAAAGAAAATCTATCTTGGCCTTATGTTAGCTCAACGCAGCAACATCTGTCGCACTTTGCAGGAGCCACAGTGCTCACCAAGAAATGTGCAACCATTCATTGGAAAGGTCTTTCTGAGGGCTATAACTTTCGTGTTCAACCCAAGACCTAGAAGTGCTCGGATCATGGTTTATATCGAGCACGAAGTCTACTGCATATAGAAATCAGATTTCTGCATGCATCGTAAAGTCAAATAAACGTCATAGATTCGTCTTCTTTCTCCAGCCTTTCATACAAAGAAACATTTAGCTCTTCCTCCTCCCTTATTCACGCTCAATAGACCATCATTCTTCATGAAACCAAGTCCATCGTCCTCATAATGAAGAGAGGAAAGTTTGAAGATAACAAAACCCTAGGACAAAGGTCCTAGCATGGTCTCTACTTAGGAGATCTCCATTACGCACCAAAGTAAAGCTCTCTTGAGTGGACATCTCTCTTATAATAGATCTAAAAATCTAGCACCAAGGGAGAGGGTAGGAAGCTCACCTCATTTCCAGCCATAGACCGAGTTCTCCTCCTTAGTGGCATGGTGGCATCAACCTTGTCTCCCGTGATGAAGTTTGACACCAGGAGAAGAAGAAGATGACGGCTAGTTCTTTGGATTGTGTTTATAAAGGAATGGGCGATTAGCCCTAAATCTTCTGGATCTGAGAGCTACCGCCTCGCGGTACCTACAAAAGTGCCTTATTTCACAAGCCACCATCCAAAGCCACCACTCAGGCCCCGCCACCTGTACTTCTACCGCCGCTCTTTAGGTATGTCAAAGTGCTACTGCCAGTGATACTTCTACCGCCAGGCGGTTGCTCATAGAGGGCTTTGCCTATGCCTAGCTCGACTACTGCCACGCGATATCCTACTATTATTGTGCGGTAGTTTCTTAATGATCGTCGAGTACACTCTACGCTCTCAATGCTCGTCGCATCCAGTTGACGCACTCGACGCCTACTACTGCCATACGGTATCTCGCTATTACCGCGCGGTAGCAACCGGACACCCAGCGTCGAGTCGGCGCTTCCCCGGCTCGAGTGCAAGCATGCCCACCAATGAACCCCGAACCTGAGTCAACTTGCTTGACTCAAAAATGCGTGTGAGTGGTCTAGCATGAGTTGGGACATTACAAATTGCACTTTCTGATGCCAAAAGATATATATATATATACTGATATTTATAGGGAAGGAGCACCGCCGCCCATAGTGAGGGTGGGGTTGTTATGATTTGGTCAGCTAATGCTGACAGTTGCCTTGTTTTGCCACATCTTGGTGGGTCGTGCTTGTGCAGGTGCTAGAGAGCCAAGTGGGAAGTAGCTGGCTGAAGTCTCCTATGCTGCGTTGGTTGGCCCTCAAAGGCCCAAAGATGAACTTTTATAGTTTTCATGTGTGGTCGGCCTGTGTGTCGATTTATGGGATATACATTTGTGAAGAGAACAGTTGTAAGTCCTTAAGGACAAAACATTTTGTGTATTTTGAATGTAATTCCTATGGTATTGATTATTTTGTATGATTATTTTTGTATGATATTTGGCTGCCTATATCCTAGGGAATTGACCTGTCAACATTGGTGACTAGGAGAGAGAAGGTGAGCTCCATTTTCATGTTAATGGAGGAGAGAGAAAAATTCAAGAGAGAGGGAAGGAGGAATTCGGCCAAAGGGAGGCCAAAGGCCACCCTTAATGGCTGAATTCAACTCCCCAGGGGAAGGGGAGAAGTTTTCAACCATTTCCCGGCCACCTAGGCCTTGGTTCAGCCCCCTCCTCCATGGCCGAACCTAGCCATTAATGGCTTTGATGGCCATTTTCAAAACCACCTCCCCCTCTCCCCTCCTGGCCATTTATACCCCATCAGCAAGCTAGGGTGAGGGATTTCGAAACCCTAGATAGGAGGGAGAACCGCTGCCGGAGCCACCAAGAAGAGGAAACGCTGCCGCCGCCGCCGCCATGCATTCCCGTCGCTCCACCCGCATCCGAGCCCGAACTCAGGTCCTCCTCCTCTCCTTCTCTCATGCTTGGATCCTAGGAATGCTTAGAAATCGATTTCATGCTCAATCGAACCGGCGCTAAGCTTTGGAATTTCTAAAATCTCCATTTTTTTATGGAGTTTTGAAGCTCTCGGCTAGGGCGGCGCCGCCACCTTCGGCCGCCCTAGCTCCGGCCAGGGATAGCCCCCACCACCGGGAACAATTAGGGGATGTTTCCCGGTGGTGGCGCCGCCTCAGGCCGCCGGAATAGGGCCCGCAAAAACCACCTGCGCGGGCCCTTTTTCGGTCCAATCGGGGAAGATGAGCAGTAGCCGTCTGATGCACTTCAAGATTCGTGCAGGATCTTATTAATACTTTTAAACTTTTTTTCTGATTTTCTGTATTTTATAAAATAGTTTTACTGTAATTGGATTTTTGGCCCCTTATGGGCACCTACTGGAAAAGTGTTAAGCATGAAAGTTGTAGGTCCTTTTAATACCTACAATTTGATATGCTGTGGTGAAATTTTGCTAGAGTACCTAGACTTGTAGGTCCATTTGATTATGGGTATGTCCTAGGTTTAGGGCAGTTTTATTATAAAAATTATTTAGGCCCTTTGGAGGCTTGTTCATCAAAATTAATCAACATGAATGTTATAGGCTTTTTAATTATCTACAGTTTGATATATTATGGAAAATTATAGGACAAGTCTTCTGACCTATAGGGCCATTATTCTAGGGTAGGTCCTACAAATAGGGCAGATCTTTGAAAAATTCCCCACACCTAATCCTTTTTTCAAATGCTTTGAATTTTGGACAGGGGCATGATATCACCTAGACCTAGCTCCTATAAAAATTGGAATCCATTTAAAGAAGTGTAACCTAGGGTATTTCCCTAAACCTAGAAAAGCTAGGGTAAGGTAGTTGAAGGGTCAAATGACCTCCAAACCCTCCCAAATTTTGGTGAGGTGTCCCTGGTATAGGTACCTAGGTCTGGTTCAAATTTCAACTAATTTGGTTGAGTTTTGATTAGGAATTCTCGAAACCCTAGTTTTGACCTAGTAGAAGGAAGCTTAGTGAGAAGTTTCTTTGCACTCTGGTATGATCATCTCACCTCAACAGAGGTTGAGATTTTGACCACTGGTTTATTTTGGTCCTAAGATTAGCCTTAGGGATGATGGGATGATTTAGGGTAAGTTTACCCTAGGGCCCAGGTTCAAACCCTAAATGTGGACTTTGGGGGTTTGTGAAGGACATAAGAGCAAATGCCCTTGTATGGCCTTGAGATTTAGTGGAGAGGTTGTTAATGAGTTTGTAACTCTCTGGTTGTAATGTTAGAGAATTTTGATGTAGATAGCTACCCCAAAACTTAAACCCTAGTTTTAGGGTAGAAGGGATTTTAGGTCAAATCAGTATCTTAAACTCTTTTAAAAGCCATGAAATTTGGGTAGTGTGTTTCTAGGGTATTTAGGACTCTTGGATAATTTTACTAGAATTTTTGCATAGGTATTTCTAGTACTTCATTCATGAATATGTGTATAGCCCTATTTGATGTTTTATTTATTAAAGATTTTTAATTCAAATAAGGCCCCCTTGAAACTCTGGAATTAGATGTTGTTGGACAGTGGGAATGCTCATGAATTTTAGTTTAATTTTATGTTGAATAAATAGAGTAGTTCTTTCACAAGTGTTATTAAAGGGCCTTATGGTTTAAAAATATTTTATGACATAAATAGTTTCTGAAAAATTATGAAAGTTGGTAAATAGAGTTTTTAAATCATTTTGAATCAGTGGGATTTTATTCTGGATTTTTCGGGTTATGAATATAGTACTTGATTCACAAGTATGCTAGATTAGGGTTTTAGTAAATGATTTATTATAAATTAATTTCCAGCAGTAAAATTATGAAACTTTTATAGTACTATTTTCATGGTATTTCTAGTACCCTGTAATTAATCCAAATGGTTTAGAAGAGAATCTGATATAGTTTATTCATTAGACATGAAGGAAATGGATTATTGCAAAAATATGTTTAGGCCCCTTAGACCTTAGTGAAAATTGTCAAACCTTGGATATATCATTTTTAGACATATTAGTATTTGTCTTAAATTTATTATGATTTATACATGACTGAAAAGTATACTCCTTGTTCAAATTTGGAAGACCTTGGATTTTAGTAAATTAATTAATTAATAGATTAATTGAGAAAATTGTTATAACCGGGAATTGATTCAATTATGTCGTGATAGGCCCCCCAGTAAATAACTTAGGCTGTTCGGATGAAAACACAAAGGACATCCTATCATAGACATCACTTAGTATAAGGTGGTCTGTAGTTAGTAACTTTGGGAAAATGAGTAACAAGATAAGTTTTGGGTTAGCGTAAGGACAGCTTGTGTTGGCTGGATTTAAAGAAAGAGGATGGATCACCATAGGAGGTTCCAAGTGTGGTGAGGAATGAGTTGATGCGCTCTAAAAGGTGCGCGGGACCGACGAAAGATCGTCGTCCCCGTAGGAGTGAAGAGTCAAATCCACCCTAGGTTTAGTTCGATGCAATTTATAGAAAGAACGGGTAAGGGAAAAACAACCAATAACAATAAGTGCCTTGCGAAAGGGAACTTCGGGCCGTAATGTCGCCGTCTTGGTTCCTAGTGCCCTTTGAGAGCCCTTCACGGGGTATGCCGGGGGCAGTCCTGGGCTAACGTAAATCTTAAAACAAACGAAAGAGTAATTAGTCTAATAGGGATTCACATTGCACACACTCATTAGTTAGGGTTGGTAATGGTCAAGTCGTCCCGAGGTGTTCAAGGGGGCGCCGTCCCGTGGTGTTCTAAGGGATGAAGTCTGGAGATGAGCCGGACGGTTTAGTCCGGGGAATTTGGTCTCGGATATGGTTGATACGGACGGTTTAGTCCGGGAGTTTGACACTTTAAAATTGTTATATATTAAACAGCTGCATGTGCATAAAAATAGGAAAGATTAAGGTTATGGGTTTTCGATATCGGGGAGTTCGATTGCACCGACACCGATATCGTTGACTCGGCAAGGTGACTAGCACTTAGCCAAGGTTAAGTCCGACGGACCAGTCGGCAAGAGTATGCAAGAGTCCGCCTCGTGCACCAGGCATTGAGGGCGTACGATAGGTCAGACCAGTGGTGCTTTTACTGGTTTTGAGGTGGGCGAGGCCCAACCCACTGCTTCCGTTTGCCACTACGGGAGTAACCTGGGAGTTATCTCCAGAAAGGGGGAACTAAAGGTTTGTGTACACAAAGTTGGGTGTGTGAGTTGCACTGCTTGAACATCATAACCCACCATATAGCTGCATGTCATAATCATTCATAACAACCTTGACACCTAAAATATAAGTGGAATGGGACGCTTATACTTTAGGACTTGCAAAACGACCCCTTGGTCTATAAGCTTGTGTGGGCAAGTTTATAAATTAAGGTTAATTTGATATATGTATACCTACTGCGTGATAACCGACACCCCAACGTATAAGCGGTTTGAGACGCGTTATACGATGGGAGCCTTGCAAAAGATCCCTTGGCTTATGTGTACTCACATAAGCGAAGGTTTAATTTCTTACTTACTTACCTTTCTGTTATACCTATTACAACATTTATACTGTTCACCTGTTATAACTTGCTAGTTAGGTCCACCGTCATCTGCTTTGGAATTTATCTCCACTTTCATGTCCTCTCCTTTCTTCCTCTCCGCCCGGTGCCTTAGAGCGTGGGGGAAGGGGTGGGGGATGATAGGGCTTAGTCTTTTAGACTAACGGTTTTCGAACCCTATCATATTAGGGGATCGCGGAGCCCAGCATGGAGGAGCAGCCCAGGAGGCCGGTACGCTTGGAGATGGGGCAATCTAGCACTAGAGTCCAGACTGCAGGGACCGTGAGTCCTGACCTTTAGTAAAGTTTTAGTCTTGCTTCCGCATTGAGTGATTTTGTAGTGAGGACTTGATGTACCGGGCATGAGCCCTTATATTTCTAGTATCTTTGTACTCTGATGTTTTCTGTGGACACTCCCTTCATGGAGTTTATATATATGTGATTTATTATGGTGGACTGCATTTCTCTTTCTTTACTATATGCTACTTAATCGTGATCAAAAAGGCCGGCAGAATCGGCGCGTTGTGGTGACGACCTTCCCGGGTGCGAAGGTGTCACCGCAAAGCGGCGGTTCTGGGCATAAGACCCCGGGCTGTCAAAAAAAGGGTCTTAAAGATACATAAGACCTTAGAAGAATATAAAAAGGACATTGTAAAGAACTTTGCAGGAATCAAAAAGATGCTTAAGTTTCTGATTGAAGGCTCAAAGAAAAAACCAACACCCATAGAGGAAGAGGAATGGGAGAATCAAGTGGTGGATCTGCCATGACATTCGATTCATTGCACGCAACAACAAAGGGATTGAGGACAAAGCTCCAATGAATAACAACCTGAGTCTTGTCGAGATAGTAATGATTTCTGAGCTCCTATAGTCTGCATGTGATTTTTAAGAAATTTCACGTGTATGTTATATCGCCCGATGATAGCACACTATCGCTGACGATAGCTATTAGTTTTTATTTTGTTGGTGTATGTTCCAGATGTTGAAGCCGGAAAAACCCCTTACTCCAAAAATTCAGAACAAGGCAGCGTAAGGTTACCGGTTCAGCGGCCCGGCTCGACGACTAACGGGCTAAGACACGGAAATTGCCTGACAACTAAAAGGACCTCAGGCGCTGTGATAGGGAGGTCCCACCACAAACCTAGAAGCTTATAAGAAGCAACCCCTCTACAACCAAAAATGGTCGAGCAGGGTACGAGATAGACTAGTTGATAACAAAGTCACGGTGCCTAAGAGGGATAGTCGCAAACTCGCGCTCTATCTCTCTGAATAAAAGATCTAATGGCTTAGCTTGTTATCTAAGAAAAAGGCAGTTGAGATCCTTTGCAAGATTTCGAAGTCCGTCTCCTCGTACCCCTAGAGTCTTATTTATAGGCAAATCAAAATAGGGGTGTTGAAGCCAAAAATGACCTCTGTGGAGTTCGGGGTCCCTAAAGAGGGGTGACCTCACACCTACTACACTTGGAAGTACGTCAAGGACTGAAGACTTAGGAGACTATGAACAGACCCTTGGCTCTAGCACGGAGGTCCCACCACACACCCGGAAGGTTGCTAGAACACTTCCCCTCCCTCACCAAGTGGCTGAGCTGGGCGCCTTGGAGAGCTCTCTCTACTCCACCAAGATGAAGCTAAGGGAGGAGGAGGTAAGGAAATCTCATCCTCTCCAAAGGCACCCAAGGGGGTCTATTTATAGTTTTTCCAAGTCTTGGGGTAAAAATGACCAAAATGCCCCTAAGGCAAATATGCCTCGAGCCAATAGAAAACCTCCACACTGGGGGGCAAAGAGGGAAATTCCACCCCGGGGGTAAAAGAGTAAAAGCACGTCCCAAAGAGGTCCAAGGGCGAGAGGAGGTCAAACCACACACCCCCAACCCCCCTGGACACCCGAGACGAGGGAACTTGTCGTGCGGGCGAGGGCCTTGCCGGCCAATCTCGCCCCGTGAGCTGGCCTCGCAGGCGAGAACCCGCCTGGCCGGCGGTCTCGCCCGGCGTGCTGGCCTCGCGGGCGAGAACCCGCCTAGTCGGCGGTCTCGCCCGGCAAGCTGGCCTCGCGGGCGAGAACCCGCCTGGCCGGCGGTCTCGCCCGGCGAGCTGGCCTCGCGGGCGAGAACCCGCCTGGCCGGCGGTCTCGCCCGACGAGCTGGCCTCGCTAGCGAGAACCCTCCTGGCTGGCCGGTCTCGCCCCTGCTCGGGGCTAAGGGGCAGGGGGGACGTGACCTTGGTCTCCAGTCGACCGCGCTGCCCTCACCTCGCACTTCATCCCGTCAGGGGGTGCCGGCCAACTTGCCGCACCCGACCCTCAAAGAATGGGGCCAGGGGGGAGGCAAATTTTTCCTCCCCCTACTAATATATTTCCAAGCTATAGCAAAAATTGGCTACCAAGAGTGCAAAACTCTCAAAAAGCTTAAAAACCCAAAGCTGGTCCTGTGCTTGCCGAACGGTCCTTACTCGGTGAATACGGGGTTGTACACAATCCCCGCTCTTTTTGAGGTTGGCACAAGCTCGGAAAGAAACATCCAACCCAACGTATTCACTGAGTGGCCTTCTTGGGAGTGAAAAAACACTTGGCCTCCCCGAGGGGTCAACCTGTCATGCCCGCTAAAGCCTGGGTGACGAGACGGCCTTGGGGTGAGAACACTTAGCCTCCCGAGGGGTCAACCTGTCATGCCAGCTAATGGGAGCCTAGGTGACGAGACAGCCTCGGGGTGAGAACACTTAGCCTCCCGAGGGGTCAACCTGTCATGGCAGCTAATGGGAGTCTGGGTGACGAGACAGCCTTGGGGTGAAAACACTTAGCTTCCCGAGGGGTCAACCTGTCATGTCAGCCGAAGAGAGCCTGGGTGGCGGGACCCCTTCAGGGTAAAAAGCACTCAACCTCCTGAGGGGGTCAACCTGCCATGCTAGCTGATGAGAGCCTGGGTTGGGAGGCCCCCTCAGGGTAAAAGGTCAACCTTCACGAGAGATCAACCTGCCCTACCAGCTAGTGAGAGCCTGACAGCGGAATTATCTCGGAGCTAAGGACTTGGCTTCCACGAGAGATCAACCTGCCCTGCCAGCTAGTGAGAGCCTGACAGCGGAATCATCTCGGAGCTAAAATAAGCTTGGCTCCCACGAGAGATCAACCTGCCCTGCCAGCTAGTGAGAGCCTGACAGCGGAATCATCTCGGAGCTAAGGACTTGGCTTCCACGAGAGATCAACCTGCCCTGCCAGCTAGTGAGAGCCTGACAGCGGAATCATCTCGGAGCTAAAAGAAGCTTGGCTCCCACGAGAGATCAACCTGCCCTGCCAGCTAGTAGGAGCCTGACAGCCGAATCATATCGGAGCTAAGGAACTTGGGCTCCATGAGAGATCAACCTGCCCTGCTAGCTAGTGGGAGCCTGATAGCGGAATCATCTCGAAGCTAAGGACTTGGCTTTCATGAGAGATTAAGCTACTCTGCCAGCTGGTGAGAGCCTGACAGCAGAATCATCTCGGAGCTAAAAGAAGCTTGGCTCCCATGAGAGATCAACCTGCCCTGCCAGCTAGTGAGAGCCTGACAGCGGAATCATCTTGGAGCTAAGGAACTTGGGCTCCATGAGAGATCAACCTACCCTGCCAGCTAGTGAGATCCTGACAGCGGAATCATCTCGGAGCTAAAAGAAGCTTGGCTCCCACGAGAGATCAACCTGCCCTTCCAGCTAGTGAGAGCCTGATAGCGGAATCATCTCGGAGCTAAGGACTTGGCTTCTATGAGAGATCAACCTGCCCTGTCAGCTGGTGAGAGCCTGACAGCAGAATCATCTCGGAGCTAAAAGAAGCTTGGCTCCCACGAGACATCAACCTGCCCTGCCAGCTAGTGAGAGCCTGACAGCAGAATCATCTCGGAGCTAAGGAACTTGGGCTCCACGAGAGATCAACCTGCCCTACTAGCTAGTGAGAGCCTGACAGCGGAATTATATCGGAGCTAAAAGAAGCTTGGCTCTCACGAGAGATCAACCTGCCCTGCCAGCTAGTGAGAGCCTAACAGCAGAATCATCTCGGAGCTAAGGACTTGGCTTCCACGAGAGATCAACCTGCCCTGCCAGCTGGTGAAAGCCTGACAACGGAATCATCTCGGAGCTGAAAGATGCTTGGCTCCCACGAGGTACCGTCGACCGATCCAGCTAATGAGAGCCTGGCATGAGGAGATCCTCTCGGGGGCTTGGGTACAGAGCATGTCACCTGAATTCTACCAAAAATCCAACATACTCCAAAGGGGAAAAATGATGGGTTGCATGACCCTCTGACTCTACCGGTCAGGGGCTGGACTCCTTACAACAACATAAAAAAAGATACATGACTCCGTCGAGGCGAGGCTTCTTCAGGGGGCCCCGCATGGTGGTCACCATCTGACTACTTCCCACTGGATACCTCCATCCTTCTCAGGCTCTCCATGATCTTCTCCATCTCCTCCGCCTTAGCCAACCAAGAGATGGTGTTGACATCTGTGACGTATCACTGCCTCGCCATCCTGGAGTCTCCCTTGATCCTGACCTGGATCCCTTCTGAGTTGAACTTGAGGTACTGGTGGAAGGATGAGGGCACACACCGGAAGGCGCTGATGAGGGGCCTTCCGAAGATGGCATTGTAGCTGCTTGGAGCGTCAACAATGACGAACCTGTAGTTTCTTGAGGTCCCCCCTAACTTCACCTAGAGTCTGACTCCACCTTCCACCTCCTTTCTCTCCCCTGAGAATCCAAACAGAGGTCCATCTGATGCCACCACCCTCCATGACTCCACCTTCATCCCCTTGAACGCTTTCTTGAAAATGACATTGACAGAGCTTCCGTTGTCAACCAAGATTCGGGATACGGTGAAACCTTCGACGGCTACCTGGATGACCAGGGCGTCGCAGAATTGATCTTCATGCTCTGGCATGTCCTTTGACGAGAAGGTGATCTTTTCTTCAGGGGGAGGGGTCTGGGACGTCAGGGCAACGCTCCATCGGTACATCACATGGAAACTTGCCTTCCGAGCGGCTTCGATCCCCACCCCCCGTGGATCACAGCTATACCACCTCGTGGTCCTATGTCGACCCGGTCCTCGCATACATCATCCCCTCCACCTCCTTGGGGCAGAGATTCGATCCGCTCCAGCTACTGCTGGGCTGGAGCTCTCGTCCTCCTCACTTCCAGGAACTCAGGGCAGGTAGCCGTAACGTGACCCTCCAACTAGTGGAAGTCGCAGTATGGTAACTCTACTCTGCCTCCCCCTCTCCCCTTGCGATTCCTCCTCTCCCTTCGACCAATCGTTATTGCTTGTTGGGGTGGGGGCAGGAGCTGTCTTGGGACTTGCCTCTGGAAGTTGAACCTCCCTTGGCCCCCATGAAAGTTCCCCCCATCCTGGATTAGAGCTCTTCCTGGACCATGGGCAGGTCCTCCCTGCTGCCTCTAGCCTGGCTCCGGACCCTCCTGTCTCTAGAAACCCTTGGCTCTCTGCTCCTCTCTCCGCCTTCCTTCCTGGTGCCTTGAACCACCTTGCTCTTTTGACTCCACCTCCGTCAACTTTGCCAACTTCTTCACAAAAGCCGAGTTGGCTTCCTCCATGGCTATCTCCTCTGTCGCTCTTTCCATCAGCTCCTCGAAGGAAAGGGGGTTTTCCGAGTCAAGCTCATCTTGAAGAACCCTTCGCGCAACCCTACCGTGAATGCCATCTGGAGGGCATACCCTGGCACCTCTTGGATGTCAAGGACCTCCTCCTTGAACCAATCAATGTAGTGGGCCAGTGACTCCTCGGCCCTTTGCTTTATCAGGAAGAGGGACTCAGGACCTTTCTTCCTCTTCTTGGAGGTGGAGAAGCGAAGCTGAAATCTCCGACTCAAGTCTTCGAACCCGAAGATGGACCTTAGAGGGAGTTGATGGAACCAGTCCCTCGCCTTCTCTTTCAAGGTGATCGCAAATAGACGGCACTTGAAGGCGTCTGTCATTGGCATGATGGAGACGGCATCCTCAAACCACTGTAGGTGTTGGATGGGGTCATCCTTCCCGGTATAGTATGCTTTGTCAAGTTCCCTGAACCCCTCGGGAACGGGAGCTGAGATGATTAGCTCGCTGAAGGGTGACCCCCTGAGGGGTGGTCTCGTGGTCTCTACTGGCGTGACTTGGTCGCCTAAGGGGCGAGCACTCGATGGGCTGGGGAACAGCTCCCGACCGGGGAGGTCTCGCTCGACCCCCTCTCCCATCCTCTCCTTCCCAGGTCGCCTCCCTTGGGCACTTCCTTCTCCCCCTGTTGGGGTGATCTTGCTTAGATCCCTGGGGGGCAGCTCACTGAGATCCCCGGGAGCCGGTCCCTGGGGAGTGGGGGCTGAGCTGCCAGCCCGAGGGGCAATGCTTCGCAACATCTCCATGATGTCAGATATGGAAGTCATGAACTCTTCCCTTCCTACGAAGGGTCCAGGGTTGGAGAGACCACCGAGGTCATCACTACCTCCTTGATCTCCAGCCATGACACTCTCCCGAGATCTTCTGTGCTGGTCACTCTCCACGCTCACCGCACCATAACTGTTAAAGCCAAAAATGACCTCTGTGGAGTTCGGGGTCCCTAAAGAGGGGTGACCTCACACCTACTACACTCGGAAGAACGTCACGGACCGAAGACTTAGGAGACTATGAACAGACCCTCGGCTCTAGCGCGGAGGTCCCACCACATACCCGGAAGGTTGCTAGAACACTTCCCCTCCCTCACCAAGTGGCTGAGCCTGGCGCCTTGGAGAGCTCTCTCTACTCTACCAAGATGAAGCTAAGGGAGGAGGAGGTAAGGAAATCTCATCCTCTCCAAAGGCACCCAAGGGGGTCTATTTATAGTTTTTCCAAGTCTTGGGGTCAAAATGACCAAAATGCCCCTAAGGCAAATATGTCTCGAGCCAATAGAAAACCTCCACACCGGGGGGAAAAGAGGGAAATTCCACCCCGGGGGTAAAAGAGTAAAAGCACGTCCCAAAGAAGTCCAAGGGCGAGAGGAGGTCAAACCACACACCCCCAGCCCCCCCCTGGACACCCGAGACGAGGGAACTGGTCGCGCGGGCGAGGGCCTGGCCGGCCGGTCTCGCCCCGCGAGCTGGCCTCGCGGGAGAGAACCTGCCTGGCAGGCGGTCTCGCCCTGCGAGCTGGCCTCGCGGGCGAGAACCCGCCTGGCAGGCGATCTCCCCCGGCGAGCTGGCCTCACGGGCGAGAACCCGCCTGGCCGGCGGTCTCGCCCGGCGAGCTGGCCTCACGGGCGAGAACCCGCCTGGCCGGCGGTCTCGCCCAGCGAGCTGGCCTCGCGGGCGAGAACCCGCCTGGCCGGCGGTCTCGTCCGGCGAGCTGGCCTCGCGGGCGAGAACCCGCCTGGCCAGCCGGTCTCGCCCCTGCTCGGGGCTAAGGGGCAGGGGGGACGAGACCCTGGTCTCCAGTCGACTCCTCTGCCCTCACCTCGCACTTCATCCCGTCGGGGGGTGCCGACCAACTTGCCGCACCCGACCCTCAAAGAATGGGGCAAGGGGGGGCAAATTTTTCCTCCCCCTACTAGTATATTTCCAAGCTATAGCCAAAATTGGCTACCAAGAGTGCAAAACTCTCAAAAAGCTTAAAAACCCAAAACTGGTTCTGCGCTTGCCGAACGGTCCTTACTCGGTGAATACAGGGTTATAAAAGGGGGACCTCATTTATAGCCCTACCCCTGGCGATTAGGCAACTGCTCTGGGGGAGCTCGCTCGGCTGGGCGAGTAGCTTGCCTAATTGCCTACCTGGCGAGTATGCGAGTGGAGCTCGCAATACTCACCCAGGCTTAGCCGCCTACCTGTACAACCCATATTCATTGAGGGTGGACCCCTCTAGAGTCAGGTCAACAAGGGTCAAAGTCAGCAAGTCAAGACAGAAGTCAGAGTTAATGCGCAGGAAGACAGAAGGCCTGAGCGAGTATGGCGAGCTCCACTCCCATACTCGCCATATAGGCGACTAGGCTAGCTACTCGCCCAGCCGATCAAGCTCCCCTAGAGAAGTCGCTTATTTGCTAGGGGTGGGGCTATAAATAAGACTCCCCCATGTTGGATTTGTCTATAAATAGGACCTCAGGGGTACGAGGAGACGAACTTCAAAATCTTGTAAAGGATCTTGACCGCATTTTTCTTAGATAACAAGCTAAGCCTTTGGATCCTTTATTCAGAGAGACAGATCGTGAGTTTGTGACTATCCCTCTTAGTTGTCATGACTTTGTTATCAGCTAGTCTACCTCGTACCCTACTCAGCCATTTTTGGTTATGAGGGGTTGCTTCTTCTAAGCTTCTGGGTACGTGGTGGGACCTCCCTGCCGCAATGTCTGGGGTCCTTTTAGTTGTCAGGTAATTTCCATGGATTAGCCTGTTAGCCGTCGAGCCGGACCGCTGAACTGGTAACCTTAGGTTGCCTATCCGATTTTTTGGAGTAAGGGATTTTCCCGACTTCAACACACAACTATTTACTTTTGTTATTGTGTTGTTTTCGGATTTTTATTCAGTAGTTTAATTTGGTTAATCTCTTATGGTTTATGAATTTGAATTTTGTTAATTAAAGTTTTAATTTAGTAGTTTTTTAAATATGATAAAATTAATTAATTATTTTTTAAAAATATAAATTAAATGAGTGTTTTAAAACCATAAGAAATTTAAAACACTCACTAAATAACAAAGTAGTAGTAGAGATTTAAAAGCAAAAGGAAATATTTTTATCACCCAACTTAATAATAAAGTCATCTGTCCTTTTATTGCTAAATTTAAGCTCCATGTACTCCGTCTTTGCCCTGCTCGACCTAAAACCCTTCTTTTCTAAAGTATCTCGCCAAGATTTAGGTTTTGTATTTACACCCTCGCGTGTCTCATCAACGCAAATAATAAACACCAAGGTATTGCTTGTTGGATATGTCTAGTGAGCTCATCTAAGATATGGGTAAAGAGATAAGGGTTTAAAGCTAAACCTTGATGTAAGCCAATTATGATAGGAAATTCTTGTGTTAATCCTCTGGATGTCCTCACCCTTGTCACTGAATTTGTATACATATCTTTGATTATGTCAATATATGGTACATTTACACCTTTCTTTTCTAAGACTCTTGTTGGGTCCGGCGTTCCTTCACTTGACCCGTGGCGCTCTGCTACTTATATAAAAAAATTAAGTAGCACCCTCTCAAACAGTCCGGGCTTTTGGTGTAGTTGGATATGTGCTTGATCCTTCAATTGGTATCAGAGGAGGTCACGGGTTCAAGACCGGGGGCGCTATTAAATCCTGATTTTTCCCTTCTACCTGTGTGGGTCCGGTGGGCCAGGCAATCGTGGACATGTGGTAACCCCACCTCTGAGCCATTTGGGCCATGTAGTAACCCCATCTCTGAGCCGACGGGTTGTGCTGGATGCCGGGGGGGATTGTTGGGTCCGGCATTCCTTCATTTGACCCGTGACGCTCTGCTACTTATATAAATAATTTAGTAGCACCCTCTCCAACAGTCCGGGCTTTTGGTGCAGTTGGGTATGCGCTTGATCCTTCAACTCTCCATAAGATCTCTCTTAGAAATCTATCATAAGCCTTCTCAAGATCAATAAATAGCATATGCAAATCTTGTTTTCTTTCTCGATAGTTGTCAAAGAGTCTCCTCAAGAGATGTACAACTTCCATGGTCGACCGTCGTGGCATGAATCCAAATTGATTCTTCGAGATGTTAGTCTCTCGGCTTACTCTTCTTTTTATTACTTGTTCCCATAGTTTCATGGTATGACTCATCAATTTAATTCCTCTATAATTAACATAATTTTGTATATCTCCTTTATTCTTATATAAAGGTACCAAGATACTTTCTCTTCATTGGTCTGGCATCCTCTTTGACTTCAGTATCTTATTGAAAAAACATGTAAGCCACAAAATTCTTTCATTTCCTAGATATTTTTATATTTCAATGGGTATATCATGTGGCCCAACCACCTTTCTATTTTTCATCTTATTTAGGTCATCTTTTACCTCTGATACTTGAATTTTTATGATAAAATATTATGTTCCTATACTCCTCTGATTTACTTAACTCTTCCCATAGTGAGTGTTTTAAATATCTTGGATCAATAGTTCAAAAGATGGAGGTATTGATAAAGATGTGACACATAAAAACTAGGCGGGTTGTTGAAGTGGAGAGACATGTCAGGGATCTTATGTGATCGTAAAGTATTATTAAAACTTAAGGGCACATTTATCGTACTACAATTAGACCCGCAATACTCTATGATTTTGAGTGTTGGGTAGTGAATTGTGTACATGAGCAAAAAATGGGAGTTACGGAGATGATGCTTAGGTGGATGTGTGGATACACGAGACTGGATAAAATTAGGAATGAATGTATTAGGGATGAGATAAGAGTAGCACCGATTGCAGAGAAGGTGCAAGAAGTTCGACTAAAGATGGTTTGGACACATATAAAGGAGACCATTATAGACACCTATTAGGCATTGTGAGAGTCTACTCACTAGGCATGTTTAACGAGGGAGGGGTAGACCAATAAAGGCTTGGGATGCAACTATAAGGAACCACATGATGTACTTAGGCATTAGTGAGATTATGACAAAAGATAGGGCACAATGGCAATAAATGATCCATATAGTCGACCCTACTATAGTGGGAAAAAGGCCAGAGTGTTGTTGTTGTATAAAAACAAAAAAATAAAATAAATCAACTTGAAATGTCTAGAATTCCTAGCTCTAATCTTAGCATTGTGAATCTTGAATCAAAAAGTGGTTTTGTGAAAATATGTGCAAATTGTGATTCAGTGCCTATAAAATTTAATTTCATATGTTCTCGTTTGATGTGTTTATGAATAAAATGATGTCAAACATCTATGTATTTTGATTTAGATTGATGAATAAAATTATTGGTTAGGTCGATTGCACTTTTATTATCACATTCCAATTCTACGTTATTTTAATGTATGTCAAAGTCTTTTGAAGTTTATGTCATCCATATAGCTTGTGCACAACAACTATCATGTATTATGTACTCGGCCTCGGTGGTGGAGAGGGTAACAAAATTCTATTTCCTATTCGACCATGAAATAAGTGAAGGGCCTAAGAAATGCCATGTGCAATTAGTGCTCTTACGATCTAATGAACATCCAACATAATTAGAATCAAAATAACATGTAAAATAAAATTATCATTATGTAGATACCATAATCCTAGTTTAGATGTACCGATAAGATATCTAAAAATTCGTTTAACCGCTTTTAAATGTGATTCTTTTGGATTATCCTGAAATCTAGCACATAAACAAACGATAAACAAAATATCAGGTCTAGATGTTGTTAAATGCAATAATGATCATATCATTCCTCTATATAAAGTTTCATTAATAATATTTCACTTTCATCTTTTCCCAATTTCAATGAAGCACTCATATGATTATTAGCTTGCTTAAGATTTTCAAATCCAAATCTTTTAATAACAACATGAATATACTTAGATTTACAAATAAAAATACCATCATATTTTTGTGTTATTTGAAAACCTAAAAAATAAGTAAGTTCTCTTACCATGCTCCTTTCAAATTTATTTTTCATAATCAAAATAACTTCATTACACAACTCTTCATTAGTGGCTCTAAAAATAATATCATTTACATAAATTTATAAAACTATTAAATCATTATTAACATGTTTAATGAAGAGTGTACTATCTGCACTTCCCATTTTATAATCATTATTTAACAACTATAAAGTTACTCTTTTATACCATGCATGTGGCGCTTGTTTTAAAGCATAAATAACTTTTTCTAATTTATAAACATGATCAGAAAAGTTTTCATTTACAAATTCAAGGGGGTTGTTTAACATAAACTTCTTCCTAAAATGGTTGAAACGTCTTTTGGTTCTATTTCAGAAATAAAACGCACATTTGAAAATAAATCATGTAAAAAAAAACGAGTACTAAACCCTTTTGATGGTTGTCCTATGATTAGTTCCTTTGGATGATCCTTTGTAAATTTGAGTTATTTTTAAGCACATATTCTTCCACTTCTTCTTCTCTTTCCTTTTTTTCTTCTTATTTGTCTCCAAATAGTTCTTCATCTTCATGTTCCAAAGGAGCAATGGGTTCTTCTTCATTTCCTGTATGATTAGAATCTACACAAGGAACAACTTTATCATATCTAACATGAAAAGATTCTTCAACTATTTTGTTTTTTTATTATAAACTCGATAAACTTTACTAGTTGAAGAATAACCAATGAAAACTTCTTCATCATATTTCTCATTAAATTTACCTAAAGTATCCTTAGTATTTAAAATAAAACATTTACAACAAAAACTCTAAAACATGATACATTTGGTTTATTTTGAATTATATTTCATAATAAGTTAGTTACTAAAATGGACGAAACATGTATGACACGATTAATAACATAACATGTGGTATTTACAACTTCAACCCAAAAAGATCTAGGTAACCTATATTCAGAAAGCATACTACGAGCTAATCCTTAAAATATTCTATTTTTCCTCTCTACTACACCATTTTGTTGGGTTGTGCATGGAGCGAAAAATTCATGTTTTACCCCTAACTCAGTGCAAAAGAAATAAATCTATCATTTTGAAACTCACTTCCATGATCTGAGCATATACACATAATTTTTAAATTAAGTTCATTTTGAATATGAATACATAACTTAGCAAATTCAAAGAATGAATCAGATTTCGAAGTTAAATATATAGTCCAGCAAAACCTTGAAAAATAATCTATTAAAATAAAAGAATATTTTCTACCTCCTAGACTTTGAGTGATAACCAGTCTAAATAGATTCATGTAAATCAACTGAAGTAGCCTAGTAGTATAAATAATATTTTTGCTTTTAAATGGAGATTTTGAAATTTTTCTTTTTTGGCAAGGCATACATAAAGAGGATAAATTTTCATTTAATAAAAGTAAACCTTTTATTAATTTATCTTCTGAAAGCGTTAAAATTAGTTTAGCACTAGAATGTCCAAGACGTCCATGCCATAATTCTAATTCTTCATTTTGTGAAATAAAATATTTTAACGATGATTGTGAAAGATCATGAAATGTTATTATATAAATATTTTGAAATCTAGAGGCAGAAAGAACAATATCGTTTGTTTTTGAATCAATAATTTTGCATAGGTTTGTCGATGATTCAAATAAAATATTTAGATTTTTATCACATAATTGACTTATAGAAATTAAATTATGTTTCAAACCATCTACATATAAAACATTTGAAATAGTAAAAGATCATTACCCACTACACCGATGTTAATAATTCTTCCTTTTTTGTTGTCGCCAAAGGTCACCATCCCTCCTTTCTTCATTTCTAGGCTAAAAAACTTTGATTTATTGCCCATCATGTGTTTTGAACATTCTGAGTCCAAGTACCACACATCTTCTTTATTCTTAACATGCCAACGCACCTAAAAAAGAGATGAAAGTAAAGATCTGGATACCCAAGTTGTTCCTCCCATAGAATAGGTGGAAATCTTATGTAACATCCCTCAGGCTTCTAGACCCCTAGGATGGTTTTGTCATGACTGGATCATGACAAAAAGTACAGGCTAATGGGACCGAGCGGGATGAAAAAGAGATGAAATCGTCGAGCTGAGCTCAATGAAAAGTCATGAGAAAGGCTGAGCGGAGTTTGACGAATGGAATAGCCATGGAGGCTCCATAACTCCCACTTTTATGGGTCTTTTATTACTCTGAGGGAGAGGAGGGGTTTCTGGAGGTGGTCAACTATTAATTTGGTTCAGCCCCCTTAATTTGGTTGAAATTGAAGGGGTGGAGTTAATAGCCATTAATGGAACTTAATGGCATTGGGGAGTTACAAGCCTCCTCTTCTAAATTCCCTCTTTAAGGACTTTCACTAGAGCAAGGGCAAGCATTTCCCCTGATAACTTTTCATTCCCATTGAGGTTGGTGTAGAGGTTGAAGAGGAGACAAAGTTTGGTAGTCGGAAATGGCGAGGAGGCAAAGCACACGTCGTCAGGCCACAAATCAGGTCCTCCTCTACTCCTTCTTCATGGGTTAGATCTTAGGAATCCTTAGAGAAGAGAATCGGGCTCAATTGAGCACGATCCAGTGGAATTGTTCCATTGGTTTTCCGCGAAAATGAAAGTGTCGAGTTCGCCAGAATTCGCCGTCTCCGACGGCCAAACCACCTTCGGCCGATAGCCCTCACCTCAACGGAGGTGGTGGTGGCCGTGGTTGGCCATGGAGGTGGTCGGGTGGCCGGCAAATGGACTTGGAAGTGCTCCTGGTCAGGTTTATCACAGCCTTAGGCTGGAGCAAGAAGAAAGCCAGGAGTCACGCGATCATGCTTTAAGATTCGTGTTATTAATTCATCTTATTTCATTTTCTATCACTACCTTTGGGTTGTTTTAATTTAATTATTAAAAATATCTAGGGGTCTATTAAGAATAAGTGTCCAATATGATTATTATCGCCCTATTAGTTTAGTTTAATTTAAAATTAGTTTGAACCAATTTGGAGTTTAGGTTAGACCACAACACTCATTTTGGTGAGGTCTATACCTAGGCTAGGTCAGAGGTTATTTTGAGGGACCCCATCGATCCAGACATCCAAATAACTTGAAATTTTGAATGGGGGTCAATCTTACCTATAACTAGAACATATCCAAAAATGGAAATTTTTGGAAAACATTTTCCTAAAGTTTTTGTAGAAATTTAATAATCCATGTATGAATTATTTAAAGGGCATAATGACCTCCAAACCCTCCCAAATATTGGTGAGTGGTTCTTTGGGTCCATATAGGACTCAGTATAAAATTTCATTCCATTTGGAGATGGATTGGTATGGAATTTGATAAACCCTATCCTAGGCCAAAAAGGGGTAATTAGGGTAAAATGCCCTTTGTGGTATTGAGTGACCAAATCACCTCAACAGAGGTTAAAACTTGGTTCACTGATTGTTATGACATTAAACACCCTCACATTGAGTTTGGGGTGGATTAGGGTGGGTTTTCCCTAGAACCCTAGTTCAAACACTAAGGGTGAACTTTGGGGATTCGTGAAGGACATGGGGTGATATGTCCTTGTATGGACTCTGAGTTTAGTCCATGTGATCTTAGGGTGGTATATAGCCCTAGGAAGGAATTTGGTGACATTTAGAATTAGGCACACAACTTAAAACAGTTAAGGATAGTTTTGGCCTACACCTTTTATGAAAATATTGAAGAGTGATATGACTTTGGATCCTTATGAAACTTTGGTAGGAGTAATTTTATAGTATTATTAACCTCTGGAATTTATTATAGGATGTTTAGAAAATAGTAACCTATACATGTAGTTATAACCTTCATCTTTCCCCATGTGATAATTCTGAAGTAACCATGATTAGATTAATTTATAATGATGTGAAACTCTAGCAAAGTTAATTAAATATCATTTAGAGGCACTAGTAAATTATTTGGATTATTTGGGCATTTTCTCTTAGCACCTCGTGTGTTAAGTGAACTAGTGCACCACATTTTGATAAATAGAAAATAAATGTTATATCTTGCTGAAAAATTGTTTTACTTGGCCAGAGAACTTTTTAGGGCATAATAAAGCCTAGATAATTATTACATATTATTTGAATGAGTTTATAAGGATGTTTCTTCATAAAGTGCACTTTATTGGATTTACTTGAAGAATTTTTCTATATAGCCTACTGACCTTGGCATTGCATGAAACTTAGGCTTCGTTTGGGGGGACTTATTTTCACCGGTCAAGCGGTCACGACCGCATGAACTAGACCTTAATCAAGTCCCGGTTCATGCGGTCGCGACCACTTGACCGGTGAAAATAAGTCCTCCCAAATTGAGCCTTAGTCAGTAGTGTTTTATGATCATTATAAGGCTCTCGTAATTTTTATGTAATTTTTGGACTATGATTTATGATACTCTATTCTTTAACTCCAATTATTTGAATTAACTTGAATTAATTATTTAGAGGTTCTTATATTTATGAAATTCTATGAAATTTGGGATTCATTGATATTTTGTTATCATATACTATCCATAATTTTTGAGTGGCCATAACCTAAGGAAATCTAGTACATCATGTTCAACTTACCCATGGCCAAACTTTTGGGAAAATCTAATAAATGCTAAATTAATTAGGAAAATTACAAGTTTCTGGATTTAGGCTAAATATGTCATGATAGATCCACAATAATTATCTTAGGGCATTTTGATGAAAATTTGGAGTACCTCCTATCATGTACATCATATAACATAGGTTGGTCTGCATTTAGTAAAACTGCGGAAATTGTGATAACATGTGTAATGGTAATAGAAAGATGGGATTATTAGTTTACTGATCTTAGTAAGGTGAACAAGGAAAAATAGAGCTTTATTAGGAGTCATGATGAGGAGAGTGTTGGGTTGTCAAGTGTTTAGAGGTGCTCGGGATCGACGAAAGATCGTCTTTCCTCCAGAGAGAGAGAGAGAGTCAAAACATACTAGGGTTAGATCCAGAGTAATATTAAAAGGGATTGGGAATCGGATATTAACCAATAATAGTAAGTGCCTTGCGAAAGGGAACGATGGGCTTCAGCTACTATCATAGTTCCTATTGCCCAATGAGAGCCCTTCACCAGGAATACCTTGGGCAATCCTGGGCTAACCTAAACCATAAGAATAATCAATATTTAAGAGTAACTAGTATAACTAGGACTCCCCGGTATTGTGGGACTTAGGTTGGTCACACGAGTGGTAGGCTCGGTGGTTCTGGTGATGGGAGAGTTGATGGCTCGGTAGATAGTTGTGACGGACGGACTGGTCTGGGGAGCTTTTGGCTCGACAGATGATTGTGACGGACGGGATAGTCCGGGGAGATTTGGCTCGGTGGAAAATAATGGTAATATTACATGTGTATAAGATAAAGATAGTGGGTCTTCGGTATTGGAGAGTCATCGCACCAATACCAATACGTTGACTCGGCAAGTGTGGTTTAGCACTTGGCTAAATAATGTCTGGTGTGCCAGCCGGCAAGAGTATGCAGGAGCTCTACTTAGTGCACCAGCATTGAGGCGTATGATAGGTCTGACTGGTAGTGTTAATACCGGTTTAAAGGTGGGTGAGGTCTAACCCACCGCTTGTGTTTGCCACTACGGAGGTATCCTGGGAGGTTAGGCTCCAGAAAGGGGAAACTAAAGGTATGTGTGCATAGAGACGAGTGTGTATGTTGCACTTGCATGCTCACATCATAGCATACTTGCATGATATAGCATCATCATTATGTATAACCTTTGACATCTATTGTATAAATTGGTATGTGACACTTTATACAATAGGCCTTGCAAAATGACCCCTTGCTCTATAGGGTTGTATGGGCATTCCTATAGGTCATGGTTAGTTAGTTTACCTTCTCCTACTTTTCTTACTTACTTGTTCTTGTGTATACTTATACTGTTTACCTACTACTGCTTCTATATACTTTCTCTATTTATGAACTCATGATAGACTAGTTCTGTTGTCACCTGCTTACCTTTGTTACTCCCCACCTTCATTACCTTCCCTTTCCTTCTACCCACTTAGTTCCTAGGAGCCATAGGGGAGGGGTGGGGGATAATAGGACTTAGTCTTTTAGACTAACGGTCGTTGACCAAATCATTTTAGGGGATCGTGGAGCCGAACCAGGAGACGCAGCCCCAAAGGTTGGTGCGCTTGGATACGGGACAGTCTAGCAAGGGAGTTTAGCCAGCAGGGACAGTGAGTCCCGATCACTAGTATAAATTATTGATTTGCTTCCGTGTTGAGTGATTTGTAGTGAGGATTTTGATGTATTGGGCAGGAGCCCTCTTTAGTACTTTACTTTATCTTTTTTATGGACTCTCCCTTCGTGGAGATTTATTATATTTATATGTGATTCTTGTGGACCAGTATTAGAGTTCTATTTTCATGTACTCCTATATAATTTCTTCTACTCTTCTACGATCGGTATGACCGGCAGGATCAGCGTTTTGTAGTGACGACCTTCCCGGGTGTGTTGGTGTCACCGCAAAGCGGCGATTCTGGGCATAAGACCCCGGTGGTTTTTGTTAAAAGTAGCGAACAAACGACTAGAGCAGAGAACAAACGACTAGAAAACAAGCCGGAACTTTGAATAATTGAAATTTTATTATCCAAAAAGATATCATTTACAAAGGTATGGCCTCCCTTTTATAGAATGGAGGAGAGAGAGAAGAATACAAACTAACAATGTGGGACTAAATCTATACAACAGATCTGCGCGGCTAGAATAAGAGACCGGAACAGGCCGCGCGGTTAGACAATGTTCTAACCGCTCGGCAATACCAGAACCAAGAGAGATGCGGTAGGAGACCGCTAGACCGGCCGGTTTCCAAGCCGCCGGAGATAATCCGTCAGACCGCCGGATACCACACAGCAACAGTCTGGAAATCAACCCGCCAACCTCAATCCGCCAGACCGCCCGGTTAACAACCCGCCATGCTCAAACCGGCAGACCGCCCGGTCTCATACTTCGACACTCCCCCTCAAGCTGGAGCATAAATATCAATCATGCCCAGGTTGTCACAAATGTGAAAGAAGGAAGTAGAAACCGGCTTGGTGAAGATATCAGCCAACTCTTTGTCGGAGGTGACGAACGGAGTGCAAATCTGTTTCTTCAAGACCTCTTCTCGGATGAAATGGCAGTCGACCTCTATATGTTTCGTTCTCTCATGGAAGACCGGATTTTTGGATATGTATATAGCAGCTTTGTTGTCACAGAACATAGGCAGAGGATAATTGTAGACCTCTCCTAGGTCAAGCATGAGAGCCCGCAACCATTTTAACTCACACGTGGTTGACGCCATACTCCGGTATTCGGCTTCTGCACTGGACCTTGAGACAACAGACTGCTTCTTGCTCTTCCAGCTCACAAGATTACCTCCAACAAATGTGCAGAAACCCGATGTAGATTTACGGTCACCTTTATCATCCGCATAGCTTGAGTCTGAGTAGGCTTCAACTCTCAGATGACCATGCTTCTGAAAGAGTAGCCCTTTCCCTGGTGCTGCTTTGACATACTCTAGTATCTTCAAGGCAGACTGAAGATGACATTCCCTGGGAGCTTGCATGAACTGACTGACCTTGCCTACAGCATAGGCGATATCGGGTCTGATCACCGTGAGATAAATGAGTTTGCCCACCAGACGTCTATACCTCGTGGCATCGGATATAAGAGGCGAGTCATCTGTCCATGTTTTGTCTTCTCCAGTGGCCATGGGATACCGGGCCGGTTTGGCCCCGGTCAATCCTGCCTCTTGTAGAAGATCAAGCGCATACTTCCGTTGGGAGAGAACCAACGAGTCGGGCTTCCGAGAGATTTCTATTCCCAAAAAATATTTCGGGGAGCCCATATCCTTCGTGACAAGGTGTTGACGGAGGTGTTTCTTTGTCATGTCCACCCCAGCCTGGTCATCACCGGTAAGAAGGATATCATCCACATACACCGCCAAAACCACAAGGCCAGATGCGGTTTTGCGAATAAACAATGAGTGATCGGCGGAACTTCTTGCAAAGCCAATTGCAGCTACAATGCCACTAAACTTGTCAAACCACGCCCGAGGGCTCTGCTTTAGGCCGTAGATGGCCTTCTTCAACTGGCATACTCGTGTCTCCCCCTGAGCAACATACCCTGGAGGTTGCTCCATATAGACATCCTCCTGAAGATCCCCATACAGAAAAGCATTCTTGACATCAAGTTGAGAAATTTCCCACTCCCTGTTGACGGCCACAGAAAGAAGAACTCGGATGGTGCTGAGGCGAGCAACCGGAGAGAAAGTGTCAAAATAGTCAACTCCATAAGTCTGAGTAAAGCCTTTGGCCACCAGTCGGGCCTTGTAACGATCCACAGTGCCGTCCGGGCGAAACTTCACAACGAACACCCAGCGGCAGCCAACCACATCAGTACCGATTGGTGGAGGAACAAGGGTCCAGGTACCTCTTTCAGTAAGAGTGGCAATTTCCTCATCCATGGCAGATTTCCAATGAGGAATAACAAGAGCCTCCTGGTAAGTGCGGGGAGTGGTAGTAGCCGAGATGGCCAAAGCAAAGTACCTGCGAGAGGGAGTAAGCCGATCATAGGAAACAACAGCCGCAAGCGGGTGTTGGGTACACGCCCGCACCCCTTTGCGAAGGGCAATGGGAAGATCCAGGTCGTCTTGTGCCTCAGGGACCGGAGCATCCGTGGCAGAGAAGGCTGGCCCGGGACTAGAGAGAGACGGCTGCGGAGAGGAAGGAGGGGAGATAATAGGGAGAGGAGGAGACGGCATAGGAGGGGAGACGTCGACATGTGTGGAAGGCTCACAGAGAGATGGAGGAGAGTCAGAGACAGCAGGAGGAGGTGAAGATGGGAAAGAAAAGTAGGATGCATTTTCAAAGAAGGTGACGTCTGCGGAAACAAACTGTTTGCGCAGAACGGGATCAAAGCAACAGTAGCCTTTTTGAGTTGTCGAGTAACCCAAAAAGACACATTTGGTGGAGCGGGGGGAAAGCTTGTCGCGGGTAGCAGACGGAGCATGCACAAAGGCCGTGCACCCAAAGATACGGAGAGGAAGAGGAAAGGGTTCCTTGCTCGGGTAGAGAATGGAGAAGGGGGTCTTGCCGTGAAGAACAGAAGAGGGAATGCGATTGATGAGATAGCAGGCAAGAAGAACAGCATAGCCCCAGTAGGAGCGAGGCACCTGCATCTGTGTCATCAGAGTGCGAGCGATATCGAGGAGATGACGATTTTTACGTTCCGCCACCCCATTTTGTTGGGAGGTGTAAACACAGCTGGTCTGATGAATAAGACCATGTTGCATACAAAAAGATGAAAACTCATGACTAAGATATTCTTTAGCATTATCAGAGCGCAAAACTTTAATAGAAAGAGCAAACTGAGTTTTAATCATATTATAAAAAGATTGCCATACAGATAAGAGTTCAGAGCGGTCTTTTAAAAGATACACCCAGGTACATCTGGAGAAATCATCAATAAAAGTTACAAAGTAAAAACTACCCCGACCAACGGTGGGAGTAGGAGCAGGACCCCAGATATCAGAATGAATGAGATCAAAAGGGCGGGAGGAACCACGGCCTTGCTTCGGCGGGAAGGAGGAGCGGTGATGCTTGCCAAGCTGACACGCATCACAGTTGAGCGGAGGACTGGTTTGAGGTAAGTGGGGAAGAAGCTGACGAAGAATCCGAGGAGGAGGATGGCCAAGGCGAAGATGCCATTGAAGCAGATCAGTAGACGAGGACGAGAAGGCGGACAGAGCGGAAACATTGTCGAGGAAGTAGAGGCCGCCACTCTCAGTCCCAGTAGCAATCGTCCGTTGGGTCCTCGGGTCCTGAAAGCAACAAGAAGTAGGAGTAAATAATACAGAGCACTGAAGTTGCTTGCATAAAGTAGTAACGGAGAGTAAATTGCAAGGGAACTTCGGGACATAGAGAGTGTCCGCTAAGCGAAGCGAGGGAGTGACTTGAACCATGCCCGTCCCATGAACCGGGGAAGGCGAACCATCCGCAACTAGGACCGGGGGTAACCGATCATGCGTCTCTAGGAGAGAGAAGCAGTGAGGGTTTCCGGTCATGTGATTTGTAGCACCAGAGTCAATCAGCCATTTACCTTGGGTAACGACAT
This sequence comes from Platanthera zijinensis, assembly GCA_039513925.1. Lineage (NCBI taxonomy): Eukaryota > Viridiplantae > Streptophyta > Magnoliopsida > Asparagales > Orchidaceae > Platanthera > Platanthera zijinensis. The sequence continues at coordinate 141,920,078 of CM077094.1, forward strand.
GTGCACTACCTGAGGTGGTGGCCACAGAAGCAGATGGCCGAGAGGAGGCGGAGGTTGAGGAAGAAGTATCACCAGAGGGACGAAGATGAGGATGTTTCTGCCAGCAGCGGTCAACAGAGTGGCCGGTACGACCGCAGTGAGAGCAGAGGAATCTTGACGGACCGCGCGTGCCAGATTGGCTGCGACCACTATTGCCACCCCGCTGGACTTGGTGAGCATAGGAGTCCGGTGGAGGAGGGGAGGACAATAGAGGACGTTGGAGCAGTGAAGTGACAGCGGCGATGCGAGCCGCGGTGGCATCCAAGGTGGGAGACTCGGCTTCGCCCAAGATCTGCTGGCGGATCATATCAAAGGATTCAGGAAGCCGTAGAAGATAACAAACAACCAGGAGTTCCTGGAAGTGTTTGTGCTGTTCGGCCAAGTCCGCGGAGAAGGGGCGATTCTGGAGGATTTCGGCTCCAAGAGCCTGAACTTGCTGATAAGCTGCAGCAGGAGACAATGAAGGGCGAGCGAAGAGATCCGCGTAGAGAGTATAAATGCGGGATGTCTGGGCCCCCTTTGAGTAGAGAGCAGCAAGGTGAAGCCACGCGGTCTTGACCGTCTCATCATGGCGTATGACAGGAAGACATTCATCGGAGAGGCTGTTAGCCAACCATGTGCGGACAAGCGCATCACTGGCATCCCAGTCATCAAATTCAGCAGAGTCTGAGGGGGGAGGGTCATCGGTGAGGTGATGACGTTTGCGCTGAGAGCGAAGAAGAAATGTGAAAGAGACACTCCAATCCGGATAGTTGGAGCCAACAAGTTTAGAAACCGTGCCAAGGTTGCCAGAGGGAGTAGGAAGCGGCGCCGGAGTGGCGATAGGAGTGGTGGTGGTGGAGGTTTCAGAAAGGGCCATAGGAGAAAACTGCGAGAAGCCGCGCGGTTAGAAGATAAGCCGTGCGGATAGAAAGAAGAAGAACTGCGGCGGTCACGATGTTAGACACCAGCGGCCAGAGAAGCCACGACCAAGCCGCAGGTCCAAGACGGGGAAGAGGTCGAACGGCTAGAAGATAGACCGCGCGAACAGACAAGGCGAATAAAGCAGCAGGTCGCGACGAACAAGGAGATAGGTCGCTGCGACTGAAAGGCAGAAGAAAGAGGACGCGCGGACAGGGCGCAAACAGCGAGAACAGGTCGCGAGAAGAAGGGGCAAGCCGCGCGGACAGGGCGCACAGAATCAGGAGGAGAAGATCGATCCCTCTGATACCATGTTAAAAGTAGCGAACAAACGACTAGAGCAGAGAACAAACGACTAGAAAACAAGCCGGAACTTTGAATAATTGAAATTTTATTATCCAAAAAGATATCATTTACAAAGGTATGGCCTCCCTTTTATAGAATGGAGGAGAGAGAGAAGAATACAAACTAACAATGTGGGACTAAATCTATACAACAGATCTGCGCGGCTAGAATAAGAGACCGGAACAGGCCGCGCGGTTAGACAATGTTCTAACCGCTCGGCAATACCAGAACCAAGAGAGATGCGGTAGGAGACCGCTAGACCGGCCGGTTTCCAAGCCGCCGGAGATAATCCGTCAGACCGCCGGATACCACACAGCAACAGTCTGGAAATCAACCCGCCAACCTCAATCCGCCAGACCGCCCGGTTAACAACCCGCCATGCTCAAACCGGCAGACCGCCCGGTCTCATACTTCGACAGTTTTAAAAAAAGGGGGTTCTTACACCTTAGGCACCCAGACTTATTTAAATCACTTTGACCTTTCTTCTTACAAGAGTCCGTGGTGTGATCAAACCGATTACATTTGAAATAAGTAATAAAGGGAGATGAAGCCCTTTTATGTGTTTTCTGTGGATTCTTACTAGAAGATGAGGTATAATTAGTCTCACGACTTTGAGATGGAGTGATCCAGTATCGCAAAGGAGGCCCGTACTGGGATGATGGCAATTTGGATTGATCTGCTTGAGTGAGATGTCGCATGTCGCATGGGATTTGGCAAGGGGTCTCGGGCTACTCGGAGGTTACTGGAGCGTGGTGATCTTAGTGTGGAGGATACCTTGGATGATGATGCTGACGTCGATGTTGAGGGATAATCCCATTGTGCCCTTTTTTGTTTGTTTGCTTTGCTTTTGATTTATCTTGTGCGTGTGCCTTTGTACCATCACATGATGACATAGCTCATGGGGCAGCTTTTGTTTGAATAAAGACCCTCTTTTTCGAATGTCTCGTGATCTAGTTGTGCTTGGGTGTGCACACACTTTTGGCAGAGTAGCGTTTATCTTGAACGCTGGCATTTTGTGTAGCTTGCTAGTGGGAGATATTTGTTCGCTTGTAATTTTGGGAGTATCGGAGTTCGCATAGGAGTTGGAGGCGAGGATCCCTCGTGTGCTCATACCTTAGGAGAACCGAGATTCGTCCGAGTAAAGCTGATGAAGAACCTTTACTCGATTGCACTTTCAGAGAACCGTGGTTCATCCGAGAGGAGGTGGCGACGGAGAATTTTTGTTCGATCACACTTTAGGAGAACCGGGGTTCATTCAAAAGGAGATGGCCTTGAACCTTTATTCAATCGCGCTTTGGGAGAACCGAGGTTCGTCAGAGAGGAGGTGACTTTGGAGAATTTTTGTTCGATCGTAATTGGGAGAACCAGGGTTCGTCCGAAAGGAGGTGGAGTAGAACTTTTGTTTGATCGCGATTTGGGAGAACACGGGTTTGTTTGAGAGAAGGTAGCAAAGAACCTTTGTTTGTTCGTGCCTCATGAGGACTGGTGTTCATCCGGGTGGATGTGATTAAGAACCTTTATTCTTTTGCACCTTAGGAGAACCGGGGTTTTTCCAAGTGAAGGTGTAGATGAACCTTTGTCTATCTTGCTCGCGAGGTGTAGACATACCTGGGGGTGAGGTACCCTATAGCGTAGGGGCAGAATACTCAACAGTGCGGGGGTATGAAGCCCTTATAGCGTGGGAGCGGGTGCTCAGCAGCACGGGGGTATGAAGCCTTTATAGCGTGGGAGCGGATGCCCAGCAACACGGGGGCATGAAGCTCTAGCAGTGTGGGGCCGGATGCTCAGCAGCGCGGGGGCATGAATCTCTGGCAACGTGAGATCAGATGCTCAGCAGTACGGGGGCATGAATCTCTAGTGGTGTGGGAGAGGATGCTCTACAGCACAGGGGGCATGAAGCCATAGCAGCGTGGGAGAGAATGCTCAATAGTGCGGTGGATGATGCCCTAATAGCATGAGAGGGGATGCTCAGCAGTACAGGGGCATGAAGCCCTAGAAGTACGAGAGTGGATGCTCAGTTACGCGGGGGGCATGAAGCCCTAGAAGCGCGGGAGAGGATGCTCAACAACATGGGAGTGGATGCTCAATAGTGTGGGGTCATGAAGCCCTAGCAGCATGGGAGTGGATGCTCAGCAGTGCGAGGTCATGAAGCCTAAGCATCGCATTTCTTGTCGCTTGCTTGTGGTATTCATTTCAGATATTTACTTTGGGAGATGTGTATGTCTGACGGAATTCAAAAGCAGTTACAATATAAAAGGAGATTCATGAGCATGGACGCAAGTTCTACATTGCGGCTTATTGTTAAAGTAAAAATACATGAAGAGGAGACGCGGACTTGCATGCATCATTAAGGGGAGAGACCCTCTCTTGTGCTTGTAAATGTTTATTTTAGGATAGAGAGTGAACTAGAGGGGGGTGAATAGGTCCAATTAAATTCTAGGCTACTTTTGGATTCTGAGAATTACTTTTTTATAAATTTACTACCCAAGTCAGATAAAATAAGAAAACTATTCAGTAATTAAAACCATCATAGCACATCAATCACAGCACAGTACATAGAGATTTATTGTGGTTCTCCAATTTATGGGTACATCCACTTTCCCCCTTCGCCTATCTAGTAATGAACTAGATTCGGCCAAACTTCTTCTTCTTTCTTTACTTAGATCCTCAGATCGTACAGCTTAGAGCCCAGTTGGCTCCTGCAACTCAGACTGTACAAGTCTTACCACTCAAATCACCAAGATCCTACACCTCAAGTTCTTCCCAAGAACTCTACCTTAGAGTGAATCTATAGTCCTACTCCTCAGGCAACTCTTACCCTATAACTCAGAACAATCAGTTCCTACACCTCAGAGAAATACCCACTTCTCCTACCTCAGGCAATTCCTGCTCTAGCTCAGCCTTTATAACACAGGCAAATAACATAGAGAAATTGATTCCCCTACACTAAGATCTACAAGTAGATCTTACAAGATTAATAATGGTGAAAAGAAATTAATTCAGAATTAGTCACCCAACAAGAGAGAAACAGGTGACTGCTTCTTGAACTGAACTTGATAAGTCAGCTTCCCTTTATCCTTGTTGTAATTGATTTGATTCGACCCTTCTTAGGTTTTCAAAGCTTCTTGAAGTTGACATTAGGGTAGATCTAGGCTGGAGAATGTTGAAGACGATTCTTGATCAGGCTTCTCTCCACCTTCTGAATTCTAGCAGATTACTTCTTAGATCTGGCTTCTCCAAATTTTTTTACTATTCTTCTCTTTTTTCTCTATAGAGTTGATCCCTTTAAATAGGCTTTATCAAGGGTAACCGGCTGATCCGGTTAATAACTGACATCTGATAGTTCTGACAGTTGTCAGGACCTCTGGCTTGATTTCTGCACTTAGGAAAAAATTCTGCTTGAAGTGTTGAAACTTGAATGTTGGATGTGTCGACACCAGTCCTGGGCATCGAAACTACTCTTGTAGCAATATCAACATACTTCTGAATGTATCACCACAACCTTCACCTTGTCTCGACACAGCTTGTGAAATGTGTACTGACACTAATCCTGAGTGTCGACACAGTTACTTTCTTGTATCATAGTATCGACCCAAGTCCTGGGTATCAACACAACTTTATTTTTGACTCAGCACTCCTTGTTTAAGTGTGTCGACACTCGTCCTGAGTGTCGACACAGCTACTTCTTGTCTCAGCACATTCTTGACAAAGGTGTCGACACTTGCCTAGTGTCTTGACACTTTTGTACTTAGCTTTATTTTCTTTCACACAAGAACTTAACATTCATCAAATAAAACTATGTGTATATCATTGAGCTGAAAGGAATTCTTCAAATCAAGTACATTGTGACCAATGTACACAACAATATCCCCCTATTTGGAGAAGTCATAACCCCAATTCAATGATATACAACATGATACCAAAATATGATGATTGAGACATTAAGATTACAGTGTTGTACAATATGTGAAATAACATAGATAAAAACACATATTTCATTAGACATTAACAACAATAATGCTGAACAGAAAGTAAAGCAAACAATTTCAATCTTAATTAATAGCACAAGAAATGTTATGCAAACCAAAATTTTCACTAATTGTTTGTCAAAAGGTTTACAGCTATAAACTTTGGTTATTCAAAATTTACATAATAAATTTAACATGAGATTCAACACTCAGAACATCCTTTGGCAACTCTAGTTCTCTGATGACAATGCCCTTTCAAGATTGGACTGTGGCTATAACCTCAGGCACCTTGTCATCAGCTATCTTTTTTCCCTTTGTCAATCTTAGCCTTTGCAATTCCTTCCTCTTTCATCCTTTGTCTTTAAAAATAATGGTAAGGCTTTGGGAAATATTTACTGGGCTCAACTGACTTAGCGGGTATCTTCCCTTTCTTCAGATCATGTCTGAACTTCTGGATAACCTTTTATTGTTTTAAATATTTGGCTCATTCCTGTTCTGAATACCATTTACCTCTGTCTATCACATTTGTATTGACTGCCTTCCATGCAATGAGGATTATTGATCTGGAGGTTGGACTCCACTGCTCAAAATCTGGTCTAGCCTCAGCTTGTTCTCTAAACCTTTTCTTTGAAAGCTGAGCTTCTTTTTCTTTAATCAAAGCAAATTCAGACATCTCCACCTCTTCACATATAACATTTTGAACTGATGTTGGAGGACTGTACATGTGTTGGATAACTGCTTGGATAGCCTCAAATGTAACCTGTACTGCAGGATTGTATATGGATTGCTCAGCAGCATGAGTTCCAGTAGCATGAGGTGCTTCAAGTTGAGCTGGTTGAAAACCAGACTCAGCAGTTTGATCTCCATCATACCATAGGGGAGGATGTCCTAAAGTGCCTCTGATATTATTTGATATCCAAGTAGCATATTCAGAACTGGCCCTGATCATTAACCTCTCCCCCTTTATGACTTTTCTTGTAATATGATCTCTCAGATCATTCTTATAAAACCTTACCTATTCATCTAAGTAATTGATACCTGAAGTTACAGTGTTCTTCACTCTCAGTAAATTGTTGTCCAAACTCTTGTCAGAAGTCTTTATATCTTTAAGCAAGGAGGCTGAATGGTTTGTCAGCTGAGTTTCCATGGCCTTTGTAGCAGTAGTTATTTTGTTTTCTAACTCAGTAGTCTGCTCAGTCAGCTTAACCATTGTTTCTGTATGTAAAGTAGTCATGTTTTCATCCAAAATTCTTTGATTTTCTAGGACATAGCCTTGTTTGTCAACTATTTCATCTATAGTTGTCTTTGCTACTTGTTGTTATTTAGCAATATAGACTACATCATTAGTTCCCTTCTCAAAGAAATTAGTCATGTCTATTTTCATGAGATTTACTTCAAATCTTATGGACTTTATATCCAGAGCCAGTTGAAATTGCAGTTTTTTGTGGCTTTCATCTACATACTTTTCTAGATCCTTCCCTTGCTTATCCAGTATTATCGAAAATTGTACTAGCAGAGAGTTAGTATCTCCTGTAGAAGCAGTTGGTGTCCCAGATTGTAAGTGCTTTTTGTAGCTTTTACTCCTTTTCTTAATTTCAGATAACTTCCTTTTCTTCAGCTGAGACTCTTCTTCTTCTTCAAATTAAGAAGAACTTATCTCTTCAACTGGTGGTGTCTCTTTGGTTTTGTTAGTATTTGGGGCCAACTCCCCCTCAACTCTTGTACCTTTCTCATTAATATTGATACTTTCCAAGTTAACATCTGCATGCTGAATTTCAGCATTAGGAACTTCAATCTGGGGAATTTCAGCTATCTCCCCCTAGATGTTAGTTTCTTTAGACAAAAGAATTTCTTCTTCAGTCTCTTTTAGAATTTCATCCGCCATCTCTCTCTCAGAAATTTCCTGTTCAGGAACCTTTGATTGTTCCAGTTCATGTACAACATCCATAATTATAGTAGTTGTTGTATCCATTGGCAATTTAGTGAGGTTCTCCCGCTCAATTGGTTCTTTTTCTAGAATGTTCTCCCCCTGCACCTGATCACTTGTTCCAGGTGAGAGTCTTGGAGAGCTTCTTTATTCTTCCTCAGTATCCTTATCTGAACTAAACTCCACTTGTTCCTCAGAATCACATGAAGACTCAACTTCCTCTACCGCTGCTTTCTTACCTTTTACCTCCTTTGTCTTCTTGGGTTTAGGAGTCTCCTTAGACAAGACTCTGTCCCATCTTGACAAAATTCTTAGGTCCATTATCCTCATATGGTTGATCTTTGTTCCAACTTTCTGGTTGATATTATATGGAATTGTCTTAACAAGATACAGACTAATGATTCTGCCTATATTGGACTTCTGAATCCCTTCTACAATCTTATCAAACACAACCTTATTCTAATCAGTCTTGATTCTAAAAATAAATCTTTTCATCAGGCTAAACATGAAAGTTGAAATCCTGTCATGTGCTCCGGCCTTGCAGAGGAGCACCTTTCCTACTACTTCAGACAAAAACTTGCCCTGGGAATTCATTCCCTTCCTGTTTAGTGAACTACATAACCTAGTGGTTGGAGCCAATCCACACCACTCTAAGGCCTCTGCAGTCTTGTTGGAATCTAGTTCATCTTTTTGAGTTGTTCTAGGAATCTGAAGGACTTTCGCCAGCCATTTGATTGTGACCTTTACTCTTGCCCCATTTACACTTGACTTAATCTTGTCTGTCTTTGGGTTTAGTGAAGCATTTGAATAGAACTCAGATACTTTTATCTTCCATATCATAGTTGGTTCAGAAAGCAGATACTCAAGACTCGCCTTATTGACAAGGTCTATAACATTCTTGATCTCGTCTTATGCGGAGACGAATACGTTTCACACCAGTTCATAACCCTCGTTGATGTTGTCATCCATCTTGGGTGTCATTGGAGTTGAGAGAATTTGAGCTTGAGAAGAGTCGACTAAGGATTTCTAGGTCTCGACACTCAGGGAACAGTTTCTTAAGTTTTCTTGTAAGCATAGTCGACAACTCCTTGCACCCCTTATTTATAGTAACTGTATGCGGAAGGCGAGAAGGCGCGTTGCATTTAGAATTTTCTAAATATTTGGGAAATGTCTAGTGTCGACACAAAAAACCTACTTAGTTGAGATGTGTCGACTTGATGTGTCGACTTAAGTCGACACAAGGTTCATGTCTCTCGACACCCTTATGTCTCGACACTAATTTTTAATGTCTCGACACATGACTATCTATTATGTCGACGCACATTCTGTTGTCTCGACACAATACTGCCTATAGTGTCGACACACACTGTAGTATCTCGACAATTCTTTGTTTTAGACAAAAAAAATTTTCCTGGATATAATTTCATGACTTATGTGAAGTCTTTCTTATTTGTTTAGATTTTTTGACATGGTTAGTCATTTTCTATAAGTTGTACGAACTTTTGTTATTACTAATTGAAAATGTTTACTCAATGTTCAACATACCTAGTTCAAATTTAAAGTAATTGAACTTGCTTTCATCTAGGGGTTTTGTAAAAATGTCAGCAACTTGTCTTTCTGTTGGAGTATACTGTAAGCTAATATTTTCTTTTTCAACATTCTCTCTGAGAACGTGATATCTAATTTCTATATGTTTAGTTCTACTGTGTGAAACAAGATTATTAACAATAGAAATTGCACTAGTAGAATCACAAAACATAACAGATTTACTTAGCTGTACACTGTAGTCCAATAGTTGATGTTGAATCCACAACAACTGTGCACGGCAGCTTCCAATAGATATGCACTAAGATTCTGCTGTAGAGATTGGAACACTTGTTTTCTTCTTGCTACTCAAACTTAAGAGTCTTTTCCCTAGAAACTGACAAGTTCCAGAAGTACTTTTTCTGTCTTTTTTACACCCTACAAAATCTGCATATGTGTATCCTGTGAGTTCAAAATCACGATCCTTAGGATACCAAAGCCCAAGATTGGGTGTGCCCTTAAGATATCTCAGTATTCTCTTTACAGTAGTATAATAAGACTCTTTAGGGCATACTTGGTGCCTAGCACAGACACAGGTTGAGAACATAATATCTTGCCTACTAACAGTCAAATACAGGAGTGATCCAATGATGCCTCTATACAAGGTTTCATTAACTGGTTTCCTAGATTCATCCTTGTGTAGTGACAAAGAAGAACCCATTGGAGTTCTCATGGTAGAAGAATTCTCCATTCCATACCACTTAATCAACTTCTTAGTGAACTTAGACTGAGAGATGGATATACCATCTTTAGATTGTCTAACTTGGAATCCCAATTTAGCTCACCCATGCTGCTCATTCAAACTTGCCTTGCATAAGCCTGGCAAATTTTCTACATAGCTTCTCATTAGTAGACCCAAAAATTATGTCATCTACATATATCTAGACAAGGATGCTTGAACCTTTGATGTCCCTAAGGAATAGTGTCTTATCTATCTTTCCCATAGAGAATGTGTTCTCTATAAGAAAGGTAGATACGGTCTCATACTAGGCTCTAGGTGCATGTTTAAACTCATACAAAGCTTTGTGTAATTTGAATACATAGGAGTTGAGTTTAGGGTTAACAAAACCTAGTGGTTGCTCTACATAGACTTCCTCCTTCAATGTACAATTGAGGAATGCTGACTTTACATCCATATGGTAGACCTTGTATCCTTTGTAAGCTGCATGAGCTAAAAATAATCTTATGGATTCTAGCGTAGCTACATGTGCAAAGTTTTGGTCAAAGTCTATGCCTTCCTCTTATCTATATCCTTTAGCCACTAATCTAGCTTTGTTCTTAACTATAACCCCATTCTCTTCTAGTTTACTTCTATAAATCCACTTAGTGCCTATGATATTGTGATCACTAGGTCTAGGAACTAGACTCCAAACTTTGCATCACTCAAATTGATTGAGCTCTTCTTGCATAGCAATAATCCAGTTGGGGTCGGAATTAGTTTCTTCAAACTTTTTAGGTTCTACCTGAGAGAAAAAATTAGTGTATAGAACCTCATTGTGATATCTACTCCTAGTAGCCACTCCAAGCCTGGAATCACCTATTATTTGATTAATAGGATGATCTTTAAGGTGTCTAACTGCTACTGGCAGGTGCCTACCTTCACCTAATCTATAGGAGGATTAGGATGATTCTCTTCCTCCCCTGGGCAGTTACTGTATCTTCTATCGAAATTTCTACATTGTCTCTAGTATGTAACTCTAGATCAGGTGAATCACATATATTTAACTTCTCCATCCTAGAGTGAACATCACCATATCCCTTGGTGAGTCCTTTCTCTGACCCTCCAAAGATGACTTTTGGTCCATTCCTAACTAGAGTGTAATCCCTTAGTAGACTCATTGTTCCAGTCATGTGCCTGTAACAGCCACTATCCAAGTACCATATTGGCCTTCCTGTGGTACTTGGTTCCACTTACAAACATAAAATTAGTTCACCTTAGGCACCCAAATAGTTTTGGGGCCTTGCTTCCTATTAGGCTTTGCTACGTGAAACACAACAGGCTTTCTAGACAAAACTGATTGAGTCTTATATGAAGGTGTTGTTGGATTATACCAACAATCTAGGGCAAAATGCTCAACTTTGTCACACTACCAACACTCAAATCGGTTGTATCTTTTCTTTGGTTGTGCATTTGAAGTTGTTTTTTTGTGTAACTTCGAATTTACATCCAACTTCCAAGGCAGTGGTGCAAAGTTTACACCATTACCTTTCAGGTTTTGGTGTGGTGCACTAGGACCAGCTCTAAGAATTCCTTGGCTTCTTGGATTGATCACTCTTTGTGATGGTTTTTTTCCTTTATTAACTTTAGATGTCTGTCCCTCCCAGCAAGGCTCTTTATTGACATTGCTGGTAGTGCACTCAGAACTCATGTATCTAGGAACACATGATCTCAAGCATCTATTAGAAGTCAGATACTTGGAAGGTTGCTTAACTGGACCCATTGGGGCTTTACCCTTAGGTTAAGACTTCTTAATAACCTTTTTATTTTATTTTTCATACCCTACACCACTTCTAAATGGTGTAGAAAAGATATCTATGATAGGTAGCACTGACTTGGGTTTTGAGAACTGAGTCAAGAGCTGTCTTTCCTGGGTGAGCTTTGTTTCCAGGTCCTTGACAGTCTTGACCTGTTCTACTATTACTTCTGCCTAGCTATCTATCTTATAAGTTAGATCTATAAGCTTCTATTTTTGTTGGTTCAACATTATGTTTGCCTTCTCCAACTAAAATGATACTCCCCTCAGAGATTCTAATTCTCTGGCTTGATCCTTAGCAAGCTCATTGCTTGCAATCAAGGCATTTAGTAACTTCCCATATCTGTTGATAAGGGTGTTGAAATCTGCTTCAATCTTTGAATCATGTTCTCTATTATTATAGGAGTGTGAACATGATTCATTTTTTGATGCAGAAAAAGAATCTGAGGCTAAACTATGAGAGATTGGTTTTACCTTAACAGGATCTGAACAATCTTGATCTCCTTCTCTTGATTGGGTCTCCTCAATAGCCATCAGGCCCATAAGAGCCTCCTCCTCCTCTTCTGATTCTGATGAACCAGACTCGCTATGAGATAGTGTAGACTATTTCTTTGTCAGGAGGCTTTTGTCATCCTTCTTGTGTTGTCCAGTCTTCTAGTTCTCTGGCTTTTTTTCCTTTATTTTTGTTGGGCAATCAGCTATGGCATGCCCTTGCCTGTTGCAACAATAACACACAATATTAGTCTTAATATATTTATTCTATGAAGATCCATACCTGTCCTTAGATTTCTTCTTCCTAGGTTTCTCTGGATGAATGTTCTTCTTGAGAGAAGAGCCTCCAGGTGGACCCTTCCAGCTTCCCTGCTTTCTTCTCCCCAACATCTTCTTGAACTGTCTAGAGAAGAGAGACAGTTCCTCCTCAGTAAAGTATCCTCCTGATGAGGATGATTCTGAACACTCAGAGACTGTGTCTTATCTCTCTAAGTATATTGACTTTTCTCTAACCTTCCTGGAAGTCTCAGCCTTTAGGGCCAAGGACTTTTCTCTGCTGTGTGCTCTAGCTGAATCTTCTTCAGACTTCCTGAGATTGAGTTGTAACTTATGGGACAATAGCTTGCCAAATAGAGCCTGGGGGTCTATGTTGGCTAAATTACTCATTTCTCTTATTGCACAGATCTTGATGTCTCATTTCTTGTTCAGAGACCTCAAGAACTTTTCATTAAGTTCATAGTTAGTAAATCTCTTGCCATAAGTCCTCAGGTTGTTTACAATTCTGAAGATCTTTTCAAAACATTCAGCCACTAAGTCTTTCTTATCTTGTCTGAAGGCTTCATACTGTTGGTTTAGTAGAGATTTTCTTTTATCTCAGACCTCATCAGTTCCTTCCATATAGACAATCAGTGACTCCCACATTTCTTTAGATGTTTTACAATGAATTAGGTTTTGAAAAGTGGAATCATCTATTGCACTGACAATAATATTCTGAGTTCTCTTGTCCATAGAGGCCAGAATGATTTCATCCTTATCCATCTCCATGTAGGTCTTTGGTGTCTTGATGTTTGCATCAAGAACTGACACTTTCATGGGAATGAAAGGCCCTTCAACCACTGTGATGTATATTATTGGATCTGCTATCTCCATGAATAATCTTACTCTCTCCTTCCAAATTCCAAAAGTTTCTTTGGAGCAGACTGGGAACTTGATGGAATTGTTTTCCCTCTAAGCCATGATTTATATTTCTCTGCAATCCTTTGGATTCTCACTAGGCTGTTATGGCTTCTCAGTGAACCCACCCTCTGATACCAATTGTAAATGTTTTTTTAGGATAGCGAGTGACCTAGAGGGGGGTGAATAGGTCCAATTTAATTCTAGTCTACTTTTTGGATTCTGAGAATTACTTTTTTTATATTTACTACCCCAGTCACATAAAACAAAAAAACTATTCAGCAATTAAAACCATCATAGCACATCAATCACAGCACAGTACAAACAGATTTATAGTGGTTCCCCAATTTATGGGTACATCCACTTTACCCCTTCGTCTATCTAGCAATGAACTAGATTCGGCCAAACTCCTTTTTTTCTTTACTCAGATCCTCAGATCTTACAGCACAGAGCCCAGCTGGCTCCTATAACTCAGACTATACAAGTCTTACCACTCAGATCACCAAGATCCTACACCTCAAGTTCTTCCCAAGAACTCTACCTCAGAGTGAATCTACACTCCTACTCCTCAGGCAACTTCTGCACTACAACTCAGAACAATCAGTTCCTACACCTCAGAGAAATACCCACTTCTCCTACCTTGGACAATTTCTACCCTACCTCAGCCTTTATAACACAGGCATACAACTCAAAGAAATTGATTTCCCTATACTTAGATCTACAAGTAGATCTTACAAGATTAATAATGGTGAAAAGAAATTAATTCAGAATTAGTCACCCAACAAGAGAGAAACGAGTGACTGCTTCTTGAACTGAACTTGATAAATCAACTTCCATTGATCCTTGCTTTAATTGATTTGATCCGACCCTTCTTAGATTTTCAAAGCTTCTTGAAGTTGAAATTAGGGTAGATCTAGGCTGGAGATTGTTGAAGACGATTCTTGATCAGGCTTCTCTCCACCTTCTGAATTCTAGCAGATTACTTCTTAGATCTGGCTTCTATAATATTTTTTACTACTCTTCTCTTTTTTCTCTATAGAGTTGATCCCTTTAAATAGGCTCTGTTAAGGGTAACTGGCTGATTCGATTAATAACTGACATCTGACAGTTCTGAGAGTTGTCAAGACCTCTGACTTGATTTCTGCACTTAGGAAACAATTCTGCTTGAAGTGTTGAAACTTGACTATTGGATGTGTCGACACCAGTCCTGGGCATCGACACTACTCTTGTAGCGATGTCGACATACTTCTAAATGTGTCGACACAACCTTCACCTTGTCTCGACACAGCTTGTGAATTGTGTGTTGACACTAATCCTGAGTGTCGACACAGTTGCTTTCTTGTATTATAGTGTCGACCCAAGTCCTGGGTGTCGACACAACTTTCTCTTTGACTCAGCACTCCTTGTTTAAGTGTGTCGACACTAGTCTTGAGTGTTGACACAACTACTTCTTGTCTCAGCACATCCTTTACAAAGGTGTCGACACTTGCCTAGTGTCTTGATACTTTTGTACTCAGCTTTATTTTCCTGCACACAAGAACTTAACATTCATCAAATAAAACTATGTGTATATCATTGAGCTGAAAGGACTTCTTCAAACCAAGTACATTGTGACCAATGTACCAAACAGTGCCCCCTAGCCTATCTGAGTCGGGATGCTGCTCGGCTTTTAACTGGATTATCGCTCTATGGTGCGGGATTTTTTGGTGTGGAACTTTGCACAAATCCTCCGAGGAGACCTTTTTGGACGAGGCGCTCGATATCGTCCTTCAACCGGTTGCTGCCCTTTGTCTCATGGTCATATCCGCGATAGAAGTCACAATATATTGATTGGTTTCCTCTCTTTGGCCAAGCAGTTTGGGCCTGCGAAGCTCGCTGCTGTCATGGATGTCGAGGAGCACGTTGGTTCGCGTGGTGCTCAAGGGAGTGTAGTCTTTGTAACGCCCCAAAACTAAAAGTGAAACGGGCAGTGTTCGAACCAAGTTCGGGTCTTGGTAGGGTGAACACGGCCTATGACACGGGCGTATCACATGGCCGTGTCGTGCTCGGGTTGTCGAGTTGAGGTCGACGAGCGTTGAGTGCTCGAACACGGACTAGGACACGGGCGTGTCCAAGAGCGTGTTAGGCACACGGCATGTGACACGGGCATGTCACACGGCCGTGTACTCCTCTGGAAGTTTGGTCTTGTGTCGACTTGGGACACGGCCCAGAGCACGGGCGTGTACTGTATGATACGGGCATGTCAGATTCGACACGGGCGTGTGTCCACCCATGTCTACCAAGGGTCATGGCGGTTGGCGTGATGGTTATTTGTGACACGCCACTGGTCACGGGCGTGTCGATGACCCGAAACGGGTATGTCAGGTTGGGACACGGGCGTGTCCTAACCCGTGTGCTTTTCTGCACTCTGTTGGAGTTAGTGACCGGGCGGTCTGGCGGCTTGTCTTGGCGGATTGAAGACCGTGCGGTCTGGCAGTTTCTCTTCAGCGGTTTGGTTGCTGGGCTGTTTCAGTCTGGAGTCCAAGCGGTCTAGCGATTTGTCTCAGGCAGCTTGGAGACCGGGCGGTCTTGTGGTCTCCCATGGCGTCTTCTCTCTCTTTGGTGGTAGCCAAGCGGTTAGCCCTTCTCATCTAACCGCACAGCTTGTGCGGTTTGTTTTTTGTATATGTCGCTTAGTCCTGTAAATTTTTAGTCCCACATCTCTAATTTGTATTCTCTCTTCTCTCCTCCATTCTATAAAAGGGAGGTCATACCTTTGTAATAGATACCTTTTTTCAGAGAATAAAATTTCTGTTATACCACTTCCGGTTTGTTCTTGTTTGTTTCTTACACACTCTACAATCGTGTCTGGATCGAGGCACACGGCCTGGGACACGGCCGTGTGCAAAGCCGTGTTCGGCCCAATATTAAGATATTTTCGGCAAATCTGAGCCGTTCGTTTCTTTAAACAAGATCTGATGGCCCAGATGAGTTTTTGCTTTCTTAAGTCCGGGAATAGAGGATTAATTCCTTATTTTCTCTTAAGTTTTCTCTTTCTAAGGAGTTAGAGGGAGGAGAGAGCAAGGAAGAGGGAAGAGGAGGAATCCGGCCGCCGGTGGAGCATCGGAGCACGAAATTGAGAACCGAGACAGATCTGTGGAGAGAATTCCCTTGCGAAGCCTTTCATCCGGCTAGTTTTTCCTGGCGCCAAAGCAGACTTCAAGGGTAATAATTCTCAACTTGATCATGTGAAGCTCTTCTTCCTTTGCATAGGAAAACCCTCTCCTACGAGTGTGTGGTGAGTTTGCGGTGTTCCTTGGGATAGATATATGAGGTCCCCCTTATTTAGAGTCCGGAATCGAAGTACGGGCATATGCATTGTGTGTGAAGCCTACCCGGACGTGTTTGTCTGGATCAGTGATGTTGCATTGCATGAATAGCCGGAGAAGACTCCGTGCGTTGTTTTCGGGTTTCTACGCGGTAGATTGCAGTAGGGATCCTTGGAGATTAACTCCAAGGCGCACCCGGAAAACTAGGCGAAAACGTGATTCTGCTAACTTGGCGGCCGCAGTGCCAGCCTTAACATAACTGGGTTATGTGATGTTCGAGAATGTTTTAGGATCCGGGTGAAGCTTGGCCCGCGCGTACGTCTTAAAGTGACTAGGCGGCGTGAGCAACGGGCGGGTGGAAACGGACCTGGGCTTTGCGGTTCGGTGCTAGAGGCCCTAAAGTGGAACTGGCCGTTGGCATAGTCGGGAGTCTTGTACTGCGGTCGGAAAGATTCAAAAATGCTCACAAAGTTTGCCATCCCGAGGATGGTGGTGAAGCCATGGAATTGACCGGATTCACTGAGAATGTGCCCTGAGTGCACAGGGTGTTTGACCGAGCGAGCCTACACCTGTGGCGAAATATATATATGCACTTTACTATTTAGCTGGGCTAACGAAATGAAGGGAAGGAACACCGCCGTCTCGAGTAAGGGATGGGGTCGTTATAATTTGGTCAGCTTTAGCTGACCGTTGTTTTGTTTGCCACCGTGCAGTGGAATGTTGCTTGCAGGTGCTGCGGAACCAAGCGCCAAGTAGAGGGTTGAAGCCCAAGTTGTTGAGCTGGCCCTTGAAGGCCAAAGCGAACTGTTGTTTTACTTTTGTCATGTGTAGCCGGCCTGTGAGCCGATGTATGTAAAACATTATATTGTCAAGTGAATATTTGTAAGGCCTTAAGGCCAAGTACTCTTTTGTGTATTTGTTATATTTCATTCCTATGGTGTATAATGGACATTCATGCCAGTGTTGTGTAACTTTTGGTTCTCTTAAACTATTTAAAAGCTTCCGCTAGAATGCTCTGTGTTAGAACGAGTAGTTGAGTTTTTGGTATTATTTTGTAACCCTTCCGACTGTCTGTGGTATATGGCGTCGGGTTCCAGCTGGACCTTCTGTTATATGCCATACGACGGATGGGGGTATTATAATTTGTTATCAGACTAGGGTGTCGGTCGTCTGTATTTTAATTCGTGAGCGAATTCTTTTAAGGGGTGGTGAGCACATGTATGTGCGTCATCGTTATAACATAAAAGAACCAATGAATGTCCACTTAGGAATGAAAAAAACACCTGTTTTGAGGAACCTGAGTGTTCTAGTGATTGCTTTTAGCAATTTATGTATCGCCTAATCAAGGGTTTATGCTATATTAGGTAAATAGGAGCGGTGCTGGGCAGTCGGAACGTCCGCAATCGGCGGAAAGTAGTACACCGAGTGGCGTGCCTACAACACCTCCTTCAGCAGAAACCATCAGATTGGTGGCTGAAGCGGTCTTTGTTGTGATCAATGCCCAACAAGTGCAGCACACACCACCTGCTAATTAGCAAGAACCGATTAGAGTGGCAGAGCCGGGAGTGGTAGAGCGCGTGTCAGTTGATCCGGTAGCACCAAGGAGAGCCACGAAGAAACAGCTCAAGCATTTGATAAACTTTAATCCTCCGGTGTTCGACGGGATGGGAACGCCAACTCAAGCTAAGGATTGGCTCTCTATGATGAAGAAGTTCATGACCGCCATAGAAGCTGCGGAGTGGCAGAAGACCACAATAGCGACCTTCCTATTGGCTGGTGAGGCAAGGATGTGGTAGGACGAGTTGGAGGTTCATCTCTTAGTGGGAAGGCAACTTGCCGAAGTACCGATGGAGTAATTCTCAAGGTTTTTCTTGGCCAGATACCTAACTTCTGCTCAGAAGCTTGAGATGGATAATAAGTACCTTGGTTTGACTCAAGGAGAGAGAAGCGTGGATGAGTATCTCCACGAGTTTACTCGGTTTGGTCGTTATGTCGGTGCTAGGCTTTGTGTTAATTTTTGACTGTCCGGCGAGAGCCCTGTTTGATACGGGAGCTTCGCATTCCTTCTTGTCCAAACGATTCGTATCACGCATCAGAGTTCCTTCCTCGATGGCAAAGGACAAGTTGGATGTGTTGCTGCCCAATGGGTGCTCAATGCGTGCGGATAGAGTCTGTGTGGCAAAGATATGGATCGGGGATCAGGAGTTCGTTTTGCAAGCGTCAGTACTGCCATTAATGGAGTTCAACGTAATCTTTGGTTTAGACTGGCTCTCGGAGAAGCGAGCATGCATTGATTACAACCGAAAGGAGGTCAAGTTGGGAATGAATACTGATCAGGAGACTACGTTTGCAGACATGAAAGGGTCGAGCAAGATTTTTATGTCGGCTCTTCAGGTGATTAAGGCAGTTCGGTCTGGGGAAGAACTGTTTGTCGTATTAGTGCAGGCTTCAATGCCTAAACCTAGTCTCGATAGTATCGCGGTTGTGTCTGAGTATCCTGATGTCTTCCCAGATGATCTCCCGGGAGCCCCTCCTCAGCGGGAGATTGATTTTACAATTGAGCTGGTGCTGGGTGCCAAACCGGTGTTACGCCCTCCGTATCGGATATCTCCTAAGGAGATGGTGGAGCTAAAGGTGCAACTGCAAGAATTGTTAGAGCAAGGGTATGTGCGTCCAAGTTCGTCGCCTTGGAGCGCACCGGTCTTCTTTGTTAAGAAGAAAGATGGGAGCTTGCGACTCTATATCGACTATCGGGAGTTGAACAAGCTTACGGAAAAGAATAAGTATCTGATCCCAAGGATTTACGATCTATTTGATCAGTTGGTTGGGTCAACGGTATATTCGAAGCTAGATCTGAAATCCGGATACTACCAATTGAGGATAAGGGAAAGTGACATCCCAAAGACAGCGTTCAGTACACAGTTTGGGCATTACGAGTTTATGTTCATGCCATTTGGGTTGACCAATGCGTCATTCGTGTTTATGGATTTGATGAACAGGACGTTTAGAGAGTACCTGTACCATTTCATGATAGTATTTATCGACGACATCTTGGTGTACTCGCGGTGTGAGGATGATCACTACAAGCATCTGTATATGGTATTAGAGACGTTGAGGAAGAATCAGTTGTATGCTAAGTTCTCCAAGTGTGAGTTCTGGTTATCCTCAATCGCGTTCCTTAGTGATATTGTTAGTGGTGAAGGCATAACGGTGGATCCGGTGAAGATAGCGGTGATTCAGGAGTGGCTAGTGTTGACTATGGTGGCGGAAGTCCGGAGCTTTCTGGGGCTTGCCGGCTACTATAGGCGCTTCGTAGAGAACTTCTCGCGGATAGCGCTACCACTCACAACGCTGACATGGAAGGATCAAAAGTTTGTGTGGACACTGGAGTGCGCGCAGGCTTTTGAAAAATTGAAGAGGCGGTTGGTCACGGCGCCTATTTTACGTTCGCCGAGTGGGTCCAATGGGTTTGAAATTTATAGTGATGCTTCGAGCAGTGGTTTGGGTTGTGTTTTGGTATAGCATGGGAGCGTAATAGCTTATGGATCATGACAGTTGAAGGTTCATGAGAGAAATTATCCAGTCCATGACTTGGAGTTAGCGGCCGTGATATTTGCTCTAAAGCTTTGGAGGCACTATCTATACGGTGTGAGGGTCAATATCTACATTGATCATAAAAGCCTGAAGTATTTGTTAGATCAGAAGGACCTGAACATGAGGCAGCAGAGGTGGATGGAGTTCCGGGGGGACTACACTTTCGAAATTCATTATGTGCCCGGGAAAGGAAATGCAGTGGCGGATGCGTTGAGACGTAGGGCACTGGCGCAAGCCAACTGGTTGGCGGTGCATGATGATAATTTGGTCCGTGATTTGGAGGCATTGGAGATCTCCTGCGTTGACAAGAAGGCTAGTGTCGAGGCAATATTGTGTTGGACGGAGGTGCAGTATGACCTAGCTGATAGGATTCTGCGGGCTTTAGTTAAGGATAGCAGTATGAAGAAGATCTTGGATTAATCATTGGATGGGTCAAATTCCCAATTTGTAGTTGAAGATGGACTGCCAAGGAAGGATGGTCGCCTATGCATCCCTAGTGCGGATAATTTTCGGGAGGAGTTGATGTACGAGGCTCATCATACCAAGTACTCAATCCACCCGGGGAGCACGAAGCCGTATAGGGACATGAAGAAGTTATTTTGGTGGCCAGGGTTGAATAAGGATGTAGCACTTTATGTGGCGAAGTGCCAAACTTGTTCCCTGGTGAAGACGGAGTGCCAGAAGCCCGAAGGTTTCTTGAAGTCCTTGCTTATCCCGGAATGGAAGTTCGACGACATTTCCATGAATTTTGTGCATGGTTTGCCAAGGTAGCAGAGGGAAAACGACGCCATCTGGGTGGTCGTAGATAGATTGACAAAGGTGTCGCACTTCATCCTGAATAGGAAGGAAGATCTGGTGGAAAAGTTAGCCAAGATCTATGTGGATAATATTGTACGGTTGCATGGTGTGCCACGCAGTATTGTTAGTGACCGAGACAGACGTTTCACGTCAAATGACTGGAGGCTGGTGCATAAGTTGTTCGGAACTAAGCTGAGTTTCAGCACAGTCTTTCATCTGAACATGGATGGTCAGACTAAAAGGGTCAATAGGACGATGGAGGACATGCTTCACATGTGCGTCTTAGATTTCGGAAAACAGTGGGAAGATCACTTATATATGGTAGAGTTTGCATACAATAATAGTTTTCAAGCGAGTATTAGAATGGCGCCTTTCGAGGCCCTATATGGGAGAAAGTGTCACACGCCGTTGTCTTGGTTGGAGACAGGTGAGTCAAAGTTATACAAACGTCAGGCAGTGGAAGACGTCACTTTAATGGTACGTACGATTCAGGAATGATTAAAGATCGCCCAAGACAGACAGGAAAAATACTATAATGTCAAGCATAGGAATGTGGAGTTCAGTGTTGGCGATTGGGTGTACTTGGAAATCAAGCCATTCAAGGGTGTCTCGCGGATTTGATGCTTGAATAAGCTGAGTCCGAGATACCTTGGACCGTTTAAGATCCTGGAGCGGATTGGCGAAGCAGCGTATCGATCGAAGTTGTCGGTGGAATTGAGTGGGCTACACGATGTATTCCACATTTCGGTATTGCGGAAGGTGGTACAAGAGCCTTCTAAGGTTGTTGTGGTCGATCAAGTGCCGATTGATAATGGGTTGACGACTAAGGTCAAGCCAGTTTGCATTGAAGACTTTGAAGTCAAACGGCTCCGCAATAAGGAAATTCGAATGGTTAAAGTCTGATGGGATAACTGCGGACGTGAGGAGCTTTCTTGGGAGCGAAAGAAGACTATGTTGGAAGCATACCCCGAACTATTCAACGCAGGTAATATTTAAATTGTTTTGTGTACCTTAACATAATTTCGGGACGAAATTCTTTAAGGGGGGAGATTTGTAACGCCCCAAAACTTAAAAGTGAAACGGGCGGTGTTCGAACCAAGTTCGGGTCTTAGTAGGGTGAACAAGGCCTGTAACACGGGCGTGTCACATGGCCGTGTCGTGCTCGGTTCGTCGATTTGAGGTCGACGAGCGTTGAGTGCTCGAACACGGCCTGGGACACGGGCGTGTCCCAGGGCGTGTCAGGCACACGGCATGTGACACGGGTGTGTCATATGGCCGTGTACTCCTCTGGAAGTTTGGTCCTATGTTGACTTGGGACACGGCTCGGTGCATAGGCATTTACTGTATGATACGGGCGTGTCAGATTCGGTACGGTCGTGTGGCCACCCGTGTCCACCAAGGGTCGTGGCGGTTGGTGTGGCGGTTATTCGTGACACGCCACTAGTCACGGGCGTGTCGATGACCCGACACGGGCATGTCAGGTTGGGACACGGGCGTGTCCTAACTCGTGTGCTTTTCTGCACACGACAATCGTGTCTGGATCGAGGCACATGGCCTGGGACACGACCGTGTGCAAAGCCGTGTTCGGCCCAGGATTAAGAGATTTTAGGCAAATCTGAGCCGTTCGCTTTCTTTAAACAAGATCTAACGGCCCAGATGAGTTCCAGTTTTCTTAAGTCCGGGAATAGAGGATTAATTCCTGTTGGGTACATTGGAAAATGTGTACCTGATTTGGACAAGTCAAACTTAGCTCAATGATATACATCAAGGTGTATTTGATGTTGTTTTAAGTTTATATGTGCAGGTTAAGAATGTGCTAAAATGCAAAGAAAAATATCTAAGTCCATATGTCGACACTTGAGGAAGCTGTGTCGACACTTCAGTAAGATTGTGTCGACACTTAGAAATGGCTGTGTCGACACCTCAGTGAATTTGTGTCGACACCGGGAGGCAGTGTCGACACACAGGAATTGTCAGTCGACATCAACTGTGTCGACACCGGGAGGTTGTGTCGATACACAAAAGCAGAGTCGACATCAATTATGTCGAAACATGGAGGCAGTGTCGACACACAAATTCTGTGTCTACAACAACTGTGTCAACACACAGGACTTGTGTCGACACACAGCTGAGTCTAGACCAAGTTGATTGCTGATGAATGGTGAAGTGTTTGTGTCGACACAAATAATCAGTGTCGACACATTCTCAAGTTGCAGAATCAAGAAGCTGTGTCGACATCAAGGCAGCTATTTTGACACCACCAAGGTCTGTGTCGACACTTAAGTCACTTGTGTCGACACATATTGACAGATGGTCTCGACACTTTATGACAGACAGACTCGACGCTTTGATGATAAATACAAAGGCTCAAGATCTGTTTGATGACTTGATAGCTGTTAGTTATAACAGGTTTACTTACACTGTCAGACTTGTCAGAAGTTAGTTATAAACTGGATCAGCCAGTTACCATAGATGAAGTCTATATATAGATGGATTCAGAAGAAGGAAAAAATAGTTAATGAATGATTCATTATTGACACAAAAACACAACTATTGTGACAAAGGTCTCTGATCAAGAAAGTGCAAGGCACAGAAGATCTTCGTGAGAAGATCTAAGAAGACATTTTGAAGTGATCATTCACTCAGTTTCAGTCTAAGTTGAATTCAATTAAGAATTCAGAAGTATCTTCAAGAAGTTTAGAAAGAGAGAGTTTCAGCTATTTGAAGTCAAGAAGGAGACAATCACTGGTCTCTCAAGAAGCAGATACTGAACTATTCTGTCAAGAAGATTGAGATCTATTTCTGGAATCTAAGGAGGAAGCTGCCAGTCAGTTATATTCAAAGGAAATCAACCCAACTAAGTTCAAATTCAAGAAGCTTTGAAGAAAGCTAAGATCAAGTTGATTTCAGCCATCAGCCTCTTCAAGAAGCTAATAAAGAAAGTTCTTATCCCTTCTCTCTCAACTGGGGTAAGAGATAATAAAATTCTTTATCAATTTCTGTAGGATCTATTCATAGATCTGGGTTGTAAGCCTGTTTTATAAAGGCTGAGTGTAGAAGACTTGTTCTCTGAGTGGTAGGGTTGTTTATGCCTGAGTTGTAGGAGAAGGTATTCTCTGAGTTGTAGGCCTTGTGGCAAGGCTGAGGTAGGGCTTGTTAGCCTGAGTTGTAGGAACCTTATAGGGTTCTGAGTTG
The DNA here is from genome assembly GCA_039513925.1 of Platanthera zijinensis. Classification (NCBI taxonomy): domain Eukaryota; kingdom Viridiplantae; phylum Streptophyta; class Magnoliopsida; order Asparagales; family Orchidaceae; genus Platanthera; species Platanthera zijinensis. Next base: position 141,943,875 of record CM077094.1, read on the forward strand.
TAGGAATCCTTCTGGATTATAAGCTGTAGGATCTGTGGATCTGAGTTAAAGGAAGAAGTTAGGCCGAATCTAGCATACTGCTAGATAGGTGAAGGGGGAAAGTGGATGTACCCAGACCTTGGGGAACCACTATAAATTCTGTGTGCAATCTGTGAATTGTGTAGCTGTAGTATTTGTGATTGTGTGTGCTGAGTTTGCTGTAGAATTTTTTGTTCTATATTACAGCATTGTAGTTATATTCTGCTTTAAGTTAAAACAAGAATTAGAACCTATTCACCCCCCCCCCCCTCTAGGTGTTTAGGTAGTCTTGAAAATAAAACTATCAAGTAGTATAAGAGGGAGGTTATTCAAAGAAGGACTTAACAGTCAGAGTTAGATCCCTAAGGCAGAATCAAGAATCAAGAAAATGGGTTCTGGAGAGAATCAAAAGGAACTAGGGTCAATGAAATTACCCATCTGCAGAAAAGAGATTTTTGGAATCTGGAAAGAAAGGGTTAGATTGTTTATGGAGGCCTCTGACCCAAGGATATATATCACAGTAAAAGAAGGTCCATATATCCCTATGAATGTGTCTGTTTTAGATGCAAATCAAAGAACTCCTAAGGATTTTTCTGAAATGACTAAGGATGAGATTATACTGGCAACTATGGATAAAAGAGCTCAGAATATCATAGGTAGTGTCATAGATGATTCTACTTCCAAAATTTGATTCACTGCAAAACCTCCAAGGAAATGTGGGACACTTTGATTGTCTACATGGAGGGTTCTGAAGAAGTTAGACAAGACGGAAAATATATGCTTAATCAAGAATATGAGAGTTTCAGACAAGGGAAGTCTGATAACATATTTGAATGTTACAAGAAATTCTACAAGATAGTGAATGAACTGATGTCCTATGGAAGGGTCTTCAGTATATATGAGCTGAATGACAAATTCCTAAGATCCTTGACAAAGGATTGGGATACCAAGATTTGTGTTATTAGAGAAGTAGCTAAACTAGCAGACATTTCTCCTCCAACCTTATTTGGAAAGTTGCTATCATATGAAATACAACTAATGGCTAGGAAGGAGGAAGAAAGAAATACAAAAGGAGAGCATAGAGAAAGGTCTGTGGCCTTCAAGGTTGAATCCACTAGAAAGAATAGAAGGATATCGTCATCACCTCCTAAGGAAGTTGCTGAAGTTATCTCAGAGAATTCAGACAATCAGAACTCAAATAGCAGTGATTTAGATGCAGATTTTGCTGCCTTTACAAGGCAGTTTCAGAGGTTCTTGAAGAAGAAGCAGTGGAAGTCAAGGCCCTCCACATCACAGCCAGTTGATGACTACTATCAAAAGAGAAAATCATCAAGAAAGGAAAAGAGCTGGTCTAAGCCTAGCAAAGCTACAACATCAAAAATTGTTTGTTATTGCTACAATAGGCCAGGACATGTGGTGGCTGAGTGTCCAGAAAAGAGGAAGGAGTCAGCAGACAGAAAGAAGACTCAACAAAAGGGCAAGAAGGAGAAATCTTTTGTTGCTAAGAAGGAAAAGAGTCTTACAGATCAATCCTCCTCAGAATCAGAATCTGAAGTAGAAGCATACATTGGACTGTATGCAGCCAATGAAGAAGATGAGTTTATGCAATTGCTGAACTCCATCTGTGAACAAGAAGACCATCAGTGCATGGGACTGATGGCTGAATCAGAAGACAACAAGTGCCAGGATCAGCCTGGTCCTAGTAAGGTACAATATTTGTCTAGTAATTTAGTTTGTAGTACTGGCACAGAATCAGATACATCTGCATCAAGTGATGTGGATGGATCTGAATCTGAAGGAGATATTCATCAGTTGATAGATGAATATGAGGACTTGCTGAAGGCTCTAAAGAAAAGCAAGAACCTGGCCAAAACTCAGGCTAAGGAAATTGCAGATCTTAAGATGACTGCATCTGGCTTAGAGAAAGAATTGGATCAGAAAATGAATGAGGTTGTCAAGCTGAAAACAATTACTGTTATTCAGATGGGTACAATCACATGTAAAGATGATCTAATTAGAAGTCTGGAAGTCAGACTTCAAAAGGAGAAAGATTTGGTGACTAGTTACTCCAAGCCAAAATCATTCTTACCCTTAATAGATGAGTTTGTGGCTCAAAAGGGTAAGGCAGGAATAGGCTTTAAAAGTAACACCAGGGCTGCCCATTTCAAGAGAAAAGGCAAAGTACCAGTCCAGCCAGTAAATTTTAAAGTACCTGTAATATTTAGAAAGGTACAAGTGCCTTCTAACAAATATGATCTTGAAAATATTCATGGTCATAATAAGACTGATGTTCTGAATAACAAGGGTGTTAATGCCAACAAGTCAGCCCATGTTCATAAACCCCATGGTTATAAGAAACCAGTCGGTGTAGCTGCAGCAGCACTAGCACAGAACAGAAATTCTTCTGTCAAAAATATATCAAGACCTACATACAACAAGTATGAATGTTGGTGCTGTGGCAAGACAGGCCATTTTGCCTTAGACTGCTGACATAACATAAGTGTCAGGAAGAACAACAGTCTACCAGTTAGAAGAGTTGCTGATAGATTTGATATGAAGGAAGCTAACTTGAACCAAGGACCCAAGACTTACTTGGGTTCTAAGGGAAAGTAATTCTGTATTGCAGGAAAGTCCAAGTTGTCATCCCCCTATATGTTAATTGGGCAGTGGATGTTCCAGGCACATGACTGGAACAAAGGGGCTACTGAAGGAATATTCACCTATCAAGGATGGGCCTAAAGTAATCTTTGGTGGATCTGAAAGAGGAATCATCAAAGGATTTGGTAACATTTCTTCCAACCAAATTACCATCACTCAAGTGGCTTATGTAAAAGGTTTGAAACACAACCTGATAAGCATAAGTCAGCTGAGTGATCTAGGATATGACATTTCATTTGTTAAGAATGGATGTCATATCAAAAGGTTAAGTGATCAAAAGATCATTTTGACAGGATATAGAAAGAGAAATGTTTATTGTCTTGATTTTGAGTGTGAGAACAAAGGTTCTCCTATTTATCTTGTAGCTGATGAGAAAGAATCTCATTGTGTTAAATGGCACAAGAGGCTGGCTAATCTTAACTACAAAACAATTGGTCAACTCTTTAGCAAAGAGTTAGTAAGAAATGGTCCTCAAGTTAAGTGTATAAAGGAAGGGATATGTTCAGCTTGTCAAAAGGGCAAGCAGACAAAATCCTCCTTTCGTAGCCTTGAAAACAAGGATTCAGTGAGGTGTCTATACCTCTTACATATGGATCTTTTTGGTCCTATTCCTGTTTATAGTCTAGGTAGGAAGGTCTACACTTTTGTGGTTGTAGATGACTATTCTAGATATTCCTGAGTGTTCTTTCTAAGACAGAAATCTGAAACCCCAAGTGTTTTACACAGTTTTATCAAACAAATTCAGAATGAACTGGACAGTACAGTGGTCAAAATCAGAAGTGACTATGGCACTTAATTTCAATCTAAAAGTATGACAAGATTGTGTAAAGAGTTTGGGATTTTTCAAGAATTCTCCTCACCTAGAACACCTCAGCAAAATAGTATTGCTGAAAGAAAGAATAGGACATTGATTGAAGCTGGTAGAACTCTATTGAGTGACACTTCTCTCCTAGAATATTTTTGGGCTGAGGCAGTAAACACTGCATGTCATGTGCTCAACAGGGCTTCTATTACCAAGTACCAAAAAAAGACTCCCTATGAGATCATGAAAGGTAGAAAACCAAATCTATCCTATTTTAGAATCTTTGGTTGCAAGTGTTATATCCTTAACAATGGTAAATCTTATCTAACTAAGTTTGCTGCCAAATCCCAAGATGGGATATTTGTTGGGTACAGCAACAATAGTAAGGCTTATAGGGTCTACAACTTGATTATACAGGTTGTAGAAGAATCTGTACATGTTGTATTTGATGAAACTAGATTAATCAACAGTGAGTTACCTTGTAGTTCATGCAGTCCAACAGGTATAAGCAATAGAATGGACAAGCTTTCCATTGTAGAAGGCTAACCTACAGATGAAGGATTAGAAAATGATGGCTACTGTCCAGGGGGAGTACAAGACTCTCGAGAAGCTGATGACAACCAAGAGGTGCAGTATAATGATGAAACTGGAGGTGTTAAGCCAGAAGGAATTCTACCTCCAGCTGTAAGACATCTAAAGGATCATCCAGCAAATCAGATAATTGGTGATCCAAGACATGGAGTGCAAACCAGAAGTAGAAATCTGAATACAGTCCTGCACTCAAGTTTTCTATCTCAACTGGAGCCAAAGAAATTTGAAGAAACTATCCAAGACCAACACTAGATTAATGCTATGTAAGAGGAGCTTAATCAGTTTAGAAGATGCAAGGTCTGGGAGTTGGTTCCTAAACCAAAAGACCACAACATCATTGGTACAAAGTGGATTTTTAGGAACAAGTTGGATGAGAATGGAGTTATTGTGAATAATAAAGCAAGATTGGTTGCAAAAGGATACAGGCAGGAAGAGGGAATAGACTTTGATCAAACATTTGCCCCAGTAGCAAGACTGGATGCAATCAAAATGTTCCTTGCCTATGCAGTATATCAAGGCTTCAAAGTATACCAAATGGATGTGAAATCAGCATTCCTGAATGGTGATCTAAAAGAAGAAGTCTATGTAGAGCAGCCATCAGGTTTTGTAGATTCTCTTAAACTTGGTTATGTCTATAGACTTAGGAAAGCATTGTATGGGTTAAAGCAAGCCCCAAGGGCTTGGTATGAAACCCTGTCTACTTTCCTTATTGAGAACAAATTCTCAAGAGGTAAAATAGACAAAACTCTATTCCTAAGGGAATCTAAAGGGAAGATAATCTTAGTTCAGATCTATGTAGATGACATAATTTTTGGGTCTACAGAAAACAACCTTTGCAAGAAGTTTGTCAAACTTATGCAAGGGAAGTTTGAAATGAGCAGTATGGGGGAACTTAAGTTCTTCGTGGGACTCCAAGTAAGACAGACTGATGATGGCTTGTCCATATCCCAGTCTAAGTTCACCAAGGAGTTAATTAAGAAGTATGGTATGGAATCATCCTCCACCATGAGAACTCCTATGGGAACAAGTATGCCTATATGCAAAGATGATGCAGGTAAACCTGTAGATGAGTCTTTGTATAGAGGAATAATTGGCTCTCTATTATATCTCACTGCTAGTAGACCAGACATTATGTATGCAACATGTGTCTGTGCTAGGTACCAAGCATGCCCTAAAGAATCACATTATACTGCAGTCAAAAGGATTTTGAGATATCTAAAGGGCACACCTAATCTAGGCCTTTGGTACCCTAGGAATGGAGATTTTCTACTAACAGGTTATTCAGATGAATATTTTGCAGGTTGTAGAGAAGATAGAAAAAGTACTACAGGTACATGCCAATTCTTGGGAGGAAGATTGATATCTTGGAGCAGTAAGAAGCAGACTAGTGTGGCAATATCCACAGCTGAGTCTGAATATGTGGCAGCAGGAAGTTGCTGTGCACAGTTGTGTGGATTCAACATCAGCTAAAGGACTATGGTATTCAAGTAAGTAGAATACCTTTATTATATGATTCTAAAAGTGTCATTTCTATTGCAAACAATCCTGTTTCACATAGTAGGACTAAGCATATAGAGATAAAATACCATTTTCTTAGAGAACATGTAGAAAAAGAAGACATCTCATTAGAATTTGTTAAAACTGATTATCAAATTGCAGATGTATTTACTAAGCCTCTGGATGAAACTAAATTCAATAGATTTAAAATTGAATTAGGAATGCTGACCATAGGTTAGTTTACCAAGAATTGGCTAAGTAAAATTGTGTCGACACATTCAGTAATAAAGTGTCGACATAGAAAAGTTATGTCGACAATTCAGGAAAATTGTGTCGACACAGAGTTAAAGTGTTAACACCTAAGGGACAAAGAGTCGACTCATCCAGAAATGTAGTGTCGACACAACCAGAGTAATGGTGTCGACACTTATAGATTTTGTGTCGACACTTGTAATAAGAGTCGACACAGAATTTCTGATGAACTACTAAGTATCTCAAGTGTCGACATATCATCAATTGGTGTCGACACATAGTAGTCAGCGCCGTGGTCTAGACAACAAAAGTTTGTGTCAACACTTTTCAACAGTGTTGACACTTTTAGACAGTTTTTACCCGCCTTTTGACCTTCTTTGATTAGAAGGGTATAAATAGGTATAGACCTTATTCTGTCGATACGCTCACCAGGGTTTCGAGACAAAAACCTTGTGTCGACAATCTCTCTTCTCTCCAACCAAGCTTTCTCTTCATTCCAATGGCGCCCAAGGTTGAATACAACGTCAATGAAGGATATGAGTTGGTTAGGCATGCATTCAATGATACCGAATCAGAGATCAAACAAGTCATTTCACTTCTTGCAGAAAATGAATTAGAATATCTTATCTCTGAACCTACTAAGATATAGAAGAAAGAAGTATTCGAGTTCTATATTGCTGCATCACTGGACTCAACAGGGTTGAAGATCAAATCCATTGTACATGGAGAAAAAGTCAAGCTATCTCATAAAAGGTTAAGCAAGATTCTCCATCTTCCTAGAATACATGAGGAGGAAGAGGTGCCAGCCTCAAGGACCAGGGAGGCGCTTTAATGGTGTGGATTGGATCCAACCATAAAGATAGGATCTGCAATCAACAGAAAGGGCATGAATCATCAGGGGAAATTCCAGTCTAAAATTGTAGGAAAAGTGATCTTATGCAAACCAGGTGGCCATGATAGGATATCAGCCTATATGTTAAGCCTGATGACTAGGGTGATCTTTAAGATTCAAACAAATTGGTCTGCAGTACTGTTTGATAAGATTAAAGAAGGAATCAAGAAGCAAAACTTGGCTAGGATCATGAGTCTGTACCTTGCTGGAATAATTCCAGAGGTAATGCAACAGATTCCTGGATCAAAGATAAACCACATGAGGAGAATGGACATAAGGTTATTCTCCATATGGGATAGAGTTCTTTCTAAGGAGATGCCTGAGCATGGTCATGAAAATACACAAGACTAGGAAGAGCAAGTTAGAGCACAAGTTCATGATCTGACTGTGATTACCCAAGTCCAGGAAGAGATTATATCTGCACAGGTGCAGGGGGAGCAAATTACTGCACATTTGCAGGGGGAGACACATTCAGAACAAGTGCAAGAAGAAGAAAGAATCAATTTATCAGAGGACATTGTTCCTCAAACTGATCTTGATATTTCTGGTATTGCTGCTGCTGCTGAGAAAGTACAATCTCCTGCTCTCACACAATAAGAATTTACTCTTGAAGAGTTGTTTCTTGATATTGGAGGAGAAACAGATAAAATGGAGACCCTAAGATTTGAGGGGGAGCAAGTAAGGGTTGAGGGGGAGCAGGTTGATATTGAGAAAGAGCAGAATGGTGTTGAAAAAGAAATTTCTTCCACTCCTCAAGAGAGGGTTAATATTAACAGTTCTTCAGAGACTGAGCATGAAGAAGTCAGGGAGGCAAAGAAGAGAAAATTGATGGTTTTTAAGAGAAGAAGTCAAAGCTATAAGCAGGCTTTACAAGCTACTTCTTCCCAACCAGCTCCTGCAATTGATTACAACAAACTTTTGGTGGATTTACAAGTCAAAAGGGATGAGCAGAGATTGGCTCTTGAAAAGTATCTGGATGAAAGTCATAAGGCTCTTCAATTTGATTTTGCACAAGATATAAAATCTATTAGATTTGAAGTTAATCAGAATAAAAAAGAGATGACAGATTGCTTCCACAAGGGGGGCAATGCTGTGGTATTTCTTGCAAAACAACAAGCAGAAATAAAAAAAACAAGTGGATGAAATGGCTGTTAAACAAGGTTATGTCCTTGAGAATAAAATAAGAATGAATGACAATCTAACTGAATCACATAATGTGATAGTCACTGAGTTCACAAACACTGTTGTTGTAATGACTGAAGCTAGGAATAAGGAAAAAGAAGAATATGATCAGAAGCTACAAGCTGCACTAGATGCAGTTAAAACTGTCATTACTTCATCTGAGAAGATACTTAGTGACAAGCTTCAAAAATTAAAGCCATTCTTTAAAGAAGGAATCAACTATCTGGATGGACAAATCAGATTTCAAAAAGATGACTTGAGAGAGCATGTGGCTAGAGAAGTCATAAAGGGGGAGAGGGTGCTAGTCTATGCTGGCTCTGATCATGCCAAATGGGTAACCAACAGCATTAGAACCACTCTTGGATATCCACCCTTGTGTGATCATGATAATGTGGCTGAGTCAGGGGTGCAACCAATTCTACTTGAAGGTAAACAACCTGAGGTTGCCCAAGTTATTTACCCTCCTGCAAATCTTGAGATGATACATGAACAGGTTCAGTCAATGTACAGCCCTCCACAACCAATTACAAATATGATTATTGAAAAGGTTGATATGCCAGATACTGTTATCAAAGCTCAGCAAGATGCTCAGTTATCAAAGAAGATATTCAGAGAGCAGGCAGAGCTAAGACTTGACTTTGAGCAGTGGAGCCCCACTTCAAGGAATATCATTTTAACTGCATGGAAGGCTGTAAAAGATCAAGTACATGAAAGGGGTAAATGGTACAATGAGCAAGAATGGCAAAAGTATGAGGCTAGGCAAGAAGCCATACTTCAACACAGGAGAAAGGCTAAGAGTGGGAAGCTACCTCCTGATGCTTAGGAGCCTAGCAAGTATTTCCCCAAGCCTTTTCATTATTTTGAAAGGCAAAGGATCAAGGCTGAAGCACAGAAGAAAGTTGATTTGAAAGGCAAGAAGCCCATGGAAGATACAGAACCTCTTGCTCAGGCTCAGATAATATCTGGAAAAGGGATAGTCATCAAGGAGCCAGCCCAGCCTTAGTCTTAGCTTTACTAGTTGTTTGTCCAAGAACTATGTAAATTGTTTGTTTGTTTGTTAGAGAAATCAATGTAAACATTTTGTAACAAACTTTTTGAGTTGATATACAAAACATTGTTCTGTGATCATTTACTTTTACATCTTTATTCTGTGATGTAACTATGATATGTGCTTTGTTTATATAGTTCCCTGTAATATAATGCTTATATACATCATCTTGTTTATTTTCTAAGTGGTGTATATCATGAACATTCTGGCTCAGACCATGTCTGATGAAACATTCCAGAAAGTTGTTGATTGCACCTCAGTAAAAGCCATGTGGGACTCACTGAACCACATTGTAGCTGGTTCAGCTGATGAGAGGAAGGACAGAAGGTCCAACCTCACATCCCAATATGAGAATTTCAAGAAGACTGAAGCAGAATCAGTTGATGTAATGTACACCAGGCTCAGCTCCATCATCAATGAGCTGAGAACCCTTGATAAAGAGATCACATTGACAGAAGTCAATGACAAAATATTGATGTGCTTCCCCAGCACATGGAATCTCAGGATCTGGCCCATCAAAGAGTCCAGAAGTACAACTGAGATTTCAACTGAAGCTCTCCTTGGCAAGCTCAAATCATTTGAGCAAGTACTGAAGACCAGGGAAGCTGAAGCTGAAGCCAAAGAACTTACTCCAACAAGGAAAGAGCAAACTCTTGCTCTAAAGGCTGCTGATGCATCTGAAAGAAGCCAATTAAATGAGGAGCTGATGGCACTCTTTGCCAAAAGGTTTCTCAAAATGGGCAGAAAGGACTTCAGAAAGAAGTCTTCAAGATATGAAGACAAGCCAAGGTATGATAGAACACCAGCTAAAGAACTTATATGTTATGGCTGCAGGAAACCTGGACACATTTTACCTGAGTGTCCAGAGGAAAAGAACAAAGAGAAGAGCAAAGACAAAGAATATCAGAAGAACCATTCCAAGTCCTCCTCCTACAAAAACAAGAAGAAGGAGAAAGGATTTGTGGCTGAAACCTGGAGTGATACTGATGAGGAATCTTCCTCCTCAAGCTCCAGTGAAGATGAGAAAAAGAAGAAGGCAAAAGAAACTTGCCTAATAGCAAGTGATGCCTGCAGCAATCATTCAGCTGTAGAGAGTTCTGATGAAAAAGAAATGCCTACTGAATATCAGGTATTGTCTTCTTATGATTTTACTTTTATTGAATTTAGATTTGAATTTAAATCTCTCTGTTTAGATTTAATTAGCTCAGAGAAGGAGATTAAGGAGCTTAGAAATAGGATAGCTGAATCAGAATCCCTATCTAGTGAAAATGCTAGGCTAGAAGCTGAACTCACTAGATCTACTAAAGAAATCAAACTTCTTAAAACTGAACTAGCCAAATCTAAAAGATTAGAAGAATCTCTTAATGGTAGAAGTCTTAAGCTGCTAGAGATTACTAGTATGTCAAACACTAGGACAGGTAACAATAAGCTAGGCTTAGGAGCTTCACCAAGTGAACCCCCCATGGTTCTGAAAAACCATCTTTCCACCCCAGTAAACTTTATTTCAGTAGAAGGAATAAAGAATACTGAGCAAGTAAATCAAGTTAACAAAGCTTTAAATAAGGCTAAGAGAGAAAAGATAAAATAGAAATTTAAAGAAATACAAAAAACATCGAACTATGCTCGACGATCGCAGGCCCAATGGTCGATCGATACTCGACGATCTGGGCATCGATCATCGAACGTTGATCGACGATCTGAACATGATTTTCAAAATAATAATCAAAACCTTAGAAACACTAAGGTAAATAGAAACACTAGGTTCATTGACCCATCAACTGCATGGAGTATTCCACCTAAGAGATCCTATCCCTTAGGATATAAACCTCAGCCTGCTTATTCTTTCATTTTAAGTTTTAATTATGTGAAGAATAATGGACCCAAGGTTGTCTGGGTCCACAATGTCTAACTGTTTATTTTGTAGGTGAAGACCTATCCAATTACTAAAGACAAATGATATTTGGATAGTGGCTGTTCCAAACATATGACAGGAAACAAAAATAATCTGTCAAGCTTCAAGGCCAAGGTTCGACCAAAGGTGATCTTTGGGGATTCCAGCTGTGGTCAAATAGAAGGATATGGTAAGTTTACCATTGGAGCAGTGACATTCAAAAGGATTGCATATGTAACTGGGCTGAAGCACAACTTAATCTCAGTAAGCCTGTTATGTGATGCAGGTTATCAGGTATCATTCACTGACACTCTTTGCAATATTACTTTAAATAGTAATATAGTGTTAGTAGGCATTAGACAGGGTAACATTTACTTAGTAGATTTTAATTCAACTCAATCTGAAATCTGCATGTTTAATGAAGTAACCAATAATAACACCTTATGGCATAAAAGCTTAGCCATGTTAACCTCAAGAATATATCTAGGTTATATAAATACAACTTTGTTAGAGGTTTACCTTCTTGCCCCTACAAGAAGGAAAGTCTGTGCAACGCTTATCAATTAGGCAAGCAAACCAAAAATTCTTTCAAATCTGTAAATAAGAGTGCTTCACCTAGAATCCTGTATTTATTGCACTTGGACCTTTTTGTCCCAATAAAGGTACAAGTTTAGGAGGGAAATTTTACACTTTAGTAATTGTAGATGATTTCTCTAGGTTCACTTGGGTGTTCTTTTTGAGAACTAAGGCTGATAACTTCAAAGTTCTTACAGACTTTCTACTATGTGTGTAGACAGAGTATTCTACTCATGTTGCCTTGATCAGAAGTGATCATGGTATTGAGTTTGAGTCTCTTCTCATGCAAGAATTCTGTGAGAAAGAAGGTATCAAACATAGCTTCTCTGCTCCTAGAACTCCTCAACAAAATGGGGTAGTGGAAAGGAAAAATAGAACCCTAATTGAAGCTGCAGGAACATTATTGGCAGATGCTAACATTCCTCTCTCTTATTGGGCAGAAGCTGTTAGCACAGCTAATTATGTTTTGAATAGAAGTCTAATACATAAGTTTAAGGGTAAAACTCCTTATGAATTACTTAAAGGAAAGAAACCTAAAATTAACTATTTTAGAGTCTTTGGTTGTATAGTGTACATTCACAATAACAACAAAGAATACCTTAGAAAGTTTGAAGCAAAAGCTTCAATTGGAATTTTTCTTGGATATTCCCAAGTAAGCAAAGCTTATAGGGTGTTTAACAAATCATCATTAAAAATAGAAGAGTATGTGCATGTTTCCTTTGATGAGTCAAAAATGTTTTGCAAGGAGAAGGAAACTTATCCTTCCTAAAACTCATTGCAGGTACCAGAGTTATGCAAAGATCTCACTCACGAGATTCCCCCTCTATCAACTCTTCATATTACTGATTCAGACAGTGATGAAGACTTTGTGGAAGCAGTTGTTGTACCACCAACAGTTAATCCTATTCCACAAGAGGAATTAATCCAAACTGTTGTTGAAGATCACATCCCACCTACTGATCTTGTCACACTTAGAGATCATCCTACATCTCAAGTGATGGGTGATATATCAGCTGGTGTGCAAACAAGACATCAATTAAGACAGGATGTGATGCATGCTTGTTTCCTTTCACAAATTGAGCCCCTCACCATAAAATATGCTGAGCTAGATCCCCACTGGATCTTTGCTATGCAAGAGGAGCTTAATCAATTTGAAAGATATAAAGTATAGACTTTGTTTCCAAGACCAAAAAACCAACTGATCATAGGCACCAAGTGGGTGTTCAGAAACAAGTTGGATGCCCAAGGAACTATTATAAGGAGTTAAGGAACAAAGCTAGGCTTGTAGCTCAGGGCTACAGACAGGAGGAAGGTATAGACTATGACCAAACCTTTGCCCCTGTTGCAAGGCTAGAGGCAATAAGGATCTTCCTAGCATATGCAGCCTATATGAAGTTTAAGATTTTTCAAATAGATGTTAAGAGTGCATTCCTAAATGGTGAGCTAAAGGAAGAGGTGTTTGTTGAACAACCTCCTGGGTTTGTTTCTTCAACTCAACCCTCATTTGTTTATAAGTTGCAAAAAGCTCTTTATGGACTTAAGCAAGCACCTAGAGCCCGGTATGAGACTCTAGCTAGTTTCCTATTAGAGCACAACTTTGTTAGGGGAGTAGTTGATAGAACTCTTTTTGTTAAGCATCACAAGGACACAATCCTGTTGGTTCAAGTCTATGTGGATGATATTATCTTTGGTTCCACTGATCCCAAACTATGCAAAAGGTTCTCAGACTTGATGCACTCTAAGTTTGAGATGAGTAGTATGGGTGAGCTGTCTTACTTTCTTGGTCTCCAAGTGAAGCAAGATGTTGATGGCATCTTCATCTCCCAATCCAAATATGCCAAGGAATTGGTAAAGAAATTTGGGATGGCTGATGCTTCAGCAATGCATACACCCATGGCTACAAATGTAGTTATAGATTCTGATGATAAGGATAAGCCAGTTGATCAGAAAAACTATAGGGCCATTGTTGGTTCCCTATTGTATTTAACTGCAAGTATACCTGATATAATGTTTGTCACATACCTATGTGCTAGATTCCAGGTCAACCCCAAGGAATCTCATTTGATTCTTCTCAAGAGAATTTTAAGATACCTGAAGGGATGTCCAAATTTAGGACTGTGGTACCCAGCTGAATCAGAATTTGAGTTAATTGGATACTCTGATTCTGACTATGCTGGTTATAGAGTTGACAGGAAAAGTACCTCAGGGACATGTCAGTTCCTGGGAGAGAGATTAGTCTCTTGGTTCTGCAAAAAATAGGCTTCTGTCTCAACTTCAACTGCAGAGGCTGAATATATAGCAGCTGCTAGTTGTTATTCACAAATCCTATGGATTCAAAACTAGCTTTTGGATTATGGGTACACATACAAGAACACAAAAATCATGTGTGACAGTACCAGTGTTATTTCCATAGCACAAAATCCTTTGCACCACTCTAGGACCAAGCACATTGAGATCAGACACCATTTTCTAAGAGATTGTGTGGAAAAGAACAAAATCAGTCTTGAGTTCATTTCCACTGACCTTCAGAGAGGTGATATTTTCACCAAGCCCTTAGATGAACAGAAGCATTTGTTCTTTTTGAATCAACTAGGTATGATAAATGGAATAGACCAAGTATAATTTCTGCCTATGTTGAAATCTGCTCGAATATCATCGAATGTCGTTCGACCATAGTCGAATAGGTTGAGCCTATCGTCGACCTATGGTTGATGACGGCTCGATTGTTTGTGAAGACAGAAATAGTCGATCGATAGCTCGACTACTTTACTTCAGAAAATGATCGTCGAACGATCGATCGACCTTCGTTTCTAGTATCTGTTGAAATAGGTCGACGATTACTGTTTAAATATAAACCGATGGTCGACCTAGGTTAATAGATCGTGCTTTTTGTAGTCGATAGAGCTCGTCTTTTCATAATCCTCATTCCTGCTTGAAAGGTTTGACTTGAGCTCTGCCCCGCGCTTTCTACTTTCGTTTCTCTCATCTTCCCCAACCAAATCCATGGCGATTGCTCCAGCTTTGCTGACCGTGATGAAGTTTGATGTCGGCTTTAGCTTCGATTTTGATTCTTTCAGTGCCTGCGATGCCTATATTCTCGAGATGCTACAGTTATGAAAAGATCAAGGACTGAAGAAGCTTATGTCTACAAGGATTAAGAAAAATGTTCCAGAAATCAAAGAATGGGTCTATACATCATCTTCCAGCGACGAATCGATGACAGGGACTATCGGCGGCGAGGAGGTAATTTTGACTCCTGCCGTCTTAACTGAGATTTTTGGTTTGATCAATGGTCAAGAAGAGTATGATCAAGATACTCAAGAGTATAGCAGGATGCTATTAGAGCTAGGACATGCTGAAGGCATTCCTTCAAAATTGCTGAAGATAAGCTTCCCGATGAAGATCAAGTTCTTAGCAGAACAAGTAGGGAAAGTGCTGTTGGGAAAGCACTCTGCGCACGATAACATTACCAGGCAGCAGTTTGCCTTAATGTGTGCTATTGCAAACAGGAAAGCAATCAATTGGGCTGGACTAGTTTTTGAATTAATCAGGAGAAAGAACTCAAAGAAAGAGGTGACCCTTGGAAGGGTGATTGGGATATTTCTAAGAGAGAAATATCCTCAGCTGTTGGGAACAGTCTCAATATCAATCAATGCAAGCAAGAAGATGGATCCCACTTTGTTTATCAAGTGGAGAAGGAATATCCAGAAGCCTTCACATGCTGGGGTTGCTCCTGTTCCATCTGAGAACACAAGGACAGTAACAGTCACCCCCCACCTAATTGAAGAAGGCTCTTCCATTTCCCTCATTCCATCTATATCTGCATTGCCATCCACTTCTATTGCAGTACCATCTACATCCACTGTTCTTCTCCCATTGCATTCATCAACTATTCTCCATGCATCACCACCAGCATCTCCAACTCCTTCACACCTTGCTGGGATTTCAAATCTTATCATTGATCTGTTGGTTTCTGAGACACTTCCAACTCCACCTCAGTCACAAATTTCACTTCAAGATCATATTGATCTTCATGCATCTGCATATTCATCACAGTTCACACTCCATCTCATCAGGAGAACATCATCCCTGATGCTCATCCATTTGTTGTGATTCCCCCATCTACATCTTTTGAAATCACACTAGCTCTCATTACAAACATCATGGAGCTAATTACTCCTTCAATCAAATCAATGATTGAAGCAGCAATTGCCCCTCTTATTTCCTCCATTTCATCTCTTACATCCTCCATTACATCCCTCTCAAATTCTGCTGAGCCCTCTTGTTGGTACCCTAGTTTGGATTTGAGTTAAGTCTTTCCTTTTAGTCTCTTGACCCAAGATTTATCTATGGTCAAAATCTCGTTGTTGAGTTTTCTCTTTTCCAGTAAAATTCTGGCTAAGAGTTTTTCAGGTTCGACTATCGTCGAACGCCGATCGACTATCGTCGATCAGTCGGTCGACGATCGTCTGTCTATTTGACCGACTATCTTCTGTCTTCAGATAGTCGTGCTCTATCTTTTGTCTGCTCGACGCTCTGCTGGATCGTCGAGCTCTGGTCGACTATCTCTTGATAGTTCGACGCTTACTGTCTTGTCTTGAGTCGGTCGACTATCTGCCTAGATAGTTCGACTATCTGAGTCGGTCGACTATCTATTGATAGGTCGACGATCTCAGCAGGTCGTTCGACTATAGTCGAAGGTCGTTCGACGATCGGTTGTCTGCATATATAATATTATATGCGTTTTATTCTGTGTTTTATTTCTTATTTTATCTGATATATTTAATATATATTATCTGATAGATTTACTTCATATACTTCAAAGCAATCCTTGCTTTTCTTATGCTTAAGTCTTTCCTATCAGATAAAGTGTTTTTGTCTTATTAGTTAACTTTCTGACTGCTTTATTAATGCAGCTGTCCTTTATAGCCGTTGGCTGTAAAGAATTATCTGATGTGGCCTTTTATAGCATTCTTTATCAGATTTAATACTGCAGCTTCTTATGAAGCTTTATTCTTTATATAGAATATATATGTCTGCAAGATATGTTTTTGTCTTTATGTTAATTGCAGCCCAGATTCAAGATCTGAGAAGAAGACAAAGCTCAATTCAATTATTAGAGCCATTGCTGCTGCTCCTATATAAAGACTTCTTTTTTAAAGAAAGAAGTAGAGCGGTAGAACAAGAAGAAACCTGTACATCATACAGAGAAAGAAACAGCTTACAGCTAGCTCTCAGCAATATCCATCCAGCTGAGAAGTGTTAGCTCTTCACTCTTCCTCAACCTGAGTGCTCCTGATCCAGGAAGATACACTCAGAGATATTGAAGAAGAATAAGAAGAAGGAAGCTGAAGAAGAACATTCATTCCAGATCTCTAGTCTTCTTCAGGCTTTATTCCTTCAGAACTTCAAGACAGCTTGCTGTCAGAAGTTCTGAAGAGTCTCTTGTGCTTCTCTAATCTATTGTAAAATAGAGAAGACTGTCTAACCCTCTTCCCCCCTCCTGTAAAGGGTTGTTTACTCCCTTCAAAAGTAAAGCTTGGTTTTTAGACACCTAATCAAAAGTCTAAAGGGTCTCTAGATCTACCTGCAGCAGATCTTGTTGGTGGCAGAGCACCTGATCAAAAACCTATAGTGGATTCCTACCGTGTGGGTAGAAGAGTGGATGTACCCAGTGTTTGGGGAACCACTATAATATCTTGTGTCGTCTGGTTGCTTGATTTATTAATTGCATTGTGGCTGTGATTAGTTTTAACTAGGATTGCTAGTTGCTGGATAGGACCTGAAGCTTAACTGTAATTACAGTTAGCTTTAGTTTGTGCACAACACCTTGTGTTAGGCTCTAAGGTTTAATCTTAAATATCTATAACTTTCATTCCGCATTTAACTCCAAGGGAGTTAAGTAGAAAGTCAACTTTGCTAGTGCAATTTTTGATTACTCTATTCACCCCCCTCTAGAGTAGTATCTATCCCTTCACTTTCAATTGGTATCAGAGGGAGGTTGACTGACTGAATAGGCTAACACCTAAGTCACAAGATCCTGATAGATACCAAAGTTTATAGATAATCACTTTCACTATCATGGCCCAGTACAATGATTATTTTAGCACCAGACCTCCAGCTTGCAACTTAGCTGAGTTCAGCATCTGGAAGGCAAGAGTCAAACTATATATGAACTCTTTTGATGAAGAAATTTTTTTGTCTATTTTGACAGCTCTCCCTACTTCGGCAACAACAACAAAAAGTGCCAGGCTAGCTGATGCCAGAGCAATGAACATTCTTGTAGAATCAATATCTGATGACATTTTTCAAGAGATTGCTGAATGTTCATCAGCTAAGGAGATTTGGTTGTCCCTTCATCAAATGGCTTCTGAACCCTTGGACGCAATATCAGAAGGAAGCCACATCATCTCATCTAAAGGAGAAGAATCAACATTCCTAGATGTTATCTGGGATGTCTCAGATGATGACTCATCATTTGAAGATGAAGAGGAGGGAGCAAGGGCCAAAGCATTTTGCTCAATGGCCATCAATGCCTCCTGCAGCAATTCAGAAGCTGAACTAACAGAAGGAAAATCAAAACCTGAAAAGGTTCAGGTAATATCAAAATCTGTTCTTAGTTCAGATATTCAAAATTGCTGCCAAGTTTTAACAATACCTGAGAAGGAACCAACACTTCTCAGAGAAATGTTTTCTTTATATTTTAATGAGTTCAGTTTTGAGAACTCAGTTTGCTTTTTCATAAATCTGCTTTATAAACAAAAGGATAAATTACTTAAAATACTTTCAAATCCTTTTATTATTTGGAACAGATTTATTAGGAAGCATTTTCTTTTCTTATAGCTGATTATATCTGATTGATATTTTGTTCAAATATTTTATTCAGATTTCTGTATAAAGGAATTCTCTGTCAGATAACTCTATTTCTTATAGATCCTTTTCTAATTTCATTTAGATTGAGTCCTCTACTCTAGTTGCATTTGTCAGCTGAGTCTGAATCTCGTCTAATGAAAAGAAATTCTATAGGAAGGAAGATATCTGATTTTGTTTTTCAGATCCAGAATCTTAATTAAATGTGCTGGACAAAATATCATTTTTACTGCTAACATACCCTTTTTCAAGGAGAGAGCAATCTCTACCATAGCTTTCTGCAGGTACTATCTACAAGAGTTAGCTGGATGACTCAATCAATATTCAAAGTCATCTCAGCCTTCTTCAATCACAAGTACTGCATCAACATAGGGGGAGATTGCAAATGCCAGCAGCAGCCAGCTAAACAAAGTTTTTCTTTATATATTTTATGCTTTGCAAATTTTATTTTGCTAATAAGATCCTCACCCAAATAGGGGGAGATAATTGTTGGAACCCTGGTTCTGATTTGGGTTAGGATCTCTATTAGGTTGTTTTAGTTTAGTTTAGCGTATTTTCAGTAGTTTTAGTTTTTGAAAGACTTAACCCAAATAGGGGGAGATTGTTGGTACCCTAGTTTGGATTTGAGTTAAGTCTTTCCTTTTAGTCTCTTGACCCAAGATTTATCTATGGTCAAAATCTCGTTGTTGAGTTTTCTCTTTTCCAGTAAAATTCTGACTAAGAGTTTTTCGGGTTCGACTATCGTCGAACGCCGATCGACTATCGTCGATCAGCCGGTCAACGATCGTCTGTCTGTTTGACCGACTATCTTCTGTCTTCAGATAGTCGTGCTCTGTCTTTTGTCTGCTCGACGCTCTGCTGGATCGTCGAGCTCTGGTCGACTATCTCTTGATAGTTCGACGCTTTCTGTCTTGTCTTGAGTCGGTCGACTATCTGCCTGGATAGTTCGACTATCTGAGTCGGTCGACTATCTATTGATAGGTCGACGATCTCAGCAGGTCGTTCGACTATAGTCGAAGGTCGTTCGACGATCGGCTGTCTGCATATATAATATTATATGCGTTTTATTCTGTGTTTTATTTCTTATTTTATCTGATATATTTAATATATATTATCAGATAGATTTACTTCATATACTTCAAAGCAATCCTTGCTTTTCTTATGCTTAAGTCTTTCCTATCAGATAAAGTGTTTTTGTCTTATTAGTTGACTTTCTGACTGCTTTATTAATGCAGTTGTCCTTTATAGCCGTTGGCTGTAAAGAATTATCTGATGTGGCCTTTTATAGCATTCTTTATCAGATTTAATACTGCAGCTTCTTATGAAGCTTTATTCTTTATATAGAATATATATGTCTGCAAGATATGTTTTTGTCTTTATGTTAATTGCAGCCCAGATTCAAGATCTGAGAAGAAGACAAAGCTCAATTCAATTATTAGAGCCGTTGTTGCTGCTCCTATATAAAGACTTCTTTTTTAAAGAAAGAAGTAGAGCGGTAGAACAAGAAGAAACCTGTACATCATACAGAGAAAGAAACAGCTTACAGCTAGCTCTCAGTAATATCCATCCAGCTGAGAAGTGTTAGCTCTTCACTCTTCCTCAACCTGAGTGCTCCTGATCCAGGAAGATACACTCAGAGATATTGAAGAAGAAGAAGAAGAAGGAAGCTGAAGAAGAACATCCATTCCAGATCTCTAGTCTTCTTCAGGCTTTATTCCTTCAGAACTTCAAGACAGCTTGCTGTCAGAAGTTCTGAAGAGTCTCTTGTGCTTCTCTAATCTATTGTAAAATAGAGAAGACAGTCTAACCCTCTTCCCCCCTCCTGTAAAGGGTTGTTTACTCCCTTCAAAAGTAAAGCTTGGTTTTTAGACACCTGATCAAAAGTCTAAAGGGTCTCTAGATCTACCTGCAGCAGATCTTATTAGTGGCAGGGCACCTGATCAAAAACCTATAGTGGATTCCTACCGTGTGGGTAGAAGAGTGGATGTACCCAGTGTTTGGGGAACCACTATAATATCTTGTGTCGTCTGGTTGCTTGATTTATTAATTGCATTGTGGCTGTGATTAGTTTTAACTAGGATTGCTAGTTGCTGGATAGGACCTGAAGCTTAACTGTAATTACAGTTAGCTTTAGTTTGTGCACAACACCTTGTGTTAGGCTCTAAGGTTTAATCTTAAATATCTATAACTTTCATTCCGCATTTAACTCCAAGGGAGTTGAGTAGAAAGTCAACTTTGCTAGTGCAATTTTTGATTACTCTATTCACCCCCCCTCTAGAGTAGTATCTATCCCTTCACTTTCACCTCTTCTCTTAGGGACCTGAGTTCAGTACCCACTGAAGTCAGGCAGGGGGAGATGTTCCAGGAAGATGTCTCAGGACTTCCACTAGTCATTCTTTCAGCTAAAGTTCTAGAAGATACACTATCAGATGAAATTCCTACAACTGCAGATTCAGAAATTACAACATCAGTTGCAGTTACAGTTCCAGATACAGCTGAAGTTATAGCTGAAATTCAAGACACAGCTGTTGATCCAGAAGCTCAAGTTTCAGAACAAAGGACAGCTGAAGTTATAACTAAGGCTGAATTTGCTTTCAGAGTTTGTCTTGAAGAATCATCTACTCCTTTTGTTGTTATGTACCTAGAAGGAGTCATTACCTCCTACCTAGATGATTTATGGGAGTTAGGGAATTCTGCAGATCAAGCTCAAGATGTTCAAGAACCTGCTCCAGAACCTGCTGCAGAAAATAAAGAACCTGAGTCTGTTATACCAGATCAGGAATTTGTGCAAGCCTCAGAAGAACTGGTCCACAAGACAGTTACAGATGATTCAGTAGAAAGATCAACTGTCTGGGATGATACTCCAGGACCAGATCTGGATTCTCTATTGGCTTAGGATGTCATAGAAGAAGAAAAAGAAAAGGCTGTTTTAAAAGCCAAAGCAAAAGCTGTTCAAGATATCATTGATCCATATGACCAGCCTCAATCATCACATTCTGATGATGAGGAAGATTCAAAGGATTCTGAAGGAACCAAGAAAAGGAAAATTGCTCAAAGGAAAAGGAAAGCTCAAGCTCCTCCTCCTCCTAATCAAGAGAATGACATCCCTTATTACATATTGAAAGGGATTGACCCCAAGTCTAAGGACTTTCAACATTGGATGGGATTGTCTAAAAATCAGCAGAAGAAGAGGAAGAAGAGCAAGAGATATGATACTCCAGCTCCCAAGTGGACTCCCAGAGGTCCTCCTCCTCCTATTGCAGGAGCTTCAGGGAATGTATCTTCTAATCCCTCAGCTCCTCCAGCCATATTTACTCCTTCTCAGGCCTATCAGAGAAGAGGAAACCCAGGTTACCAGGGCAGACCCCATTTAGGCCAGCAAAGACAAGTAGCTGGACTTAAAGAGCAGGTGAAGGAGATGACTTACCAGAAACCAATATTTTCTCCTCCTCCTTCACCTAAAAGAAAAGTTTCACCTCCTAAGGAGAGCAAAATTCTTCCCTCTAGAAAGCCAGCTCAGATTAAGCAAGTAGATTCAAAAGGAAAAATAGTAATTTACTCTTACAAGTCAAGCAAGAAATTTGCAGAGGTTGCTCCACCATCATCTCTTGTTATTCAAGAAGACATAGAACCAGCTGCAGGTCTGTTAGACCTTACTACAAAGTTCAAGACTATAAAGCCTCTAGATCCAGCTGATGAAAATGCTTGTGAAAGCCAAGAGCTTAATCCTGAGTTCAGGATGGCCAGATTTCTTGAGTTAGTTGGATCAGCCCAAATTAGAAAAGCTAAAGCTGAAGGCAAAGACATAACAGGCTTAACAACTATATCAAAGTTCAAAGAAAAGGAACTAGACAGATTTCAAGTCAGACCAGAAGTTTTTGATGCCGCAAAATATATGGAAAAGCATCCAGAGGCTGTTTTGCCCAGAGCAGGAGAATCTAAGATTATTGGAGAACATGACTTGAAGACTTCAAAGAAGTATGCTCTTGATCCTAAAAGGAAAATTTCCTTCCTTCCTGTTTCTTTCACTTCTAAACCAGACTCTGATAATGTATAAATTTATTGGTATTGACATTCTATTTTGCTTGATTGTTTGATTTTATGTTTGATATGAAATGCTGCTTATTGATATGATATGATACACGTTGATCCTAACAGGTTATTGTTGTTTTTATATCTATTTATAACATTCTTTTTGTTTTGAGAGACTTGACCCAAATAGGGGGAGATTGTTGGTACCCTAGTTTGGATTTGAGTTAAGTCTTCTCCATTAGTTTCTTGACCCAAGATTTATCTATGGTCAAAGGTTAGATTTAGATTAGATTCCATCAGTTATGTAGAGTTGTTGTTTATCCAGTTGAAAATCTGGTTAAGTGTTTTTTTAGTTCGACTATTGTCGAACGCCGCTCGACTATCGTCTATCAGTTGATCGACTATTGTCTATCAGTTGATCGACTATCGTCTATCAGCAGATCAAATTTCTCTTAGTTAGTTCAACTCCGTAAGCTAGACGATCTGTGGTCTCAGTATCGTCGATCGTCGAGTCCTGCTCGACTCCTTTTGCCCAGACAGATTTCTTGTAGTTCGACTATCTGTTCTGATAGTTCGACTATCTGCTCTGAGAGTTCGACGATCTCTGTGATTCGTTCAATGATCTTTTGTCTGCATTTAGAGATATTGTATTCCTTCTCTTCTGTGAATTATTTCTCATTTATCTGGCTTATTTTATTAAAGATTATTTCATTGATTTTATGCTTACATATCAAGGCAATCTTTGCCTCATTCTTTATGCATAAGTCAAGTTCTATCTGACAAAGTCTTTTGTCCTATTAGTTGAAAAATCTTTATGCTTTATCTATCATGCTGTCCTTTATAGCCGTTAGACACAGATGTCTTTCTCTGGCCGTAAAGAGTTTGTTTTTGATGTGACTTTCTCTAATATCTTTTGGACTTGCAGAATGGATAAGCAGCTTCTAAGAAAGCTTTATCTCTTTATAGGATATCCTTCTGCAGGCTATTTGTACTATGTGTTATTTGAAGCCTAGATTGCAGATCTCAGAAGAAGACAAGTTTCAAATCAAGAGAAAGATAGAAGCCGTTACAAAGGATGATATATAAAAAGAGCTATTGAAAGAAGTTTAAAAACATAGATACACATACACAACAAGAACAAGAAGATACAGCTCTCAGATATTTTTACATACAGCTGAGAATAACAACTCTCTTCAGAGTTCTCTTCTTCAATCCTGAGTTCATCCTGCTCACAGGAACATTCATACTCAGAGCTTCAAGAAGAAGAAGAAGAAAGAAAAACTATTGAAGAAGAACAACCATTTCACATCAAGAGTCTTCTTCAAGCTGCTCCTTCAAGAACTTCAATACAACAGATCTTCTCTGTCAAGAGTTCTGAAGAGATCCTGCACCCTGAAGCAAGGCTTCTTCCTGGATATTCTCTAAGCCAGGGGAGCTTTGATTCCTTCAGAGCTTTCTATAGCTCAGTGCAATTATTTAGCTTCTCTAATTTTGTTTTATAATAGAGAAGACATTCTAACTCTCTCAACCTCCTGTACAAAGGGTTATTACTCCCTTCAAAAGTGAACCTTAGTGGCAGGGCACCTGAGCAAAAACCTGTGTTGGATTTTGAGCTCCTGATCAAAAGCTCAAAGGGTTTACTTGATCTACCTGAATCAGATCAGTTGGTGGCAGGGCACCTGTAAAAAAACCTGTAGTGGATTCCTACCAGGGTGGTAGAAGAGTGGATGTACCTATTGAGAGGGAACCACTATAAATCTTCTTGTGTTGTCTGTGTTGCTTATTTTAATTACTGCACTGTGGCTGTGAGTAGAATTAACTAGGATTGCTAGTTGTTGTGTTAGGACTAAAGCTTAAACTGTAATTATTGTTAGCTTTCTCTTGTGCACCTCACTTTGTGTTAAGCTCTAGGGTTTCTTATATCTATATACTTATTCCGCAAATTAACTCTAAGGGAGTGGAGTAGATTGTCATATTTTTGAATACTCTATTCACCCCCCCCCCCTTCTAGAGTTGTATCTATCCTCACTTTCATAGAGCCTTGTCTAACACATTGTTAGAAGGGCGCAGAGGGACAGTGGATGTACCCAAGATCAGGGAACCACTATAAAATATCTGTGCCGTCTGGTTGAACTTCTTGAAATATAAAATTAACAACTCACCAAGCACGGCTAATAAGGTATAGGTCTAGATTACCAAAAAGAGACCAAAAACCTATTCACCCCCCCCCCCCCTCTATGTATTTAGCAAGGACCTAGAGGGGGTGAACTTTCGTAGGGTCGCGAATGTCTCATCCAAGCATAGCTATTAAGGTATATGGGAATTTGCCTCAGCTTGCCCCAAAGACACACTTCTGGGGATTTAAGCTTATCTTGAACTTCCGCATGGTCGCGAATGTCTCATCCAAGTCGAGTAGGTGTGAACCCACATCCCCACTCTTCACCATGAGATCATCAACATAAACCTCCCGGTTCCTACCCCTCTGACTTCTAAACACCTGATCCATCATGTGTTGGTAGGTAGCCCCTTGCATTCTATAGCCCAAAGGGCATCATTTTTTAGTTGAAGCATCCCTCCCTTGTGATGAAGGAGACATCCTTGATGTCGAGGGGATGCATTCGAATCTGATGATAACCTGAAAAAGCATCCAAAAAACTCATAATAGAAAAACCAATGGCTGAATCAACCAGCACGTCGATCCGAGGCAGGGGGTAGCAATCATTAGGGCACGATTTATTTAATAAAGAGAAGTCCACACACATACGCCACCTCTCATTCCCTTTTTTTACCATTACCACATTGGAGACCCAGCCTGGGTACCGGATCTTCGAGATAAAACCTGCGTCGAGAAGCTTCTTGACCTCCTCGCGGATGGGTTCCTCCAGCTTGGTGGCAATGGTCCTCATCTTCTTGCGGATGGGACGCGTCTTGGGGTCCAGGTTCAGACGGTGGCACGCCACATCCGTGTCATTGCCCGGCATGTCTGCCGCGCTCTAAGAGAAGACGTCGACGTTCTTCTGGATACACTCCCGCATCCTCGCCTGGTCTTCTGGGCTCAGGACGCCCTTAATCCGTACCCTTTCCACCTTCCTCACCTTGGTGAAGACCTCCATCTCCACGACTTCCTCTGTTGGCTCCAGCCAGGACTGCACTCTACCGATCCTCGGCTCTTCCTCCTCCCCAAACTCTTCCTCCCCTCCTACTTCCTCCATAGCCTTCTCTACAGCCTCACCTAGGCTCACCTCCCCCTCCTCTGCAACTTTATCATGCATCACCATCGCCATTTCCCTCTCTAGCTCCTCCGCCTCAACCATCCAAGAAATGGTATTGACAGCAGTCACATAACACTGCCTTGCCACCTTCGGATCCCTCCTGATCCGGACCTGCACTCCTCCGCTACTGAAATTCAGACACTGGTGAACCGAGGAGGGGACGCAATGAAAGTCGTTGATGAGATGGTGCCCAAAGATTGCATTGTAACTGCTCGGAGCATCAATAATGATGAACCGGCAGTTCCTCGACACCCCCCCCCCCCCACACACACACACACATCACATGTTGTCCCCCACCTCCTTCGAATTCCTTCCTCTCCCCCGAGAATCCAAACAATGGCCCATCCGAGGCTAGAACCCTCTGGGCTTCCACCTTTATTTCATCGAAAGCTTTCTTGAAGATTACATTTACGGAGCTCCCATTGTCTACCAGGATCCTGAAGACCGTGAAATTTTCTACTGCCGTCTAGATCACCAAGGCGTCATAGAACGGGTCTCCGTAGTCGAGCATGTCTTTTGCTGAGAAAGTGATTTTTTCTTCCTGGGGGAGTCTAGGAGGTCGAGGCGATGCTCCTTTGATACATGATTTGGAAGCTCCCATTACGGGTGGCCACAATCCCCACTCCCCCATGGATCACCTGATCCCTCCTCGGGCTCCCACATCCACCTGGTCCTCACATTTATCCTCTCCACCTCCCTACAGAACTTCCTCAATCCTCACAGGAGGCTGCTGCTGGACTTGCCCCTGGCCTCTCTCATCTCTAGGAACTCTGGGTAGGTGGTCATTGCATGACCCCCTCCTGATGGAAGTCACAAAAAGGAAACACCACCCTGCCTTCTCTTCTCCTCGC
Organism: Platanthera zijinensis; assembly: GCA_039513925.1. Lineage (NCBI taxonomy): Eukaryota > Viridiplantae > Streptophyta > Magnoliopsida > Asparagales > Orchidaceae > Platanthera > Platanthera zijinensis. The sequence goes on from CM077094.1 coordinate 141,970,307, forward strand.
TCCTCCTCGAGTTCCTCTCCTTCCTCCTTTTCCTCTCATAATCTCCATAGCCTCCTGCTGCGGCAGTAAGGGGCGTCTATCCCTGCCTCCAGGACGGCTTATTGAACCTCCTTTTCTCGCGGAAGTTGTCCCTTCTCTGGAAACCACCACCCTGCACCTGGGGGTGACCTTCCTGTGGCCTCCAACCAAACCTGTTGTTCAGCTCGCGCTCTCTCCAACCTTGGTACTACCCCTGACCTCGGGGTTCCTCCCTTCTTCTCTCCTCTCTTTGCTCCCTCTGTCTCCCTGCTCCCAACTCATTCCCATCGTTGTCTGTCAACGTGGCTAGCTTCTTACCGAACACCGGGTTGGCTGCCTCGATCTCGATCTCTTTTGTCGCCCTCTCCATCAGCTCCTCGAAGGAGAGGGGGGAACTCTCTTCAGCTCCATGCTAAAGAAACTCGGCCTCAACCCGAGGGTAAAGGCGAGCATCACAGTGTACCCCGGCATCTCCTGGACCTACAAAATTTCTTTCTGGAACCTATCCACATAGCTTCACAGCCTCTCTTCAGGCTTTTTCTTGATGGCAAACAAGCACTCCGCTCCCTTCTTCTTCTTCTTGGATGTTGAGAACCTCAGAAAAAATCCGCATCGCTGATCCTCAAAACAGTAGATTGAACTCGCAGGCAACTGGTGGAACCAGTCCCTGGCCTTCTCCTTCAAGGTGATGGCGAAGAGCCTACACTTGAAGGCATCCGACGTATGCCTTATGGAAATGAAATCCTCAAACCACTGCACATGTTGCACCGAGTCATCCTGGCTATTATAGTAGGACATGACTGGCTCCTGGAACCCCTCCGGAATCGGGGCCGAGATGATAAGCTCACTAAAGGGATCCCTCCCCCAACCTGCTGAGAGGGCTCGTCCAACGACCTTGGCTCACTCGCCCTGTCCGCACTGGCCTACCCGGGGAACAGCAAACACCCGACGACATTCCTCTCGGCAACCTACGCCGGAACCTCCTTCCCAGGGCGCTGCCCGGGAGCATTCTTACCCAGCGACGGGGCCGCCACCACCGGAACTATGGGCGTTGCCCACTCGCTCCTTGCCAAGAAGGCCAAGTGGATGGTCTGCAGGACTTCCCGCCTGAAGGCCTCCAACATCCCCAACATCACCCCACTTCCCTGAGAGGGAGAACCTCCCGAGCCAGCTCCTTCACCTTCACCCCCCCCCCCCCCAGTCATGAGACTTGACTTGAGATTTTCTTGTGTTGGCTACATTCCACGCTCACCGCACCAGAAATGTTGAAGACAAAAACTGTCCTCAACGAGAGTTTGGACATTGGAGTGTAGCCAACACCTATTTATCCTAACCCCCGACCCCTGACTAGTAACAAAGAACTGAGAACTGCCCTTTAAGCCTCAGTTGGGAGGTCCCTCCTCTAACCCGAAAGATCTCTGAGCTCTTCCCGTCCTTAGACAATTGCTGGGTTGGGAGCACCTCAGAAAGCACTAAACTGATTTGAGAAAGTTTGGAAGTTTTCCTTCTGAGGTACCCAGTGGGTTATATTTATAGATTTTCAGTATCTGGTCTGCCAACAACGTAATTTTGCTGTGTAGAAAGGCTAACTGCAGACCCGAGGGTATTCTGGTAATTTTCACCGGGGGCAATCTAGTAATTTTCCCCTAGAGCAATCTGGTAATTTTCCCCGTGGGCAATCTGGTAATTTTACCCTTGGACCGCACTAGGCGGGAGCCCTTCTGCCGCTCTGTAAGTCTTTCTCCTGCCCCAAACCATCCTTCAGGGGATCCCGCCTACCCAGGCGTAAGCCCTCTTGCATGCCCTGGGAGAGAACCCTCTCGCCTGCCATAGGCGGGAACTCTCTCTCCCCTCTACTAGTTGACCCGGCCTCTAGACAAAAGCTAGCCCAAGGCTAGCCCAACCCTGGTCCTTTGGGAATCTAGGTTCCACCTCAGCGAATCTAGGGTTGTACACCTACCACTAAGATTCTCACAAGAATCCTACACACTCAGCCTTTATAGATCGGGCCTACAACTCAGATTCTTACAAGAATCCTACACACTCAGCCTTTATAGATCAGGCCTACAACTCAGATCCCTAAGGATCCTACAAAAAAATAGAAGTGTTTTGAAATAGTTAGACACCAGAGAGAAAGCTCTGTATCTGTCTTCCTGGGCTGAGCAGATATCAACCATATCTTATTCACAGCAATAAGTTGACTAGGTTTTCAGTTGATTCACGACTTTTGTTGAAAGTTACTTGCAGAAGCCTCTGCCTCTTCTCTTTCAGGAATTAATCCTGACCTTGTTGTCGCAGATGAATATTACAGCAACTAATACTTTTCGCTTTTAGGTTGACTGAACTGAACAGGTCCTTCTGGCTCGGCAGCAATGGAGAGGAAGAAGAAGACGATGCTCAACCGTAATTGCATATTCAGAAAACCCTAATTTCTTATTGTCGACACAGCCAATCTTTCCCTTTTATTGCTCGTCGATCAATGACTCTATTGCATTGTGGGCCCCGCCTTAATTGCTGATTTACAACCTTCCTTTTGCAGAAGATGACAAAAGCTGGCCGTCGGCGCCATCAATGGCTTACTCCATCTTTCCCGCAAAGAATTTAAAATGCGTTGACTTTGTTGACTTTTGCTGACTCATGCTGACGTCACCATCTGTGGACTTAGCCATAATCAAGCATCAGTAGTATATGCATTGAGTGAGTAAGCATCACTCAGCGCCAAAATACTTAGACAAAATTTCTATCACTAGACGTTGAGTGAGCATTCATCACTCAACGCCAAAACACTTAGAAAAATATTACAGTCATTAGGCGTTGAGAGCATTAAGTTCATTCAACGCTTTTTGCCTTAGAAAATATTTCTACTTCTATGTCGTTGAGAGCGTTGAGTGTGTTTTCATCACTCAACGCATTTTTCCTTAGCTAATCTTTCAGTTACTTGGCGTTGAGTGAGTAAGCTTCACTCAACGTCAAACTACTTAACAGATCTTCTTATGTTATCTAGCGTTGAGTGAGTAAACTACACTAAACGCATTTGGACTTATCCAATTTTCTGTGTCTGAAAACACTTGCTCTGACTGGATGAGAATCAATCAACGCTTTTTTTCACATGGCGTTGAGTGAGTAAGCTTCACTCAATGCCTGTGGACTTAGTCAAAATAACTACATAGATTTCCTGTGGCCTTGACTAACTTAGCAATACTCAACGAATTTGATGTTATGGTGTTGAGTGAGTAGACTTCACTCAACGCCTGTGAACTTAGCCGCATTTTTAGTTGTTTCTCATTAGGCTTTGCGTGTCTCACAACTTTCAGTTGTATGGCGTTGAGTGAGTAAACTTCACTCAACGCATGTGAACTTAACCACATTTTCAGCTGTTTCTTATTAGGCTTATCCTATCTCACAGCTTTTAGTTGTATGGCGTTGAGTGAGTATACTTCACTCAACGCCTGTGGACTTAACCACATTTTCAGCATATCCAGTATCTTCCAGCTGACTTGAACTTCAAGGTGTCGAGTTAACTGACATATCTCGACACTGCTGACTGACTTGTCTCGACACTTCTGACTTGATCTTCAAACTTTCGAGATAACTGACTTGTCTCGACACTGCTGACTGACTTGTCTCAACACAACTGTCTCGACACTGCTGACTGACTTGTCTCCACACAGCTGTCTCGGCACTTATGTCTTGACACATTTGTCTCGACACATTTGTCCTTAGTCATTTCCTCAAGCTTTCACTCTGCACCTAGCGTTGAGTGAGTTTGTTTCACTCAACGCCTGTGAATTTAGGCAAATTCATGTCTGTCCACTAGTCTGTTTGGTATCCACCTGCATGCATAAACTCAAACGCACATGAAATACAACTTGTGTGTGTATGTCATTAACTTGTTTGACTTCTTACAAATCTGAGTCATGTGGATCAATGGACCCAACAAAAACCTCAGAGCTCTCTCTTGCCTCTGAGGTTGTCTGTCTTCAAATGAAGGTCTGGGGGTCTATTTATAGTTTTTAGGAGGGTTATGATGGTAATTGCACCTGAGAGTGATTTGTGCTGCTGAATGACGTTGCTTCGTTTTGATCACCTGGATCACCATTTTTGTCAAAATGACGAGAATGCCCCCTTCCCCCGGGAAGTTCGGGCGGCCCAGGCAAGGTGCGCGAAGGCGGCGGCGGTGGCGGGAGGTGGCCGACAACGAAGGAGGCGGTCAGGGACGGCAAGGGTCACGGCGGCGGCGACGACAGGCGGCGGCGACTGGCAACGACGTCTGCCGGCGGCGGTGGCAGTCGCCGCCTGCGTGCACGAAGTACGCTACGCGCGCGCGGGAGCGCTGTACGCGACTGTGCCGGCTGTGCGTGTGCGGGAACGCCGAACGCGACCGCGCGGGTTGTGCACGCGCTGTGGCCGCGTTGTGAGCGTTGCGTCGGCGCGACGTGCACTCGCGTTGTCCTAGTGCTCTGACAGGAGTACGCGCGGTTCTCTCTCTTCTTAGATGCTTTCAGATCTCTTGGGTGAGCGCGACTTGCGGCTAGTCAGGTCGGATTAGCTTGCTCGCGTGTCGTTGTACTAAACATTTTTTATTTTACTTAGAAAATTCAGGGGACCCATCAATGCATAAAAAAATATTTTAAAGAATAAGCTCCGGCCAGATCTCGGCCTTTCGGCCGGAGATTGTTTTTTTTAATAAATGACTAAAAGATTAGTTGTCGAATGACAAATGGAATGACTGACAGATTTGACGCACCAGACAATGGATACATTTGACGGACCTAAAAATTTTCCCATTGCTTTTTCTATACAAAACGGATGGCCACAGCGATATCAGATAATCGCACAGGCCGCGTGCGGCGGGACCGGGGAGATGAAACTTCGCCGTGGATAGCGAACCCATGGGCCGGCTCGGGTGACGGTGTCATGTCACTATAATTGCAGCTCGGCCGCTAGCGCCCTATCGGGCCGACTTGGCTGTCGCCACCGCGGCAAACGCTTGGCTGTTTGCAAGCGTGGCGGCAGGCAGCGCGGAAGCGGCAGGAGAATTCTCGGTCGAATTGGGCTGCAAAAGATATTTTGCACGCGTCAGACGTCAGATTGCGACTATGCGTGCGATGTTGCTTGGAGCATCTCGCTATGTGGCTTTTTAGGACTTTTTTATTTTATTTTTATTTTTTTCAGAGGGACAAGTAGATTCCCAGCATAACTTGCTCCCTCTTACTAGATTTGCTTAACGTGAGCCAGCAGTTGTTGGTCTACCCATTGGGCAACCATGGCTTCACTATAGCTTGGAAGGTGGCACAACTTTGCATATTACTGGCCAATGAGTTACAATATTGGATCATATAATATATTTTGGTGAATGTTATAGCACATAAATCGCACATAAAATAATCATAAAATATAATTAAAAATACAACGAAGATTAAACCCAAACATCAAAAATTAAATTGTCATGTATCACCGTGACCTATATATATAGGGACAGATCCAAAAAGTTTGACGGTAAGGAGGGTGTAAAGTGCAGACGTTACACTTTACGGTGCAGTGCAGTCATCCAATAGCTGCGAGTGCATCACATCTCGAGCGTAGATGTGTGCACATCTCTGATCGCGATGTGATGCACTCGTAGCCATTGGATTGTGCACTGCACCGTAAAGTATAACACACACCAGAATTAGGGGGAAATTAAAAGACTTTTTTTTTTATAATCAATGTCTATACCAAAATTTGCATATATAAGATATCACAATTGGTTCATAAAAAAGAATTGTTTTTTTTATTACATCTTATTTAATTAGAGATATCTTGCCTATATCTTCAAACAAATTTCAGATCAAATAAAATGTTGCGTGATGCTGACATAATCTTGCTTGTAGTACACATAATATTAGCATTTCAATAATTTGAGATGTGTGAAAGTAAATGTACAACCCATATTCTTCTAGGGTGGGCTCAATTAAGACAGAAGTCAAAGTCAACAGAGCAAGACAGAAATCAAATCCAGCATTCAAGACATAAGAGGGTCTGGGCGAGTATGAGCGAGCATCCCTCGCGTACTCGACAAATTTTAGCATTTTATTCCTCTAAACCTAGCTGATATTTGTACCCAACACAAACTTGATTTCTGTTTCTCTCAAGCCCTAAACTCCCGCAGCGAAACCTTCAACTCTCCGCTCGCAGTCTCTCGTCGGCGGTCTGATAATATCTCGCCGCCTATGGCGCCCTTTATTCCGTCGCGCCTTCCGCCCATCTCTTCGTCGTCGGTCAACCTATAAATAGTTCGTTTTAGGTCGTATGTCAATGTGTATGTTCTAGCATAACAACAGAGTAGGCTAAGTCCAATAATAATTCACTCTCAAGTCCACGAGTTAGAAGCCGAAGACACATGACACCGGTTGCCACGGTGGCGACGATGGCAGTTTCGGTGCGGCGACGGCGATGGAGGTTTGCGGCGGCGGCGGTTTCGGTGCAGCGTCGACGATGGTGGTTTGCGGCGACAGAGATGGCGGTTTGCGGCGGCGGCGGTTTCGGTGCAGTGTCCGCGATGGCGGTTTGCGGCGTCGGCGATGGCGGTTTGCGGCAACGGCAGTGGCGATTTGCGGCGACGGCGGTTTCGGTGCAGCGTCGGCGATGACGGTTTGCGGCGACGGCAGTGGCGGTTTGCGGCGACGGCGGTGGCGGTTTGCGGCGACGGCGGTGGCAGTTTGCGGCGATGGCGGTTTGCGGCAACGGCAGTGGCGATTTGCGGCGACGACGGTTTCGGTGCAGCGTCGGCGATGACGGTTTGCGGCGACGGCGGTGGCGGTTTGCGGCGACGGCGGTGGCGGTTTGCGGCGACAGCAGTGGCGGTTTGCTGCAGTGGTGGTTTCTGTGCAACGTCGACGATGGCAGTTTGCGGCGACGACGGTGGCGTTTTGCGGCAGTGGAGGTTTCAATGCAGCGTCGGCGACGGCGGTTTGCGGTGACAACGGTGGCGGTTTGCGGCAGTGGTGGTTTGCGGCAGTGGCAGTTTCGATGCAGCGTCGGCTACGGCGGTTTGCGGCGACGGCGGTGGCGGTTTGCGGCAGTGGCGGTTTCGGTGCAGCGTCGGCGACGACGGTTTGCGGCGAAGGCAGTGGTGGTTTGCGGCAGTGACGGTTTCAGTGCAGCGTCGGCGACGGCGGTTTGCGGCGACGACGATGGCGATTTGCGGCGACGGCGGTTTCGGTGCAGCGTCGGCGATGGCAGTTTGCGGCGGCGGCAGTGGTGGTTTGCGGCAGTGACGGTTTCAGTGCAACGTCGGCGACGGCGGTTTGCGGCGACGACGATGGCGATTTGCGGCGACGGCGTTTTCGGTGCAGCGTCGGCGATGGCAGTTTGCGGCGGCGGCGGTTTGCGGCGGCGGCGATGGCGGTTTGCGGCGGCGGCGATGGCGGTTTGCGGCGGCGGGGATGGCGGTTTGCGGCGGCGGCGATGGCGGTTTGCGGCGGCGGGGATGGCGGTTTGCGGCGGCGGCGATGGCGGTTTGCGGCTGCGGCGATGGCGGTTTGCGGCGGCGGCGATGACGGTTTGCGGCGATGGCGGTTTTGGTGCAGCGTCGTCGATGGCGGTTTGCGGCGACGGCGGTTTGTGGTGACGGTAATGTCGATTTGCGGCGACGGCGATGGTGGTTTGCGGCGATGGCGATTTGCGTCGACGGCGATGGCGGTTTGCGGCAGCGACGGTTTTGGTGCAGCATCGGCGATGGCAGTTTGCGCCGACGATGATGACGGTTTGCGGCGATGACGGTTTGTGGGGACAACGATGGCGGTTTGCAGGGGCGGTGATGGCATTTGACGGGCGGCGGCGATGATGGTTGTTGGCGCGGTTGCGGCGAAGGCGGTTTGGGGCGACGACGATTTTGGTTACATCGAGAAAGGTTTGGATATCCGTACCTCATGCATGGTATTCTGGCACGGCTAACGTCTCTCAAGAGAGATCATCGTTTTTCTCAATATTATTATATATGGGTACAAATATCAATTATGGGTACAAATATCAATTATGGGTACAAATATCCAATTCCGATACAAATATCAATGGGTTACAAATATCTATTTATGTGGTACCAATAACTGTTGCGGCCAAACTCGGCGCTCCGGTCGATCCGTACTAGCTTGGACCGCCTTAGCTCACGGAGCGGTCGAGCACGCACACAGTCAGTTGAAGAGAGGAAATGTACACAAGGAGTTTTAACGTGGAAAACCCTTCAACCGGGTGAAAAACCACGTGATCGGTTCGCTGCCAGTCAAAATTCACTAGATCAGGCTGATTATAGTATGTTGAGTGAATCGGGGCGACAGGCCGCTCCCGTTACAGCTTATGGGGAGAGAGGATGGCTATAACTGCAGGCGGGCAACAGACTGCTCCACCAAAGTGACTTAAATGGTGGAATGCGCGGGATGCTTCTGACGCGTGCGCCTGGGGGCGGCGCACTTGCAGGCTTCGACTGTCTCCTTTGCTCGGCTTCCTCTCACTTTGGGCGCCTCCTTCCTGACTGCGCGTTGGTGGGGTGCCAGTAACCGATGGCAGGTGTTGATGGCCGATGGTGGCCGCTGGAGGTTGTTGGTGGCCGCCGGTGGCAGTCGATGGCCGCTGGTGGTTGGTGGAGAGCGGTGGCCGACTTGGTGGAGGAGGCGGGAGTTCTCTCACCTGAGGAAGAAGAATGAGAAGAATAGGAGGAGAGAATTAGATGAGAAATGAAGAGCCCCTGGGGTCCTTTTATAGCCTCCAGGGGAGAATCATGGCGGGCCCCACCACTAAAGTGGTGGGATAGTGGGTGGTTACCCCCTTAATCGGACGGCGACTAGGTGGTTAGATCGGCTAGGCGGTGGTGGCTAGGCGACTAGGCGGTTAGATCGGCTAGGCCGTGGCGGCTAGGCGGCGGCGGCTAGGCCGGCTAGGCGGTGGCCTGGCGAGGTGGCCAGACGGCGATCTGGCCGGGCGGCAAGGCGGCCAGGCGGTTAGGCCGGCGAGGCGGCGGCCTGGTGAGGCGGCCAGACGGCGGTCTGGTCAGGCGGCCAGGCGGTTAGGCCGGCTAGGTGGTGGCGGCTAGGCGATTTCCTTCCATGGGGAGAAGGAGTGGGTCCCGCTCCCCCATGATTCTCTCATCATGAGAGTTCATGGGGATGACACACTCATGATCCACTTTTGGAGGAGATCATGGGGGGTCTTTTTCTCCTATAAATGAAAGGGGGAACCCATCAAATGCCCGCCAAATCTCTACTTGGCTGGGAACGAAGCGAGCGTGAGGAGAGATTTCTGGAATTCCTTGTTGTCATGGTGGGTGCCGGCGAGAGATCCGAGGCGGCGGCGATGGATCGTGGTTCTAAGGTATTGTGTTGTGCGGAGGCTTGGCGAACGGGTGCCTGGATGCATGCGGACGTAGGCCGGCGCGATACACGAGCGTCAAAACGGCCCGCGCGAGGAAGGGTCGCTGGGGCGGGCGCTGGCCGCGCGAGCTAGCAGCGCGCGGGCTGACCGCGTGCAGGCCTTGCGCGAGCTAGCAGCGCGCGGGCCGCACGCGCGCAGGCCGCGCGCACAGGCTGGCCGCGCGCGCGCAGGCCCCTCGCGCGCAGGCCGCGCGCGCGCGCAGGCCGCGCGCGCAGGCCCCGCTCACTTCGGCCACGTGTGCTCGGGCCGCGCGCACACGTACTGGCTGTTGGATCCGGAGGCCAACCTTAGAGGGGGGGGGGGTGAATAAGGTTTTATAAATTTCGCTTGAATAAACGGAATCTTAACGTAAACCACACCACAAGTGAAGATTTAAAATACAAGTATTAAATTCAATAACAATCAATTTCATACAAGTACAAGATGAATGTTTTACAGTACGATCTTCATGACGTCGAAGATCAAAGACGAAGAGAAGAAAACTTTGGGTTTTCTATACCGACCCAAAACCCGGACCGGTTGGCTCTCTCACTTTCTCCCCGAAAGGTCTTAGAGCCGCTCTTCACCTCCACACCCGGAAGGGTCTTAGAGCACCGCTAGATCCCCGATCTAGACGCCCCAAATCCCGGGACGATTTTCCACGGAATCCAACCCGGATTCCGACGACCTTCCCCGGTCGATTTCCCTTACCACTTACAACAATAGAAGAAGAAAAAGATACAAAAAGAGATTACAAAATATATTCGTTAAAGTTTAGGTTCTCCCTCTTGAGAAGTTCTCCGGATAGATCTACGGCCGGTGCTTGTGATCTTCGATGGAAAGCACCCGGTCGCTAGACGTAGACGATGCGAAGCCTTGATCGCCGGAGTTCTTCGATCTCGAACGGGAGGAAGAAGCCTTGCTTTTTCTTTGACGAAGACGAGTAGAACGGACGTAGGAAGACGGCCGAACTTGGTATTCCTGGAGCACTTCGTCAATAATCTCTGGAGGCTTAGGTCTTGAGGAAACGGCGCTGCTTTTTATACGTCTTGGAGAAAATAGACTACCGCCTGCGATAACTCTATCGCCGGGCGGTAAGTTCGCGCGTAACGCCTGCCAGCTGTCCCACACGTCTCCCGAAACGGCAACTATAACTGCTCATTAAGGAAACTGCCGTTTCAAGAGAGCTATCGCCGGGCGGTAATAGTTACCGCGCCCAGTCAGAGCGATAGCGCCATTTCGCCAAATAATTCTACCGCCTGCGATAAGACTATCGCCTGAGCGGTAGGTACCATCGTCGACGATCGTCCCCTTGATGCACGTCGACCGGATACCGCCGGCGGTAGCGTCCTGTCGCCGGGCGGTAGCTTTTGATTGTCGACGATCCTTCCTTAGCTGATAATTGGGTCGTCGACCATCGAACCGATATGCGTCGATCGAGATGGTTACCGCGCTGCGATAAGGTTATCGCCGGGCGGTAGTAACCTTTTGAAGCTCTTCTCCTTTCCTTTCACCTGTCAGCCTGCACACTCTATCACACAACCAATCTCATCAAATACAAGCAGGGAGTTGATATTCTCAAACCTAAGGAGTGTGAAACCATGTTCCAACAAACTCCCCCTTTTGATAATATCAATCCCGTTCATGATAAACCAAAATCAAGTAGATAGAGTGCCAGAATAGATGTATGTAGCAACGTAAAACAGTATAAAGTAGAGTATCAGAGTAAAATGAACATGGAACAGTATAAAGTAGAGTATCAGGGTAAAATGATATTGAACAAATAAGCAATACACACCTATATCGATCCCGTTCAATCCTGTTCTATCCTACTACATACTCCCCCTATCGGTGGGACGCTCCCCCTATCTATGAGCACACACACACCTCAATACGCTCCCCCTATCATGAACACTACCGCCAATACCTTCTCCCCCTTTGATAATATCAAAAGAATGGGCGAGGCCAACCGACCAAGGAGGATGAAAATTGTAGGCGAGAGATAACGTAATATAGACCCACAAAGCACTTGAAATCAGAGAATTGTAAAACAAGGTCAAAATCAGGAGCAAACGCTAATCAGAGTGAAGAAATTGGACTATATGCACGAGACATAGCACACATCAAGTATGACATGAATGTTTGCAAGGTTTAGATAAATAGAGAGAAAAATAGGCAAACACAAATATCGTCATGAGAGAAAAAATGTGCCAGTACGTATTGTGCGAAAAGCATCGAATGTAGTTGAGGTCCAATTCTTATGCGCGGAAGATTTAAATAAGATAATGACATGTGCACGTGTGGCATCAAGAGACAAAACATTCAATAGAGATATCATGCAGACATGTTTTATATCAAGCAAACTAACGATGTTAACACCAAAGAGATATAGTAAAAAATCACGTCACATGACATAGTGCGGCATAAAGAAATTAAATCAAGGGCACAAATCATAAAGTGTAGTCCATGCACAAGATCGAAACGACTTTGTAATCCAAGGTGCTCACCCTCACAACGCTTATGAAGACTTATCAGGAGGGATGAGTAGTGCTTGGGGGGTCTGTAAGCGGGATTTGATGGCCATCATTTTATTTTGAGTTAGGTCATCAATTTTATACATAATCAAAGCAAAACAAGACCCCAAGTCAATCGAAATCTACCCACATAGGTAGATCCACTTTAACTTATTTACATTGGACATATGCGTTTCTAGTTTTGGCCCAAAAATTTAATTAGCATAGACACGCGCAATTTGATTTCATGACATTGATTGTTCAAGATATATCAGATATGTTAAATTTAGTGTCACGATTTATAGCATGTCAGCTTATTATCTCAGGTTGAGTGCATGATCAAGTGGTGTGTGAGTGGTGTAGTTATTATCGTAAATAAATCCTCACACATACTTAGAGGCGTAGACAACGTACACCCACATTAATTTTCGCACTCAATAGCTAGACAAAAATTTAACTTCGCTCATCATGACCGGATACCAATGTGCCGTACAAATTGACAAGAAGATTAGCAAACATTGTATATACTTGAAAATATACCACGACTCGGTCATATGAGCCCCCACACACCTTGTCAGTTTTTTTTTGTTTTTAAATTTTTGAAAACAATTTTAGCCATAAACAGGGAAAAACCAAAAACAACACGAGCAGGGAATAAAAAACGAACAGAACATTTTTTTTTTTTTTTTTTTTGGAGTTACAACTTTGAACAGAACAAAAACGAAACCAAAAAAAACAAAACTACAAACACAAAAAAAACACATATAACAAAAAAAATTAGGACGATAAATCAAGAATCCCAAGTTCGAGTCGTAGAAATGAAAAACGAGCATCCGGAAGCGGTTTAGTAAGAATGTCCGCGAGTTGATCATCGGTCCCAATAAAGACGACACTCACATTCTCTTTCTTAATGTGGTCGCGAATAAAGTGATGTCGAACGTCTATGTATTTGGACCGAGAGTGATGCACCGGATTATACGTTAAGTCTATCGCACTCTTGTTGTCGCACCTAAGTGTAATGTTGCGAAAAGAAAGACCAAAGTCTTCTAAAGTTTGCGACATCCAAAGTGCCTGTGCACAGCAACTTCCTAAGGCGATATACTCGGCTTCGGCGGTCGAAAGAGCCACCGAGTTTTGCTTACGACTTGACCACGAGACAAGTGCCAGGCCTAAAAAATGACAAGTACCGCTAGTGCTCTTGCGGTCAAGAGAGCAACCGGCATAATCGGAGTCAGAATATCCATGAAGGGTAAAATCATCCGAGTGAGGGTACCACAACCCGAGGTGTTGCGTGCCAAGGAGATAGCGAAAAATATGTTTTACCGCTTTAAAGTGAGACTCCCTAGGGTCAGCTTGATAACGGGCACACATACCTACCGCAAACGTGATATCGGGCCGTGACGCACTCAAGTATAACAAAGATTCAATCATGCCCCGAAACATTGTTTGATCCACAGAGATTCCACTCTCGTCTTTTCCTAATTTAAGGGACGCACTCATCGGAGTTTTGACTTGTTTTAAAGACTCAAAACCAAAACGTACAAGCATATCTTTTATATATTTGGATTGATTTATGAAAATTCCGTCTTGTCGTTGAGAGATTTGAAATCCTAAAAAATAATTGAGTTCTCCCACAAGGCTCATTTCAAATTCAGATTTCATTAAACTCACAATCTCTTCAACCAACCTCTCATTAGTCGCTCCAAAAATAATATCGTCAACGTAAATTTGGAGGATAACGAGATCCGAATTTTTGGCTTGTACAAAGAGAGTTGTGTCCGCACTACCCATCTTGAACCCATGATCTAAGAGGAACGTAGTTAGCCTATCATACCAAGCACGGGGTGCTTGTTTCAATCCATACAAGGCATTTACTAATCTGTACACATGATGAGGGTGGGCGGCATTTAGGAAACCGGGTGGTTGCTCGACATACACTTCTTCTTTTATATAACCATTTAAAAATGCGCTCTTAACGTCCATTTGAAACAACTTTATTTTCTTATGGCTTGCGAATGCCAAAAACATTCGAATGGACTCAAGACGAGCAACCGGTGCAAAAGACTCCTCAAAATCCACACCCTCAATTTGTGAATATCCTTGTGCTACCAACCGAGCTTTATTCCTCGTGATCCTAGACTCACCATCAAGTTTATTCTTGAACACCCACTTTAAACCAATCACGGGATGGTTGTCCGGACGATCAACTAGAATCCAAACTTTGCTACGCTCGAATTGGCTCAATTCCTCATTCATGGCAAGGAACCATGATTCATCTTGAAGAGCCTCGGACACGTTTTTGGGCTCAATATCTGATAGAAAGCATAAGTTGGAGAACGCCTCATGAAGAGCAGATCGAGTTCTAACTCCATGGGATGGTTCTCCAATAACTAGATCACGAGGATGTTGTTTCGTAAACGTTAGATCCTTAGGAGGCACATATGCGTGCGACTCACTCTCCTCGTTACTCTCAACCGGAACACTCTCCTCAACCTCTTCTTCGGACATCCTAGGCTCACTAGATGGTGGACTCTCATCAAAATGCACATGAGCCGATTCTTCAACCACTAAGGTTCTCTTATTATAAATCCTATAGGCTCGACTTTTGCTAGAATATCCTAAGAATATGCCTAGATCGGATTTTTCATCGAATATTCCTAAGTGATCCTTAGTGTTCAGAATATAGCATGGGCACCCAAAAACTCTAAAGTACGAGACGGAGGGTTTTCTATCAAAGTAGAGCTTGTAAGGGGTTCGCTTAAGAAGTGGGCGAAGCATGACACGGTTCATCACGTAGCTTGCCGTGTTGACCACTTCGGCCCAAAACGATCGAGGTAAGCTGAACTCCGCGAGCATCGTACGTGCTAGCTCTTGAAGTGTGCGATTCTTTCTTTCTACCACTCCATTCTGTTGAGGCGTGCGAGGAGCGGAGAATTCGTGCTTAATCCCTAAAGTCTCACACAACTTCGAAAAAACCTCATTCTCAAACTCTCCACCGTGATCTGATCTGATACACTTAATGTTTAGTTCTTTCTCATTTTGAATACGCGTGCATAAAGTAGAGAATTCCCTAAACGTGTCAGATTTGTTGGCAAGAAATATTGTCCAACAATAACGAGAAAAGTCGTTTATGATGACGAATGTATATCGCTTTCCTCCTAGGCTACATGTGGAAAGCGGTCCAAACAAATCCATGTGCAAAAGTTCTAACGGTCTAGAGGTGGAAATCTCTGTTTTACTTTTAAACGAGTTTTTGACAAATTTTCCCTTTTGACAAGGCCCACACATAACGTTAAAACTACCGCTTAGAGACGGAATTCCTCTAACAAGTTTCTTTCTAGATAACTTAATAATTAGCTTGCTACCCGAGTGTCCTAATCTCCTATGCCAAAGGTCTAGTTCTTCATTCTTAGTTACTAGGCATTTTAGATTGGACGAAGAGAAATCATCAAAATTAACTGTGTACACATTGTGATTTCTATGGGCTACAAGCAATACATTAGAGGTTTTAGCATCAATGAGTTTGCACGTGTTCGATGATGATTCAAAAATAACATCTATACCTTTATCTCCTAGTTGACTTACAGAAATAAGGTTATGTTTTAAACCATCAACAAACAGCACATTTGAAATAGAGAAAAACTTGTTACCTATTGTGCCGATTCCCAGAATTCTTCCTTTACCATTATCTCCAAACGTGACCACTCCACCTCTCTTCTTTTCCAGGCTAAGGAACTTATCTTTATCACCCGTCATGTGCTTGGAGCATCCAGAGTCCAAGTACCACACATTCTTTGTGTCCCTTGCCTGCCAACATACCTAAAAAGGAGATGAGAGTAAAGATCTGGTTACCCAAGTTGTTCCACCTATTTTGTAGGTAGTAGACTTTGGTAGCCAGACTTGCGCGTTTTGTTTAGCACCTTTCCTCCCGCAAGAGCTTGAAGCATGTCCGAACTTATTACAGTTGGCACATAGAGCATAAGCTGAGGAAATGACTTTCATCACCTCACTCGATCTCTTGCTAGAGGAAGGAGATAATGTATTCAGATTTTTGATCTTATTTGTTGACTTAGGCGTGGACAGAGTGCTATAGTCCTCCAATGGTGATGATGGACTTACATAGCCGATGCCAAACTTTCCAGACCCATGACACTGTGCGCCCAATAGCATGTTTAGAGATTTTTGGCCTACCCCAAATTTTTGAACCGCACAGTTGAGATCATGGATCCTCGCTTTTAGAGCGGTGTTCTCAGTTACTAACATCACACATCGATTAGCAAACTATTTCTTTCCTTCCTCAACTTTAGCAAGGGAGATATGAAGCTTCTTCTCCAAGACATTCTTCTCATTTTTGAGAGATACTAGTCTCAAGGATGTCTTGGAGAGACGTGCTTTACCCTCCTCGATGGATGCTACCAAGTGAGGACATTCGAGGCATTCCACCTTCTCTTTCCCAATTTTAATTACTTCTTTCTTCAGCTTTTCTAAACTCTTGTTTAGACGTTTATTTTCAGCTCTTAAGGAATTTTTCTTAGATGTTACTTCTTCTAACCTACCAACTATATGATCATAAATCTCAAGTAATTCAGAGTAAGTAGGAGGAGTTACCTCAGTGTCGCTTTGGACACTGGACTCAGCATCAGATTCAGATTCCTCTTGACCTTTTCCCATGAGGCACAGATTTGCTTCGTTGTCACTTCCCGAGTCGGTGCTACTCGAATCTTCCGATCCATCCTCATCCCAGGTCAGAGCCTTCAGTACTTTCTTCTTCCCTTTATACTTGTTGTCCTTTCCTTTCTCTTCCTTCTGGAGTCTTGGACAGTCTCTTTTTAGATGTCCCAGCTTGTGACAATGAAAGCATTCAGGCTGATACTTTTCATCATCGCTATCGGTCTCCTTTACCGACTTGTTCCACTTCCTACCCTCTTCAACTCCCTTCTTCAGAAACCGTTTGAACTTCCCTTGTTTTCTGGGGTTCTTCATGAATTTTTTGAATTCCCTTACATAGAGACTTTCCTCTTCATCTTCTTCAGAGAAATCAGATGTTTTCCTCTCTTTTGAAGCCTTCAAAGCCAATCCCTTTTTCTTCATTTCCTTGGGATATTCCTCGGCTTGTATCTTCAGTTCCACTTCATGAGTCTTCAGGTTTCCGATAAGACTCTCAATCTCCAAGGCGCTGATTTCATGAGATTCAGCGATAGCAGTCACCTTGGGGTTGAAGCGGGGAGGTAGAGATCGCAGTATCTTCCTCACTAGATCACCATTTGGAAAGTTCTTTCCAAGAGATCTTGATGCGTTGACGATCTTGGTGAACCTTGTGTACATGCTGTCAACATCTTCATCGATCTCCATCCGGAACTGTTCATACTCGGATTCAAGCCGAAACAGCTTTGATTCTTTCACCTGCGAGGTACCCTCATGAGTAAGTTCAAGAAGTCGCCAAATATCAAAGGCAGTTTCGCAGTTACATATTCTATTAAATTCCGTCTTATCTAACGCACAGAATAGAGAATTCATAGCCTTGGCGTTATTAGTACATCTAAGCTTGTCCGCATCGTCCCACTTATCGCGCGGTTTTTCAAGAACGACTTCTCCAACCATGGTAGTGGGTGTGGTGTACTTAGTCTCTATCATGGCCCATACGTCCATGCTGTGCGTCATCAGAAAGATTTTCATCCTTGTCCTCCAGTGACTATAGTCACTACCCATAAAGAGTGGAGGACGACTCACACCTTGTCCCTCAGTGAAAGCATGCACTGGGTTGGCCATCTTACTTCAGGTGGTTAAGCCTATTCGAAGTAACCTGGCTCTGATACCACTTGTTGGATCCGGAGGCCAACCTTAGAGGGGGGGGGTGAATAAGGTTTTATAAATTTCGCTTGAATAAACGGAATCTTAATGTAAACCACACCACAAGTGAAGATTTAAAACACAAGTATTAAATTCAATAACAATCAATTTCATACAAGTACAAGATGAATGTTTTACAGTACGATCTTCAAGACGTCGAAGATCAAAGACGAAGAGAAGAAAACTTTGGGTTTTCTATACCGACCCAAAACCCGGACCGGTTGGCTCTCTCACTTTCTCCCCGAAAGGTCTTAGAGCCGCTCTTCACCTCCACACCCGGAAGGGTCTTAGAGCACCGCTAGATCCCCGATCTAGACGCCCCAAATCCCGGGACGATTTTCCACGGAATCCAACCCGGATTCCGACGACCTTCCCCGGTCAATTTCCCTTACCACTTACAACAATAGAAGAAGAAAAAGATACAAAAAGAGATTACAAAATATATTCGTTAAAGTTTAGGTTCTCCCTCTTGAGAAGTTCTCCGGATAGATCTACGGCCGGTGCTTGTGATCTTCGATGGAAAGCACCCGGTCGCTAGACGTAGACGATGCGAAGCCTTGATCGCCGGAGTTCTTCGATCTCGAATGGGAGGAAGAAGCCTTGCTTTTTCTTTGACGAAGACGAGTAGAACGGACGTAGGAAGACGGCCGAACTTGGTATTCCTGGAGCACTTCGTCAATAATCTCTGGAGGCTTAGGTCTTGAGGAAACGGCGCTGCTTTTTATACGTCTTGGAGAAAATAGACTACCGCCTGCGATAACTCTATCGCCGGGCGGTAAGTTCGCGCGTAACGCCTGCCAGCTGTCTCCACACGTCTCCCGAAACGGCAACTATAACTGCTCATTAAGGAAACTGCCGTTTCAAGAGAGCTATTGCCGGGCGGTAATAGTTACCGCGCCCAGTCAGAGCGATAGCGCCATTTCGCCAAATAATTCTACCGCCTGCGATAAGACTATCGCCTGAGCGGTAGGTACCATCGTCGACGATCGTCCCCTTGATGCACGTCGACCGGATACCGCCGGCGGTAGCGTCCTGTCGCCGGGCGGTAGCTTTTGATTGTCGACGATCCTTCCTTAGCTGATAATTGGGTCGTCGACCATCGAACCGATATGCGTCGATCGAGATGGTTACCGCGCTGCGATAAGGTTATCGCCGGGCGGTAGTAACCTTTTGAAGCTCTTCTCCTTTCCTTTCACCTGTCAGCCTGCACACTCTATCGTACAACCAATCTCATCAAATACAAGCAGGGAGTTGATATTCTCAAACTTAAGGAGTGTGAAACCATGTTCCAACACTGGCCACCTGCGCAAGTTTGGCGTGCGGCTTGTGTGCACGGGTCTTGTGCGCGCGGGCGGGCTTTGCGTGTACTTTGCGCGCTCAAGCGAGTGTTGTGCGTGCGGGCTCTTGCTCGCCTTGCGCTTTTGGAAGCACCGTTATGGGCCTTTTCGTACTTGCTGTGATATGCACAATTGTGCCTTGTGTGTGCAAGGCGCGAGGTATGTGACGTGTGCTCAAGGTACGATGTGCACGGTATGCAATGTGCACGATGAGTGAGTGATGCGTGCGCGATACACGCTGCATATGCGATGTGCGTAAAGTGTAACATGCATGGCGGACTAAGCGCCCAAGGGAAGAGATTACTGAGATGTGGAGTTTCTGTTGCCCCCCCGAGTGTATCACCGAGTACTTCTTGTACAAGGTCGGAAGAGATACAAAGCTCAATCTTGGTGCGGCAAGGCGCATGGGTGCAAACACGGCGCCTCCATTTTTATCGAGGCTGACTGATACCTCCGTTGGTGAGGTTGATGTTGTTTTGACGTGCAGCGTCATTTTGCGCGAGACTGACTCGCGATTATTGCTCGCACGAGCTTGGGTCGTGACTTTTGCTCGCACGAGCTTGGTTCGTGACTTTTGCTCGCACGAGTAAGACTTGCGTGTGACTTTGCCTTGCGCGGTTTGTGACCGCGGCTTAGCTTGAACGAGGTTGGCTCGCGGCTTTGCTGGTTTGCTGTCGTGCTTGTACGAGGCTGACTCGCGGCTTGATTTGCATGGTTTGCGACCGCGTCTTGACTTTCGCGAGGGTTGTTCGCATCTTAGATTGCGCGAGGGCTGCTCGCGGCTCGACTTACGCGAGGGCTGCTTGCGGCTTAGATTACGCGTTGGCAGTTCGCAGCTTAGATTGCACGAGGGCTGCTCGCGGCTTAGTTTGCACGAGGGATGCTCGCGGCTTCTTCACGAGGGGGGCAGGCCCCCACGGTGTCGTCGGAGAGTGTAAGTACTCAATCCGACCGTCGGAGAACGTAAGTGCTCAATCCGGGTGCCGGAGAATGTAGGTGCTCAATCCGGGTGCAATCGCGAGGGGGGCAGGCCCTTGCGATGGCGTCAGAGAGTGTAAGTACTCAATCTGACCGGCGGAGAACGTAGGTGCTCAATCCGGGCGTGATTGCGAGGGGGGCAGGCCCTTGCGATGGCGTCGGAGAGTGTAAGTACTCAATCCGACGTCGGAGAACGTGGGTGCTCAATCCGGGCGCCGGAGAACGTAGGTGCTCAATCCGGGTGCGATCGCGAGGGGGGCAGGCCCTTGCGATGGCATCGGAGAGTGTAAGTACTCAATCCGACCGTCGGAGAACGTAGGTGCTCAATCCGGGCGCCGGAGAACGTAGGTGCTCAATCCGGGTGTGATCGCGAGGGGGGCAGGCCCTTGCGATGGCGTCGGAGAGTGTAAGTACTCAATCCGACCGCCGGAGAACGTAGGTGCTCAATCCGGGTGCAATCACGAGAGGGGCAGGCTCTGACGATGACATGAGGTTTGTTGAAGTGTGACCGGGCGGTCTGTCTTGGCGAGTTGGAGACCGCGCGGCCTGACAGTCTCACTCAGCGGTTTGGTTATTGTGCTGTTGCTGTCTGGTTGCCGAATGGTCTGGCGGTCTCCCCTGGCGGTCTCTCTCTCTCTGGTGGTAGCCGTGCGGTTAGCCCTTCTGTCTAACCGCGCGGCCTGTGCGGTTTGATCTGTATAGTCCGCTTAGTCCTGTAAATTTTTAGTCCCACATCTCTTATTTGTATTCTCTCTTCTCTCCTCCATTCTATATAAGGGAGGACATACCTTTGTAATAGATACCTTTTTCTGATAATAAATTTTCAGTTATACCCGTTCCGGCTTGTTTTTAGTTCGTTTCTAACATGGTATCAGAGGCATCGGTCATTGGCTCCTGATTCTGTCCGCCCTGTTCGCGCGGCTTTCTTCCTCTTCTCGCGGCCTGTTTCCGCGGCTTGTTTCTTCCGCTTGTTTTCTCGCGACCTGTTTCTCGCGACCTGTTTCCTTCGCCTGCTTGCGCCCTGTTCGCGCGGCTTCTTGCCTTCATTGTCGTTGCCCTCTGTGTGCGCGACCTGTTGCCTTGTTGCTCCTTTGCTTCTGTCCGCGCGACCTGCCTCTTCTTCTCGCGGCCTGTTTTCCGCGGCTTGTTTCTTCCGCCTGTTTGCTTGCGCCCTGTTAGCGCGGCCTGTTTTTGTTGCTTGCTTCTTTCTTGCGACATATTCTAGTCGCCGCTCCCTCCTTCTCTTCTCTAGTCGCCGCGACCTGTCTCTGCGGCCTCTTTTGCCTTGTTTGCCTTTTACCTCCTGATATCCTCCTCTTCTGTTCGCGCGGTCTGTCTGCTAGCCGCCCGACTTCTCTCCTTCTGTTTGGTTCTGCGGCTTGGTCGTGGCTTTTCTGGCCGCTGGTGTCTGCCATCGTGACCGCTGCAGATCTTTTCTTCCTATCCGCGCGATTTCTCTCTGTTCGCGTGCGTTCTTCCTTGTTTAGGCAGCCTCTCTGCCCTTCTTCCTTCGCCGCCCTCTCTTGTCCCCGCGACCTGTCTCTTAGTCGCAGCGGCTTGTTTTTCCTCTGTGCGGCTCTTCCTTTAGCCGCTCCTGCCTGTTAGTCGGCGCGACCTCCTATTGTGTCGCGCGGCTTGTGCTTCCCTTTTGCCTTCCTCTGCATCTTGGTCGTGGCCCTTCTTGCCGCTGGTGTGCTGTCACCGTGACCGCTGCAGTTCTTTTGTTCCTCCTGTCATGGCTTCCATATACTCCTCAGAGCCGCTCGCCTCGGTGGTCACGTCTTTTGGTAGTGCCCACGTTGTTACTCAAGGAAAATGGCTGATCGACACCGGTGCTACTAATCATATGACCGGCAATCCCCAGTGTTTTTCTCTCCTAGAAACACATGGTCGGTTGCCCCCGGTTACTCTCGCTGACGGCTCTTCATCATCGGTTCATGGGACGGGGATAGTCCATGTCTCTCCGTCTCTTCGTTTGGAGGATACTCTCTACGTGCCCAAGTTCCCATGCAACTTATTATCTATTACCTCTCTATGCAAGCAATTACAATGTTCTGTTACTTTTACTTCTACTAATTGCTCTTTTCAGGATCCGGCCTCCCAACGGACGATTGCTACTGGGACTGAGAGTGGCAGCCTATACTTCCTGGACAACATTTCCGCTTTCTCCACCTTCTCCTCCACCTCCACAGATCTTCTCCAATAGCATCTCCGCCTTGGTCATGCTCCTCCTCATCTTCTTCGTCAACTTCTGCCCCACCTTCCTCCACAAAGTCCTCCGCTCAACTGTGAAGCCTGTCAGCTTGGCAAGCATCACCGCTCCTCCTTCCCTCCAAAGCACGTTCGTGGATCCACCCGTCCGTTTGATCTCATCCACTCTGATATTTGGGGTCCTTCTCCTACTCCTACCGTTGGTCGGGGTAGTTCATATTTTGTCACATTCATTGATGATTTCTCTCGCTGTACGTGGGTGTATCTGTTAAAAGATCGCTCCGAATTATTCTCTGTATGGACATCCTTCTATCTCATGATCAAGACTCAGTTTGATGTTTCTATTAAAGTTCTTCGATCTGATAATGCCAAAGAATATATCAGTCATGATTTCTCTGTCTTCTGCATGCAATATGGGATTATTCATCAAACTAGTTGTGTCTATAATTCACAACAAAATGGTGTGGCAGAACGCAAAAACCGTCATCTTCTTGATATCGCTCGTTCCTTGATGACCCAGATGCATGTTCCTCGCTCCTATTGGGGCTATGCTGTTCTCCTTGCCTGTTACCTCATCAATCGCATTCCCTCCACCGTTCTTCACGGAAAAACCCCATTCTCCATTTTGTATCCGCGCAAGGAGCCGTTCCCCCTCCCTCTCCAAATATTTGGATGCACTGCTTTTGTGCATGCCCCCTCTGCCACCCGTGATAAGCTATCCCCTCGCTCCACCAAATGTATCTTTCTGGGATACTCCACCACTCAGAAAGGGTATTGTTGCTTTGATCCCATCCTTCGTAAGCAGTTCGTTTCTGCTGACGTCACCTTCTTCGAGAATACCTCCTACTTCTCGGATGACTCCTCTCCTCCTCTCCCATCTTCTGATTCTCCTGATGTTCCCTTTGTTCCCTCGTTTCCTACTACGATATTCACCCCTACTCCATCCCCGTCCACTCCTCCCACTCCGCCGCCATCTCCCTCTTCTCCACCACCGTCTCCCGCATCTCCGCCGCCGTCGCTCTCTACTCCCGGGCCAGCTCTCTCTGCCACGGATGCTCCGGATGCCGAGGAACTTGCTGACCTGGATCTTCCTGTTGCTCTTCACAAAGGGGTGCGGACGTGTACCCTACACCCCCTTACTGCCGTTGTTTCATATGATCGTCTTACCCCTTCTCGCAGGGCCTTTGCTCTAGCTATCTCTGCCACTGCCACGCCCCGCTCTTACCAGGAGGCCCTTGCTATTCCTCACTGGAAGATGGCCATGGATGAGGAAATGGCCACCCTAACGGAGCGGGGTACCTGGAATCTTGTTCCTCCTCCCTTCGGTACTGATGTCGTTGGCTGTCGCTGGGTCTTTGTGGTGAAATTTGCCCCGGATGGCACTGTGGACCGTTATAAAGCTCGCCTTGTTGCTAAGGGCTTTACTCAGACCTATGGAGTTGATTACTTTGACACCTTCTCTCCCGTGGCTCGTCTCAGCACTATACGGGTTCTTCTCTCTGTGGCGGTCAATAAAGACTGGCCAATTTCCCAGCTGGATGTAAAGAATGCCTTTCTTTACGGTGATCTTCAGGAGGTCGTCTACATGGAGCAATCTCCTGGGTATGTTGCTCAGGGGGAGACACGAGTATGCCGGCTGCAGAAGGCAATCTATGGCCTCAAGCAGAGCCCTCGAGCTTGGTTTGACAAGTTTAGCGGCATCGTGGCGGCCGTTGGTTTTGTGCGCAGCTCTGCTGATCACTCTCTATTTGTTCGCAAAACCTCCTCGGGACTGGTGGTTCTTGCAGTTTATGTTGATGACATTCTTCTCACTGGCGATGATCAGGAAGGGGTAGCCTTGACAAAGCGGCACCTTCGTCAACATCTAGTCACGAAAGACATGGGCTCTCCGAAGTACTTTTTGGGGATCGAAATCTCTCGGAAGCCCAACTCCTTAGTCCTCTCTCAGCGTAAGTATGCCCTTGATCTTTTAAAAGAAGCAGGATTGACTGGGGTTAAACCTGCCCGGTGTCCCATGGCTGTTGGAGAAGACAAAACCTGGACAGATGATTCGCCTCTTCTTTCAGATACTACGCGGTACAGGCGACTTGTTGGTAAGCTCATATACCTCACCGTGACCAGGCCCGACATTTCCTATGCTGTGGGCAAGGTGAGTCAATTCATGCAAGCACCCAGGGAGTGCCATCTACAGTCCGCCTTGCGGATCTTGGAGTACGTCAAAGCAGCCCCTGGGAAAGGATTGCTCTTTCAGAAGAATGGTCATCTGAGGGTTGAAGCATACTCAAATGCGAGTTACGCTGATGACAAAGGGGATCGCAAGTCTACCTCTGGTTTCTGCACTTTTGTTGGGGGAAATATGGTAAGCTGGAAGAGCAAGAAGCAGTCTGTTGTCTCCAGGTCCAGTGCTGAAGCAGAGTATCGGAGTATGGCATCGACCACTTGTGAGTTAAAGTGGCTTCGGGCTCTCATGCTGGATTTAGGAGAGGTCTACAACCATCCTCTACCTATGTTCTGTGACAACAAGGCTGCTATATACATCTCCAAAAATCCAGTCTTTCATGAAAGAACCAAACACATTGAGGTCGATTGTCATTTCATTCGTGAAGAGATTTTAAAGGAACAAATTTGCACTCCATTTGTTACTTCTGAGAAAGAGCTGGCTGACATCTTCACCAAGCCAGTATCCGCCTCGTTTTTTCATATTTGTGACAAGCTGGGCATGATCGATATATATGCTCCAGCTTGAGGGGGAGTGTTGAAGTGTGACCGGGCGGTCTGTCTTGGCGAGTTGGAGACCGCGCGGTCTGACAGTCTCACTCAGTGGTTTGGTTGTTGTGCTGTTGCTGTCTGGTTGCCGAATGGTCTGGCGGTCTCCCCTGGCGGTCTCTCTCTCTCTCTGGTGGTAGCCGTGCGGTTAGCCCTTCTGTCTAACCGCGCGGCCTGCGCGGTTTGATCTGTATAGTCCGCTTAGTCCTGTAAATTTTTAGTCCCACATCTCTTATTTGTATTCTCTCTTCTCTCCTCCATTCTATATAAGGGAGGGCATACCTTTGTAATAGATACCTTTTTCTGATAATAAATTTTCAGTTATACCCGTTCCGTCTTGTTTTTAGTTCGTTTCTAACAACGTTGAAGGGGCAAAGTTGCTGAAGAACCTGCTTGTTCGGTTTGTAAGCACAGTTTTACCTTAAAACAAATATGACATTGTACTTAAAAATAAACTTGGTTCGTGCGAGCCTGAGCTCATGACTTTTACCATTCTAAAGTGGCAAAGCAAGATGATGGAAAAAGTAGACGATTAACATCATTAATAAAAATACGGAGGAATGGATGCGGCGCAAATTCCGGGCTGCAGGTGTGCTGTAGAGGGTCGTCCTGCATCGGGGTGAGCATCCGTCTTAGGTATTCATTGCTGGGGATCCGACGATGGTCTCTATGTTGCCTACCATCTGCCTTCCTCCACCGTTTCCTTGTGCTGGGATCTGTGCTTGTCCTTGCAAAAATCTCCCAAGGAGCCCCTGTCGGACAAGACGTTCAATTTTATCTTTTAGACCGGCACACTCTTCAGTGTTGTGACCCGTTGCGCGGTGGAACTCGCAGTATCTTGTCTGGTCTGCCTTGGGGTTTGGTCGTGATGCTCTTGGTCGTTGGAAGGCTGGTTCATTCTGAATGGCGTACATCACATTAGTGTGGGTGGTATTCAGAGGGGTGTATTCCTGAAGTGGATGTTGCCCCCCATTCCTTGGAAGGTCTTGCTGACGGCTATTGCGGCGACGCTCACTCTAACATTGCTCTTCATGTCTTATGAGGGTTGGTTCCTCTTCTTTCTTCCTTTTCTGTCCTCCTCCAAACTGCTGTCGGTGCGCTTCAATAGCTTCGTCGGCTGCTATCTGGGCCTCGACCCGATGAACAAGTTCTGGATAACTAGGCACGGTCTCCCTCATGAGTGCTGAATAAAAACCGCTGGGGCGGAGTCCGCCAAGGAAGACGCCTCTGAGAAGCTCGGGGTCGACGCCTGGAATTTGACGTGCCTCAGAGGTGAAGCAGCGAAAGAAGTCCCTGAGGGACTCTCCTTCAATTTGTCGAATACCTGAAAGGTGAGAGGGATCGCGAACGATTCTCCAATTTGCGATGAACTGGTCAGTAAATTGCCTGGTCAGTTCTGCGAAGTTGGTAATGGTGCCAGCTCTCAGGGAATGGAACCATGTACGAGCCTGCCCTTTGAGTGTTGCTGGGAACACTTGATAGAGAAACTGGTCTAGAGAGTTGTAAATCCTCATGATGGTGGTGAAGTGATTGACATGTTCGAGTGGATCATCGGTTCCATCGAATGTCTCGATGTTTGGAAGCTTGAATCCATGTGGAATGGGATGATCGAGGATTTGAGGTGTCAAGGGGGAGCCTTGGCAGAGCGGTCGGTGAGCCTGAAAGTCTCTTCTTCCAGCCTGGCGGTATTCTTCGGCTATCACTTCTCGAATTTCCTCCCGAGTAAATCTTTCGAGAGGAGGGGGTGAATGTCGTCGACGAGGTGGTGATGAAGATGATCTGCTCTTACTCCTCTTTGAGCTGGGTAAGTGGAGTCGGCGGCGTCAGAATAATCCTCGGGCTCTTCCTGGACCCTTTCTGGGTTTGGTTGCAGCGGAGGATTTGCTGGGGCTGGCGGCATCGAGGGAACATGAGGCGCTCCCATGTTTCAGAGTAATGCAAGCATTTCCGTTTGTTGTTCTTCCATTTGGCGGACGCGCCCCTCCAGGGCGACGACGGGAGCGAAAGCTACTTCAGCAGTCAGTGGCACGTCTACCAGAGAGTGAGAACGTGCTGGTTCAGTGTGTCCGCTAAGTGCGGACCCTTCGGCAGTGCGGGCACTTCTCTTTGCCATCGCGGTTGCAGGGATGGTGAACTTGCTCTGCGAAGGAATGCTGGGAATATTTCCCACAGACGGCGCCAAACTGTTGCGGCCAAACTCGGCGCTCCGGTCGATCCGTACTAGCTTGGACCGCCTTAGCTCACGGAGCGGTCGAGCGCGCACACAGTCAGTTGAAGAGGGAAAATGTACACAAGGAGTTTTAACGTGGAAAACCCTTCAACCGGGTGAAAAACCACGTGACCGGTTCGCTGCCAGTCAAAATCCACTAGATCAGGCTGATTACAGTATGTTGAGTGAATCGGGGCGACAGGCCGCTCCCGTTACAGCTTGTGGGGAGAGAGGATGGCTATAACTGCAGGCGGGCAACAGACTGCTCCGCCAAAGTGACTTAAATGGTGGAATGCGCGGGATGCTTCTGACGCGTGCGCCTGGGGGCGGCGCACTTGCAGGCTTCGACTGTCTCCTTTGCTCGGCTTCCTCTCACTTTGGGCGCCTCCTTCCTGACTGCGCGTTGGTGGAATGCCAGTAACCGATGGCAGGTGTTGATGGCCGATGGTGGCCGCTGGAGTTTGTTGGTGGCCGCCGGTGGCAGTCGATGGCCGCTGGTGGTTGGTGGAGAGCGGCGGCCGACTTGGTGGAGGAGGCGGGAGTTCTCTCACCTGAGGAAGAAGAAGGAGAAGAATAGGAGGAGAGAATTAGATGAGAAATGAAGAGCCCCTGGGATCCTTTTATAGCCTCCAGGGGAGGATCATGGCGGGCCCCACCACTAAAGTGGTAGGATAGTGGGTGGTTACCCCCTTAATCGGACGGCGACTAGGCGGTTAGATCGGATAGGCGGTGGCGGCTAGGCGACTAGGCGGTTAGATCGGCTAGGCGGTGGCGGCTAGGTGGCGGCGGCTAGGCCGGCTAGGCGGTGGCCTGGCGAGGTGGCCAGGCGGCGATCTGGCCGGGTGGCAAGGCAGCCAGGCGGCCAGGCGGTTAGGCCGGCGAGGCGGCGGCCTGGTCAGGCGGCCAGACGGCGGTCTGGTCAGGCGGCCAGGCGGCCAGGCGGCCAGGCGGTTAGGCCGGCTAGGTGGTGGCGGCTAGGCGGTTTCCTTCCATGGGGAGAGGGAGTGGGTCCCGCTCCCCCATGATTCTCTCATCATGAGAGTTCATGGGGATGGCACACTCATGATCCACTTTTGGAGGAGATCATGGGGGGTATTTTTCTCCTATAAATGAAAGGGGGAACCCATCAATTACAATTCTTATTTTTTTTTATAATTAATGTTTATATAAAATTTGCACATATAAGATATTACAATTGGATCGTAAAAAAAATTGTTTTTTTATTACATCTTATTTAATTAGAGACATCTTGGTTATATCTTTAAACAAATTTCAGATCAAATAAAATGATGTGTGATGCTGACTTGATTTTGGTTGTAGTACACATAATATTAATTTTTTAATAATTTGAGATTTGTGAAAGTAAATGTACAATCCATATTCTTCTAGGATGAGTTCAATTAAGACAGAAGTCAAAGTCAATAAGACAAGACAGAAGTCAAATCCAGCATTCAAGACAGAAGAGGGTCTGAGTGAGTATGAGCGAGCATCCCTCGCGTACTCGACAAGTGGGCGAGCACAGAGTTGAAGTCAGGAAAATCCCAACTCCAAAATATTCGGATCAATGCAGCCTGAGGTTACTGATTCTACGGTCTGACGCCATAATTTAGATGGCTACCTTGGGAGAGATAAAACTATCTATCACCACACCACAAGTGCTTCAGCAGGGAGGTTTCACCACATATCCGGAAGTTTGGAAAAAATTTCTCCTCCGCAACCAAAAGCTGGGCGATGTACTAGGCAGACATGGACTTGATGAGTATCCAGCTTGGAGGGACCTCAACCTTCTCCAAAAGTGTCATTTCTAATACCCCTGGGGAGCTATTTTTAGAGAAATCATAGGGGGTGGCGAGCATCTAGCCTCTAGTAGTGACTATCAAGGGGTACTCACCCATACTTGCGAGATACTCTCCCAAGCTCGCCTCTGCTCACCCAAACTCGTCTCTACTCGCTCAATCTCGCCCAAGCTCGCCTCTGCTTGTGGCTAGGTCTGCGAAGGCGTCTTCTTAGGCTTTACTGATCTCGATGAATTACGAGTTATACACATGGGAGATACTCGCGCAAGTCAGGCGAGATCCACCCATGGTCGTATAGTTATTGAGTGGGGGTGGTCTATAACTAAGTCCCCCATGGATTTCCCTATAAATAGGACCTCATGGGTACACGGATTGAGACTTTTCGCTGAACGTTTGAATCCCGCTATCAAAGACTCTAGCCGTGAGACAGTGATAATCCTCCTTGGTCGTCATCTTAAGATACTCGCCAAGTTAGTCTCATTCTCGTACCCTGCACAGTCATTTTTGGTTATGGAGGGGAAGCTGTTCTAAGCATCTGATTATGTGGTCGGACCTCCATACAGCAGCGCCTGGGGTCCTTTAGTGTCCTCTTAGCCTCTGTGTCATTTCTTGGCAAGCTGTAAGGCCAGATCGTTGGACCAGTAATCTTAGAATGTACTTACATCCGAATTTTGGAGTAGGGATTTTCTTGACTTCAACACTTTGGTGCGATGAGCGTAGATCGTAGCCAGAGGAGGAAAATCTTGCGAATAGGCGAGATAGTGGATGCAAGAGACCATGAAGAGATAGTCGTCAACTCAGCAGGTGGAAGCAACTATATGACGATGGGGGATTTCGAGGATTTCACATGAAGGATGAAGGAGACCTTTTGAGTGGCGCTGCCTCCTCGAGCGGAGGTCACGACGACCTCTCCTCGTCGCGTGACTTCATTGAAGGATAGTGGTGCCTCTAGCGATAAGGAAATGAGCATGTGGTGGGAGAGCCAGAACGACTAGTGCAGTCGTAGTTCTGCCAGCGAGTTCTCAAGGCATCGGGTTCCGAGATATGGAGAACCAGTCGAGATACTAGGATACTTGCCCAGGTGGCAAGTATAAAGGTGTTGCTCGCCAAGTCGAGGACAATCGTCGCCAATAAGGAAGGAGCCCGTTTTGTGAGGAGGTGTTGTCAGCCCTTGTCTCAGGAGGCTTCAGAGAGCCAAAACTGAACCACTATTTCAAAAGAGACGACTCAGTTAGGCATCTTCAGTGGTTTGAGGATGTAATGTCAATCTGTGATATGACAGATGTGTTTAAGTGCAGATTCTTCTCCATCACTTTTATGGGGAAAGCTAGGTATTGGTTCCACTGGCTGCAAGGGAGCTCGATCTAATGTTTTGAGGATATGTGTTGTGGGCTGATGGCGTAGTTTTCTACGTCAAAAAAGAGGAAGAAGTAGATGAATGCCATTTTCCACCTGAAGCGAGAAGAGGATGAGATACTTAATCATTACATAGACCATTTCCAAGAAGTCCTTAGCATCTAGGAGGTGGAGGGATTTATCTTGCAGCTAGCCCTGACGTTCGGCCAAAAGTAGGGACCTTTTAAACTAGAGATCGACACAAATCCCCATGTATCCTATGAATACCTGATCGAGCGAGCAAACCCATTTGTTCAAGGAGAGGCGATGAATCCCATCTTTCTAGCTAGGCTGGAAAGCGCAACGCGAGAAAGGGGTGATGAGGAGGAAGCACTTGAGAAGAGGCCAAGGGAGGAACAAAGAAAGAGAGAAAGGAAGAAGCAAGAGGATATGAGGAAGGAGTCAAGAAGAAGGGAGGAGTGAAGGAGGCAAGAAGAGACTCAGAGGCAGGAAGAGAGGAGGCCCCCGTGGCTCTGGAGCGAAGGGAGGAAGAAAGGAGGTATCAGGTTCCTACAAACAGGACACTGTGGATTCCGACGGGAAGGCCCTAATACTAGTTCATGGAAGGAAGTTCTCCCCGGAATTGAGAAATGCTCACTAGCAGCAGAGACATCAGGGAGGAGGATGCGACGAAGAAATGGTCATTGCCCAGTAGGGGAATAGGTGTTGGGGAAGGAATAACTAGAGGAGGAACCAGGCAGAGGAGATCCCATTTTACTGTGTGTTTCACCAAGTGGAGGGCATGATACCATGGCTTACCTGAACTTTTGGAAAGCGAGGAAGAGGCTGGAAAGGAGCAGGAAGAGCAGAACAACAGAAGCAGGAAGACTTGGTTTTACCGGCAGTGTTCCCAACTCCAATTAGGAGGAAGTACGAAGATCGGATCGGCCAAGGAGGTCGAGGAAAAGTCATCCAAGGAGCAGGAGGAGTGGTAAGAGTGATTCGCGGGGGGGGGAGATAGGAGCTTCTTATAAGGGGAGTCTCTATCAGATATGCCGCAAGAGCGTTGCCTCAACCTCTCAGGAACCGCCCCCGTTGGATGAGATCACCTTCTCTAAGGAGGACATGTTAGGGAATGAGAATCTCTTTCATTATTCCCTCATCATCCATGCAGTCGTGGAGGACTTCACCATCAACCGTATCCTGGTGGACAAAGGGAGTTCAATAAACATCATCTTTAAAAAGATGTTCGACGGGTTGCAGGTGGAAGTAGGTAGAATGACATATTCAAGTGGTCCCCTCTTTGGCTTCTCTAGAGAGAAGAAAAAGGTGGAGGAGGGAGTAGATCTACTAGTAAAACTCAGTGGTAGCTCAATCAAGCGCTGATTCATCATCATCGATGCACCGAGCCAGGGTTGTTGAAGATTAGAGGGTCCTTGGAGTTATGAGGGAAGATGGAGATGAAGGTGTGTCTGTAGGAAAATGTCGACATCTTTGCCTGGAGTACAACAGAGATGCCCGAGATCGACATGGATGTTGCCTTCCACCGCCTCAACCTAGGTCCCACGATCAAGCCCATCCGGCAGAAGATGAGTAGAAGCGCCACTCCGTTGGCTGAGCCCATTAGGGAGGAAGTAAGAAAACTACTTGAGGTATGCTTTATATCAGAGATCCAATATCCAGGATGGATCTTGAATATTGTAATAGTGAATAAGGCCGAAGGGGGTGAAGAATGTGTATCGATTTTTCTTTATTGAATAAAACTTGCATCCCCCTGACTATCATGGTGTCTCCTTCATCACCAGTGATGGCAGCTACAACAACAAGATGATGCCCTTTGGGCTAAAAAACGCAGGGGATATCTACTAGCAGATGAAGGATCAAGTCTTCAAAGACCAGAAAGGGAAGAACCTAAAGGTGTTCGTGGACGATCTACAGGTTAAAATCAGGAGAATCCAGGAGCACTTCAAGGATCTGATGGAGACCTTCGTAATACTTCGAAAGTTCAAGATGAGGCTCAATCAAATGAAGTACATGTTTGGGGTAGGGGAAGTTCTTGGGGAAACTTATTACCCCATAGGGAGTAGAGCCCAATCCTGATAATTTAAAGGTTATCCTGGAAATGACATCGTCAAATAGTATAAAAGGAGATCATAGACTGATAGGAAGGTTGGCAGACCTTAGATGCTTCTTGTCCAAGGCTGAGGAGAATTTTTTTCTTTTCTTCAAAACCCTCTGAAGCAGCCAACAATTTAAGTATATTGAGAAGTGTGAGGAGGCCTTCAGAAAGCTCAAGCAGCAGCTAACTCGGGCTTTTCTACTCCAAGTCATGAAGGATGGCAAAGACCTACTCCTCATCATAGGAGTGGGGGTAGATGCAGTAAGTTCGGTACCGGTTAGAGAAGATGGAAAAGGGTCGCTACCTATCTACTATGTGAGTCGGATACTCAGGAAGGAAGATATGAGGTATCCATTCCTGCAGAAACTGGCTTTCGCCTCGGTGGTGTTGGCGTGGAAACTCCTGCCTTATTTTCAAGCTCACTCCATCAAGGTGAAGACTGATCATCCCCTACGAAGTATCTTAGATAGGGTGGAGCATTCGGGGAGGTTGACAAAATGGGTAGTGGAGCTCAATGAATTTGATCTCTCTTTTTCACCCAAGATGGAATTCAAGGCGCAGGTAGTGACGGATTTCCGGGCTTGTTTTTTAGTAGGTACAAGTGTAGGCGAGGACTCAACAAGCCAATTTCCTTAAAGATGTTCATGGATTGAGCTTCGAGAAAGAACTTGATGGGAGTTGGCATCGTGCTAGTGAGCCTGCATGGAACTAGGATCGAGCAAGCAGTCGAGTTCCTCTTCCCTGTTACAAACAATCATGCAAAGTATGAACCAAAGTGGCAGACTTATGTTTCGCTAAGGAGCTGAGGATCCAGGATGTCAGAGCCTTCATAGATTCAATGGTGTCCGCATCGTAGATTATAAGAGAGTTTGAAGTGCACAACCCCACCCTACAAAGATACTTAGTCAATGTGTTTGGCTTGATGAGAGGCTTTCAGTCTTTCTTCGTCGAGCACGTGTCGCAGGAGGAGAACTTGACATCGAATTGTCTGGCCAAGTATGGCCCGAGGGCCGGTGGAGCAATCACAATGTTGTTTCGTCCATCAATCAATAAGGGGAGATGATGGAGATCGAGCAGCGAGCTTTCTAGATGGATCCATTCGTAGCCTTCCTAGCTACCGGCCAGCTCCCAACCGGTGAGGAAGACAAGAAATTTTATACAGAGCAGTATACTACATGCTGAATGGAGGAAATCTATACCGCAAGACCATCTCGATTCTACGAAACTAATGGTGTTGGTATGTCGTACTGTTGGGTACATGGGAAAATGTGTACCTGATTTGAAGAAGCCTCACTTAGTTTCAATGATATACATCAAGGTGTATTTGATGTTATTTTGAGTTTATATGTGCAGGTTAAGTATATGCTAATATGCAGGAAAAAGTTTCTAAGTCCATGTGTCGACACCTAAGAAAGCCTGTGTCGACACTTGGAAAAGTTGTGTCGACACCAGAAGCAATTGTGTCGACACACAGAATTTATTAGTCGACATCAACTGTGTCGACACCGGGAGGCAGTGTAGACAAACAGAAGTATTAGTCGACATCGATTGTGTCGACACCAGGAGGCAGTGTCGACACACAGAAGTATTATTCAACATCAACTGTGTCGACACCTGGAGGCAGTGTCGACACACAGAATTCCTAGACTACATCTACTGTGTCGACAGGACTTGTGTCGACACACAGCAGAGTTTCAACAATGTTGATTGCTGTGATGTGAAGAAGTGTCTGTGTCGACATAAAGAAGCAGTGTCGACACATTCTACAGATGAAATGTCAAGAAGCTGTGTCGACACCAAAGGAGCTGTGTCGACATCACAAAGCTTGTGTCGACACTTAATCTACTTGTGTCGACACATAATGACAATCAGTCTCGACGCTTTGCTGACAAAGACAAAGGTTCAAGAACTGACTGGAGACTTGACAGCTGTGTATTCCAACAAGTTTGTTGAAGCTATAAGACCTGTCAGAAGTTGGTTAGAAACCGGATCAGCCGATTACCATGGATGAAGACTATATATAGATAGATTCTATCAAATCAAAGAAAGTGCTCGATACACAGAAGAAGATTTTCGTGAGAAGATCTAAGAAGACAATTTTAAGTTGCAATCTACTTAGAATTTGTCTAAGGAGAATTCAAGCAAGGATTCTGAAGAAACTTCATAAGTTCTGAAGAGTGAGAGAGATCTTCAGCTGTTGACGTAAAGGAGGAGACATTTATAAGTCTCCTGAGAAGCAGATCTTGAACCAATCTGCTAAGAAGGATTCAGATTTATTTCTGGATTCTAAGAAGGAAGCTGGCAGTCAGTCGACTTCAAAGAAGATCAACCCTACTGAGTTCAGATTCAAGAAGCTTTGAATAAAGCTAAGAACAGGTTGATTTCAGCCATCAGTCTTATCAAGAAGTTGATCAAGAAACCTTTTATCCCTTCTCTCTCAACAAGGGTAAGAGTCCGTCTAAAACACTTATCAAATTTTATAGGATCTTTTCAAAGATCTGAGTTGTAAGCCTATATTATAAAGGCTGAGTGTAGGAGATATAGATCTCTGAGTGGTAGGGCTTTTGAGCCTTAGTGTAGGAGAAATTATTATCTGAGTTGTAGGCCTTGTGGCAAGGCTGAGGTAGGGCTGTTAGCCTGAGCTGTAGGAGTGTGGTTTCACTCTGAGTTGTAGGAACCTTTCAGGGTTCTGAGCTGTAAGATTTGTGGATCTGAGAAGAAGGAAGAAGTTAGGCCGAATCTAGCACACTGCTAGATAGGTGAAGGGGGAAAGTGGATGTACCCAGATCTTGGGGAACCACTATAAACCTGTGTGTAATCTGTGATGTCTATGTGATTGTGAATTCTGTGTTGTGATTGCTGTAGAATAGTTAGATTCTCTTTAAAGAACTGAAATATTATTCTGCCTTAAGTAAAAAAGAAAAGAACCTATTCACCCCACCCCCCCTCTAGGTGTTTGGGTTATCTTGAAATCAATTCTATCAAGTGGTATCAGAGCCAGGTTACTCAAAGAAGGACTTAACAGTCTGAGAAAAATCCATAAGGCAGATTCAAGATCAAGAAAATGGGTTCAGGAGAAAATCATTAGGAACTAGGTTTTATGAAATTACCCATATGCAGGAAAGAGATATTTGGAATATGGAAAGAAAGGGTCAGGCTTTTTATGGAGGGTTCTGATCCAAGGATTTACATTACAATAAAGGAAGGTCCTTATATTCCAATGAAGTTATCAGTTCTAGATGCAAATCAAAGAACTCCCAAGGATTTTTCAGAAATGACTAAGGAAGAGATCATCCTGGCAACTATGGATAAAAGAGCCCAGAATATCATAGTAAGTTCCATAGATAATTCAACCTTTCAAAATTTGATTCACTGCAAGACCTCCAAGGAAATGTGGGACACCTTAATGGTCTACATGGAGGGTTCTGAAGAAGTCAGACAAGATAGAAAATTTATGCTGAACCAGGAATATGAGAGTTTCAGACAAGGAAAGTCAGATGGTATAACTGAGTGTTATAAAAAGTTCTATAGAATAATAAATGAGTTGATGTCCTATAGAAGGATCTTCAGTACATATGAACTGAATGATAAATTCCTAAGATCCCTGATATAGGATTGGGACACTAAGATTTATGCCATTAGGGAAGTGGCCAAACTTGCAGATATCTCTCCTCCAACTTTGTTTAGAAAATTATTGTCATATGAGATGCAGCTGATGGCTAGGAAAGAGGAAGAGAAAAGTGCAAAAGGGGAGCATGGAGAAAAGTTTGTGGCCTTCAAGGTGGAAGCCACTAGGAAGAATAAGAGGATGTCTCCATCACCTCCTGAGATTGTTGCTGAAATTACTTCAGATAATTCAGAAAAGCAAAGTTCAGACAGCAGTGACTTAGATAAAGACTTTGCTGCCTTCACAAGGCAGTTTCAGAGATTCCTGAAGAAGAAGAAGTGGAAGTCTAGGCCCTCCACATCTCAGCCTGTGGATGACTATTATCAAAACAGGAAGTCATCTAGGAAGGACAGGAGCAGGTCTAAGCCTAGCAAATCTACAACATCAAAGATAGTTTGCTACTGCTGTAATAGGTCTGGACATGTTGTGGCTGAGTGTCCAGAAAAAAGAAAGGAGTCTACTGATAAAAAGAAGACTCAATAAAAGAGCAAGAAGGAGAAATCCTTTGTTGCTAAGAAGGAGAAGAGCTTGACAGATCAATCATCTTCAGAGTCTGAATCTGAAGCTTAGGCATACACTGGTCTATATGCAGCAGATGAAGAAGATGAGTTTATGAAATTTCTGAACTCTATCTATGAACAAGAAGACCATCAGTGCATGCGACTGATGGTTGTATCAAAAGAAGACAAGTGCCAGGATCAGCCTGCTCCTAGTAAGGTACAATGTATTTCTAGAAATTCAGATTGTAGTACTGGTACAGAGTCAGCTACATCTGCATCAAGTCATGTGGATGGGTCTGAGTCTGAAGGTGATATTCATCAGCTGATAGATGAATATGGGGACTTGTTGCAAGCCCTAAAGAAAAGCAAAAACCTGGCCAAAACTCAGGCTAAGGAAATTGCAGATCTTAAAATTGTTGCAAATGATTTAGAGAAAGAGTGGGATCAAAAATTAAATGAGATTGCAAACTGAAAACTATAACTGTTATTCAAATGGGCACAATCACATACAAAAATGATCTAATTAAATGTCTGGAAGCCAGACTTCAAAAGGAAAAAGATTTGGTGGCTAGTTGTTCCAAGACAAAATCAGTTTTACCCTTAATAGATGAGTTTATGGCTCAAAAGGGTAAGGCTGGAATAGGCTTTAAAGGTGACACCAAGGCTGTCCAATTCAAGAGAAAGGGCAAAGACTCAGTCCAGCCATTTAATTTTAAAGTTCATGTAGTTTTTAGAAAGGTACAAGTGCCTTCTAACAAGTATGACCTTAAGAATACTCATGGTCATAGTAAGACTGAAGTTTTGAATGACAAGGGTGTTTATGTCAATAAGGCTGCCCATGTCCATAAATCCCATGTTCTTAAGAAAATAGTGGGTGTAGCTGCAGCAGTACCAGCATAAAACAAAAGATTTGCTGTCAACCAGACTGCCAAGAATGTATCTAAAAATAGATACAACATGTATGAATGCTGGTGTTATGGCAAGACAGACCATTATGCCATAGATTGCTGGCACAACAATAGTATCAGGAAGAACAACAGTCTACCTGTTAGAAGGGAAGCAGGTAGATTTGTTAAGTATGAAGCTAACTTGAACCAAGGACCCAAGACTTACTTGGGTTCTAAGGAGAGGTAATTCTTTATTGCAGGTGAGTCCAAGTTACCATGCCCCTATATGGTACTTGGACAGTGGATGTTCCAGGCACATGACTGGAATAAGGGGGTTGCTGAAGGAGTACTTACCTATCATAAATGGGTCTAAAGTAATCTTTGGTGGTTCTGAAAAAGGAATCATCAAAGGCTTTGGTAATATTTCTAATAACCAGATTACTATCACTCAAGTGGCCTATGTGAAGGGTTTGAAACACAACCTTATAAGCATAAGTCAGCTGAGTGATTTATGATATGACATTTCATTTATTAAGAATGGATGTCATATCAAAAGATCAAGTGATCAAAAGGTCATATTGACAGGATATAGAAAAAGAAATGTGTATTGTCTTAACATTGAGTATGAGAACAATGTTTCTCTTATTTGTCTTGTAGCTGATGAGAGAGCCTCTCATTGTGTCAAATGGCACAAGAGGCTGGCCCATCTTAACTACAAAACAATTGGTCAACTCTTTAGCAAAGAGTTAGTAAGGAATGGTTTAAAAGTTAAGTGTATAAAGGATGAGATATGCTCAGCTTGTCAAAAAGGCAAGCAGACAAAATCCTCCTTTCATAGCCTTGAAAACAAGGATTCAGTGAAGTGTCTATACCTCTTACATATGGATCTATTTGGTCCTATGCCTGTTCATAGTCTAGTTAGGAAGGTCTACACTTTTGTGGTGGTAGATGACTATTCTAGATATTTCTGGGTGTTCTTTCTGAGACAAAAATCAGAAACCCCAAGTGTTTTATATAGTTTTGTCAAGCAAATTCAGAATGAACATGACAGTACAGTGGTCAAAATCAGAAGTGATCATGGCACTGAATTTCAATCTGAGAGTATGACAAAACTGTGTGAAGAATTTGGGATTTTTCAAGAATTCTCCTCACCTAAAACACCACAGTAAAATGGTATTACTGAAAGGAAGAATAGAACATTAATTGAAGCTGGTAGAACTCTATTGAGTGACACTACTCTCCCAGAATATTTCTGGGCTAAGGCAGTAAATACTACATATCATGTAATAAATATGGCTTCTATCACAAAAAGCCACAAAAAGACTCCCTATGAGATCATGAAGGGTAGAAAACCAAACTTATCCTATTTTAGGATCTTTGGTTGCAAGTGTTATGTCCTTAACAATAGCAAGTCTTATCTAACTAAGTTTGTTGTCAAATCCCAAGATGAGATATTTGTTGGGTACAGCAACAATAGTAAGGCTTATAGAGTCTACAACTTGATTACTCAAGTTGTAGAAGAGTCTGTACATGTTATCTTTGATGAAACAAGACTGATTAACAGTAAGTTGTCTTGTAGCTCATGAAGTTCTACAGGTATATATGAGAAAATGGACAAGCTTACCATTACATAAGAATCAACTGAAGAGCAGGAAGTGGAAAATGGTGACTACTGTCCAGGGGGAGTACAGGACTCCCTAGATGCTGTTGAAAACCAAGAGGTGCAGCATATTGAAGAGACAGGAGAGGTTCAACCTAAAGATAGTCTACCTCCAGTTGTTAGACACTTAAAGGATTATCCAGCAAATCAGATAATTGGTGATCTAAGACATGGAATGCAAACCAGAAGCAGGAACTTGAACACAGTGCTTTGCTCAAGCTTCCTATCTCAACTGGAGCCAAAGAGATTTGAAGAAGCTATTCTAGACCCACATTGGATTGATGCCATGCAAGAGGAGCTGAATCAGTTCAGAAGGTGCAAGGTCTGGGAGTTAGTTCCTAAACCAAAAGACCACAATATCATTGGAATAAAGTGGATCTTTAGGAACAAACCAGATGAGAATGGAATCATTGTGAAGAACAAAGCAAGACTTGTTGCAAAAGGATATAGGCGGGAAGAGGGTATTGACTTTGATCAAACATTTGCCCCAGTAGCAAGACTGGAAGCAATTAGGATGTTCCTTGCCTATGTTGCATATAAAGGCTTCAAGGTATTCCAAATGGATGTAAAATCAGCATTCCTAAATGGAAATCTAAAAGAAGAAGTCTATGTAGAGCAGCCCTCAGGTTTTGTTGATTCTTTCAAACCTGATTATGTTTATAGACTTAGGAAAGCTTTGTATGGGTTAAAGCAAACCCCAAGGGCTTGGTATGAAACCCTGTCTACTTTCCTTATTGAGAACAAATTCTCAAGGGGGAAAATAGACAAAACTCTATTCCTAAGAGAGTCCAAAGGAAAGATAATCTTAGTCTAGATTTATGTAGATGACATAATATTTGGGTCTACAGAAAACAATTTTTGCAAGAAGTTTACTAAACTTATGCAAGGGAAGTTTGAGATGAGCAGCATGGGAGAACTTAAGTTCTTCTTGGGACTTCAAGTAAGACAGACTGATGATGGCTTGCCCATATCCCAGTCTAAGTTCACCAAGGAGTTAATTAAGAAGTATGGTATGGAATCATCCTCCACCATGAGAACTCCTATTGGAACAAGTATGCCTATAAACAAAGATGATGCAGGTAAACCTGTAGATGAGTCTTTGTATAGAGGAATAATTGGTTCTCTTCTATATCTAACTGCTAGTAGACCAGACATTATGTATGCAACATGTGTCTGTGCTAGGTACCAATCATGCCCTAAAGAATCTCATTACTCTACAGTAAAAAGGATTTTGATATATCTAAAGGGCACACCTAATCTAGGCCTTGGGTACCCTAGGATTGGAGATTTTCTACTGACAAGTTATTCAGATGCAGACTTTATAGGTTGCAAAGAAGATAGAAAAAGCACAACAGGAACCTATCAATTTCTAGGAGGAAGATTGGTGTCTTGGAGCAGTAAGAAGCAGACTAGTGTGGCAATTTCCATAGCTGAGTCTAAATATGTGGCAGCAGGAAGTTTCTGTGCACAACTATTGTGTATTCAGCACCAGCTAGAAGACTATGGTATTCAGGTAAGTAGAACACCTTTGTTTTGTGATCCTACTAGTGTTATTTCTATTTCTAATAATCCTGTTTTACATAGTAGGACTAAACATATAGAAATTATATAGCATTTTCTTAGATAACATGTAGAGAAAGAGGACATCACACTCGAATTTGTCAAAATAGATTATCAAATTGCAGATGTGTTTACTAAGCCTCTAGATGAAACTAAATTCAATAAATTTAAAATTGAATTAGGTATGTTGAACATAGATTAGTCTAACAAATTTGGCTAAGTAAATCTGTGTCGACACATCCAGAGAAGTGATGTCGACACTTCAGTAGATGGTGTCGACACAACAAGAGTAGTGGTGTCGACACATCCAGAAATTGTGTCGACACTTACAATAAGAGTCGACACAGAATTTTTGATGAACTACTAAGTATTTCTAATGTCGACATATCATCAATTGGTGTCGACACATAGTAGTCATCGCCGTTATCGAGACAATAGAAGTATGTGTCGACACATTTCAACAGTGTCAACACTTTTAGATAGTTTTTGCCCGCCTTTTGACCTTCTTTGTTTAGAAGGGTATAAATAGGTCAAGAACATATTCTGTCGACACGCTCTCCAGGTTTTCGGGACCAAAACCTTGTGTCGACAAACTCTCTTCTCTCAATCCAAGTTTTTTCACCATCCCAATGGCGCCAAAGGTTGAAGATAACATTAACGAAGGATATGAGTTGGTTCGTCATGCCTTTGATGATGCGGAGTAAGAGATTAAAGGGGTCATTACCCTGTTTGCTGACAGTGGTTCGGAGTTTCTGGTATCCGAACTAACCAAGATTTGGAAGAAGGAGGTTTTTGAGTTTTTTGCTACAGCAACAGTATACTCAACTGGACTTAAGATTAAATCAACAGTTCATGGAGAAAGAGTCAAACTGACCTTGAAAAGTTTGAGAAAAATTCTTTATCTTCCAAGAACTCAGGATGAAGAAGAAGTACTAGTATCAAAAATAAGGGAGGCACTACAATGGTGTGGATTGGATCTCATCTTGAAGATTGGAGCAGTAATTAACAGAAAAGGGATGAATCAGCAAGGAAAATTTCTATCAGAAGTGGTAGGAAAGGTAATTCTGTGTAAGCCAGGGGGACATGATAGGATTTCTACCTATATGTTCAACCTCATGACAAGGATAATTTTTAAGCTCAATACAGATTAGTCTATAGTCCTGTTTGATAAGATTAAGGAAGGAATAAAGAAGCCTAATTTGGCTAGACTGATGAGTTTATACTTGGCTGGAGTCATTCCAGAAGTAATGCACCAGATACCTGGATCTAAAATTAATCATATGATAAGAATGGACATCAAGATTATTTCCAGATGGGATAGGGTCCTATCAAAGGACATACCTGATATAGAGAGACAAGAGGCTGCAGTGAAATCACCTGTACAGGACCTTACTGAGAATGCACAAGTGCAGGAGGAAACAGTTATTGCATAAGTGTAGGGGGAGCTAGATAGTGTACAAGTACAGGACCTGACTGAGAATGCATAAGTGCAGGGGGAGACAGTTACTGCACAGGTGTAAGGGGAAGAGAGAATCCACTTGGCAGAGGAAATAGATTCACAAACAGTCCTTGAGACATCTCATGTCAACAGTCCAGCACTAGATGTTATTATGGAGGATACATTTGTAGTTGTTGATGCTCCTGAGAAAGCAGTACCACCAGTCCACACTCAACAAGAGTTTACTCTTGAGGAGTTATTTCCTGATATTGAGGGAGCAACAAGTAAGGGGGAGCAAGTAAGGATTGAGGGGGAGCAGGCTAACATTGAGGGGGAGCAGCATAGGACTGAAAAGCAGCTGTCTCTTAGTCCTAAGGAAAGAGTAGACATTCCCAGTTCATCTGCTTTAGAAGATGAAGAGATCAGAAGTACAAAAAGGAGAAAACTGATGGTCTTTAAGAGAAGGAGCCAGAGCTATAAGAAGGAATTGCAAACTACTACTCCATAACTTGCCCCAGAGGCTGATTACAGCTCATTAATGGTGGCTTTGTAAGTTAAATTAGATGAGCAGAGAATGGCTCTAGAGAGGTATATGGATGAAAGCCATAAGTCACTATAATTTGATTTGGCTCAGGATATTAAATCCATCAGGTTTGAAGTAAATCTTCATAAGAAAGAAATGACAGATTATTTCCACAAAGGGGGCAATGCTGTAGTATTTCTGGCTGAGCAGCAAGTAGCAGTTAAGGCTCAAGTGGATGACATTGCTGTTAAACAAGGCTATGTCCTTGAAAATCAGATTAGAATGAATGACAATCTGACTGA
This sequence comes from Platanthera zijinensis, assembly GCA_039513925.1. NCBI lineage: Eukaryota > Viridiplantae > Streptophyta > Magnoliopsida > Asparagales > Orchidaceae > Platanthera > Platanthera zijinensis. The sequence continues at coordinate 142,013,363 of CM077094.1, forward strand.
ATCTCACAATGAGATAGTCACTTAAATAAAGAAAACAGTAACTGCAATGACTATAGAAAGAGCTAAAGAAAAAGAGGAGTTTGATAAAAAGCTACAGGATGCCTTAGACTCATTTAAGACAGCCATTTCTACTTCTCAGAAAACAATCACTGATAAGCTTCTCAAGTTAAAATCATTTTAAAAAAATGGTGTAAATTTTCTTGATGGTCAAGTAAGATTTCAAAAAGATGACTTAAGATACCACATTGAAAGAGAAGTCATAAAGGGGGGAGGGTGTTAGTCAAAGCAGGCTAAGATCATGCCAAATGAATATCCAATAGCATCAGAGCCACTCTGGGATATCCACCCCTTTGTGATGATGATAATATTGCTGAGTATGGGGTGCAACCTGATTATGTTGAAGGTGATCAACCTGAAGTTGCTCAGATCATCTACCCTCCAGTAGATTTTGATATGATTCAACAACTGGTTCAGACAATGTACAGTCCTCTACAGGAAGTTGATAATATTATTATAGAGAAAGTTGAAATACCAGAAGCTGCCTTGAAAGCCTGTGTCGACACCTAATATGCAGGAAAAAGTTTCTAAGTCCATGTGTCGACACCTAAGAAAGCCTGTGTCGACACTTGGAAAAGCTGTGTTGACACCAGAAGCAACTGTGTCGACATACAAAATTTATTAGTCAACATCAACTATGTCAACACCGGGAGGCAGTGTCGACACACAGAAGTATTAGTCTACATCGATTGTGTCGACACCAGGAGGCAGTGTCGACACACAGAACTATTAGTCGACATCAACTGTGTCGACACCTGGAGGCAGTGTCGACACACAGAATTATGAGACTACATCAACTGTGTCGACACACAGGACTTGTGTCGACACACAACAGAGTTTCAACAATGTTGATTGCTATGAAGTGAAGAAGTGTCTGTGTCGACACAAAGAAGCAGTGTCGACACATTCTACAGATGCAGTGTCAAGAAGCTGTATCGACACCAAAGGAGCTGTGTCGACATCACAAAGCTTGTGTCGACACTTAATCTACTTGTGTCGACACATAATGACAATCAGTCTCGACGCTTTGCTGACAAAGACAAAGGTTCAAGAACTGACTGGAGACTTGGCAGCTGTGTATTCCAACAAGTTTGTTGAAGCTATCAGACCTGTCAGAAGTTGGTTAAAAACCGGATCAGCCGGTTACCATGGATGAAGACTATATATAGATGGATTCTGTCAAATCAAAGATAAGAATAATAACAACAATATGAACAACTATTGAAGTATTGATCATTGATCAAGAAAGTGCTTGACACACAGAAGAAGATTTTCGTGAGAAGATCTAAGAAGACAATCTGAAGTTGCAATCTATTCAGAATTTGTCTAAGGAGAATTCAAGCAAGAATTCTGAAGAAACTTCAGAAGTTCTGGAGAGTGAGAGAGATCTCCAATTATTGAAGTAAAGAAGGAGACATTTACAAGTCTCTTAAGAAGCAGATCTTGAACTAATCTGCTAAGAAGGATTCTGATCTATTTCTGAAATCTAAGGAGGAAGCTGCCAGCCAGTCAACTTCAAAGGAGATCAACCCTACTAAGTTCAGATTCAAGAAGCTTTGAAGAAAGTTAAGAACAGGTTGATTTCAGCCATCAGTCTTATCAAGAAGTTGATCAAGAAACATTTTATCCCTTCTCTCTAAACAAGGGTAAGAGTCCATCTAAAACACTTATCAAATTTTGTATGATCTTTTCAAAGATCTGAGTTGTAAGCCTATATTATAAAGGCTGAGTGTAGGAGATATAGATCTTTGAGTGGTAGGGCTTTTGAGCCTGAGTGTAGGAGAAATTATTCTCTGAGTTGTAGGCCTTGTGGCAAGGCTGAAGTAGGGCTGTTAGCCTGAGCTGTAGCAGTGTGGTTTCACTCTGAGTTGTAGGAACCTTTCAGGGTTCTGAGCTGTAAGATCTGTGGATCTGAGAAGAAGGAAGAAGTTAGACCGAATCTAGCACACTGCTAGATAGGTGAAGGGGGAAAGTGGATGTACCCAGACTTTGGGGAACCACTATAAACCTATGTGCAATCTGTGTTGTATGTGTGATTGTGAATTCTGTGCTGTGATTGATGTAGAATAGTTAGATTCTCTTTAAAGAACTGAAATATTATTCTGCCTTAAGTAAAAAAGAAAAGAACCTATTCACCCCCCTCTAGGTGTTTGGGTTATCTTGAAATCAATTCTATCACATACCTTCTAGTTTTAAGAGCCTTTTCAATCCGGAAGACTGAGTAAACTTGTGCAAAGAGAATGTGTGACCCATTTATGGTCTACATCCTTAATCATTTAACTTCCCCCTGCACACCCTAATGTGCGGGAGACTGATCTCTTACAAGCTCAGGAGACATAGGCTGCTTCAGAACTTGATTTAGTAAGAGCCTTCCAAGGAGCCATTGTCGGATAAGGCGCCCAATCTCCTTCTTTAACCTGGTGCAGTATTCAATATTATGTCCATACCTGCAATAGAAGTTGCAATACTGCAATTGATCTCCTTTGTTTGGTGCAAGTAACTTGAGCCTACGAAGCGTGTCATTATCACGGGTGGCAAGGAGTATGTTTGTCCAAGTTGTGTTTAGAAGAGTGTAGTTCTGATGAGCGCTGACGAGTTCCATGATCTCGGTAGGGGTTATTGCGATGTTCGTTGTTCCTTATGGGAATCGGCGGTGGCTCTTGCCCCCTCTTCCTCTTCAAACTTCCTTCAAACTACTGCCTGTGTGGTTAGATTGATTGTTCTACTATGATCTGAGCCTCGACTCGTTGGACGAGGTCGAGGTAGCTAGGCAATGTAGCTAGGCAATGTATTTCGCATCTGTGCTGAGTAGAAACCACTAGTACGGAACCTTTTGAGAAAAATAAGTGTGAGCCTACATTTTAAGAGCTGTCAAGAACACCTATCATAGGAGCTAATTAGGGGCGTTGCAGATTCACATTATCATTGCGGAGTGACCGACATCTCTAGCGGATAATCCATCCCATCAAATGTCTCGAAGTTGGGCAACTTAAATCCATGTGGAATGTGATGTGCCAGATCCCATAGTAGGGTGAGGACCACAGCTGGAGATCCTCCATCAGGTGTACTAATTATTCTACAGACATTGTTGGCTCGACTATGGATTCCTTGGGAAGCGGCAGGTTGCTAACGGGGGAATTAGTCGGAGCTAGGTCAGCGTGTTCCTCGAGAATTGCCCAAGTGACCATGTGAACACTTTTTCTCGCCATTGGTGTAAGTCAGGTATACTCCACGAAGCAAGTACAGTCTTCATATGTTCTTTAGAGAGTTGGGAACACCTTTCCCACAAACGACACCATTGTTGTGGGTCGCTTAGTGCTCCCACGTACCAGAGGAATCAGAATGTTATAGCTCGAGAGTGAGACAATTGCGTAACCTGTCAAAAAGTAGAACCAATGGCAGGCAACAAGTCTTTTACATGGAAAACCTAAAAAACGAAAAAACCACGAGGCCACACCTAGAGTTGAGAAAGTCCACTAGTTATAGCGGTATACCAAAGTAGAGTTTTAGGAGGGTGACAACCCACCACTCCTTTACAATTCTTTTGAAGTATTCGGTCTTAAGAAAATCCTAGTACTAAGGAGCACTTGCTCGAGCAATCACTGATGTAGAACTGGCACGCGAGAAGCACATGCTGGGCAAGATATGATGCTGTGGAGGAGGGTGAGGGTTGGGGAGGAGGTCTTCATCAAAAAACCTCAGAGCTCAAACTTCTCTTCATTTTCCATCTCTGCCAATGATGGTCTGGATGCTTTATTATAGCTTTTCTAGGAGGGGCGCACTGGTAATTGCCCCGTCTTGATAATTGAATAAGGAATAGGAGCGTGCAATTCCGGTCACCTGGATTACCAAATTCTGAAAATGACGATCATGCCCCCAGTGCAGCCCATGCAACCCGGGAGGGCTGGGTAGGATCGCCAGAGAGATAACGACGGTGCGCAAGGGCGCGCTCCAACCATGGTGAGTTACAAGTTTTTGCAAACTATCTCTTAACCACATGCTCCACACCCCTCTATTACAAAGTCCCGAAGATGCAAGACTGATATTATGGTTCATGAAAAATTTATTTCAATGGGTCTCAAGCCTCCAATTTTATTTCTCGTTGGGTTAGAACTGAGCTAAAATTGAAGATCATAAGCCATACATCTCTTTGTATCGATGTTTGATCAAACCAGCCTACAATCGAGTATGCATCAACCTGAAATCAAATTGAAAGATTTATGCAAACATTACTAAGCTCTAGTAACTTTATATTATACCATCAAATCATTTACATGAAGAGATTTACAGAACCGGATTGGGTCTGTTTATGCTGGAGGGTTTTAGAACTAGTTGGAGTCTTTTTCACAATCAAGACTCTTAGAACGAAGGACTCGCAAGAGAACCGAACCTGCACGAGTTAACGTAAGATTGATTTATAGGAATTTTTCCAATCGACGCGCGGTCCTCAAGTCTCTAACCTTGACCTGGCCTGATACTAATTCTAAGCGAATCGGACTGCCTTAGCTCGGAATTGGACCGGACGCTCAAACAGTCAATGAAAAATATCAGCAAATGACAAAACGTTTTTTTTACGTGAAAAACCTGAAAATGGTGAAAAATCACGTGGTCGGATCTATGTCGTGCCAAAATCCAATATTTTTTTTGATTTTACAAGAGTTGACATATTTCCTCGGTGTACAACCCATATTCGTCGAGAGTGGACCCCCGAGAGCCAGATCAGCAAAGAGTCAAAGTAAAACATTCAGCAGGGGTCAGAGTCAATACTCAAGTCAGTAGAAGACCTGAGCGAGTATGACGAGATCCCCTCGCATACTCGTCAGGAGGCGACTAGGGTAATTACTCGCCTGCAGCCGAGCGAGCTCCCTCAGAAGTCGCCAAGTCTTCGGGGGGGGGGGGGGGGGGGGGGGGGCTATAAATAAGACCCCCCCCCCCCCCCCTTTGGATTTGCCTATAAATAAAACTCAAGGGTACAAGGATCTGAACTTCGGAATTTCACAAAAGATCTCGATCACCTCATTTCATAGACATCGAGCTAAGCCATTGGATCCTTTCTTCAAAGAGACAAGTTCCAAGCTAGCAATTATCCCTCTTAGTTGTCTTCTTGACTTGGTCGCCACCTTGAGTCTACCCTATACCCTGCTCGCCCATCTTTGATTGTGGAGAGAAAGCTTCTTCAAAGCATCCGGGTATGTGGTGGGACCTCCCTGCCGGAGCACCTGAGGTCCTTTTTGTTGTCTCTGTTTCTGCATTCTAAACCGCTAAGTCGTCGAGCCCGACCATTGGACTAGTAACCTTAGGATGCCTTGATCCAAATTTTGGAGTAGGGATTTTCCCAACTTCAACACTTTGGTGTGGTGAGCATAGATCATAGCCGAGGAGGAAAGTTTTCGCGAGTAGCCGAGATGGTGGATGGAAATGAGAACGAGGAGATAGCAGGCAACTCGGCATGAGTCGGCAACTCGGTAAGAGGAAGTGGCTTTGTGATTGTGGAAGTGTTCGAGTTCACAAGGAGGATCGATAGGAGAATCCTAGCAGGGTTCCTTCCTCACGCCGATGTCACGACGACCTTGCCTCTTCCCGTGACACAATCAGAGGAAGAGGAGCCGCCTAGGTGACCAGGGAAGGAGCGAGCAAGAGAGGATTGGGAGTAATCGATGCTGTCACAGTACTGTCTGACGAGCTGGCCGGGGATCAAGTTCAGAGAAGTAGAAGAGACGACGAGATTCCAGGATACTCGGCCTGGTGAAGAGTATAAAGAAGATACTTGCGAGTTCGAAGACCATCATCGCCAAGGAGGGGGAGCCCCTTCAGTGACGAAGTACTAGCAGCCCCAGTTTCTGAAGGCTTCAGAGAGCCCGTCTTGAGCTACTACTTCGGCAGGCATCTGCAATGGTTCAAGGACGTGGTGTCTATCCGCAGCATGACTGATGCATTCAAATATAGGTTCATCTTCATCACCGTATAGGGGAAGGTGGGGGACTGGTTCCACCAGCTGCCCAGAGGTTCCATCTACTTACGAAGACCTTCTTCGGGGCTTGATGATGAGGTTCACGATGTATAATAAGCGAAAGAAGGAGGCAACCACTCTTTTAAAGATCAAGCAAGGGCCTTGCAATTTGGCCTAAAGCAGGGTCTGTTCAGCATGGCAATCGGCTTCAAGCCCCCGAGGTCCTTTACGACGATGATCGAAGATGCGAACCAGTTTATGCAGGGAGAGGATAAGAACCAGGACTTCTGAACGAGACTAGATGGGGAGAACCTGGGAGGCAGGGAGAGAGAAGAACCTTCAGAAGTAAGGGCCAGAGTCATGCCATAGAGGTAAGAAGAGAAAAGAAGAGAAGAGTCGAGGAGAAGAGAAGAGCCCAAGAGGGTTGAGAAGAGGAGGCAGGAGATACCTCACATAGAAGAGGAGAGGAGGACTGCAACGGTTTTATAGAGAAGGGAGGAAGCACAACGATCTTAATATCCCGTGAATTGGTCCCAGTGGAGACCACCGGGAAGGCCCCAGTATCCGAACCAGGAGAGGAGAAATGACAACCAGCCGGATATGAGGCATGGAAGATCTCAGGAAGAGGCGATGACCATTGCTCGATAAGGGAACAGGCTTTGTAGGAGGATCCAGGCGGTGAGGAATCAGGTAGAGGAGATTCCCCTTTACTGTGATATGCATCGAGTCGAGGGGAATGAGACCATGGCTTGCCCTGATTTTTGGGAAGCAAGGATAAGGCTGGAAGCAGAAATGACAGAGAGGGAGAAGTCGAGGCAAGAGGCCCCCGTAGGGCCAGTAGCATTCCAAGCTCTAGGTAGGTGGAGGAACGAGGACTGGGTTAACCAAGGAGATTGCGGGGAGGTGGTCCAAGTCCTAAAAGGAGGGTAGAAAATGGTGATCTATAGAGGATTCATGCTAGGAGCTTCCTGCAAGGGTAGTCTCTATTAGATTTACCGTAAGAGCGTCGCCTCGACCTCTCAAGCGCCTCCACCATTAGAAGAGATCACTTTTTCTAAGGAGGACATATTAGGGAATGAGAACCCTTTTCATGATGCCCTCATCATCCAAGCTGCCATCGAGGACTTCACCATTGACTGAATCCTAACGGACAATGGAAGCTCGGTGAATATCATTTTCAAGAGCACATTCATCAAACTGTAGGTGGAAGCGACCAGAATCCTAGCTGCGGATGGACCCCTCAATGGCTTATCCGGAGATAAGAAGGAGGTAAAGGGAGGAGCAGATCTTCTTGTGACCATTAATGGCACCTTGATCCAATGCAGGTTTGTCATCGTGGATGCGCCGAGCTATTATAGCATGATCTTCGGAAGACCCCTCATCAACTACTTTAAGGCAGTCTCATCGTCATACCATCAATGTCTTAAGAACTGCAGAGGTGATGTCCAAGCGAGGGTCCGGGGCGATCCCAAAACTGTCAAAGAATGCTACCTCAGTGTCGTCAACACCATCAGCTAGATGGATGATGCGCTGAGGCGGGAGAAGATCCTGGAAAGGGAGGATGGGTTGAGAGCTACGAAGGAGCTGGAGGAAGTGGAGGTGATCTCCAAGGTAGGATTCTCGGGCTATTGAAGATTAGAGGATCCTAGATGTTGGAGGGAAAGGTGAAGATGGAGGCCTATATGAAAGAGAACGTAGACATCTCACCTGGAGCACCATAGAGATGTCAGGAATTGACGCAGAGGTTGTCTGCCATCTCCTCAACCTGGATCCCAAGGTTGCCCCCGTCTGTCAAAAGTAGAGAAAGAGCGTCACTACGCTAGCTCAACCAATCTGGGAGGAGGAAAAGAAGCTTATAGAAGCGGGTTTTATTTCAGAGATCCAATATCCAGGCTGGATCTCCAATGTTTTAATGGTTAAGAAGTCTAGAGAGGATTGTAGGTTATGCATTGACTTTTCTACTTTGAATAAAGCTTGCCCAAAGGATTGTTACCCCTTGCTCAAATCGACGCACTGGTTGATTCAGCTGTCGGCTTTCTTGTGATGAGTTTCCTTGATGCCTTTTCATGATATCACCAGATTCAAATGCATCTCCCTGACTACCGCGATGTCTCCTTCATCACCGGTGACGGTTTCTATAGCTATAGGATGATGCCCTTCGAGCTAAATAACGTAGGTGCAACATACCAAAGAATGATAGACCAAGTCCTCAAGGAGCAAAATGAGCCGAATCTGGAAGTGTACGTGGATGACCTCCTAGCCAAGATCAGGAGCATCATAGAGCACGTTAAGGATCTAGTGGAGACCTTTGCGACTCTATGGAAGTACAAGATACGTCTCAATCCGGCAAAGTGTGTCTTCGAAGCAGGGAGGGAGAAGTTCATAGGCCACCTCCTTACTCCGTGGGGGGGAGCCTAATCCCAATAAAGTGAAGGCCATTCTGGAGATGGCATCCCCAAAGAATTCCAAGGAAGTTCAGCATTTGACCAGAAGGCTGGCAGGTCTTAGCTGCTTCCTGTCCAAGACAGAAGAGAAGTGCTCTCTATTTTCAAAACTCTTCGAGGTAACCAGAAGTTTGTGTGGACCGTAAAATGCGAGGAGGCTTTTGGAAAACTCAAGCAGTAGCTAACTCAAGCTCTGCTACTTCAAGGCCCTTAAGAAGGCGAAGATCTCCTCCTTTATGGAGTGGGAGCAAAGACAGTCAGCTATGTGCTCGTCAAAGAGGGGGAAGAGTCAGCTCCCCATCTACTGTGTGAGTAGGTTACTGAGGTAGGCAGAGACGAGGCATCCTATCCTGGAAAAGCTAGCTTTTGCCTTGGTGACTGCGGCGTAGAGGCTCCACCCATACTTTAAAGCTCACTCCATCAAGATCGTCTCCGATCATCCACTACGAAGTATCTTGGAGGGAGTGTAGCACTCAGGAAGGTTGAAAAAATGGGTGGTAGAGCTCAGCGCGTTCGATATCTCTTTCTCACCAAGGGTGTCGATCAAGGCCCGGGCGGTGGTGGACTTCCTGGCCGACTTCTTGGCTGAGGTAGGAGGAGATGAAGGCTCTTCCAGCCCAATCTGGTGGAAGATGTTCGTGGACAGAGCTTTGGTAAAGAGCTCAGTGGGAGCAAGCATCGTGCTGGTGAACCCTCAGGGAACTAGGACTGAGCAAGCAGTTGATATCCTCTTCCCTGTCACGAACAACAAGAGAGAGTGTGAAGCCATGGTAGTAGGCTTGCGTCTTGTCAAGGAGTTAGGGATCCATGATCTCAAGACCTTCACCGACTCAATGGTGGTCGCTTCACAAATCAGGGGAGAGTTTAAGGCGCGCAACCCCATCCTCCAGAGATATTTGATAATGGTTAAAGGCTTGGTGGGGAGTTTCTAATCTTTCTTCGTCGAGCATGTGCCTATAGAGGAGAATTTAAAGGTGGACTACCTAGCCAAGTATGACCCAAACTATGACAGAGCTGTTACGACCGTCCATCGAGGAAGGTGTATGATGGAGATCAAGTAGAGAGCTTCTTGGAAGGACACATTTGTTATTGTCTTAACGATAGGTCAGCTTCCTGCTAGCAAGGGAGATTGGAGGAAGTTTCATTACAATGCATACTACTATCTGTTGTATGAAGGAGAGCTATATCGCAAGACCATCTCGGGGCCCCTGGACAAATGCCTGTCAGAAGAAGAAAACCCTCAAGTGCTCGGAGAAATTTATTCAAGAGAGTGTGACAACGACCATGGGACTTGCACTTTGGAGCAGAGGACTCTGAGGCACGACTACTTCTGGTCGACCATTCGAAAGGATGCAAAAGCCATCTCGAAGAAGTGTCAAGAGTGCCAGCTCTTCGCTCCCCTTTAGTTGCAGCAAGCTCAACAGCTTCGCTCCTCTTCAATTACAGCCAGCTCAACAGCTTCGCTTAATCACCGCTCCTTGTCCCTTCGCCATCTGAGGAATAGATTTGATAGACTCTTTCCCCCCAAGCTAGCGGTCCGAGGATGTTTGTTCTCGTCATGATTGACTACTTTTCCAAGTGGATCGAAGCGAAAGCTCTTTCCAAGACCACGTCTCAGATCATGAAGAACTTCATGTAGTGAGAGATCGCCTGCAGATTTGGGATCCCTCTCGCCATCATCACTAACAGCAGCCAAAAATTTACTAGCTTGGAGGTGAAAAACTTCTGCAAGCAGCTAGGGACGGATCTTTGATTTTCCTCTGTCCACCATCCTCGGAGCAACAGACAGGTGGAGGCCGCCAACATGCTGATCGTCAAATTTATGAAGAAGAAGGTCACCAACCTGAAAGGAAACAAGGCGGAGCAATTCCCTTCGGTCTTATGGGCTCTGAAAACAACTCCTAACTCGGTCGAGGGAAATACCTTTCAAGTTATCATATGGGTCTGAGGCTCTCATCCTAGTGGAGTTCAAAGTCTGATGCCCGAAGCCCGAGAGCCATCGTAGTAGGAGAAGGCAGTGAAGAATGATGGCTAGTGAACGAATATGCTCAGAGGCTTTCTCTAGACTATATCGAAGATCTTCGAGACCTAGCCTCTGTCCGCTAAGAGAAGGGCAAGAGGCAAGTGGCAAAGCACTTCGAAAAAAACGTTCATCTCAAGCAGTTCCATGCAGGAGATCTCCTCATGAAGAAGGTGGACGCAATAAGAAGGGCAACTATCGTTGGCAAGCTGAACCTTAATTGGGAGGGACCCTTCATCATCCAAGAGGCTCTAGCTGCTAGAGGCTATCGCTTGTCTGCGACCTGATTCTCCTAAAAAGCCAAGAGCGGGTGATGGGATGTTGTGTCTGGTCTTAAAAGTGTTCTTGTAAGTCCAAACCCTTGCATTAACGGTCGAGATTAGCTCCCCCTTATATATTGGCCTAGCTACCTACCCGATCGTACCTCCATCTGACTGGAGGAACTATCAGGAATAGGTATGGACGCTAATATCCCAAACTCGACGAATGGTTGACCTCACAAAGAGACACCTTGTGTAAAGGTTTTATCGGTCTTTGAGAAGACTAAAAGACCCGCTCTTAGAGACTTTTAGTACTACGAAGCAGGACGCGTCTCTGTTATTGCCAAGGTGGGATAACCCGCCATTCTTTTGGAAGCAACCAAGCAAAGAAGTTTCGAGAGGTTCGAGTCCATGGTCGGATGGAGGACTCGAGTGTGTCCATCCTGTTGGACCCCCCGACTGTCGTTCCCTATCTCTGGATCCCTTTAATTCTTTGTAGGTTGAAGGAGAGTGTTAGTTTCGAGAGTGTGTGTCTTACAAGACCCCCCCCCCCCCCGAGTACAATTCTCTTGTCTGAAAGATCGTAGTTGGAAAGCAAAGAAAATCTTTCTGTTTTCCTTTCAACAAGTACCTTTCCTTGGGCTATTTCGCCAAAGCTTGCGAAAATCGAACAGATATGATGATGTGCTTTGTGCGAGCATGTAGGTGCAAGCAGGGACGTTGGAGCATGCAGGTGCGAGTAGAGACGTTCAATCATGTAGGTGCGAGCAGCGATGTGCGAGCATGCAGGTGCGAGAAGCAATGTGCGAGCATTCAGGTGCGAGCAACGAAACGGAAGCAACGTCGTACGAGTTAGTATGAACATGTTTACGAGTAAAGATTATGCACAACGAGCACTCAATCTCCCCACGCCTATGAGCCTAGCGAGTACCAAAGGCAAGCGAGTATGTGGAAAAAAAAGCGAGCATGAATGGAACAAATCACAAAATTCTTATATATGTGTGGCGAGCATTACAACAACAAAAAGGGCAATGACGCCTTGAATAAAGGTTCGTCCAAAAAATTCCTAAGCAATGTTACATTTTGTGTACATGGTCACACGCAGGAGGTTGCCGGCCGACTAGAACTCATCGTTTCCAGTATCAGGCTTTTACTCCTCCTCCTCCTCAATGACTACATCTTCCTCGCCACAACATCTTCCTCACTACCCTCCTCGTCATCTTCATCGTTGTCATCGCCGCTCTCTCCGTTGTTGCTGTCTTCATCGCCATCGGAGTCGGTAGCAGAAGACAGGAGGTGATCTGGCAAGTTGTACTCCTCGGCGAGTATGTCGTGGATAAGGTCCATCACGGTCAGGTGATTGGCCTCCGGGCCCAGGAAGCCGTCCATCCGCAACTTGGCGAGAATGACGTCCCATATTGCCCACGCGATGTCGCGATGAATCGCGGGCATCTCTTCTCTAAGGAAGCGGATCTTCTTCCCCACACCGTGAGGACTCGCCACCGGCTATTCCTCAGCCGGGCGAGTATCCAACAGCATAGGGCGAGTATCCAACAGCATAGGGCGAGTTTCAGCTATTGTCGGGCGAGTCTCTAGCTCGGCGATAGGGACTTGGGCGGTCTCCGGCTCATTCTTGGTGTCGGTGAGCTCATGCTCGAGCTTAGAGATTTTCTTCATTGTTTCTATCTTGGCAACATGCGAGCATCAACAACAAAGCGTCAGAAAATCAAGTGAAGTGGCGGCTACGGAGAAGTCGCGTAAGAAGCTAAAGCTATCTCATAGTCCTTCAACCGGAAGGACTGCATCCCTAGGTCGATTGTCTTTTTTGAGATGATCTTCAGTTGCTCCCACGACTCGAGCAACCTCCTCGCAGTGTGGTGGTCGATCTCGGTTGCTCGCATGAGCGCGCGAGCAGTTTGGTGGGCGAGGTCCTACACACTGATGTACTACAACGACTCGAGGTCAGCTCACCCATAAAGAGCGAAGGTGGCATCGTAAGCCTTACCGTTGTCCTCCCAGTCTTCAGACCAGGTCAGCAAGTTGGTGCTCAGTGTCAGCTCATGCTCGCCCTCAGCTCAGGACACCAACGAACAGTCGAAGGTGTCCTTTCTGTCGATACCGAGATTTTAATTAGGGTGGAAGTAAGGCGCCCCTACATCTACCAGTGACTCCCTCCCATCAAAGAGTTCGTGGGATATCCCCGCACTCTTCTTTGTATGATCGGGGATTTGGCTTTCCCTTTCCCTTTGTTTGATTTCCTTTATGAGGAGCCTTCCTTGTCTCCAACTCGCGACTAGCCCTTAGTACCCGCAGGAGGCAGTATCTTCTTTACATCGGCAGACGGGTTCACCGAACCTTGGCGCGACAACGCGGCTTTCTTCTCCAGGGGAGAGGTTCTCGCAGGAGAATGCGAGTAGCTATAAAAGTGAAAAAGAGTTAGCCATGGAAGCAGGCAGAATCAAATCAACAACAAAGTATGCAAGTATAGCAGAATGTCACTCAGGTAAGTACCATTGCTAGAGAAGACTTTGTCGAGCTCGCTCACATTCAAATGCCAGTGGTTGACGTTGAACTGTCGGTCGTGGAAGGCTTCCAACATCTTCTCGTGCGACCCCTCCAGAATGGGTGGCAGGAAGGCGACCTCCGGCGGCTGGTGCGGCCTGAACAGTACCCCTTCGAAGTCATCGGCATTAACGACCAGATACTCGCCCCATCGATGGACCTTGTTCGTCATACCAACCAAGGTACATACGTTTCTACTGAAGAAGATGACGCCCTTTGTAGTAGCGGCAAACACTAAGATCTTTCAAAAGATAGATAGATTGAAGGCGATGTTCCCTTCCCGCAGAAAGCAGATAAAGCCCATGATCATTGCCACCCTGTTTGGGTTTATCTGGGTGGGGACGATCCCAAAGTACTGCAAGATTTGACAGTACTGTTGGGTTTCTCTATGAGGATGGCACAACACTTGTGCACGCAGCGGAAGTAATAAAATCAAGAATAACCCAAAAGAGATTTGGGATCGGGCCATGAATGTTGAATCAAGAAGTAAAGAAAAACTAGGTTAAATTACCTTGGAGGTGTTGAGTCACAACTCAACGAAGATGCTCCAATGTATGAGTCCTTGTCAGCGGCGAGTTCCACGTAGAATAGCGTCTACATCTCTGCAGAAATCCACACGAGCGGAAGAACACCGATTTTCGTCGCACGAAAGATCGGGAAGGATATCGACTGCACCTTGCACCTCCACGAACTGCTAGGTCCGTTCCAGGAAGAGCAACACCGGCGACTGTCATCGGAGAGGAGGCCGGCGGAGCGAGCGAAGCACTTCCGTCGGCGGAACACTTCTGTCGGCGGAACGGCGGAACTCTTCCGTCGGGTCGGGGAAATTCTACTTGTCATCCGCTCAAAACCTAAGTTTCTAATTATACCCAAAGCATAAATAAACCTAGGTAAAATCGCTATCCGCAGACCACAACAAAATAGGGTTTCTGGGCAAAATTCGACAGGAATCAGCATTCGTCGAGAATCGAACATTTTGATTCTCGACGAATCTCGACGATCGACGATATACGACGAGCGATACTCGACGATTCTCGACGATCGAGACTCGACGATTCTTGACAATCGAGACTCGATGATTCTCGACGATCGATACTCGACGATCCACAGTTGACGATTCTCGACAAACCACAGCCGACGATCGTCGACGGACCATAGGCGACGATACTTGACGATTCTCGACGAATCTCGACGAATCTCGACGAATCTCGACGATTCTCCTTGGCAACATTTGGGGGACCCCATTCTCTATGGTGATTGGTAACCTTTACCAACACAGTCAATCCTTTAACTTCTCCACATGCTCTTATGTGCGACCCTGCAGGCTCATATCGTGTTGGCAGTGAGATTACATGTTTGACCACTTCTAGATCACCATGGTAACTCCAACAGTCTCCCACTTAATCTTGAAAGTATCAAACCAAAAACCTCACAAACAATGAGCGGCATCTAGCAATGCATCATTGCTACCCAAGCAATAAGAGTTCATAACTCATAAGCCTTTATGAACAATATCCCAGCTTTGTCTTTGTCCCTTTGTCCCTTTGTCCCTTACATCCGGAAAGAACTAGAGGCATGGACCGTGTAACCCTCATAATAGCTCAATCCAAGTTTCTTGATCTAGAACGGACTTCCAGAGAATGGTGAGTCCAATATCACATATTGACTCAACCAAGCATGGCCATGCATTTCTCAGTCCAGTTCCATCAAGGGGCCCATGGATGCAACTCCTGTCACATAGGAGGACAAATCTCATATCTGCTCACACACAAACACCCAAATGATTCGTAACGTGCCCAACAACCACCCTTATCATCAACCTTTCTCAAAGAAGACTTTAGATGGCATCAAAGCACACTCTTCCTCACTTGATGAATGCTGTGACTTCAGGTCAAAGGATCACAACACCATTGTCAATTGAGACCTACTCGTGACACGTTTAGATAACAATCCACAGAGTAGTCTTAGGTTGGGTCTGTCCAATACAACTTGTTCATTAACAAGTACCCACGTGATGACTTGATATCACAATATCATGACCAATGAGAACTGTTCATCAGTCAACACACGTGCTAGTCTTAATATATCATCATCACCCTTAGTTTCTATGATGATACAACGACCAGGGACCTTTTAAGAATGATGCTTCAAATAAATCATAGGCTCTCACATTCAAGTCACGTACTTGATGTCCTATGGAAGCGAACATTCTAAGAGTATTTATTATGTAAACATTTAACTATCGCATAGAGAAATCATAATAAAAAAATTGTCATTAATTGTAAAATTAAATTTCGGTACATAATTCATCATATGAATAAACAACAAACAGCCAACAAAATATATGTTTACATGCAACCCACAAGACTCTCACTATAGCTGATCATTTAGGTATCATATACCCATTGATCTAGTATGACCATCATGCTTTCTCTGCGCGAGAGGCATTGTCAGTGGATCCGCAATATTCTCCTCAGTCGGCACTCTGCAAATGTTCACATCTCCTCGTTCGACAATCTCACGAATAAGATGGAACCGCCGAAGTATGTGCTTGGAGCGCTGATGGGATCTAGGTTCCTTAGATTGTGCAATTGCACTATTGTTATCACAGTAGAGAACTACAGGACCAACAATGCTAGGAACTACATCAAGCTCGCCGATGAATTTCCTAATCCATACAGCCTCCTTCGCTGCGTTAGCTGCAGCGATATACTCGGCCTCTATTGTAGAATCAGCAACTGTCTCTTGCTTGGAACTCTTCCAGCTCACAGCTCCTCCATTAAGGCAAAACACAAAACCTGACTGAGACTTTGAGTCGTCCCTATCAGTTTGGAAGCTAGCATCCGTGTAACCATTTACAACGAGCTCTTCCTCTCCACCATACACCAAGAACACATCCTTTGTCATTCTCAAGTACTTCAGGATATTCTTGACTGCAATCCAGTGACACTCACCGGGGTTTGACTGATACCTGCTAGTCATGCTCAAAGCAAAGGAGACATCGGGTCGAGTACATAACATTGCATACATGATTGATCCAATTGCCGAAGCATATGGAATTAACTTCATGTGGTCCTTATCTTCACAAAATTTTAGACATTGGTCCTTAGAGAGATTCACACCATGAGACATGGGTAAAAATCCTTTCTTGGACTCAAGCATGTTGAACTGCTTCAACACCTTCTCAATGTATGTACTCTTGGTCAAACCCATCAACTTCGTTGATCTATCTCTATAGATCTTAATACCGAGTATATAAGTCGCTTCACCCAAGTCCTTCATAGAAAAGCAGTTCCTTAGGTTGTTCTTAACAACTTTCAGGGTAGGAATGTCATTCCCAATCAACAGTATGCCATCTACATACAATATCAGGAAGACAACAATGCTCCCACTGATTCGCTTGTAAACACAAGGCTCATTTTCATTCTTGATGAAACCAAACTCTTTGATTTTCTCATCAAAACGAAGATTCCAACTTCGAGAGGCTTGCTTCAGTCCATAAATGGACCTATTCAGCTTGCATACTTTAATGGCTTCATTTGGGGATACAAAACCCTTGGGTTGTGTCATGTACACTTCCTCAAGGAGGTTTCCATTAAGGAAAGCCGTTTTGACATCCATCTGTCAGATCTCGTAGTCATAATGCACAACAATAGCAAGTAATATCCTTATGAACTTTACCATGGCAACAGGGGAAAAGGTCTCATCATAGTCAATACCATTAATTTGCTTGAAACCCTTAGCCACCAATCGCCCTTTGAATGTCTGTACATTCCCATCCATGTCGGTCTTCTTCTTGAAGACCCATTTGTACCCTATGGGTCGTACCCCTTCACGTGGTTCCACCAAGTTCCAAACTTGGTTTGCATACATGAAGTCCATTTCGGATTTCATAGCCTCAAGCCATTTGTCGGAGTCCGATCCATTCATAGCGTCTTGGTAGGTTGTTGGTTCATCATCATGATCCATAAGCAACACATTACCTATTTGAGACACAAGAAATCCATATCTCTCAGGCTCAAATCTTGGTCTACCAGATCTACGTAGGACTTGTGTTTCTTGAGCAGGTTCTCTAGCTACAACATCTTGTAGTCCTGTCTCAGAATCCAATTCCGGTTCATTCACTACTTATGGTTCTTGAACTTCTTCAAGTTCTACCTTTTCAGTCTTTCTTGATAAGAATTCTCTCTCCAAGAAGACGCCAGTCCTTGCGACAAACACTTTGCCCTCGGACGGTAGGTAAAAGTAATACCCTTTCGTTTCCTTAGGATATCCCACCAGATAACATTTATCCGATTTGGTTTCCAGCTTGTTAGGCATTTGACGTCGCACGTATGCCTCACAGCCCCAAAATTTAATGAACGACATACTAGGACGCTTCTCAGTCCATATCTCATATGGTGTCTTCAGAACCGTTTTCGTTGGAGCGCGATTCAGTGTCATTGCAGCAGTCTCTAAAGCAAAACCCCAAAAGGAAACAAGCAAGTCTGCATGACTCATCATCGAACGTACCATGTCTAACAGAGTACGATTTCTTCTCTCAGACACACCATTATGTTGTGGTGTTATAGGTGTAGTGAGCTGTGATACAATACCACTCTCTTTCAGATGATCACGGAACTCATGACTCAGGTATTTGCCACCTCGATCAGATCGGAGTGCTTTAACCCTTTTACCCAACTGGTTTTCTACTTCATTCTTGAACTCTTTGAACTTTTCAAAGGTCTCGGATTTGCACTTCACAAGATACACATATCCGTATCTACTGAAATCATCAGTAAATATAACGAAGTAGAAATACCCACCTCTAGCCATGGAGCTCATGGGTCCGCATACATCACTATGTACAATACCCAAGAGATCCTCAGCCCTCTCAGTATAACCAGTGAAAGGGGCTTTAGTCATCTTGCCTAACAAACAAGATTCGCATCGCTCAAATGATTCATAATCAAATGAGTCCAAAAGTCCATCTTTATGGAGCTTGGATATGCGCTTCTCGTTTATATGGCCCAAATGACAATGCCAGAGATATGTAGGGTTTGAGTCATTTGTTCTTAGTCTTTTATTATTTTCTACATTATAGATCAGATGGTCCAAGTTCAAAACATAAAGACCATTAAACAGTTGGGCTACAACATAACAAACATCATTCTTAAATATAAAATAACAGTTGTTCTTAATTATAAAAGAAAATCCAATCATGTCCAAGCATGAAATAGATATAATGTTTCTTGTTATGGCCGGAACGAAATAACAATTATCTAGTTCTATTACAAGCCCACTGGGCAAAGAAAGATGGTAAACCCCTACGGCCACAGCAGCAACTCTTGCTCCATTGCCGACACGCAGGTCCACCTCCCCTTTACTCAGCAATCTTCTCCTTCCCAGTTCCTCCATATTTGTACAAATGTGAGAACCACATCCAGTATCCAATACCCAAGATGAAGGAGCAGAAAGGTTTATCTCTATAACATAAATATTTAAAGCGGAAGTCATACCTCCCTTTATTTTTTGCAGACCCTCAATGTAAGTAGGACAGTTCCTCCTCCAATGACCAACCTTGCCACAGTGGTGGCATTTCCCTTCCTTCACCGTGCTCTTCTTTTCCTTCAGTACAGAAGACTTGGGCTCAAGATGTGACTTAGGTCCCACCTTCGTCTTTATAGAGCCCTTGGCCTTGCCCTTGCCCTTATGCACCATCAGTATGGGGCTGGCAGGCTTGGCCTTCTTCATGTTGATCTCGGCAGTTCTTAACATGCCTAGGAGCTCGAGCAGTGTCTTGTCTATTTCATTCATGTTGTAGTTCAAGACAAACTGCTCATAACTGTCCGACAATGATTGCAGGATCAGATCTGTGGCCAACTCTTGACCTAGAGGAAAACTCAGCCTTTCAAGGTTCTCTATATACCCAATCATCTTGAGTACGTGAGTCCCTACTGAGTCTCGAACTCCCATCTTGCACTAAAATAACGCTTTTGTGACGTCAAACCTCTCTTGACGAGCTTGCCCTTGAAACATTTTCTTGAGATGTTCGTCAATCTCCTTGCACCACATGTTCTCATGTTGCCTCTGAAGCTCAGATTTCATGGTGGCAAGCATAAGGCATTCGATGTCTAAGGCGTCATCAGTATACTTCTTATAAGTATTCTTATCAGCACGGGAAGAATTCCCGGTCAGCACCTCGGGGGCTTCTTCTTCCAAGACATAGAGCTTTCGCTCTTGCCTGAGAACAATTCTCAGGTTCCTGTACCAGTCCATATAGTTAGTCCCATTGAGCTTATCCTTCTCAAGGATGGCTCTCAGAGATAGAGTGGAGTGTGAACCACTTGCCATGGAATTCTATAAGAATTCATGCAGAATAATATCAGTACCAAAATTTCAAAATACAATTTATTTTTAATTTGGACTTCAATTAAAACTCCCACTATTTTATTCGAAATGATAGCCCTCACTATCAATTCGGAGAGTTCATGCGAGCTACTCTCTTAGTGGACAAGATCCGTATTTCACCAACACAATGAGTCAGCTTTGGCTTTTCTCTCACGATGTGGTTATTTAGGTAGGCAACGCTTGCAAATTGCATCCTCATGCAATTCTTGTATGGTTGGTGAATAACTCCTTATTCACATCCATCATATGGTGCATGCCAACCCTATGCCTCTAGGCACTCAACCTTTGAGGTCACCTAATTAAGTTAGACTCGATGTCGACAGTGGGATATCACAATTATCCGCTCGCACCCTTACCAAGATAGATTAATGCACCTTGCTTTGGCAAGCCCACACATCATCGATCGAGGCAGGAAGAGTGTTATCCATCGGAAGGCATCCGAACACTTAATATTTCATGAAGGGAATTTTTGATTATAGGTTAACAATTAACCATGATCAATATTTGATCAATGTGCACATCCAAAGAAAAACACTTTTCAAAAATCCACATGCATCTCTTATGTGCACAACATGACACTATCAACATTTGATAGAAGGAAGGGATAAATCTGAACATCCGGACTCTTCCAAATATTCAGATTTACCTGCATTGGACAAAGACAAAGGCAACTCAACTTAAAGCAGTAGACAAGCTCGTCTCTCATTGTTGGATTCAAAATCCAAAAAAATACACGGGTTCATTAACCACTCGAGGGACGGTTACTGCTAAGGAGACAACAATTTCTAACAATTAAAAATTACCACGAAATCCAAGACGTTCCTGGCGGGGTTCCAAGGGGCAGAGCCCCTAACCTGTGGGTTATGGGCCCACGGATTTCCCTTGGAAAGTCATCAATAATTGATGTTCAAGGATTAAATCTAGACATTTAGAACACTTTTAAATCTCTAGCTTTACACGTACTGGAATAACCTAACTTCCAATACAACAATCATGGCCGGAACCTCCCTCTGATACCACTGTTGGGTTTCTCTATGAGGATGACACAAAACTTCTGCACGCAGCGGAAGTAATAAAATCAAGAACAACCCAAAAGAGATTTGGGATCGGGCCATGAATGTTGAATCAAGAAGTAAAGAAAAACTAGGTTAAATTACCTTGGTGGCGTTGAGTCACAACTCAACGAAGATGCTCCAATATATGAGTCCTTGTCAGCGGTGAGTTCAACGTAGAATAGCATCTACGTCTCTGCAGAAATCCACACGAGCGGAAGAACACCTATTTTCGTCGCACGAAAGATCAGGAAGGAGATCGACTGCACCTTGCACCTCCACAGATTGCTAGGTCCATTCCAGGAAGAGCAACACCGGCGACTGTCATCGGAGAGGAGGCCGGCGGAGCGAGCGAAGCGGCAGAAGCGAAGCACTTCCATCGGCGGAACACTTTCGTCGGCAGAACGACGGAACTCTTCCGTCGGGTCGGGGAAATTCTACTTATCATCCGCTCAAAACCTAAGTGTCTATTTATACCCAAAGCATAAATAAACCTAGGTAAAATCGCTATCCGCAGACCACAGCAAAATAGGGTTTCTGGGAAAAATTCGACGGGAATCAGCATTCGTCGAGAATCGAACATTTCGATTCTCGACGAATCTCGACGATCGACAATATATGACGAGCGATACTCGACGATTCTCGACGATCGAGACTCGATGATTCTCTACGATCGATACTCGATGATCCACAGTCGACGATTCTCGATGAACCACAGCCGACGATCGTCGACGGACCATAGTCGACGATACTCGACGATTCTCGACGAATCTCGACGAATCTCGACGATTCTCCTTGGCAACATTTGTCGGACCCCATTCTCTATGGTGATTGGTAACCTTTACCAACACAGTCAATCCTCCAACTTCTCCACATGCTCTTATGTGCGACCCTGCAGGCTCATATCGCGTTGGCAGTGAGATTACATGTTTGACCACTTTTAGATCACCATGGTAACTCCAACAAGTACTCCTGCCACAGGGAAAGTCGCAGGCCGACTTTGAAGTGGCGGAGGGGGAGGATGATCTTGCCATCGAGGAAGGTGTTTATTCGCTCGGTTTGGGCGGGAGCCTGGTTGAGTATCCTTCGGGCAGTTATCTTTTGTGGAAATCCTCCAAGTTCCGCTCGGTAGCAGCAGACTTCTTGAAGACAGCCTCGGTGAAGTTGATTGCATGAGCCTGTCGGCAAGCATTGGAATCGTCGCTAACCATCTTCAAAGACAAGTAGCGAGCATCGAAAAAGTGAGAAGAGAAATGCGAGCAAGATTAGCGAGAAAGACAGTTTCGAAATACTCACGAGAAGGGTTTAGAAATCGCAAAAGCGTAATAAATACCCACATATCCCTTCTATTTATAGACGAAGACAAGGGGGTGGGGGTATAGCAATCTCTCATGAGTATTAACCTAAGTTGTTATCTATTCGAAGAAGCGTGGGAATTCACTAGAACCCTAACTCATGTGATATCAGACTGAAGATCGCCAGCTTGCAGAAACCTGCACAGACACCAAGAAATTGCAAAATAAAGACAAGTATAAACAAAAAATGTAAAAGTCGTAAACTCAATGTGAGATCCAAACTCGCAGATTATATCAAAAGTATTACAGAATTGTTCATTACAATGTCGCCAAAGGAGAGGTGAGAGGTCTAAGTTGTTAGCCTAAATCACCTAGAGGGGGGGTGAATAGGTGAGATGTGCGCCTATTTGCGGAATAAAATATTAAGGAATTAGCACAGCACAATACCAAGCAATCACAGACGACAAAAGATTTATAGTGGTTCCCCAACCTTGGGTACATCCACTTTCACCTCACCAATCTAGTATACCACTAGACTTGGCTACTCCACTATCTCGGATCCAAACGATCCTACAACTCGGAACAACGTTCCTACAAAAAACTCGATCCCAACTGGATCTACACTCGGAAGAAAACCTTCCTACAAAACTCGATCCAAACCGGATCTGCAGAACTCGGAGTCAAGACTCCTACAAGAATAAAAGATGTATACAAAAATATACAAACAGAGATATTCAGATCTGGATCTCCAATCCTTTCTTCCTTCTTCAGAGTTAGGGCTCGGCAGAAAATAGATCGAGGAAGACAAAGCGAAATCTCTTGGATCTGAAAAATTAGAATCAGCAAGATCAAGAGTTGGATCTGTCGATTGAGAATAGCTTGATCTTCTGAAACTTCTTATCTGAATCCTTGGATCGGAGAAGACTGGCGACGAAGAAGATGAACAGTGTCGGCGTGAACTTGACGGCTTCCCGATGCGAGCGATAGAAATTAGATTCAGAAATACTTCTTAGGGTTTGACGTTTTGATAAGACCTATTTATAGGATCTCTATAACGGTCAAATCCAACCTTAATCATGTACACGTGGACCAATCATATTAGGAGGATTTGAAATAATCCCGTATAATCTGGACTTAGAAAAATTCTTTCTGAATTTTGACATACACGAGTATATCATGAACTACTCGAGTAACAAGATCCAAAGACATACTCGAGTAATCAACAAGACACACGAGTCCAGGACTTAGAAAAATAATCTGAACTGGAAAACCAGCCTACTCGAGTATGGTATAAACTACTCGAGTATCCTGAGTAACCTACTCGAGTATCTGGAAGAACTGACTCGAGTATCTGGTAAGTACATACTCGAGTATATCAGCTGAACTACTCGAGTAAGTCGATCCACTCGAGTATATAAATTTAACTACTCGAGTACTTGACTTTGGTCTACTCGAGTATATTAGTTTAACTACTCGAGTATATAGATAACCACTCGTGTATGAACACTTAGGCAAAATTCCGAGAGAGGAAAAACTAAATACTCGAGTAAGTGAAAGAATCTACTCGTGTATCATAGTATCTACTCGAGTATGTTCTTTGGGCTACTCGAGTATATCCTTTGAACTACTCGAGTATCATAGTATCTACTCGAGTATGTTCTTTGGGCTACTCGAGTATATCCTTTGAACTACTCGAGTATATGACATGGAATAATTTCTCCCTTGGAAATCTATTTCTCCTACTAATGATCAGCAACACTTCAAGGTCCCATGAGTTCAAATGTTTGTTGATGAAGTGTATCCCAATAGAGAGGCTATACATGAATCAACACCTTGGATCACCCAATGAGGGATTACATTGTGTGGTCCTGTGTTTGGTGACTCATTATAGACTGACATTGGTCTACACTTGGCAATAAAGTCCTGCATACATAACTCAAACACAAGATCAAATACAACTGCAATTCACCTTAGTTTTAGGAGGACTTCTTCAAATTAAAGTCATTGTGGACACAAGACCCAACAATCTCCCCCTATTTGAAGAAGTCAGAACACCATCTACTAAGTTGAATTGCTAGATATATGAAAACAAAATGACATGAAGGAGGATGCATTGTCTTACATTTCTTTACTATCATTGTTTTGCATTTCTCCCCCTTTCTGAGCTAGAATTGTTTTGCATTTGATCTCCTTCTGAAATCTTCATTTGGATTTGCAAATTTTCTCCTCCTTTTGCATCTCTACATTTCATTTCCTTTTGCTCTCCCTTTTTGCTCTTCCCTTTGTTCTCCCCCTTTCTGACATCTTTAAATAGGGGACTACTAGAAACTCCCCCTTAATCAATGCATAAGGAAGTTCTTCTTCAATTTCTAAACACATCATGTTTTCCAATTGAAGTGCTTAACTCTTCTAGTTCCAAGAATGTTTCTGGAACTTCTTCTTGTCCATTTGCCAGATAGGAATTTTGTTGGCCCATGGACATACCTGTATTCACAAGATTAGAATCCCTTAGGAGCCCAAACAAGATTGGGTCCTAGGTCTTTTGTTAGTATCCTCCCCCTATGAGAGTTAACATTATGAGTGGTCTTTCTCATATTATCAACTTGAGGAGTTAAAACATAGCTGGGATTAAACCAGCAATCTATGGCGAAATGACCAACCTTGCCACAACACCAACAATTAAACCTGTTGTACCTTCTCTTGTTCTCTTGCTTTACCTTATGGATGGGGGGTCTAGCAAGAGCAACTGACTTGGAGGAGGAAGCCTCATGATTGCAACAGGTACATGGCTTCCTTATCTCCTTGGCCTTTGTTACACCAGTTTTAGCTTTTGGTGTCTTCTTCTTATTTGGCCCATGATTGTAAGGATCATATTTCAGTAAGGCAACGGTTTGGCTTGGGAAGGCCTTGCCTTTACCTTTGGCTGATTTATGTCCTATACTGCTATTTTTCCCAAAGGAGGTTTCTCCATTAGTGATTGGAAGCACAGTTTTAGGCATTGTGAGAGTTTCAACCAGCTTTCGTTCAATGACTAGCTTTGCTTCCAATTCATCCAGGAGAAAATCTTTATGATTTACTAATTCAGTAAAGTCTTTGATTTCCTCCTTCAAAGATTGAACTTCATCTCTGAGAGGGGTCATTTGGTCAATCTCCTCCCTCAGATTTGATTCCACCTCTTTGAGGGATACAATCTCTTTTGATTGCGATTTGACTACCTTCCGGCATTTGTCAAATGCAGTCAATAAGACTTGATACTGATTTACCAATTCAAAATCATCCTCCCCAGAAGAATAGCCATCATGACCATTTGAGTCAGAATCTGAGGCAGAAAGAGGAGTGTGAGAATTTACCTTCCCGGTATATGAGGAGTTACCGTTGTATTTGTCCTCTTGGTCAGAAAAAGCCATACGCCCGAAGTAGGCTTCTTCATCCGCACTTGACTCAGATGAGTCAGAGTCACTGAGGGTCTTTGGCTTTTTGGCAATGAAGCTTCTTTCTTTCTTCCTTTTCCCTTGAGGGGAATTCTTTTCTATGCCTCTTCCTTCTTTCTTCTTCAGAGGGCACTCAGTGCTTATATGCCCTGGCTTACTGCAGGAATAACAAACAACGTTAGAGGAAACATGTTTGTTCGGTTTAGATTTATACCTGTCATGTCTGCTGTGACGATCACCATCAGGACGTGATCTTCTGGACGAGGAATCATTTTCTCTCATTTGTTTCTTATTGCTAAGAAACTTCTTGAATTGTCGGGAGAGAAGATGAAACTCTTCATCTGATGAATCTGAGCCTGAGGTGCTTGGCTCGGACTCTTCTTCTTCATAGTCTCCTTGAGTGGAAGCAGCTTTGGCCTTCCTTGAGCTGTCTGCCCTTAGAGCAACTGACATATCTTGGGATGAGGGCCTGTTGCACTCTTCTTCAGCTT
Organism: Platanthera zijinensis; assembly: GCA_039513925.1. Lineage (NCBI taxonomy): Eukaryota > Viridiplantae > Streptophyta > Magnoliopsida > Asparagales > Orchidaceae > Platanthera > Platanthera zijinensis. The sequence continues at coordinate 142,039,315 of CM077094.1, forward strand.
TTCTATTATTGATTTGAAGCTCATATGACATAAGCTTTCCGAAGAGGTTCTGAGGGTCAGTCTCTACTAATCTTCCAAACTCTCTGATGGCACATATCTTGTTGTCCCAATCCTTTGTCAAGGATCTTAGGAACTTGTCGTTTAGTTCACCATCTGTGAACACTCTGCCATAGTTCCTCAATCCATTGACAATCTTGAAGAAATTTTCATATGTGTCAGTAATAGCTTCCTTTGGTCCTTGCTTGAAGGCTTCATACTTCTGATTTAGAAGGGATCTTCTATCATCCCTTACTTCTTCTGTACCTTCCATCAAGATAACTAGAGATCTCCACATTTCCTTGGCAGATTGGCAGTGAATGAGGTTTTGCAACATAGAATCATTGACTGCACTTGCGATGATGTTCTTGGCTTTCTTGTCTAAGGAGACAAGTGCAATCTCATTCTTATCAAGATCCATCAACTTCTTTGGCACCTCCTTTGTAGGATCACTGGTGGAGGCAATCATAGGGATATAAGGGCCTTCCTCCACTATCATGAATAAACGGGGGTCAACAGCTTCCATGTAAAGTTTTATTCTCTCTTTCCATATGGGAAAGTTTGCCTTATTACACACTGGGAGCTTAGAAAAATCCTTGGCTCTGTCCATGCTTGATAAACTCAGAAAGACAACTAGGAGGGATCAGATCAAGGTGTTAACCTTTTAAAGATCAACCTCCCTCTGATACCAATTGAGAGGTCTAAGTTGTTAGCCTAAATCACCTAGAGGGGGGGTGAATAGGTGAGATGTGCGCCTATTTGTGGAATAAAATATTAAGGAATTAGCACAGCACAATACCAAGCAATCACAGACGACAAAAGATTTATAGTGGTTCCCCAACCTTGGGTACATCCACTTTCACCTCACCAATCTAGTATACCACTAGACTTGGCTACTCCACTATCTCGGATCCAAACGATCCTACAACTCGGAACAACGTTCCTACAAAAAACTCGATCCCAACTGGATCTACACTCGGAAGAAAACCTTCCTACAAAACTCGATCCAAACCGGATCTACAGAACTCGGAGTCAAGACTCCTACAAGAATAAAAGATGTATACAAAAATATACAAACAGAGATATTCAGATCTGGATCTCCAATCCTTTCTTCCTTCTTCAGAGTTAGGGCTCGGCAAAAAATAGATCGAGGAAGACAAAGCGAAATCTCTTGGATCTGAAAAATTAGAATCAGCAAGATCAAGAGTTGGATCTGTCGATTGAGAATAGCTTGATCTTCTGAAACTTCTTGTCTGAATCCTTGGATCGGAGAAGACCGGCGACGAAGAAGATGAACAGTGTCGGCGTGAACTTGACGGCTTCCCGATGCGAGCGATAGAAATTAGATTCAGAAATACTTCTTAGGGTTTGACATTTTGATGAGACCTATTTATAGGATCTCTATAACGGTCAAATCCAACCTTAATCATGTACACGTGGACCAATCATATTAGGAGGATTTGAAATAATCCCGTATAATCTGGACTTAGAAAAATTCTTTCTGAATTTTGACATACACGAGTATATCATGAACTACTCGAGTAACAAGATCCAAAGACATACTCAAGTAATCAACAAGACACACGAGTCCAGGACTTAGAAAAATAATCTGAACTGGAAAACTAGCCTACTCGAGTATGGTATAAACTACTCGAGTATCCTGAGTAACCTACTCGAGTATCTGGAAGAACTGACTCGAGTATCTGGTAAGTGCATACTCGAGTATATCAGCTGAACTACTCGAGTAAGTCGATCCACTCGAGTATATAAATTTAACTACTCGAGTACTTGACTTTGGTCTACTCGAGTATATTAGTTTAACTACTCGAGTATATAGATAACCACTCGTGTATGAACACTTAGGCAAAATTCCGAGAGAGGAAAAACTAGATACTCGAGTAAGTGAAAGAATCTACTCGTGTATCATAGTATCTACTCGAGTATGTTCTTTGGGCTACTCGAGTATATCCTTTGAACTACTCGAGTATCATAGTATCTACTCGAGTATGTTCTTTGGGCTACTCGAGTATATCCTTTGAACTACTCGAGTATATGACATGGAATAATTTCTCCCTTGGAAATCCATTTCTCCTACTAATGATCAGCAACACTTCAAGGTCCCATGAGTTCAAATGTTTGTTGATGAAGTGTATCCCAATAGAGAGGCTATACATGAATCAACACCTTGGATCACCCAATGAGGGATTACATTGTGTGGTCCTGTGTTTGGTGACTCATTATAGACTGACATTGGTCTACACTTGGCAATAAAGTCTTGCATACATAACTCAAACACAAGATCAAATACAACTGCAATTCACCTTAGTTTTAGGAGGACTTCTTCAAATTAAAGTCATTGTGGACACAAGACCCAACAAGAGGGTAGAGAGGAAAGAAGAAAAATCTTAGTTTCTAGGTGGTGCTTCTCTTGAAGTGGAGGATGTCGCCCGACCCAGCCCATGTCGCGCGCTCGTCGGTAGCGCTCGCTTTCCACGACCATCATGTCATCGCCTCGCCACAGATGCTCCTCCATTTTCGCTAGCCGGCCAGCGGAACCCATGCTTGCTCGCATCCTAGTTAGGTCCTCGTGATGGAGCTATTGACGATGCTCGATCATGATTTGTCGCCGCTCTAGCTCGTTGATCAGATGAAAGCGGGTCTCAGCGCTAGCAATTCACTCTGATAGTTCTTCCATCCCCGCCATTCTGACCTCCAGTACCGAGATCCAGCGATGAGGCTCGCAGATAACAAGTTTATCAAACTTCGCCTCCACCTCCATGTACACGAGGGAAGCGGCCTGACAGTACAAGTAGGCTGGGAGCCCGAGGGCATCGATGAAAGGCACTCATGGGGTTACATGGCGACTTGTCAAAGCAGAGAATAAGTCGCCAAGTCAGTAGAAGCCGCAGTATAGCAGCAGCCAACCAGTTCGACATCAGGCGAGTTACCTTGCCGAGGAGATTGAGATCGGTGAGGGGAAGGGCTGCGGCGGGATGATTCTCGCTAGCCCGACGATGAGCTTCTCGGGCGCTCGACGACCTGTCCCCGACTATGACCTCCAAGATCACGATCTCTAGTCCTCAGCAGGAAGTAACACATGTGTCTTCCGTCTTGATCTCATGACGAGCTCTCAGTCGGGTTTGGAGGGGCCGTAGTTTTCTCTAGACGGACTTCTGGGCGAGGTTCAGCACTCAGTAACAAAGTAGGAGTCGGCGACAAAGGAGGAGGCGGCGACAAAAAGGTGCTCATCGTTGGTTATGATCAGCTAGTCGCAAGAGGAGGGGCCTTATTCTCCCCTGGTTGCAACGTCTTCGACGCTGGAGGATCTCTGTCCTTCGCCTCAAGAGCTTGTTTTTCCGGCCTCTTTTTTGGGCCGACATTGATTCGGATGGTGTACTCACATCGCAGCTGTTGTGGAGCTTTAAGGGCGACCAATGGAACAGATCGCATAGGAGAGATATTCAGATGCTCACCGGAGATAGCTGGCAGAGGAGCTGCGAGTAAATAACAAGGGTCAGCGAGATAGAATAGAATTGTTTGGCAACTCAAGGAGTCATCAGCGAGATGATCGATAACCTTGCATGGCAGAAAGATCAGATTGCATTTGGTCCTGAGACCCGATGAGATTCGAGATAGGTGGGGAGGTCAGCGGAATAGGATGAGAAGCGTCAGGAGCCGACTGTTCGGGGATGCCGCCCAGACCGAGATCCTCGATGATTTGGACTTCGGAATATCGCAAAAGATCTCGACCACCCCATTTTTTGGACATCAAGCTGAGCCTTTGAATTCTTTATTCAAAGAGACAAGTTTCGAGCTAGCGATTATCCCTCTTAGTCGCCGCCTTGACTTGGTCGCCATCTTGAGTCTACCTTGTAGCATGCTCAATCATCTTTAGTTGTGGAAGGGAAGTTTCCATAAAGCATCTAGGTATGTGGTAGGACCTCCCTGCCGCAGCATCTGGAGTCCTTTTTGTTGTCCTTGTTTCTGCGTTCTAGCCCGCTAAGTCGTTGATCCCGACCGCTGGACTAGTAACCTTAGACTGCCTTGATCCAAATTTTAGAGTAGGGATTTCCTGGCTTCAGCACTCAGAGGGTGACAGGGCACCTCTCTGTTACAAGTTCAGAATATGAAAACAGTAAAAAATAATCTAAGTCCTTGGAGCCTGGGTGAGAGCACTCTAGTGATAAAAATTACTAATTTCTCGGAGCCTCGATGGAAGCGCTACAACTAAGCCGGAGCTTTGATGAGAGCTTTCCAGGGGATAAGGAAAGCCACGTTCTTGAAGCCTTGAGATGCCTTTGCACTAGAGAGGCTCCTGTCATGATAAAATCATCGATATATTGGTGATGAGTATATAATGCAACTTGAGTAGTAAAGTCTTGTGCTATGAATGCATAAGCAGGTAAAGAGTACATGTGTTGAGCAACTAAGGAAGTAATAACCCCCAAAGAGGCTAGAGAAGGACCCAATTGAAAGTGAAACAAATTATTTTTTGTGTCATAAAGACCTGTATGTGCTTCTAAAAGATCTTTGATATTATGCCCTGTAACGGCCCTAGCCGATCCAACGTGACAATGTCACAGCTCTGCTCTAGGTGATGTTATCAGGCTACAGCCCAAGCACCCAACCCCTCTCCACCCCACTAGCGGTTTGTTGGTGACCACAACCTCCCTTTGATGAGATAAACTTGATAGTCAAGCGCGCATCATGAGGACTTCACAGGAGGTCAACCATCCAAGTACTACTCTCGCCCAAACACGCTTAACTATGGAGTTCCTTCACATCTCATCACAAAATATTAGAAATACATCCAGACCTCTCCTACGAAGCTATCCCAGATTGAGCCATAGACCGTAAGGAGAAGCAGCTAAGAAGCAAATCTATACCAATGATCAATGTTACTTGGAAAGGACGGTTAACAGAAGAAGCAACTTGGGAGCTTGAAGAAGACATGAAGAAGAGATATCCTAACTTAGTTTGAGATAACAAATTTCGTGGACGAAATTTTTTTAAGGGGGAAAGAATGTAATATCCTATGTTTAAATAATTAAGTTTTACTGAACTTATCCAACAAAGCTGAATATCAAAAAATGGACTCCACGATTAGGTTCAGAAAGTCGAAAAATCTTAAAATTGACATATTATTTATTATAATCAGATAGTATTGAAAAATCATAATTTTTGGTGCAACCAGCGTAAATTTCGAAAAATAAAGTTCGTAAGTAAATGCAGAACGTCAAAAAACATAAAAATCGATATATAATTTGCTAAAATTAGAGTTCGTTAGAAAATGTGCAATTTTCGGTGCAATCAATGTGAATTTGGTAAAACGAAGTCCGGCATTAGACTCGAAATGACAAAATCCATGAAAATCGATATTTTATTTGTCAAAATTGGGTCATGTATGAAAAAAGTGCATTTTTTATTGTAATGACCCTAGCCGATCCAACGTGACAATGCCACGGCTCCGCTCTAGGCAGGGGAGGATCCACGGGGGGCAAGGGGGGGGGGCCGGGCCCCCCCCCCCCTTGAATTTTGAAATTTATGTAATTATGTTTATGCATTTAATAGTTTTTGCCCAATGAGTATTGTTGGCAGCTTGACTCACACCCCAGCGCCCCCGCCAAAAGCAACCTTTCCTCCGGCATTGTCTCCTCCAACACGTCTCCTCTTCCTCGACTGCCAAACCCACCGAATGCAGCCTTACCTCCCGTTAGGCCTGCCTCCCGTCGACAAAGCCCCCGCCGAAAGCAACGACAATGCCCTCTCGACAGGGCCTCTTGCAATCTCCTCCTCCACATCAGGTTCCTCACAAGCCCCTCCTCATCTACTTTCTGCAACAAACTAGCATTCCCCAGCTCCCCTTCCTCCTGAGTCCCACCAGGTCTCTGCAAAGCTCATTTCAGCAGGCTCCTCCTCAGTCGTTGCTGGCGTGCCGCGATCTCCCATCCACAGTTACTAAAGGTATGATTTCTACCCACTTTTACTTCTATCTACCTCTATCTCTCACATCCACGATCATTGAATATTTGAATGTGTGCCTTTCTCAGTTTCTCCCGAAATTTTTTGCAAGCGATTTTTTCTCCTTCATTTCAGCAACTTCCTCAACTCTCCTTCACAGCTTCACCTGTATCCTTAGCTTAGTTCTGTGCATGCCCCTCCGTCGAAACACCTCCTCAACAACTTCCTCAATAGTTTCCTCAACCGAAAACACCTCCTCAATAGTTTCTCTTTTTGTTCTCTGATTTTTTTCTTCTTAGCTAAATAAAAAGGGCCCGATTTTGTAAGATCAAACAATTGCATAGAGATGAATAACTATCATTTTAGTGTTGCAATTTAGTGTGTGTTGATTTTATTTATCCATTTTAACAATTATTCATTATTGTTGCACAGTTTTCCAATTTTAATAGATCTCCATCATTTTGATCATTCTGATTTGGGGATTTCTGCACCCATTGTTTTAAATGTTATTCTCAGGTGCCAGTGTAGTGGAGAGAGCTCCTTCTGGCCAATCAGTTTGGCATTTGATTTCGGCGAGTTATTGTTTTTGTGATTTTGTTCCCTATATATGGTTTTTGAGCCAATCAGTTTGGCATTTGATCTTGACATCTTGCAATAGAAGTTACTTGAGATGATGTTCATTTCTTGGGATTTTCTCCGACGATCTTTTCCACAGACTGCCAACTTTTCCAGCAACTTTCTTGGTGTAAAAAATGGAACCTTTACAGTTATTATATTAATTGAGATGATAAATATTTTAATATTGAAGATATATGCGCTCTTGCAAAAAAATTTTACCCTCAAGATTTCAGTGAGCAAGATATTTATGTGTTGAATACTCAGCTGCAGCATTATCAGTTAGACGTTCTTTCTCATTCATATTTAAAGAACTTGTCAACAATTTCTAAACTTTGTGAGAAATTGGCCGAAACGAAGAAATCAAATACCTATTATCTTGTTGACAAGCTATTCGGCTAATTTTGACACTTCCGGTCTCAACAGCGATTACAGAACGGTCATTTTCTGCTATGAAGTTTATTAAAAGAAGACTACGCAACAAAATGGAGGATGAATTTCTGGCAAATTGTATGACTCTCTATATAGAACGAGAAATAACAGAGAAGATCGAGAAAGATGTGATCATTGATGAATTTTATGAGTTGAAAAAACGGCATGCACAACTAAAATAAAGGTAACATCCATATTGGAAATTTTCTTTTATTGTTAATGCTAAAATTTCAAATTAGAATTTTTTTTCCTTATTATATTTTGATTCATAATTTTTTTGGGCCCCCCTTACTTCGAATCTTGGATCCGCCCCTGGCTCTAGGCGACGCTACCGGGCTGCAGCCCAAGCACCCCAACCCCTCTTCAGCCCACAAGAGGGTTGTTGGTGGCAACAACCTCTCTTTGATGAGGCAAACTCGATAGTCAAGCGCGCATCACGGGAACTTTCCAGGAGGTCACCCATCTCAGTACTACTCCAGCCCGAGCACATTTAACTATGGAGTTTTTCCACTTCTCATCACCAATTGAGTTGAGCAGCTGGGTTGATGTTGGGACTGGTCATATATTGTTCAATTGGTGATGAGAAGTGGAAAAACTCCATAGTTAAGCGTGCTCGGGCTGGAGTAGTACTGTGATTGGTGACCTCCTGAGAAGTCCCTGTGATGTGCGCTTGACTATCGAGTTTGCCTCATCAAAGGGATGTTGTGGCCACCAACAACCCGCCTGTGGGCTGGAGAGGGGTTGGGGTGCTTGGGCTGTAGCTCGGTAGCGTTGTCTAGAGCGGAGCCGTGGCATTGCCACGTTGGATCGGCTAGGGTCATTACATGCCCAATCCCGAAGTTAGTTCTATACATATGACCAGCAACGAGAAAAAGGAATGCAATAGCAAAATGATGATAAGCAATACCGGTTAGCCATATGCTTTGTGAATTCTAAGTCTCACGTCTTAGAATTTAGCTCAGTTCCAAACGAATTCTATGTCTCACGTCTTCGCCGAAAAACGCCAGCGCTCTCTCTATTTTCTGAAGTTGTTTGTCTTTAAATGAAGGTCTGATGTCCTATTTATAGCTTTTTGGACGGATATGCTGATAATTGCGTCAGGGCAGAATTTGTGCTGGCGAATGACGTCGCTCCGTTACGGTCACTTGGATCACCAATTTTCAGGAAATGACGGACGTGCCCCGTGCGGTTTTGGTGGCCCGAGCAGGTTACCCGGTGGCGGAGGAGTCCGGCGGTGGCCAGAGGCGGCAGAGATGGCTCGACTGTGACGACGGCGGCGGCGGAGGTGGTGAAGACGGCCCGGCGGTGGCGGAGGTGGCCAGAGGCGATGGAGACGTGCTTCTGTTAAAGTGCTACCAATTTAACTCTAATCTCTAGGGAGAACCCCATCAAGTTTAAATTTATGAGAATGAAGCAATTATTCTTTTAGAAAAGCAGCAGACTGCACTCATGGTTGAAAGAGGACCCTCATGGCTATATCTATCATATAAGGGAAAAGCATTTTTGGTAAAACATTTATTTTTCCAATTTTACTCCTTTATTTTTAATTGTATGAAATTTATAATTTAATTTAATTAGTTAATTAATTTTAAAAAATTGTCATTATCTTTTCATTTTTATTCTGCATTTTGTGTGACAAATAAGAGTACGGGAACGACCATCTACGCTCAAGCATCACTCGAGCTCGATGACGCTAAGCGGGCTTCACTCGCATTTGAGTAGGCTGCACCCGCATATAAATTCTCAAGAATGCCTGGTGTTTGTAGCCTCCAGCTTGTTGCGGCATGTAAGGTGTTCGGGTGGACTGATTTTGTAGTCGTCGTCGAGTTGAAGGTTCTGATTTAGGCTGTGGCGGTCTGGTGTGTTAATCGGCGGCAAGCTATGCAGTGAAGTAGAGTTGTGCTTGAGATTGCCGGTCTGTTTGCTGAGATCTCTGTCGGACTCGTTTGTGTCGCCGTCGAGATAGGAGTTGAGTTTGCGGCCGACTTGGTTGGCTATTGTGAAGATCATTGTCGAGTTGCCGAGTTGCTGAGCTTCTGAGCTGCCTAGCGGACTGTTCTTAGTCATTGGTGAACTGTCTGTTCTTGTCGCTGCGAGTTGCCGGACTGTTACTGTTCAAGTGGTCGCGGTTTTCGCGCGGACTATTCTTAGTCGCTGTCGGGCTGCTGGTTACTTGTTGCCGAGCTAATTCTTGGGAAGAGTTCTTGTTCTTTTTTGTTTCCTTTCTGTTAATGTCCAATACCTCGCAAGGTTGTGATGCATTGATAGTTCTTGTAGTTGAACCTTTGTTATTAATACAGTTTGCTTTTATATCTGCTGATTGATGTAGCTTCAGTTATCTTTCAAAGAAATTTTTTATCATGGTATCAGAGGGAGGTTCGTGCTAGATGCGCCGCGGGGTTTCGTTGTTAGATTCCTCATTCCTATGATGGATAGAGGTCTTGGGATGAAGCTTCTTACACATGTCAACTACAAGAAATGGAGATCATGTATGAAGAGCTATCTGTTGGGGGAAGACTTGTGGGAAGTTGTTGGAGGTGAAGAGCAGGAGCAAGTTGTCACAGCGGGAGACAATGCTCGACTTGTCAGAGCTTGGAGAAAAAACAATGCCAAGGCGGAGTTCACCCTTAAGCAAGTCATCTCCCCAGAATTATTTGATCACATCATTGGATGCAAATCTGCATCAGAGATCTGGAAAGCCCTAGATGGGATGTTTAATAAGAAGAACGTGGCGCAATTGCAGTTTTTGGAGAATGAGTTGACAAAGGTCACTCAAGAAGAGCTGGCTATCTCAACGTTCTTTTTAAAAGTGAAGAATCTATGCGTTGAGATCTCTGCTCTAGATCCTGATGAGCAGATCTTCGAGGCCAAGTTAAAGAGATACATTATTCGTGGACTCCGGAAGGAAAATGTGGCTTTCATCACATCTGTTCAAGGGTGGGATGTTCAACCATCCTTATTTGAATTGGAGAACCTGCTGTGTTCCTAAGAAAGTCTGGCAAAATAGATGGCAGGAGTTACCATCATGGAAGGAGATAGTTCGGCTTTGTTTTCCGGAAAAAATAATCCCTGGGACAGGCATAAGAAGAATGCAGGAGATGGACCGTCGTCTCCCTCTCAAGGAGATAGGAGGAACTTTCTTCCCCGTTTTGACGAACAGAAAAGGTTGTTGTGCTTCGCCTGTCGCAAGTACGGACACATTGCAAAATTCTGTCGGTCAAACCTTAAAGCCGAACATGTTGCTGAAAAGGAGAAGTATCCAAGGCGAGAAGAACATGGAGATGGAGGATCGCAAGAAGGTCAACAGTGGGTGAACTGCTTCCTTGCAAAGATGATGGCAACGTCAGTTGATGCCCTTGTTTCGATCAATTTTCAAGATGATTGGATTATTGACTCTAGTTGTGGTCATCATCTTACTGGTGATGTGACAAAGTTCGCAGCTCTCAGAGTGTATGAGGAAAACGATGCTATAATCACATCTGATGATACTATTCATCCTGTAAAAAAAGGAGTGGTATCGCCAGGTAGCGATGAGAGACCTCTCACCCTGAAGAGTGTATATCACGTACCTGGAATGAGAAAGAACTTGTTCCTGTAACTAACGCGGTAGATGTTGGATATCATGTCGTGTTCGAACCAAAGGAGGTGAAGTTCGTGAAGAACTTGTCCGGGATTGATGGAGATGTTACTCACATAGGGAGGGGGTGAAGGACTTGTTTGTCCTATCCGCAAATGCGTGCGTCGATAAACTGAAGGGAAATGACGGTGCGGTGATATGGCATGAGAGGCTAGGTCATGTTGGAATGGACAAATTAAAGGTTATGGTGGCAAAGAGTTTAGTAAGTGGCTTACCAAATCTATCCTCTTGTGGAAATAAACACGTCTGTGAATGATGTCAATATGGAAAGTCACACCGACTTCCTTTTGACAGTTCGGAATCAAGGTGCAAAGCTCCGCTGGAGTGTGTTCATGCAGATGTAATGGGGCCCTGCAAAATCCCATCCTACAGAGGAAATAGATATATGTTGGTGATAGTAGATGATTACACTAGATATACATGGGTGTACTTTATGAAAGAGAAGTCAGAGGTCTTTGAGAGGTTCCAGAATTGGAAGGAGCTCGTTGAGGGCAAGATAGAATGGCGAGTGAAGAAGCTAAGAACTGACAATGGCGGAGAATTTACCTCTGACATGTTTATGTCCTTTTGCAGGAAATCTGGCATTTAGAAGGAGCTCACATGTTACTGCACTCCTCAGCAGAATGGCGTTGCCGAAAGAAAAATCTGTCACTTGTCTGAGACATGCAACAATTGGATATGCACGAAAGGGATTTCTAAAGCCCTATGGGCAGAAGGAATGGCATGTTCCTCCTATGTGATCAATAGACTGCCTTTAAGTACGAATCGAATGGTGTCTCTAGATGAGCTAATGTTCCGGGAAAAACCAAGCGTGGCTCACTTAAAGGTTTTTGGTGCAACGTGTTTTGTTCACATTCCGGACCAGATGCGAACCAAGCTAGAGCCCAAAGCACGCAAGTATGTGTTTGTTGGGTATGACGAACGAAAGAATGGGTGGAAGTGCATGGATTTGCACATTCACAAGGTTGTCGTCTCTCGTGACGTGGTGTTTGATGAACTGACGTCTTATCAGGGAGTCTCTTATGTTTCTTTATCAGATGGAGGAAGAAGGGACGAAGGGAGAGTCGTTGAGGAATCTGAGGTGGAGCTTGTGATGTCTCCAAGTGCCCCAACCCGTTCTGAATTATATAGAGCCTCGAGACCTAAAAGCGGGGGGGGGGGGGAGAACTGTTTCATGACATGAAGAGGAAGGAACTGAAGTTGAGGAGGTTGCAGACACCGCCCAAAGCAGACTAGGGTTAAGAAGATCAAAGCAAACTATTATCCCACCCGCTCGGTACAAGGAAGGGAACTTTGTGAATCTTGTTTCTTGCTTCTTTGTAGGACCACTTGATGAAAGGGAACCTGCTCGGTTTGAGGACGCAGTAGGTGTAAAGGAGTGGGATGAAGCCATGAAAGAGAAGATGATAGCGCTAGAGAAGAATGAGACGTGGGACCTGGTTCCCTTGGTTGAAGGAAGGAAGCATGTCACCTACAAATGGGTGTACAAAGTCAAGAGAAAGGCTGATGGAGAAGTGGAGCAATACAAAGTAAGACTTATTGCTCGAGGTTTACCACAGAAGTACGGCAAAGACTATGAAGAGACCTTCAGTCCTGTGGAGAAAATGATGTCCGTTAGGATAGTCATTTCCTTAGCAGCATGTCGAAATTAGAAGCTGTGACAGTTTGATGTGAAGAATGCTTTCTTGTATGGAGAGATCGACAAGGACATATTCATGGAGCATCCACCAGGATTTGTATCGAAGTCCCTACCACATCATGTGTGCAAACTAAAGAAAGCTCTATACGGGCTAAAGCAGGCACCGAGGGCCTGGTATGGGAAGATTGCTGAGTATCTTCAGTTCTGCAAGTATAACTCATCTAACTGCGACTCCAGCATGTTGATAAAGAAGGAAGATGGTCTATATGTGTTGGTTCTCTTGTATGTCAATAACATGATCATAACTGGGAACGATGACAGAGAGGTGGAAATGCTTAAAGCGGAGCTATCAATCCGCTTCGAGATGAAGGATTTAAGAGAGCTGCACCGCTTCCTTGGATTGGAGGTTGAGAAGAGGGAAAGAGGTATGCTTGTATCTCAGAGAGCTTATGCTGAAAGAATCGTAGAGCGCTTCAGCACGAAGGAAGGAAAGAACATCTCTGTCCCCCTTAAGGTTGGGCTAAAACTTCAGAAAGATGAGGGGAGGACTCTTCCTGACCCGAAGATCTTTCGAGCCTTGATGGGGAGTTTGATCTATTTGACTATCACTCGACCAAACATTGTCTTTGTTGTTGGCCGAGTTAGTCGATATATGCAGGAGCCACGAATGCCTCATCTCGAGGCGGCCAAAGGAATTTTGAAGTGTATGAAAACTACTTTTGATATGGGGTTACTGTATGGGAGGAAGTCGAGCTTCATTTTGCATGGGTACACGGATGCAGATTATGCCAGAGATACCGATGATCGAAAGTCGACATCCGGGTATGTGTTCATGTGCGAAGACACCGCTATCTCTTGGTGTAGCAAAAAACAAGACTCAATCTCTCTATCTACCACTGAGGCAGAGTACAAGGTATCAGCTCTTGCAGCTCAGGAGTGCATCTGGCTACGAAGGCTGGTGGAGGATGTTGATGGAAAGGTGAAAGGACCAACCTTGATTTGCGGTGATAACGAGAGTGTCCTGAAACTTGTCACCAACCCGGTCTGTCGCGTGCGAACAAAGCACATTGAGATTGAGCACCACTTTATTCGAGAGAAAGTGCCAAGTGGATCTCTTGCTGTGGAGCATGTGCACAGTCAAGATAATATTGCAGATATCCTCACAATGGCTCTAAACAAAGGGTCATTTAAGCGACTTTGATCTCTCTTTGGTGTTGTCTTTGGGGCTCACTTCAGGGGGGAGTGTTGATTTTTTGTGAAGTGAGAAGAGAAGTTTTTGATTGGTTTAAAATGTTGTTTGGTGTTCTAGGCGGATCCACTGCATTTTCTGGTGATTGGTATTGTGTTTCTACTTTATAAATATGGTGATTCTCCTTTTCTTTGGATATAGTGAAAAAAGGGGTAAGGTGTGTTTCTACAGCCTGGTGTTTGTAGCCGCCAGCTTGTTGCGGCCTGTAAGGTGTTCAGGGGGACTGGTTTTGTAGTCGTCGTTGTACAATCTCGTATTCGCAGAGTAGGTCCCCCACGACAGGCGCGAGACCGGCTACATGTTTTTTAAGCTTTTGAGAAATTTTGCACCCTTTGTGACCAATTTAGGCCTAGCCCTTGTAATATACTAGTAGGGAAGGAAAAATTTTGCCTCCCCCTTGGCTCCTTCTTGGGGAACGGGTGCGGTAAGTTGGCCGACACCCTCCCCCAGCTCGATAGGTGCGAGGTAGGAGCAGCGGGATCGGCTGGAGGCCAGGATCCCGCCCCCTACACCTTAGCCCTGAGTAGGGCGAGACTGATCGGGCGGTCAGCTCGCGGGGGCGAGAGCGACTTGCGGCCAGGCTCTCACCCCGCACGGTTAGTTCGCGGGGCGAGACCGGCCGGCGGCCAGGGTCTCGCCCGCATGTTTAGTATCACGGGGCGAGACCGGCCGGCGGCCAGGGTCTCGCTCGCGTGTTTAGCATCGTTGGGCGAGACCGGCCGGCAGCCAGGGTCTCGCCCGCGTGTTTAGCATCGCATGGCAAGACCGGCCGACGGCCAGGGTCTCGCCTGCATGTTTAGCATCACGGGGCGAGACCGGCCGGCGGCCAGGGTCTCGCCCTCATGTTTAGCATCGCGGGGCGAGACCGTCCCGTGGTCAGGGTCTCGCCCGCGCGGTAAGCTCGCGGGGCGAGACCGGCCGGCGGGTAGGGTCTCGCCCGCGCGATGAGCTCGCGGGGTGAGACTGGCAGGCGGACAGGGTCTCGCCCGCGCGGTTAGTCCACTTGTCTCGGGTGCCCGGGGAGGGGGGGGGTATGGCTTGTCCTCCTCCCGCCCTTGGACCTCTTTGGGCCGTGTTTTTACCGTTGTGCTCCCGGGGTGGAGTTACCTCTTTTACTCCCGGTGTGGATGTTTTCTATTGGCTCAGGGCCTATTTGTCCTAGGGGTATTTCTGACCTTTTGGTCCCCCAGGCTTGAGAAAACTATAAATAGACTCCATTGGGTACCTTTGGAGAGGATGAGTTTTTGGCTTCCTCCTCCCTTGGTTTCTTCTTCTTGGTAGAGTTTGAGAGCTCTCCAAGGTACCCAGCTCAACCATTGGTGAGGGAGGGAAAGTGCTCTTGTGACCTTCCGGGTATGTGGTGGGACCTCCACGCTAGAGCCGAGGGTCTGTTCCTAGTTTCCCAAGTATTTGGTTCGTGACGTTCCCCCGAGTATAGTAGGTGTGAGGTCACCCCTCTTTTGGGACCCCGAACTCCACAGAGACCAAGTTCTTGATTTCAACATTTTGGTGTGATGAGCGTGGAGAGTAACCAACACAGAAGATCTCGGGATAGTGTCATGTCTGGAGATCAGGGAAGTGGTGATGATCTCGGCGAGCTTCCCAACCCCAGACCCTTCGTAGGAAGGGAGGAGTTCATGGCTTCCATCCAAGGCATCATGGAGATGCTGAGAAGCATTGCCCCTCGGGCTGACAGCTCAACCCCTACCCCCCAGGGACTGGCTCCCAGGGGTCTTGGCGAGCTGACCCAGAGTGGTCTTGACGAGCTACCTCTCAGGGGCACAGGCGAGATGACCCCAGCAGGGGGAGAAGGAAGTGCACCAGGTAGGAGACCTGAGAAGGAAAGGATGGGAGAGGGGGTCGAGCGAGACCTCCCCGACCGGGAGCTGTTCCCCAGCCCGGCGAGTGCCAGCCCTCCAGGCGAGCAGGTCGCGCGAGTAGAGTTTGCAAGACCAGCACTCAGGGGGTCACCCTTCAGCGACTTGATCATCTCGGCTCCCATTTCCGAGGGGTTCAGAGAGCCTGACATGGATTACTATGCCGGGAAGGATGACCTCGTCCAGCACCTACAGTGGTTTGAGGATGCCTTCTCCATCAGGCTAATGACGGATGCCTTCAAGTGCCGCCTCTTCGCGATCACGTTGAAGGACAAGGCAAGGGACGGGTTTCATCAACTCCCTCCAAGGTCGATCTATGGGTTTGAGGACTTGAGCCGGAGCTTCCAGCTCCGCTTCTCCACCTCCAAGAAGAGGAAGAAGAGTCCTGAGTCCATCTTTTTGATAAGGCATAGGGCCGAGGAGTTGCTGGCCCACTACGTTGACAGGTTCCAATAGGAGATCCTGGACATCCAGGAGATGCCGGGGTATGCCCTCCAGATGGCGTTCATGGTGGGGTTGCGCGAGGAGTTCTTCAAGATGAGCCTGACCCGAAAGGCCCCCCTTTCCTCGAGGAGCTGATGGAAAGGGCGGCTGAGGAGATAGCCATGGAGGCGGCCAACCCGACATTTGTCAAGAAGTTGGCAAGGCTAATAGAGTCGGAGCCGAAGGAGCAAGGCAGCTCAAGGCATCAGGAAGGAAGAAGGAGAGAGGAGCAGAGATCTCAGGGATTCCAGGGACAGGAAGGTCCGGAACCAGGCTGGAGGCAGCAGGGAGGACCTGCCCATGGTCTAGGAAGAGCTCTCATCCAGGGTGGGGGGAACTTTCACGAGGGCCAAGGGAGGTTCAACTTTCAAAGGCAAGCCCCAAGACAGCTCCTGCCTCCACCCCAGCAAACCTTGGTAATAGGCGGAGGAGGAAGAGGCAACGGGAGAGACCGCCGAGCCCGTCGAAGGAGGGAGAAGGAGCATTGCCATACTGTTACTTCCACCATGTGGAGGGTCACGCCACAGCTACCTGCCCCGAGTTCCTAGAAGTGAGGGGGGCGAGAGGCACTGCCCAGCAGCAGCCGCCGGTGCAGGTTGAAGAGGTTCCACCCCGATTGGGGGGGGAAGACATATGTGAGGATCGGGTCGATGTAGGACACCGAGGAGGTATAGCAGTGATCCACAGTAGAGTGGGGATCGAGGCCACTCAGAAGGCGAGCCTCCATGTCATGTACCGACGGAGCGTCGCTTCGACACCCAGACCCCGCCCCAGGAGGAGATCACCTTCTCGATGAAGGACATGTCGGATCATGAGGATCCCCCTGAACTCCACAAGAGTAAGTCCAGAAAGGATAACGAGCTCGGCGGATACCAAACCAGTCCGCCAGCTCCAAGCCCAGACCGCGCTTACCGCAACTTCAAAGAAGAAGAGCGGACTCCAAGCCCAGTCCGCACAAGTCGCGCACATCACCTGCAGAACACAGAACACTGCCGGACACAATCCAGTCCGCGCAGTCCGCTCAGTCCGCAACACAGCCCCAGCAGCAACGCAGGTCGCCAACCACCAACCCGCCGGACTAAGAACCAGTCCGTGCGGTCAGTCCGCCTAATCCGCCCGGACTGCCTGACCACCCACTTTCACTTCACCAATTTCAACAGAATGTTGCAAAACATAACATTTACCTCGCCTGAAGTTCACATTTCATAACATCCACGCACAAAATACCCCTCTTGAAAATGTACTCAAGGGGGAAATATTTGTGCATGGATGTTATGAAATGCGAACTTTGGGGAAATAAATGTTATGTTCTGTAACATTAGAGGGAGATTTTTGTAATTTCAATAATAAGAGGGGTGCAATCTCTAATTTTTTTAAACTTAAAGGGAAAGTCCCGGTAAATGCCCCTAATTTTAAATTAGCCAAAAACATTTCTAAGTACAGAATCCTATTTATTTGATATTTTTAGCTAACTTCAGGCCTCATTTTGGAAACCATGGGTTCTTATTTAGGACATGCATGAAGACACACTATTGTAGTTGGAAATATGGTTTACAATTTTCATGTTTTAATTTTCCCATTTGGAGCCTCTAAAAAAATTTAAAGTTGCCATAAACATGTCTAAATAATTGCATAATCATGTTTATTCAATTTCTGTTATTATCAGCTAACTTCAGGCCCTATTTTGAAGACAATAGGGTCTGATTTAGGACATACCTGTTATACACAATATTATAGCTGAATATATAATTTACAACTGTCATGTTTTAAGCTTCACCATCTAGTGTCCCTAAATAATTTTAAATTAACCCTGAACAAGTCTAAATGAAATACAAAATGTTGTCTATACAATTCAATGATCATTCTGTTCTTGTAAATTTTTCACAACTAATTAATCATGTGATGAACATCAAATCATAGATGCCTCATAATTACGAGTCGACCCATAATAACTTGTAAAATTCTTGAGAATTGCCATTCAAACATTTTATTCATAATCTCATGATGGGAGTATGCGAGGTTGTATGGTTACCTAAGTGGTAGGTTAGTCGGCTTCTCCCATAATTTACATTAAGGTAGAAGTTGTGGCGACAAACTTTTTTGTTTTGGTAGTGAAGATGACCGGGGGCTAGCTATCGCTTTCGCACAGGTCAGTCCCACACTTGTTTGACTATGTGCTGAGAGAATCTCTACATGAGGTGGGGATGTCCACCGAAAGTATCAACAACTTTATAGAAGTACAAAGGCCTAGAAAGTTAGGGTATATACATAACTTTTAATTGGGAGTGACTGACCCACTGTCACAATCTGGTCACGACGATGAGGCCTGAGAGGTGAGCTCCTTCTCTAACATGTCACTATGTAGACATAGATGAAAGTAATCATGACAAATCATTCACTGCCCTGAGCTTCTCGCCATCTCGCCCGGACTTGGCTGTTTTGTTTCGTCCCATGCGGGCGGACTCGGCGGGATAGCATTGCTAGCTGCGACCTTGGGGAGGTGACTCTATCTCATAGAGTGGTGACCACACTCCTCACTCGGCCTATAAATAGGACCCCCCCGACACGTTATTTGATAACAGAGTGAACAGTAAGTGAGCTTGAGCATAGGCTGCGGACTGTGTTTGCTTATCCGCGCGGGCTGTTTGCTTAACCGGTTTCTGTGTGCAGGTGGCGCGGCTAGCAGTGTTGAACAAGGAGTTTGGTTCTGACCTCTGTGGAGTTTGTGGGCTGCATTCGGCGGTTTCCAGCATCAGCTTTATCTCAAGTTCTTTCTGTCCGCGCGACCTCGCGGTCTCTGCGAGTAGGCGGCGGGTTCCTCTGTTCAGCAGCAGTTCGGCGAATAACGGCGAGTCCGCGTGACCTGCGGTCTCAAGCAGACTCAGTGTTCAGATTGGTTCCAGCTCAGTTCGGGCGGTCTCAGCGACCTGTGCGGCTTCGGCGGTCTCGGCGGTTTCTGGAGTCTGTCCGCCCGAGTTGTTTTGTTGTTTCTATTGTATCTTGTACTGGCGAAATCATGTCTCGCCATGTATGTCTCGCCCTGTAAAGAAGATTAATAAAAATTTAATCTGCTTGCTTCTGTCTATGCCTTTGGTTATTTGAGTTGCTTCCTGCTTTCCGCGGTTCAAGTTGTGATCTGGGTAGTGCCGAAAATATTGATTTGGTGTTTGGGCTACCTTGCTGATCAACTTGAAAAAATTCAACACATTCATGAGAGGTTTTTGTAATTTCATTAAAAGAGGGGTCAATTTGTAATTATGCTAACTTCTAGGAGAAGTTTTGGTAATTATTTCTTTTAAATTATTTAGAAGCTCCAAATGAGAAAACTTGAAACATGCAAGTTGTAGATCATATATCCAACTACAATAGTATGTCTCACATGTATGTACTAAATCAGACCCAAGGTCTTAAAAACAGGGTCTGAAGTTATGTAAAAATAATTGAATTTGAAATAAACATCCTTTTGAATTTATTTAGACATATTTAGTGCTAATTTACATATATCTAGAGGCTTTTTATGGGAAAACTCAAAACTTGAAAGTTGTAGAACATATATTTATCTATAATAGTGTGTCTCACATGCCTGACCTAATTTAGTTCCTAAATTCTTCAAAACATGGCTTGAATTTAGTTAAAAATAACAAAATTTGAAATAAATAGGATTTTGAATTTATTTAAACATGTTTAAGGCTAATTTAAAAAACATCTAGAAGGTGAGATGGGAAAACTCAAAACATAAAAATTGTAGAACATATATCCATCTACAAAAGTTTGTCTCACATGCATGACCTAAATCGGCCTCTAAGGGGGTTCCAAATGGGTCCTAAAGTTTACTACAAATGTCAATTTTTAATGAATCCAGATCTGTTTTATACGAGGAAATATCATGTGCACAGATCTTGGCGCAAATCTATGGCACGGATCAAGCCAGACTGTATGCTAGACTATGGGTCCTGCATGGGATCTACCTGCAGGCCAATCATTGGTCCATGCCACCCTAGGTAATCAGACGACTTATGAGGACCACCCAAATCTGACGGTGGATATGTGCCACTATGGGTCTGGGTGGTGAAGGACCTCTCTAGTGCAGACAGAGCTACCATTTCTCTGGCCACCACCCTCGGTGGATGTGCCCGGAGGGGGTGGATGGGGCATCAATCAACGGTCCACCTGCATCGACGGTGGTTGGAAATCGCGATAAGGCATTTTTTTATCGATTTTGATGGGGAAGGCCACCAAAAATTGCTCCCGACAGCGCTCCCCTTCCTCAAGGGCCTCAAGGGAGGGTCGTGGGCCCCCTCTCATTGTCACATCCTATGCAAGGCTGAAAACAACAGTGAAGGCAAAGGTTGGTGGGATGTTTCGAATCTTCCATGGTTGGGATCGTCGACTCTGCTAGCTAGAGGTAGAGGGGTTCACAGAAGAAGGATTTATGGGCAAAGAGACGTAAAAGAAGCTTACATTGGGGGTGTTTTAGCGAGGTGATCGACAAGTGACCATGGATGGTAGTTCGCTAGAGTTTTAGGTGGGGGCTTGTTGGGTGGTTGCCTAGGCTCTTTTTTAGCGTGGATGTGGCGGGGGGGGGGATCAATGGGTAGGAAAACCCTAACCCCATCCTCTGGGGCCTTTAAATAGGGTGGAGGGGGAGTTTTATAAAGAGTAAATACTCCTCCATTGTGGCTTTGCCCCTCCGACTCTTTTCTGCCAACTCAAACCTTCCCAGGGGATTGAGAAGTGGAGAAATTTACTCCCCCAACCTGCTCCAGGTTTTGGAAGTAATGATACAATAAAGGGCAGGGGGACGAGATCCTCTCCAGTTTGAATGAACTGGATAGTATCCGGTTCATCATCCTATAAATTAAAAAAGGTCACAAAACTAAGCTATCCGCGTTGTGCTCGCCGCTGGATCTGGAAGAGGAAATCAGGACCATGAACTGGATACTATCCAGTTCATTTGAACTAGAGAGGATCCTGGTCCGGGAGTGGGGGGGGGTCCTTTTTTTTACAAAAAAAAATTATAATTATTGGAGGTCTCCTTTTTATTTATTTATTTGATGGGTTTATTTTGATTGATTGATGGTCAAATTTATTTTAAATAAATTTTTTATTTAATTTAATCCTATTAAAATGTTTTGGCGAGTTGCGGTACAAATTTGAGATTGATAGGTGGTCATTTGATATTTTTTTCCAATTTTCTATTATTTAAATGATTTTCTAATTATTTAATAAGTATTAAATTATATAAGCACAATTAAATAATTCTTAGGGCTCCTCTCTATTCAAAGGGCATATTGATTATTGGAGCCCTTTAGATGTATTTGCGGGTCAATGGCACCCCGTTGACTTGATTGAGAAGGATTTTTGTTGGGTGGGTATAACATACATATTTTATGTTGTGTGGGTGAAGATCTTGCCGTCTGATCCGCATTTCTACGGTTAGATTTTGAGCAAAAATAAGACTGTATTATTGAATTCCAAATAAGACTATATTTTGACGATCGAATGGTCAGATTTTCACTTGTACAGTCCATTATACCTACAAAATGTTTTCTCGAGTTAGATAGCTTGGCGTGCATCTAGGCTAATTAAGAAAATTTTGAGTTTTATGAGATTCACCGGGGGGAGGGTCAGGTGTTCTAGTGCGCAAGTGGGTGAAATGAGTGACACATTGGGTCAAAAACATCCAATATGATGGCTTTCACCGACCTTTTATGTGCAAATTAAGGGTCTGTTTGGCTAAGCTGTGGCGGTACAGGAATCAATGGTGAGAAATAGTGGTGCAAGAATCAGCTATTTTGCAGTGATGGAAAAAATTTATGAAACTGTTTGGAAAACTGTATTTGCAGTGCTGTGTGAAACAGTGATGTATAATTAAACAGTGATAGTAATAATTAAACAACCCGGAGAATTTACGAAATCTAAAAATAAATAAACAATTTGCTCGACATTAATTTTATTTAATTATAAAAGTAAATATATTAATATTGATGGAGTTCCCTAAAATATGTTCGGACAAGTCGAAGATTTTTTCGCGACCTCGTCCGGCTCGACACTACAATCCCAACAAGCACATCCTCACATAATTTTGAGGTCGTTTGATATTTCAAACGGACGTCAAAACTCATGTATGCACGCTTGACTCGCTCACATGCTAGGACGATTCATTTTTGACCGATTTACGAGTGTCTCGAGTGATCACAAAAAAATTATTAAACATTAATTAATTATTTAAAAAATTAAAATGTTAAAATGTTTTAATTATAAATTAATATAAGTTTTATTTATTAATTGATGTGGCTCTCCCTAGAGATTTTCAAATCAAACATGCTCCGACTCGGGGTTACGACGATTCAATTTTCAAGCCGGGCAACCATCAACATTAATAATAAAATATTAATATATATTAATTAAAACATTAATACATAAACTTTAATTATAGAGTTCAATTATGGTTAATTACATGTTAATATTTAAATTAATTATCGTTAATAATTTAAATAGTATAAATTATAAATACAAATTAACGGTTTAATTAGGCGTGAACAAAAAAAACCGGGCCTGACGGGCCGGCCCGAGCCCGGCCCGGTCAAAGCCCGGTCAAGCCCGGCCCGGTTCAGGCCCGAACCGGGCCGAGCCCTAACCCGGGGCCCTGAAAGGGCCCCGGTTTCAAGCTGTTACCCGGCCCGGTACCTGGCCCGGTCCGGGCCGGGTAAAGCCCGAAAATCGGGCTAGCCCGAGACCGGGCCGGCCATAGCCCGATCCGGTCTCGGGCTAGGCCCGATTGAGCCTAACGGCTCTTTTTAAGAGCCGTTAGGCTCTCATGGCAGCATGGCTGCCACGTGGCAGCCATGCTGCCATGAAGAGCAGCCAACGGCTCTCTAAGGGTCTGTTTGGGACAGCTCTGGCGGATTGAAAAGCTGCTGTTCGGATAGAGTTGTTTTAAAATAGATCTCTGGGGAGCAGTTTTGAAAAGCTGCAGACTGTTTGGGTGTTCTGTGCAGAAGTGCGCTCGGAATCGCCGGAGGAAGGACGTCGGGGGCTTGGAATTGCCGGAGGAAAGCCGTCCGGGGCTCGAAATCGCCGGAGGAAGGCCGTCCGGCCTCTGAGCATGTTCCAACTGAAGAAACCATTAGATTTCCAAAACATGTGAGAGAGAAAGCTATTTTGCGGGAGCAGAAGCTGGGGAGGGAGAGATTTCTGAAAAGCTGCAAAACAGCTCCAGATTTTTGAAAAGCTCTTCACAGGGAGCTGTCCCAAACAGACTGAAAGCAGCTCTGGCGGTTGGAATAGAGATTTTCCAACCGCCAGAGCTGCCCCAAACAGACCCTAAATGAGAGCCGTTGTCTGCATTATATTTATATATAAAAATATATATATTTTATATTTTTTTATTATTTTAATATTTTATAATATTATTTAAATTAAAAAAATTAAAAATAAAAAATAAAAAAATTCTTAAAATCTTATAAATACCCCCCCTAACCCCCTTCTTTTTTTGTTTTTTCTCACACACTCTCTCTCTCACTCACTCACTCTCTCTCTCTCTTAGCTCTCCCAATGGCGTCGTCTTCCCAAAATACGGCTGCGGTAGTGGAGCACAATCGTAGAGCGGGTATTTGGGAGCATTTCGAGATGGTCCAAGTCGGGACCGAAAGGAGAGCGCGCTGCAAGTTGTGCTCGAAGCTGCTATCCATCACCGGCAACTCGACGCTTGTTAGACACCAGAAGTCTTGCGTGTCGAAACAAGCTCCTCCCGAGTCAAGTCAAGCCCAAATTTCTGGAGCAGGACAGATTTGGACGTACGATCAAATGCGACAGCGAGAGCTGCAGACGCAGTTCGTCATCAAACGCGGGCTGCCATTCAGCGTCTTCGACAATGACGACGCGACGGAGTACATACATGGGGGGCTTCAACCCAAATACCAAAAGGTTAGTAGAATTACTCTAAGACGTGACGCGCTTAAATTTTATTTAGCAGTAAAAGAAGAATTAATTAACTATTTTGAAAATTTCGAAGGACGTGTGAGTCTAACGAGCGACGTTTGGACGAGTAATTTAAATTTAGGATTATCTTATCTTTGCATCACTTGTCATTTGATTGATCCCATTTCGTGGGAGCAAAATAAACGCGTAATATGTTTTACAGGTTTTGAATACCCGCACACGGCTGTAGCTTTATATAAAGTTATTATGAAATGTGCGCGAGAATTTAAAATTAACGATAAAATACTTAGTATTTCTTTTGATAACGCCGCTAATAATGGCGCCGCAATTGAATTGTTAAAACGAGATTTAAAACCATTTCTCAACGGCGCGTTTTTTCATAATAGATGTGTTTGTCACGTGCTAAATTTAGTTGTACAAGATAGTTTAAAGGGAATGGAAGAATATATTAATAAAATTCGAAACATGTTAAAAACTATTTATTGTACTAAACAACGAGCTCAAGATTTTAGAAAATTTTGTAAAGCACAAAATCAGAGATATTTGAAACCCGAATTTGATATGCCGGTTAGATGGAACTCAACCTATAAAATGTTAAAAAGAGCCGTTCTACAAAAAGAAATTCTAATGGAATATTATAGTTTGCTTAATATTGAACACAATTTAGGTGAAAATGATTGGGATATTATAGAACATTATCTAGATTTACTAAAGTGTTTTTATAAGGCCACTGTTTCTTTATCTGGAGTGTATTATCCAACGAGCGCATTAGTAATTGAACATTTCGTACATATCACACAAAAATTTAGTTATTATGGACAACACGAAGGTTGGACTCCTTTAATTAAAATAATGGAAGAAAATTTTTTAAAATATTATAGAGTTATACCGCCTATGTTTTCGTGCGCCGCCGCTTTAAATCCGCTACTTAACGTAGAAGGCGTAGAAAATTTGATCGATGAAATCAATACTAATCTAACCTTAAATATAAATTATGATGATGATGACCCCGTTAGTACTACAAATTTTACTACTTTTTTTACACAAAGTTATAATTATTACAATAACTTATACGGGTCACGACCCCGCGAAGAAATAACACAACCCAAAACAAAGGATAGTCTTAAAAATAAAATTTTAGATTTAGCTTCTAGGAAAAAATCTCGCACATCTGGTAGTTTAGATGAATTAGGATTATATACAAAAACACAATTTAGCGATTTTATGAGTTCGGACGAGATCGAAAACTTCGATCTCTTAAATTGGTGGAAAGGTAAAGCTAATACCTATCTTGTTTTGGCCTATATGGCCCGTGATTTACTAACTATCCAAGCTAGTACAGTAGCTTCAGAGTCCGCTTTTTCTCTTAGTGGCAGGGTTTTGAACGAGCGGAGGAGCCGGCTTAACGAAGAATCGCTGGAGATTTGCATATGCTACAAGGACTACTTGGATGCTATGAAGAGGAAGCAGCACATAACAGCATTGGAGGATAGCTCGGAGGAGATAGAAGACGAAATTGACGCAATGAATCTACAAGATGATTAAATCGGGCAATCTTAAATTCTTAATGTAAATTTTTTTGATGTATGTAAATTTTTTTAATTAAATCTTAAATTCTTAATGTAAATCGGGCAATGTCTGACTTAGATTTTGTATTCTAATATTAAAAAAAAATTTTGATAAAATTTTTTGTGACATTTGTGCAATTGTATAACTAATAAACTAATAAATATATATTATAATAAATTAATAATATAATATAATAATTAATAAATATATTATAACTAATTAACTATTAACTATTTATATTTTATAATAATATAAATTATAATATAAAATTATAAATTATAAATTATAAAATAATTAATAAAAAAAAAGAAAATCGGGCCGGCCCGGTTCGGGCCCGAGACCGGCCCGGTCCTGCCCGGCCTGGCCTGAAGGGCCGGAGCAGGCAGCCTATTTTAGCTGCCTGCCCGGCCCGGCCCGATTGCAGGGGAGGACCGGGCCGGCCCGGCCCGATAAATGAAAAAGCCCGATCGGGCCCGGTCCGGGCCGGCCCGATCGGGCTTTTTGTTCAGGCCTAGGTTTAATAATTTTAATATATTAATTAAAATTATATATACTATTAACGTTAACCATTAAAGTTATAATATAAATAACTTTAATAATATAAAAGTTAAATAATTAACGTTATAATATAAAAGTTTATATAAATTAAATATATGTATAAATTTTAATTTTAAATTATATATATATTTTAAAAGAATGCAAGACTCGAACTTTTCCAAAGCTGCAGCGCTGCTGCCTGTCGCGGATGGTGGCTTCTTGCCACCACTGCACCGTTTATCTGTTTGGTGGAGCGGTAACAAAAGCAATTGCATGCAGCTTTGCTGACGCTCCACCAAACAGGGCCTAAGTCAACTAGATCCTAGTGTTTAGATTAACATACAAGGTGGGGATTCGGGGTCTCGAAGATTGGGATTTGATGCTACAAATTAACAATTCTTTGGCGGGGAATCAGGTGAGGTATAGTGCACTAGCTGTACTTTACGGTAAAATGCAGACATCCAACAGTCTGTGTTCGATGCTCACACTCATCTCAAAGCGAGCTGAGTTGTACTTACTTTGAGATGTGTGTGGGCATCCACGCGAACCGTTGGATGCCTGCACTTTACCGTAAAGTGTCGATGTGTACTTTACTCCTCCCAAATCCCTCCAGTGGGGCGAGCGATTTGGAGGCAAAAATGAAAGATGCGAAAATAGAGATTGCGGCACCGGATGTGCCTGCTTGGAAAAGGAGAGTGCGGTTAATCTCTGTGAAAAGCCTTGAAAAATACCTAGAAATAAGTGCATATAGTCAAATCTGTGATTAACAATTGCCTAATTTAATTTTAAATGACAAATCAATAATTTAAAATATTTATAAATTAAATCGGTGCAATATATAATAATTTAAAATATATATAAAAAGGAAAAATCATGGAGAAACGGAAATATACACATTTGCCCACCACGTGGCTTCCGGGCCGGACCGGGACCCACCAAGTGGCCACTATATGATTAATTGATTATATTTATTTACTATATTTATACTTCAAATGGCAGAAATAGGAAGTTGGAAATGTAAACCGCCTCTTCCTATTTTAATACCCTATCCGGAATTTCGGATAACGACTTATGTGGCGGCCAAACTAATTATAAATTTGTCCGCGTGGCGCGACATTAAGCGCCCAATGCTGATGCGCGCTGGGTGTGCGCGCAGAGGCGACACGAATCGTACGGTTGGGATAATAAGCTCAGGCGCGGCGAGAAGCGAAGAGCTAAATTAACCAGCCAAAAGGATACACGTGGGAACGACGTGGCTCGGCATGGCCACACGATGCACGTCCTCCACGGCCACGAGGCCCACATGGCCGCAGCACAATGGCGCCGGATTATAGGATTGATGACGTGTTTATTTACAGGATTGGATGCCTAGTTGACTCTAGAATATATACTGACATATATACGTGAGCATATTATTTAAACTAAAATCATTCCAATATTATGTTGAATTGGAATAGATTATATGTACAACTTCATATTCGCTGGGCAGGCTCCAGAGGCATTAACGGCCCAGAGCACAGGCTTCGAGCTAGCTCGGGACTTCAAATCAGAGGAGCTTCCGCCTAGGAAGAGCCCCCGCCTAGAAGCAGGCGAGGACGTTCACCATCAGTCAGCCGAGACCCGCTTCCGACAGAGGCGGCGAGAAGGCTCGCGCCTCGCGGAAGGCGGGAGTGGGCTCGGTGAGAGACCTTTGGCACTCCTTTCTTAGCTCCCGTCAAGCGAAGGCGAGAGGGTTCTCGGCATAGGGTTCTCGCCAAGTGGGGCCCAGAGCTCAGGGTAAAATTACCTAATTACCCTTGGGCAAATTTACCTTTTTACCCCCAGGGGCTGCATTTAGTGTTTTCTGGACAGCGAGATTTGGCTATTGACAGGCCAGCCGGAGGTATTTCAGTAATTTATGGTCAGGAAAAGGCTATAAGTAGACCCATGAGGGCTCCTTAGAAAGCAAGCCTTTCATTATTCTCAAAATCCCCAAGTGCTTTTTAAGGAGCTCCAAACCCAGCTTTGGCTTTGGAGAGGAAGCTCTCAGAGATCTTCCGGGTGTGAGGTGAGACCTCCCTGCTGTGGCTTTGGGTCAGTTCTAGATCTCTTGCAACCAGTCGATGGTCGAGATTTGAGGGAAGTAGGTGTTGACTGCACCCTGATTTTTTGAACATTCGTTGAGGTCGTTTTTGACTTCAACACTATACTCATATAAAACATTAAAAAAAAGTTGGCTCCACTCAGCACAAAACACCCGAATTTTGTAATTGGGTTTGCAAAGTTGGAAAAATAAGGTGGTCGGGTGTTTTTGTGCTGAGAGGGACCCACTTTTTGAGATTTTTGGTATGTTTTAGGTGTTTATAGTTAGGAGTGAGAAGCGAAAACCGAAAACCGATAAAACCGACCGAACCACACCGATTTTGAAACCGAGCCACACCGATTTTATTTGCTAAATGTAGAGGTTTCCAATTTTAATTTCAAGCTAATTAGGAATAAAGAAAAACTTTGCTCAATTTTGAGCCGATCGGAAATTGATTTCAATCCAATTCTATGCCGAGCTTAAACCGCTCGAATTTGACTCAAAATGAGCCGTAGGCATGTGTCATCTTAAAGTATAACTATTATTTAAGAGAATTGATATTAGCAGTTCATAAAAGGCTATTCGCAGTCCAAAATGTATGGAAAAATCCTATTTTCTTCGCAGTCCATAAATGGCTATTCGCAGTCCATAAATTCCTTGATAAATCACTGCTCCTACACTGCACCTACGCGCCTTTTAAAACTGCGTCTTTTAGGGGCATTTTAAGGAGAAGTGTTCAACATGAAAGTTGTAGATCTCGACAATATCTACAACTTTCATGTTGAACACTTTTTTATTTGAGACCGTTTAGGCCCCCGATTTGACCCCCGAAAAAAATCACGCGGAACTTTCAAATGTTCCGCGTGATTTTTTTTCGGGGGCCAAATCGGGGGCTTAAACGGCATCAAATCAAAAAGTGTTCAACATGAAAGTTGTTGATATCGTCGAAATCTACAACTTTCATGTTTAACACTTCTCCCAAAAATACACTTAGAAGACGCAGTTCAAAATGACGCCTATTTATTTTAAAAAAAAATTATTTTTTTAAAAAACGGGGCCCGCGCTAATTCCATTCTTCCTGTCCAAAATTTTAAGGTTTTCTAAGGTCCAATACATGCGAGTATTTATCTATTTTGTGTTTATTTTCTCTTGCAGATGATCGCTACGAGGGCTCTAAATCAACACTTTTGCTCATTTTAAAAATTTTGTTGTTTGAAATTTTATTTTTGTATAATTTGACTTTTATATTTTTTTATTCTACCTAAGAATTTTATTTGGACTGCGAGTTTTATTTTGGACTACAATTATAATTTATGGACTGCGAATAGAAGTGGACTGCGAATAGTCATTTATGGACTACAATTATAATTTATGGACTGCGAATAGAAGTGGACTGCGAATAGTCATTTATGAACTGCTAATAACAATTCTCTTATTTAATTGTGTCCAATTAAAAAAACTTTCACGCGAAAGATATTATTATTTGAAAATCACAACTAACTTGCAGAAAATTATTATTCTTAAATTTCATATTCCAATTCTATATTGGCAGTCTGGCAGAATAGTAGCAAATAAAAAAAAACTAGGTGTGTAGAATGAGACCTTATTTGTTGGATTTTTTTCCGTCCGGTTCCAGACGCAGGCTGGCTTCTTGGTCCAATCAAATGCATGTATTTTGTGGGGTTGACGGGTGCCAGCGTTGTACAGTGAATTTGTGCACCATGAGCCTCACAAAATGCTAGGATTTGGTTGGTCCCGGACAGTGTCCAGGACCCAGACCCAAGAATCAGTCTCATTTATTTGGGCATTTTTAGCTTTGAAAAAAATGCAGATGCTATTTTTATGCTTAATTCTAGGGATGAGGATATAATTACGGGCCTGTTTGGTAAAGCGTTAGGGGAGCGGCACACAACTGCGGCAGGGAAAGCAGCGCCAAACAAAAAATAGGCGCTGCAGTGGAACAGCGGCGACATCGCGCTTCGCCAAAATCACGTTCGCAGCGATTTCTCCCCATTCCTCTTCCCCGATTTCTCCTATGCCCTAAGCCGCAGTCCACGACAGGATCATCGTCGCGCATCGCCGACCATGACAAGATTCATCGCGCTTCGCCATCCACGACATCGGCATCGCGCTTCGCCTTCCTCTTCCCCGATTATCTCTTGTGCCCTAGCTGTAACGGCGGCATTATTCCCCGATTACCTCTTGCGCCCTAGCTGTAACGGCGGCATCCGCATCGCGCTTCCCCAGCCACGACAAGTCCTGTTCATCTTCTTCCAGGCATTCAACCGGGAAGATCTAGGGCTCCAGTTCAGCCACAATACTCCTTCTCAATGCAATGTGTAATTGTGGTGGCTACAATGACCCTTCATAATTACATAAGAAGACATCCGTCTAGGGTTGATCCAGGGTTCAGAGCATGTGATCTTGATGAGACCTTTGTGCATCCGGAGGCATTCGAACATAGGACACAGCGACGAGGAACCGTCAGAGTCACAAATCCGATCGTTGAGCCGGTGATATATGATGGGACAGGTGCACCTGAGATGTCTGCTTTTAGAGAGTTCATTGCACACCAATTGGAAAATGCTCGCGGGTAAAATCCAATCATATGTAGTTTAGCATATACATTATTTATTTTATATTAAATTCATCTAAACCGCCGGTAAATCTCTTTTGCAGATGATATTTATTCGTGTTGAAGAAAAGAGATCATCATCGATTTGAATTATATTTATCTAATATTTGGTGTCGAGCAAGTTGTTGCTTCGGATATGAACATTAAAAATTATGCGAACTACTTATTTTAAATCCTGTTTAATTTTATTCCAGTAAAATTTGCATTACAGTTTACTATTATGCGCACATCAAATTTAATTACTGTTTAGTTCTGCACCACTGTTTCCCACAGCACTGCAAATATAATTTTCCAAATAGTTTCATGAATTTTTTCACCACTGCAAAACAGCTGATTCCTGCACCACTGTTTTCCACCACTGCTTCCTGCACCGCCACAGCTTTACCAAACAGGCCCTACATCTCGCACGCTCAAATTATTTGTTATTTCAACACCTCGCCAACCATCACCCAATACTGCCAACCAACATTGAGAGGTACCCACACTCTTGCTCTTCATCGTCGTTCTATCTACACGAGGTTGAGGCTCGGAGCAAAGACATCACATAATGTGTACTACAAGCAATTTTTGTTAGAGCACTGAGAAGGGAGTGTTACGAACGGTGGTACGACGATGGGCTACACGACAACGGTGATGGAGGGTTGCATAGGTTTGTTAAGGTTGCAGTCCTTGTGGGATACTTTCTCCGATGATTGTAGGACGTCGTTCAAAGTTGACGATTGTTCGTTCTAGTGCAAATATTATGTGCATGCATCTACGAATTGTAGAGGGTAATTAAAATTACTTTGACCCAAATTAAAATCACTCATGCGCATTTTGTAGTTTGAATTCATCTGCAATATATTGCATTGGACTAATATCTCTTAATATTGAATACTCATTAATTTCTTGTGTTAATAATAATGTGAAAAAAATATGTTCTTATGATCCCGTATTTAGTTGGGCTTCGAGATTTTTTTCATCCACGACCAAGAATTTCAACAAGTAGTATATGGATATCAGGTTATGTAAGTGACTGATTGAATGTTTTGGATGTAAGCATTGACTCATTGACTGCTTTGGGATGATTCTGTCAACTCATTAACCGTTCATAATTGTTACCTTCTGCAAAAGGTTTGATTTTTGAATAAGTTTGCAGGCCGTACATCTCAACTCATCTCCGCACACAGATCGTGATTCATGTGCAGCAGGTTGTTGGGGTGAGGGCTTGAACTCACGACCTCCTAGATAGAGGCACTTGGTGCAGGTATCCCTCACCCGTTGAGATGGGTGACGTCCGTGGTAAAGTTGTTCCCAAGCTCTTTAAAGACTTTCTTTGAAGGTGTCCATAGCCTATATATTAAAGATAAAACTAAAATAGGCTACAAAGCATAATGGTCATGAAGTGCAATGTCCGCAAGCACTTGGGATTGAGACATTCCTCTTTCCCATAGAAAATCTTTATCACATGCAGGATTAGCTACATGGTCGGCAAAAACATTAGCTGGTCTTTCAACCAGCGAGATCTCGAATCTTGGCGTCTCTGTAAGCAGGTGTGCAAAGCAAGTTTTCATATTACCCGAGTAGCAGGTGGATAGGATTCGTGTGATTGACTAGCGAGATCTCGAATCTTTAAAGATTTTTTGAAGACAACATTTGCTTCACAACAAAACTGGTGATTGACGACTATAGCGAGAAGGAATACTCACACCACCGAGGGATCA
This sequence comes from Platanthera zijinensis, assembly GCA_039513925.1. Taxonomy (NCBI): domain Eukaryota; kingdom Viridiplantae; phylum Streptophyta; class Magnoliopsida; order Asparagales; family Orchidaceae; genus Platanthera; species Platanthera zijinensis. The sequence continues at coordinate 142,071,694 of CM077094.1, forward strand.
ATCCCTGGAGGACGCATCGACCCCACTCCCTCCCACTAAGTCATTAACGCACCTCTCGTGGAAGAGGCGTTGCTCGCGCATGTAGCTACATTGGAAGGTCGTGTGCGACAAGTGGAAGAGCAACAGACAGAGATGCTGACTCTCCTGAAAAACCTAGGAGCAACTCGAGCTCCTGTCCCACCTCCTACATTGGTCAAACTGCCTCCACCAGATCCGAACCATGCTCCTCCAAAAGTGGCCACTCGAGAGGGGACACTCTGAGGAGTTCTCCGATGTGGCCAGCTCCACGCATCCCGCTCGACTAGCCAGAGGCCTTAGATCCGACCTCCATCGTCACCACCAGGGAGGGGTAGGCCTCAGGATTTCCACTGGAAGACTCGCTCGTGAGTAGATATGTGATGCGATTGTAGAAGAATATGGACAAATCAGACAACAAGCTGCATTTGCACATCACCCTCTCCTGCACGGCTCACCGTTTGAACTCGAGGTCCTGGCACTTCCGATTCCGAACGACTTCAAGCTCCCGAGCATCGAATCGTACGACAGAACTGACGATTCCTTAGAGTACATCAACAACTTCACCACTATTTTAAGGATCAACAATGCCTTGGACCAACAACTATGCCAAGTATTCCCGGCCACTATGAATGGTAAATCAGGAACCTGGTTCCACTCTCTAAGAGAAGAAATTGTCATCAACTTTGTAGAACTGGCTCAGCAGTTCATAGATCATTTCATCACCAACAACTTGATTTTCAAGAACCTCTCTCACCTATCGGGATCTGCCAGAGTGACGGGGAAAGCCTCAAGGATTTCTTCCGACACTTTACTGTAGAGCTGTTGTAAATCTCCGGGGTCGACTTCGAGCTTGAAACTCGAAAGTCTCTCAAAAATCGCTCGGAAACCGCTCGAAAATTGAGCCGAATCGGAATCGGTTAAAATTGATTCAAGTCAATTTGAGTCGATTTAATTTGACTCGAATCCGATTTCGAGTCAGCCCTGAATCGCTCCAAATATGATTTGAATCAACTCAATTTAATTAAAAATATTATGTATTTATTAATATATTCTTATTTTAAAATTAAAAATAATAAAATTTAAATCTAAATAAAAAGAATGAAGGCTTTAAGTGTTTCATTTGATAAATTTATAGGTTGCCAAATTTAATCTTCAGCCAACTATAAATAAAGAGGAAAATTGTTTAATTTCGAGTCGACTCGATTCAATTTCGAGCCGACTCAGAATCGAGCCATTTTGAGTTGAGCCGATTCGACTCGAAATCGATTTCGATTTCGAGCTGAGTTCGAGTCAAAAATTTCGATTTCGAGCTGAACTAAAATCGCTCGAACTCGACTCGATATCAGCCCTAGTGTTGTGATTTCCAACGAGAAATTGGACACACCACTGAGAAATGCATCAAGCTCAAAAACGAGATCAAGTACCTTTTTCAACAGGGTATCCACAACAGGTTTTTGCAAGATCAGGCCAAAAATCAGCAAGCTCCACCCCAACCTAGGCGAGATCATCCACCTACGCACTAGGAGGCGCCGAGGGGCAAACAATTAGTGGGAATTGTGGAGACCATAGCTGATCCACATTCCTCTATCAACTCAACCACCCAACACAAAGAAGAACAAAAAGTTCAAAATGCGCAACGAACAATGACTATCAATTTTAGAGATAAAGATCGGGAAATACTGCTCTTACCTCATCAAGGCCTGCTTGTCAGCTGTGCGAGAATCGGCGACCCAAGCTTCTGTGCCAAGAGGATATTAATCGACAATAGAAACTCCGTTAATATTGTGTTCATGTCCATCCTTTGCAGCATGGAGATTTCAAAAGAGAAACTCAAACCAGCAACAGGACCAATATATGGCTTCAACGGCGGCCAACTCCTTATACAAGGAACAATCACTCTACCCCTCACTCTGGATGAGTTACCAAAGCAAGTTTTGCACGACGTCTAGTTCGTGATTGTGAAATTAGACTCCGCGTACAATGCCATCTTTGGTCATCCTCTCAAGGCGACATTCAAGGGCATTCCCTCCATCTCACACATAGTGATAAAGTTTATCACCCCTGAAGAAATAGGAGTCATATGTGGCAACCAGGAGGCAGCTCGCTCTTAATATCTGTAATGAGCCCAACCTCGATAGGGAGCGAACCCAAGATTCAGCATGACTAGTCCCATTGCGGCTCATCATGTTGAACAATCGAAAGACTTCACCCAGGATTGATCGAGGAAACCTATATTACTTATGTTTTATATGATTGTTTTTAAATCATCCGCCTAAGACAATTATTTGCAAATATGCACTTGCATGTATATTTGTTTTAATTAACAATGTTATAACTGCTTCTAACCTTATTCTGTTTTAAGGATACTCAATCCACCTGACCGTGCAATACTGGCTCAAATGCATCCACTCTTTGCCGTCATAGTAGGTCTTGACACCATCAAGGCCTGCTCCTCTCACGGCCCTCATCGGTTTGAACGTATTTTCACCGAGATTAAGACACCAGTCCACCCGACCATGCACCACCGGTTCAAATGTATCTGCTCTTTGCCATCGTAGTAGATCATGAACCCTCCCTATCATTTTGAATGCATTCGCTCTTCACTGACATTTTGGTGTCAGTCCCCCCGACAGTGCACTACCATCACGAATGCAACCGATGTTCTCCATCGTCGTAGGTCACGATACCGTCAGGGCCAGAGCTACTCGCGGTCACCATCGGTTCGAACACATTTACTCTTCACCGACATTCTGGGTCTATTCCCCCCAACTACGCACCACCAGATTGAATGCATTCACTCTTCATCATCATAGTAGGTCACAATACTATTAGGGTCTGCCCTCCTCACGGTCACTACCGGTTCAAATGCATTCGCTCTTCACTGACATTCTGAGTTCAATCCACCAACCACGCACTATCGGCTCAAATGCATCCACTCTTTACTGCCGTTAGTAAGTCACAACACCATCAGGGCACGCCCCCTCACGGTCGCCATTAGTTCAAACGTATTCACACTTCACCAGTATTTTGGGGTCAGTCCCTTTGACCGTGCACTACCGGCTCGAATGCATCCGCTCTTCGCCGTCGTAGTAGGTCACGACACTGTCAGATACTGCCCCTTTGTGTTAGCCATCAGTTCGAGCACATTTTCTATTCAACGACATTCTGGGGCCAGTTCCCCCGACCGTGCACTAACGACTCGAATGCATCCTCTCTATGCCATCGTAGTAGGTCACGACACCATCAGGGCCTGCCCTATTGCGGTCCCCATTGATTTGAACGCATTTTCTTTTCACCATCATTTGGGTTCCATCCCCATGACCGCACACTACCAGTTCGAACTAATTTTCTCTTCACCATCGTAGCAGGTTACACCACCATTAGAGCCAACCCCCTCATGGTCAACATTAACAATCTCAAAAACCAATACGGCCATACATTAAAGAGAAATGCTGGCACGACATGGGAAAATAAGACAAAATCATCCCACCGACAATCAAAGGAATGACTAGATCAACAAAATCACACTATATAACATACAACAATAAAAACACAAAAAGAAGATAAAAGTAAATTACAAACACAAAAAAAAAACAAAGTACAAGCACAAAAAATACATGAAAATAAACATCAATCTTTGACATCTACATCAGAGTGCTCATTCGCTGAAAAGTTGCCTACACCCAGTCTGGTAGTTCTACACCCGAACTTCCACTCCATAATACAAAGGGTCTTCTCGATGCCCTATGAAAGGCAGCCACACATTTGTCTTACAAAAACAGATCCACCTCCCCGTTCATGATTTAAGCATGGACTTCCTCTGATATCCGGAAGTACTCCACAAAGGCTATGGAATCCTTATACTTAGAACTGCTCACGGCCTTGGTCTCCTCTCTTAGTGAAAATTGGTCCAAATGTGAAATCAAATAAACTCAAGAAAGAAAATGTTTGAAGCAAGAAAGAGCTGCGTTTTATTTCTCTATTAACCTCTCATTGTTACAAGTATATGCAGGTATATTTATAGCCCATAAACGGTGACTACAATATTTAATACAAAGATAAGTGGAAAGACTTTTGAGGCTTATACTTTTGTCCTTTTCCAGATAGTTGCTTCCTGCACAAGGTAAAATAAACTTCTTCTTTAACTCTTCTTTGTTTTGTCTTCAGCAGGTGTCGTTTCCCAAGATCATCATTTCTTCTTCACCCCCTCTTGATCGGGAGGCGGACCGACGTTCATCGTCGTTCGGTGTTGGAGAAATTTGTGTCGAGGTAGAGCTTTTGTTAATATGTCGGCCACCTGAGCTTTTGTTAATATGTCGGCCACCTGAGCTTCCGTCGAGCAGTACTCCACTCGCAGCTTTTGCAATGATGAACCTAATTGTTTCCATGCGTGCAACAAGTGCAAAGGATTCATCAAAATCTCTACCTGAAATTTGTGAGTACCCCTTTGCAACTAATCGGGCTTTATGTTTTATGATTTTTCCAGTTTCATTTGTTTTGACTTTATAAATCCACTTTAAGCCGATTATGTCTTGATTGAGGGATCTCTTGGTTAAATACCAAGTGTGATGTTTGTTGATCATTTGTAACTCTTCTTCCATGGCTCTTCTCCAAGATTCTTAGGTGTATGCCTCCTCAAATGTTACAGGTGTGTTTGAACTTAAAGCAAGTTCACACTGCTCATATATTTCCCTTAGGCTTTTTGTTTTCAATATTGGTGATTGAGTGGAATTTTCTGAGATATCTGTTTCTATGTTACCTTGGGGAGATGAGGATAATGGAGAGCTTGGAATACTAGTTTGTATTTGGCTAGTGGTGATTTCAGGTACTGTTTGTAGGGTGCAAGGGATCCAGTTCCCTTACTCAACCACAGTGGGCTGATTGATCAGTTGGATGTTATCTGATCCCCAATCCCATGCTTTTTCCTCATGAAATTGTACATCTCTTGAGATAGTTAGCTGTTTTGTTGTGGGATTGTATAATTTATATGCTTTGGATTGTTCAGCATAACCTATAAAAAGAAGTTTTTCTTTTTTTGCTTCAAGTTTTCCTCTATTTGTTTTTAATGCATATGTTGTACATCCATATACCTTATAGTGAGCTAGTGAAGGTTTTCTAGAGTATAGAGTTTCATATGGTGTGCTAAACTGTAAGGCCTTTGTTGGAGTCCTATTCAACAAGTAAACGGAAGTGTTTGATGCTTCATCCCAATAACTCTTGGGTAAGTTCATTGGCAGCATCATTGCCCTTGTCATTTCTACAACAGTACGGTTCCTGCGTTCTACTACACCATTTTGTTGAGGGCTTTGGGGTGCTGTCAACTCTCTTCTTATTCCCTCTTCTTCACAATAGGTGATAAAAGCTTTAGAGAGGAATTCTCCTCCACTGTCAGTTCTTAAAGCCTTCACGGATTTCTCAAATTCTTTTTCAACTTTTGTTTTCCATAGTTTAAACATATTAAATGCTTCTGACTTTTGTGTGAGAAAGTATATCCACATGAACCTTGAGAAATCATCAACTAGTAGGAAATAATAATTTTTACCTTGTAGAGAGCTACTTTGAGCTGACCCCCATAAGTCTGCATGTATTAACTACAATGGTGAGTTGCTTCTTTAGGAAAAGAAGTTCTGTATGCCTTTGCCTCTGCACAAGTATGATAGAATTCTTTAATAATTGGGATGTCTGGCATTCCTTGAGCTAACTTAGCTGTTTGTTGAAGTGCTTTCCAATGGAGATGTCCCAAACGGTAGTGCCATAATTTAGATTCTGAAATCTATTTATGTGTAGCAGAGAAAGAAACAGGAATCATATCAAGGTAAAACATTTGATTTGTTGTCATGAGTATAGAGATAACTATTTGATGTGTGCTGTCTTCTATTATCTTACATATCTTGCCGGTAAAAATAATAGTATAACCCTTGTTTTGCAGTTGTCCTATGCTTAGCAAGTTTTGGGTTAATTGAGGTACCCACAAAACATCCTTGATTTGTTTGAGTTGTCCAGTGGGTGTTTTTACTACAATTATACCTTTTCCTTCAATTGTGTGTGATTTTCCAGCACCAAGATATACTACAGATTTTATAGTTTCATCTAGTGTAATGAATTGAGCTCTATCCCCACTCATATGGCTAGAAGCTCCACTATCAATATACCAACGTGAGTTAATAGGCTTTGCAGGTAGAGATTTATCATTTGTAAAGAACAATCATGTGTGTTATGTGTTGATTTTTTTACAGTTTCCTCTCTATTTTTGTTCCAACAATCTCTAGCAAAGTGTGTTGGCTTTTTACACTTCTTACATCTATTGAAACAATCTTGTGTGTTATGTGTTGTTTTTTTACACAACTCACAATACATGTGGGTATTAGGATGTTGACCCTTACCCTTTTCTTTCCCTTTCTGTGTAAATCTCTTTCATTTCTGGGATCCATAATACGTGTTAGTTTGAAGAGCTTGTTCCAACACAGGGGAATGTTTTCTTAACCTGTCTTCATGCGATTGTAGAGAACTCATTAACTCTGTAGTTGTTAATAAGTCCATGTCATGAGCTTCTTCTATGGCTATTACAACATTATCAAATTTGGTTGGTAGACTCCTCATAATTTTATGGACCAATTGATGATCTTCAACAACTTTGCCATATTACGGATTTGATTCGTTATGTTGAATACACTTGCATAGAAATCTAAGATAGACTCTTCTTCTCTCATTTCTACTACATCCAACTGCCTCCATAAGGTATGTACTTTTATATAAATTACCATATGTGTTCCTTTGAACTCCTCTTTTAGAGTGTTCCAAGCCTCCTTTGCTGATGATTCACCCATGATCCTTAGGAAGATGGTGCTTGACACTCCTTGTTGTATAAGGAGTAGAGCTCTAGCATTTTTGGTTCGATCCTCCTTTGTAGTAGCTTTCACAGAAGATGTGATTTCTGTGATTTTTAATAGTGACATGGCTTCAGGTTTTTCTTTTGTACTTATACCCATCTCTATGATTTCCAACAAGTCTTGTGAGTCAAAAAGAGTTAGCATACAGATGCTCCAAAACTCATATAACTCGCCATTAAATATTGGCACACCAGTTTGGCTATAGAGGGGAATGGAATTGGTAGATGAGGAAGCCATGTCTTATTTTGTCTAGATATTTACTAATAGCTGATTTCACTAGTGAAGAACCTTCACCTCAATACTAACCGAGATGGCGCTGATACCAATCATAGTTAAAATTGGTCCAAATGTGAAATCAAATAAGCTTAAGAAAGAAAATGTTTGAAGCAAGAAAGAGCTGTGTTTTATTTCTCTACTAACCTCTCATTATTACAAGTATATGCAGATATATTTATAGCCCATAAACAGTGACTACAATATTTAATACAAAGATAAGTGGAAAGACTTTTGAGGCTTTTTCTTTTGTCCTTTTCCAAATGGTTGCTTCCTGCACAAGGTAAAATAAACTTCTTCTTTAACTCTTCTTTGTTTTGTCTTTCAGCAGGTGTCATCTCCCAAGATCATCATTTCTTCTTCATCCTCGACACATTGCACCAAGGAAGAGAGTCACTCCATGTCAATTCTTTAGAATCCAAGATCATGGTCCTAGTGGAACATCTCCCCTTATGCCTCTGATAGTTGTTGAATAAAATCCATAGCAAGTGCCTTGGTCGTATAGTACTCCCCTCGGACTCCCTCGAACTCATCCTGAGAACGTGTATAATAAGACTCTAATTGTTGGATATGAGCAACATCATGTTATCACTTCATCTTAGAGTCTGCACTCCTCGCCCCGCGCAGTTAGAGACACTGCTCAAAACTATCCCACACCTGGAACGCAATGGCATCCCGCTTGGCATCTAATGAGAGTATGGTCGACAACAACCTACTCTTATCCACACAACTGGCAACACAATACAAAGACTTCCTAAACAGCCTTAATCCAGGAAACTAGGATGGGAGAGAGGTCATTCTCCCACCCTGTCTGCCGACGAAAGTGACTAGGAAGCACTCTCTACATCTCTCCTAGCTCCCAGGGTTCCTAACATACCAGTAGAGGGTGTTCCCGTGCTGATGATGGTTCCTCTCCCCAAAATAGAACCACTTCTTATTTTTACAAACTTTAATTCGACTGTGTGGATCATTAAAGGCCTCACACCAATACTTAAAAATATCTAATGTAAATCGTGAACCATGCTCCCAAAAAATACAATCAACTCTATAATCCTTGTCATCCTGGCCAGGGTGAATAGCAAAATGGACACTCCGCATAATTTAAAAATTTCCACAGCCTCCTCCAAACGGGGAAGATGAAACCCTGATTTCAAGCAACTCTCTAGTCGACGGATTTTGAGCCCACTCTTCCTCACGAGGAATTTTCACTTCTACCCTTGAAGGAAATTTAAATTGCTTACACCACATGTCATCTCGTTCACTATCAAGAGAAGAGCGTTGCCATATCAGCCTCATCTGCCCACTTCGCTTTGGTGCCAGAAAAATCAAAAAACTTATGTCGGGAAAAAATAACACGCAACAATACTTGAATTGAAGGTCTTCTGCGGAAGCGGGACATCGATATCAAATGGATCCAGGGACCCCATCTCCCGCAAGCACGCAAACATACAACTCATCACATTACGACACGCGAATAGACAGATGTACAATCACCTAGCCTCCATCCCTGATGCTCATGACCATACACGGTCGCGCGATCGACAACCCAACTGCACACGACTGCATCCCTCGTGTATGGCCAAGATGTAGCCAATGCCACAAGTATATGGCGCGTTCAGGGCCACACCTCTCAAGTGCGGCCAAGGTAACACCCCCGAGTGCAGCCAAGGCCTCACCTTCCCAGGTTCAACTAAGACTGCACCTCCTGGGGTGTGGCCAAGATTGCATCTCCCTGGGTGCGTCAAAGACCACACCTCCCCGGGTGCGGCCAAGGCAACACCTCCCTAGTCCTCCTGAGAACCGCACCTCCCTGGAATGACCCTCGTCCACCAGATATCCTAGTGGCTTATCCCATACTATTCCAGGCAATGATTTTTCCTCCTCTCATGTGCAAATAAAATTACAAACCTCGGGCATGGTTCATCGCGCTTGATGTCTCTGCTACTTCAATTAGAGTTTCCAAGAATAAAGTGCGCAGAAATCCCTGAATTTCTCTAACACCAACATGGACTCTTAGGATTTGGGGTTTAATTGATTGGTACCCAAGTAATTTATAAGAAACGGAGTGTGGTTATCAAACACCCTCCACCAATGAGATGCTCATAGTGGAGCAAGTGGGAGACTTAGTGGTCAAAGTAGAAAAATTGCCATAAACTGCCACCAAGAAATTGTTGCAAGGTAACCGTCGCGCAGTAAAAGCCATGAAACCACAGCACAACAACCATCGTATGGTGATTATTGTGCCTCCTTAGCTTCACCTCCCATGCACGGCTAAGTCCGCGCCTCCTAAGTCTTGGCTAAGGCTTCCTATGTGTGGTCAGGGCCACACCGCCCAGGTTCATACTGCCCAGGTGCGTCCAAGGCCGCACCATGAAAGAAAAATAGTTAAACCTCTGGGAATTCTCTAAAGGGGGAGTGAAATGATTTAAAATTACTTTAAAAGAACTATTTACCTCATTCAAATATTCTCAGATTAGTATCCACAGAAACACGACCACAATAAATAAATCATAGCACAGGCAAAAGCAAAAAAACAAAATAGAATGAAGCACAAAAACACAGCACAGATGACACCAAAAATATAATTGCTCCTCAAAATCCAGGTACATTCACTCTTCTACCACCTTAGAATCCACTATTCAAATGTCTCAGTATTTTGATAAGAAGACTCTTAGAATCAGTGTCTGAATCTTTTGATAAGTAGGTTCTAAAAACTAAACAACTAGATCTTTTGATAAGGTGGTCTTGAATCACATAACTAGATCTTTTGATAAGGTGATCTTGAATCACAGACTGAATCCTTTGTATAGGGATTCTAAAAACTATTTTTATGGGAACATAAGTGAAAGGAAAGAAAGACAGTAAGAAGAAGTTGTAGAAATCTGTCTTCAACTTTGAATTCTCCTTCAACAAATTATCTGAGGATTCTTGATAACTCTGGTGGACTAGATCTTTGTAAATTATTAATCTTATTATAAAAAAATAATAAATGATCGTAATATTTGATCCACTTGTCTCAGATTGTTGTAGCAGAGAAGATGAGAGGAAGAACAAACCACAATAATTATGTATTAGTTGATTGCTTGATTGTTTTACACCTTTTGCAAATATCTTTTGATCATTGATTTTGAATTCACGTTTGTGAGTGTTTGTCTTCAGAAGGAATAAAATACAATCTTTCTAAACTTATCTTCAGGAAATCCTGCCCATACTCTTTATTTTTCTTCCAAATATATCTTCATAAATTCTATAGAGAATTTTTCCTTGGATATTCTACTAACAACTCTTTAATATTCGAAAGAATTCCTGAATCAAATTCTTCAAATAACTATGAATATATCTTCTGATCAAAATTTCTATTCTGGATGTATATCGACGCTACGTCGAGTTCTAATAGGAGGAGCATCAAATTCTTCTTCAAAATACAAATCTGGAAACCTGACTAAGTAATCAATGTTGCGTCGATTACTTATCGATTCATGCATCAACTTCTGCTTTGGAGAGACGTCGACTTAAATTCATAAAATGCGTCAAATTATAGTCGTAGGTACATCAACGTTGCATCAATCTCTATTCAATGCAACAATGTCTTTGTAGATTTCCTTCTTGATGTTAGAATGCTTTCTTCTGCCTTTGATTAGGACTGACCTTCTAGGACTTCTAATGACAAAATTACTCTCTCTATGCAATATGAGTAATAATCTAAGCAAAACAAAATCACTTATAGATAATTTGTTAAGTTAAGTCTTAAGATAAGACTGCGTCGATCAGGTGTGGCTAAGGCCACACCGTCCTTGTCTGGCCAAGGCTTCCTTGGTACAAACAAGACCGTACCATCCTTAATACGACACACATTCATAGTACGCACTGAGCACCACCACATTCACGACGCACGCCAAGCACCTCCGTGTTCCCAACATGCGTCGAGCGCCTCTGCCATTGCGACACACATTGAGCACCTTTGCCTTCGCACGCGTTGCAGAGTGTGTTGAGTGCCTTTGCGTTCACAACACATGTGTCAATTAACCTAATTTATTTCTCAGATTGCATGTTTTACTCATTCTCTTCATCGTTGCCAATAGAAAACTGCCTGAACTACCTGAACTGCCCCCCCGGGGGGGGGGGGGGGAATGGTCAGATCCAAAAATGGTAATTTGTGTGCTCCAAATTGACGAGCTTGATTCACCTGTTAGGTGGTTATGGTGGTTAAAACGACAAAATTATCGAACTACCCTTTTCCAAACCTATAAAAAGAGTCACGAGCCTTATTTCAGGGGACCTTGCCTTTAGCGCCCGAGAGAGCTCCTTGGAAGATCCTTTAGAGTTCTCCATCGACATTCGAATAGTCCTTCAAAAATCTCTTTTGACCTACGAAGATCTTCTTCCCCTTCGAAGTTCTCTATCAAAAAAAGACTTGAAGATTTCCCATTGACCTTGGTAAATCTCCCTTCTCTCTGAAATTCTCTCTTTCTCACACTTCTTTACACCCCTTGCAACAAGTGGTGGCTTATCACCCTCTTGCATTCGACTACTTATAACAACCAAAAATATAGTGGAATTTTATCGACATCGATCTGGCCCCGTGGTTTTTACTCTTTCCAGGTTTTTCACGTTAAAAACTTTCTTGTCAGCCGTCTACCTTTACTTTAACTTTTTTGCTTGATCAGCTAACTCTTGATCTGAGACAGTTCAATTCGACCGGTCTAGCGATCCACAACAGAGCTAACACAAAAATAATGGTTGAAAAAATAGTAAGAACATTATGAAGATATTTTACTAATAGAGAAGAAGCAAGGAACATTGAAAACACAAAAAAACTCATTAGCTTTTCTCAATGTAGAAGTATTCACCGCTTTTCAAAAACTTGAAAAAATCTTTTTTGACATAAATAGTTTTCCTATTACCGGGAAACTCATCGTCTGCAAAAAAGTTATGGTTGTGGGAATAAAGATTTTTGCAATCCCAAAGAGAGCGTTTGTTTCCCCATTTTAGCTCTGTTACGTTGAAATGAAAACGCGTATCAAAATGTGCGGCTGTTTGGTTCGTGGTTGATAAGGACCCCTCCAATTAGTATTAAAGAATTTAAGAAGGAAAAATGATTTTATATGAAATGTGGAAATGATTATAATGGACCTTAGAAATTAGTTTTATTCAAGAATGATGCTTAGAGTTCTAACTTTTATCAAGAATGATGCTTTATTATTGAAATATTAAATCACTCATGAAAGCTATTGACACTATGTTACCTTATCAAACTTTATGTTAAGTATTTTTGAGTAATGTCATTCAAACGCGCTTAATATATCAAATGACTCATAGTCCTATATAAATTACATGGATATGAAAACTATTGCCATAGATCTTTGACAACACGCGTATAGACAACACCCCCCTATGACAACAGTTTTACAGCTTTGGCAACACCTGATAGTTTTATGCAATAGTTTTTAAGTGTTGCTAAAGGCCAAAAATGTTGTAGTGTGTAGATTTACTCTTAATAAAATCTAAAATATCTTTTCTGAACAAATCTTGTGAAATTGTTGGAAGCAAATCATTATTAAGATCAAAATTTATGTTAATGAGTTCTCTTTCTTAATTTATGTAAATCATGTATTTAAAATAAACCTTATTGTTTTAAATTTAAAAACCATAGCTACATCATAACGGTGCTTTAGTATACAAAATACCTGCAATGAATTGCCAACCAGCAATCCCCATTGTTGATTAGAATATCTCCTAAGTTTTGGGTGCCTAATAAGATCAATAGATGGTCAAATACACTAATTAAAATACCAATCAGTAAACCCTATAACTATTTGGGAATTTCTTAAGCCTTAAGGAGCTCATTAAATGCAAAATACATAAATTTCAAAGGCAAACCAGCCATTACTCTCACTTTTAAAACAACTTAAAGCCTTATAAGCATATTTAAATCAATGTTTTACATCAAATACATATATTAAAAGACCAATCAACAATATACATATTGGTCGGAGGTGAATTAAATTCCCTTTAGAGTTCCAAAATACTTTAAACAAGTTCAATGTGACCCTAAGAAATTGTCAATCGAATATTCTCTTAAGGTAGAACTCTCAAGAGAATTAAATCAATTGCAATAGCAAGAATGATAAAAATAAAAAGGATATATTTTAAAGATATGTAAACCAAGGAATTCACTTAGGATTAAACCAATGAGGGCATAGTTATACCTTGCCATAGTTAGGTGGAGCCCAACCACAGTTAAGCATGATCTGACAACTCAGAAGGGATTAAATCCTCAGGTGGTGAGGCTTTTTTCCCACCGAAGTTAATTTTCTTTAAAAGGGGTGAGATTATGCTCACCATATTTATTCTCATCAGGGGTAAGGGATACCTTAACATAGTTAAAGATCATGCCACGATGAAAGAACTCCCATTAATCGCAAGGAAAGCTAGCTAGCAAGATAGAGCGCGCAAAGAACACTATGCAACAGTGAACGAGTGAAGCGTGAATGCACGAAGCAACTGTTGCATCAAATGCCGCTGAAGTCTCCAAAATCATCTAAGCAGCTGTTGAAAGAGTGGGAAAGCGAAGGCATCACTCACTACTTCTTAATAGCGCAACCTCCACCCCGTCAGCCCTGGGCTTTGGACTTTGAACCTTTGATGTGAATAATCCAGAACTGACATTAATTCTTGTTTTGCTTCAAAGGGAATTCTCATAGAACCAAACATTGAAAAATGCTTTAAGGAAAATTATGTAAGAAGAATTTCCAAGGAAAATTCTTAAGAAAAAATGCATAAGATTTATGAACACCTAGAAGTAGAAATATAATAGGAAGAATAAGAAAAGCATAATATAAAATCAAGAAATACAACTTGAACAAAAAAAAGTAATCCTAAAATATTATAGAAGTTAGAATAAGAAGTATTCATTGGGTATGGCATACTAACCCTTCATTTTAAAATTTTTTACAGGACTCATAAGGTGCCCCAGAGCTTCTTGGTCATAGGAATCCCCAAAGGTCTAAAGCAGAAGTATGTTCATACTTGTTATTGAGAAAAATCCAAAATTTAACTTAACAATTTTTTTCTAAGTGATTTTGGTTCCTAGGATAATTACTCATGTAATATAGTGTGGATAATTTGGTAATTAGAAGTCATAAAAAGTCATTCCAAGTCAAATTCAGAAGAAGGTAAGATGAAATCATGATGAAAATCAATTAAGGCATATTTGAGTCGATTAGAAATCAACGCAACATTGACAAGAAGTTAGCGCATCTTCAATTGGATTTTAACAAATTTTCTGAAGCAAAGTTGATGCATCTTCAAAGCAGAAGTCAACACATGCGTCGATAAGTAATCAACGCAACTTCAAATTCTCAATTACTTTGACAGAGTATTAATCTAACGTAGAAGTTGACACACCTTCAATCAGAACTCGACATAGCATCGATTACTCTTCTAAAAAGGGAATTCAGAGGATTTATTTAAGAAAAAAAATTGAAGATTAGGATTATGGAAGTTATATGAACTTAAAGAGATGTTAGAAGAATACAACATGAATTTAATTTTTACAGGAATATATGGAAGAGACTTGAAGTGATGGACAAGATTTTAGAAGACTACTTTTAGAAAGATCTTCTCAGAGATTATATTATTCCTTCTAAATACAATCAACCAGTGAAATGAATTTGAAATCATTCAGATATTAAAAACATTCATATTCAAAAATGTTGAAAAACAATACAGAATAACATGAGCGAAAACAGACGACATTCAACTTCTTCTTTTTCTTGCCCTTTACAACAGATTTTTGAGACAGTGGATCAAAAAGCTTATAGTCCTTGCATCTAATTATACTTCAAGGATTCATCATTTCATAAAGATTCATTCCACTGAAGTGCCAAAAAATCCTCGAAAAGTGCCGAATGAGGATTCATACAAGACGCCCAATTCAATTCTTCTTTTCTTGATTTATTTCTTTCTCTTTAACTTTTGTTTTGTGAAAAGTATTTTTAGAATCCCTCTTTAAAGGATTCAACTATTTGTTTAGATCACCTTATCAAAAGATCAGGTTTATGATTCTTAAAGTCTCCTTATCAAAAGAACAAGTCACTGCTTCTAAAAGTCTGCTTATCAAAATACTTAGGCACTGAGATAGTGGATTCCTACAAAAATGATAGAAAAATGAATGTACCCAGATTTTAGAAAACCATTATAGCTTTTGTGTCATCTATTTTTTTTCTCTTTTCTGTGTTTTCTTCTATTTTATTTTCTTCATTTTACTTTTGTTGTGTTAACTTAGTTGCGGTTGTGTGTATTTGTGAATGCTAGTCTAAGCTTATTTGAATCTGGTAAATAGTTTTAATAAATGATTTTAAATTTATATTCATCCCCCTCCCCTTTATAAAATTTTCAGAGGTATAATTGTTCTCTTTCAATTGGTATCAGAGCGAGATTGATCAGAAAAGCTTAACACCTTGATCAAAAAAATATGAACAGTTATAATTTCATAACTACTAGTATATAAATCTATTTTAAAAAATGATTTCAAATAATTTCGAAGGATTTGCATCCATAAGACCTTCTGTGTGTAACCAGGAAAAGTTTACACTCCAAAAAGTCAAAATTATGCTATATATGAATTTTATTGATGAATCTATCTTTGGTTCTATTCTGACATGACCTCCAATGCCTTACAAGAAGCACTATAGTGAAAACACAACACAAGAGATAGCTCCAAGTTTGAATGGACAAAAGATGAGAAGAAAGTTAAGGACTGTGATACCAAGGCCATGAAAATCTTTGTATCCACCATGTCAGATGAAATCTTCCAAAAGGTTGTAGAGTGCCAATTTGCCAAAGAGGTTATGGAGCTCTGTCAAGAATAGTAAAGGGAAGCTCTGATGAAAGAACTGACAAAAAGGCCCTTCTAATATCTTAATATGAGAACTTTCAAAAGATAGCAGAAGAATTAATTACTAAATCACTAGATTCAACATAATTTCCAAAGAACTTAAAGGATTGGCCAAGGAAATTTCAATAATAGAGATTAATGTCAAGCTCCTCATATGCTTCCCTAGCACATAAGATTCAAGAATCTGGTCTATAAGGGAATCCAGATGCCACAAGGAGATCACTACTAATGCCTTTTTGGTAAATCTGAAATCTTATGATCTTCTCCTCAAAAGTTGGGATGAATTTGAAATAAAGGATAACGTCTCTACTCCATCAAAGGAGAGAATAATTGCATTGAAGGCATCTGATGGAGAGTATTTCAATACTGAAGAGGATATGTTCAATCTCCTAGCTAGAAGATTCAGAAGATGGATAAAAACTGAAAACTCAAGCAAGAGGGTGAGAAGCTCAAACAAGCATAAGTTTGACAAACCTCATAACGAGGAGGTTATTTGTTATACTTACAGAAAGCTAGGACATGTAGCACAAGAGTGTCCTAATAACCAAAAAGATAAAGCTCATAAGGAACAAATGAAGCAATTCATCAAGAAGATGGAAAAAAAGATAGGCAAAGGTTTCATTGCTGAATCCTGGAGTGACAAAGATTCTGAGTCTAGTTCTTTTTTAGAAAGTGAAGAAGAAACAATTGATGTAGAAGCCTGCCTGATATCTTTAGAGGCATCAACTGAAGAGGAAGATTGAGTAACTAATTTCAATGATTTTGATTTTACTTTTGATAAATTTAAAGAATGTTTAAAAGAATTTTGTAATAATCATTTAGAGGCGAAAAAACAAATTAAATCAATTAGGAAAGAGCTAGAAGAATTAAAGAATGAGAAGCTTGAAGAAAACAACTATCATCAGAACTATCAACTTAGGGTTGAATTTGGAAAACTATAAAAATAAATTGATGAGTTAACTTTAGAAAACAAATGACTAGAGGAAGAGCTTACAAAAGTAAAAGCCTTTGAAGAATTTCTGAAAAATATTAGTAGAAAACTTAAGGACATTTTTAAGAATCTCTTTATAATTTAGGGCTAGGAGCTGAGCCAACAAATTTAGGAGAATATTCCAGTAAACTAGCTTGGAAGAATTGTGCGGTCTTTGTAAGAGCAAAGGATAAACAACCCATTATAATTATAGATGAAGACCCTGATAGAATCACTTTGTTCAATAAGGATAACTCATCAAACCATCAGGGTATCACAGGGAAGAAGCCCTTAGAAAACCAGGCTTCAACAATTAATTTTTTTGAAAACTTGAAGTTTGTGTCAATTTCTACTCGACACACTATGAAGGTGTGTCGATCTTTACTCAACACATGTATAAACCTGCATCGAATTCTTCTCAATGAAACTTCATACCTACGTCAACTTCTTATCGATATAACTAGGAAGTTGCGGCGACTTCTTATCAAAGTAACTTTCTAGTACATAAACATAATAGATTCAATGATGAAGTGTTTTCTAATTTTATACTCAAATACCTAGATGTATTTGTTGTAATATGTTAGGGCATAATGTCAGAAGTTGTTTGTTTAATAGACCAATACTCTTCCATCAAAGGATTATCACGAAAGACCTTCCTAGTCTTTCTTAACCCTTTCATAGGTAGAAATAATGAGCCCAAGATAACCTGGGTCAATACTAATATTTGAATTACTTGTGCAGGTCAGAGACTATCCATCCACAAGGCTCTGGTATTTGGATAATGGTTGCTCTAGGTATATGACTAGACAAAAAGACATGCTAAAAAAACTATTAGGCCAAGGGTGACCCTAAGGTAATATTTGGTGACTCCAATTGTGATCAAACCAAAGGTTATGGTATGATCAGAATTGGAGACAACAACTACTAAGAACGAAATACGTAAATTTTTTTGTAGTTTACTTGGCGGTGACCCTACTTGAGGGATATGCCCTAGATTGGTGGCAGACAGCTATTCATTCCACCTTTATTGGATGCCCACTCAATACTATTTTATGGGAAGAATTTTCAGAGGTATTTTTAGAACACTCCAACTGATGCTGACCGAGTTGAACTACAAGAGCGCTTCCTAGATATCAAAATATCAGAGGGAGTTCATCCACTTAGCCCGCTTCGTGGGAATACTTGCACTGATCGACCAAGACAGAGCCACTAAATAATATAAAGAATTACACAATGACCTTTGCTAGGCTTTGAACATGATTCCCAGAACTCTCTTTACAATATTGCCACCCATGATGCTGCTTTAAAAATGGATCAGTTGATTGTGGCACAACAACGAGGGAGGCATATGGAGGCCCCTCGAGGACAAGAGAGGGAGGCTTCCCCACGACAATAGTACTGTGATTGGAGACAACGTCACCTCCATTTACCGTATTGACCGGCACTCTAGTACCGGCAGCAGCGAGTCTAAGCACCACCACATCCAATAGTTCCACAACATTATCTCCAACCAGCACCCCAGTCGGCACTGGTAGTGTGAGGAGAAGATCCCTTTATAGGGAAATACTTCTTGTCCCATCATCTCAGACATATTTGAGCCTTCTTCCCATAGGTCGCGAGAAGTACGAGGTTAGGATCAGTTCAGGGAGCCATAGCTGAGCGTAGAGGATGAGGATGAGGAGGTTTGAGAGGTCGGCTAGGAAGGAGGGGCCGACTGAGGAATGGTGGAGCCGAACCACTGGAGGCCTATGCCTTAGAGTTATAGAATGAACTAGCACCTGATGTAGTGATTGGTATATATTTATAGTCCTCATTGTACTATTATCTAATTTGATGATGTAATGTATATTTATATAGTTATAACAAACGAGTCTTTTCAGGATTTCTTATGGTAGAAGGTCAACCCGCAAAAACTCTATTTGACATAGGAGCCATCAACTTCTTTATATCTCGGCACTTCATCTCGTCCAAAATAAATGTCATCCGATCACCCAAATTTTCAATTCGAATATGACTTCCGAATGGATCAGATATGATTTATACAGAGAAGTGTTCATTCCAAGCTCTATTGGGAGGCATGGAATTTGAGGTATACGTGACTATATTAGCAAAAACTGATTTTGACATCATTTTTGGGATGGACTGGTTGGCCAAGCATAAGTCCCAAATCAATTTCTCGACTAGGAAGATCAACCTCCAAAACTTGAATGGATGTTCCATCACCCTGAAAAGTATTCCATCGATTTCACATATAATTTTAACTTCTGCACAAATTGCTAAGTCAGTAAGGCAAAGGGACAAGGTATTTATGATCTACTTTGAAATGGAGGATAAGACTATGGTACTCGCCAAGGCCTCGGTTATTCGGGACTTCCTGAATATTTTTTTGAGTACCTCCCAGGGTTGGCCCGCAACGGGAAGCGGACTTCCAAATCGAGCTAGTGCCTAGACCTTGACCGGTGTCCCGAACGCTTATCAGATGGCCCCAACTTAATTAGTGGAGCTCGGGATATAGCTTCAAGAGCTGATCGATGCAAGATTCATCTACCCAAGTTCATGTTGTGGGGAGCCCCAATGTTATTTGTCAAGAAGAAGGATGGATCCCTACGCCTATGCATCGACTATAGAGAGCTAAACTGACTTACTATACGGAATACCAATCCCCTGCCAAGAATTGATGAATTGTTCAACCAACTGCAAGGTTCTTCCATCCTCTCCAAGATGGATTTGCGATCAGACTATTACCAACTTAGGATTCAGGGGGAGGATATACCTAAAATTGCATTTAGCTCTTGGTATGGACATTACAAATTCATAGTAATGCCTTTTTGGATTTACCAATACACCTTCCTCATTTATGACTTTGATGAATAGAGTGTTCGAACCCTATTAGATCACTTCATTATTAGCTTCATAGGAAACATCTTTATCTACTCCAAGACCAAGGCAGACCACGCGAGCCATCTTCAAATGGTGTTGGTAAAGCTGTGGGAGCACCCTCTCTACGCTAAAGTCAACAAGTGTGAATTTGGCTTGAGGATGTTGGATTCTTGCTACACACCATTAATAAGAATGAAGTGGTCGTGGACCAAGCAAAGGTGCTAGTAGCACGGAATTGGCTACAACTCAAGTCAGCATCTGATATCTGAAGCTTCCTCGGGCTGGCCGGATACAATCAAAAGTTTGTGGAAGGTTTCTCTAAGATTACTTTACCCCTCACCACCCACAAAGAAAGAATATGTGTTTTAGTGGACACTAAAATGTGAGGCAACGTTCATTGAATTGAAGAATCACTTGACCTCCGCACCGATCCTTACAAATCCATATGGAACCGAGGGTTTTTAAATTTACAATGATGCATCCTTGAAAGGACTGGGAGTTATGTTGATGCAACCCTGCAAAGTAATTTCTTACGTGTCTCGGCAATTGAAGTTTCATGAACTTAACTAACTGGACCATGACCTAAAGTTTGCTGCAAAAGTCTTCGATCTCAAAATCTGTAGACACTATCCATACAGAGTCAATTTTGAAACTTTCTCCTACCATAAAAGAATCAAATATGTCTTTACACACTAGAAGTTAAACCTCTACCAGTGTCAATGGTTGGAATTTCTTTGCGATTATGACTTTACCATTCAATACCATCCCGACAAGGCCAACAAGTATGTCGATGCCCTAAGTCATCAACCCATAGTGCCAGGAAGCTGGATAGAGATGATACCCGAAGAATTGTTGTAATATTTAGCAGACCTGAGCATCATCCTCGTCACTCGTAGAGATTCAGTAGAATACCAGGCCAAGATGTATTAGACAATGATCTAGTGCAATATTTGAGAAATAATCCGAGAAACCCAAAAGAATGATCCAGATGTGCAACCACATATTCACCAAGTGGGTCCCTCAAAACAAGATCAAAGTTGGGGTTTGGGCGAGTCAGACAAGCGAGTGGTGTATAACCCCTCCTCGACTCGCGTAGGCTAAGGCGACCAAGGACATAGGGGGAGAGTGGGTCATGTGGGCCTGTATTCCCCCAAGATCAGGTTGAGGAAGCGGCGAGTACATCCACTACGCTCACACATGCATGGCGCGCTCAGTTGGAAGAGAGTGCTAATCATAATAGAGGAATTCGCAGGCCCGGTCGAGTGGAAATAATGAGTGTAATTCGCTTAGCAGTATTTTTACCAGAATGCCCTCATTGGCATGCTAATAGCCCCTCCAAACAATGGAGTTTAGCTGTTGGCAGACTCATTTGGGCTACGTATGGCATTTCCAAATGGGGAGAGTGCTCTTTTTGTAGGCCAAGTCAAAAACTGTAAATAGACCCTTAAGGGCACCTTTGGAGGGGGGGGGGGGGGGTTGGTGGCTTCTTCCTCCTTTGGTTTACATTAGTAGGAGTCCAGTGCCCTCTAAGGTACCCATCTCAGCCTTGGCTTGCGAGGGGAAGCTTTCTTAGATCTTTCGGGTGTGTGGTGGGATCTCTCTTTTGTAGCTCGGGGTTTGTTCCTTTGTTCAAAGTCTTTGGTCAAGAGTTCTAGCTCAGGATAAGTAAGTGCGGGCTACCCCCTTTGGGCTCGAACTCTTCTTGGGATAGGGATCCAATTTCAACAGTAAGGCTGAACTCGATTCGCTCCTTGCACATATAGTAGACAGATGCTATTAGCATGTGAAAGTATCTAGTGTCTACCTAAATCACCTAGAGGGGGGTGAATAGGTGATGTATGTGTCTTATCGTGAAATAAAAATACTTTTAAAAATAAGAGCACACAAACACAAAGATTTGTAGTGGTTCCCCGAGTTGGGTATGTCCACTGTCCCGCCTCGCCTATCTACCATTAAGGGCTAGATTCGGCTACTTCACCTTTCTCATATTTAAACAAATCTTACACCTCGAAGAAGCAACTCCTACAACTCGGAGACGACTCTCCTACCACTCGATCCACAACTGGATCTACGACTCGATCCACAAATGGATCTACAAATCGATCCACAAACGGATCTATAACTCGGAGATGAATCTCCTACAAATGTAAAGGAAAATTACATAATAGTTTTACAAGAAAAACTTGACAAGATCTGAAGTCTTCTATTCGTATTTCTTCATTTAGGTTGAACTTGAATATCTTGGAGAACACGGTGAAATTGAAAACTTTGAAGATTTTGAATCTTGAATCTCGAAAAGACTAGATCTAAAGGATTAGAGATCTTCAGAATACAAAGATCCAGTCAAATCGGAAGAGGGAGATCGAATCATGCACGCTTGCGTCGGTCAAACGGAAGTTGTGTATCGTACATGAGCCGACGGATTATCTTTTTGGAATCTTTTACGATTTTGAATTTATGAAAATTAGCACGATTAGGGTTGATGAAAAATCCACCTTAGGTATTTATAGGCATCCTCAATAGTAGTGGCTATAAAGGAATTTCCAACACGAGACTTGCAGAATTATTGTACATGGTCGTCATTCAACCCGAGCCGCTGTTTGAAAAATATATGGAAAATAGCCTACGTCCTTTTCATCGAGTATCGCCGAGTATAGCTGAGTATACTCGATGAACTAGTAGTGATATTTGACAAAATTTACTTGGAGAAAATTCAGCTCAAACCAGCTAGTCACTCAACGTCGTGCTGAAGTCATACTCGACAAATTCGATGAGTATCAGCTAGTATACTCGACGAATTCGATGCTTATAGGCTGGCTAACTCGACGCACTCGATACCTTGACTCACTCGATGCCTTCGACATACTCGACACCTTCAACGCACTCGACGTAGTTGATGAATATCGGCAAGCTCACTCGACACTGTCGACGCTTGGCCCGGTGATAGTCGACAAATTTGACATAGAAAATCCAGAGAAGTAAAAGCGAGTTGACTCGATGAACTTGTCGGGTATCAACTAGTATATTCGACGAATTTGGTGAGTATCGTTAGATACATTCGACGAATTCGACGAGTATACACGTGAATACTCGATTCTTTTTACTTAGAGGATTTTCCAACTCTCAAATATTTTACCTCAAGTACAATATGTTGAATTAGACGAGTGCTAATAAGTATACACGACAAATTCGACGAGTATAAACGAGTATACTCGTCGAATTCGACGAATATCCCTTACAATACTCGATGAATTTTACGTGGGTAAAATTTCTGTTCTTCTGATTCCAAGTCCTTCTTCTTCCTGGATCCTCCTTATGCACTTGAGATAGAAGTACTCCCTGATAGAGAGATTACACGTGAGTCAACACATTAGCCTATACAAAGAGGGATTACATTGTATAGTCCTATGTTTACTGACCAACTGTAACATGACATTGGTGTGTACTTAGCAATATAGACCTGCAAGTACATACCTAAAACAAAGCATCAAATACAAACCCAATTCATCTTAGTTTAATGGGACCATTTTTCAAATCAAGATTATTGTGGATACAATACCCAACATCATGGACATTGCGTTCAGGTTCAATTGAGTGGGAACTGTACGGAAGTATTTGAGGACTTGTCACACTTCCGGCCACAAAGGGAGGCAAAGTCCGGCTTCAAAGTGCATGATGGATAAGGTGAGCTCGTTCTCATAAAATGTGTTAAGAGCCTTTCCTTTCTTAGGAGGGCGCGACTCAAATACCAGCGGGACATAGTAGGCCACAAAGCTTAAGTAATCCTCCTCGGACAGTCTCCCATCAAAGAAAGGGTGGTCTCTGAATTGCAACGCGAATTTGAACCTGTCGTCTGCTTCAACTTTCTTCTTGCCCATTTTAGACAGTCAAGGCAGCTAGTGCAGAATAGGCGAGTGCAAGAAAGGGATGAGTTTAGAATCGCCAAAGTAATAAATGATGTTAGTGGAAGAGTAAAGGAGAGGGAGGGGGTATTTATAGAATAAGAGATGGAGCAACTGGGGGTAAGCAAGGGGTGTACGTATATCATTCTCGCGACCTTGAGGGGTGCGGATAGTCATCGCACAACACTTAGCTAATGTTGTCCTGGTTGACCACTCGCACCCCCCTCACTCGCCAATCAGTCAGTTTTGACGTTGAAAAGTAGGGATGGGGCCAAGGCCAGGCGCCCCTCATACGCATGAGCCAAACACATGCATCCAATTATTAACTAAGGAGAAACATCAATCAAAAGGTTTTGTTACAGCGCCGCCGCCAAGGATTGGACAATTAACAAATCCTTGTCAGAGTTTGGGGATAATCCTGATATTGATTAACAGTTTTAAAAGGACGACGCGTAGAAGGAAAGGCGTAGAGGGATATTGAGTGTTAGGGGGCTCAAAATTTATGCCACTTCCACCTCCCCCCGCCTTACAACCCCTCCAAAGGCGGTCAGTGGGGATCATTGTACTCGCGGACGGCTCCTAGATTGAGGTGCACTAGACGTAGGTTCTCCTCGATTCGCCCAATAAGCATGCACGGATAAGTCGGCTCGCTACCCGCCCCATGCCTCACCTCATCGGCAAGCTGTTTGCACTCACACTCAAGCACAACCACTTGTTGCTCGCTAATTATCCTCACCTCTTGTATCTTGTAGAACATGAGCCCATATTTCCGGAGGACACCAGCTATTTGCCTCTTCATTTCGGCAGGATCAATTGGGTCGCTTAGGAAATCCTCAACCACATTGGGAGAAATGGGTGACAAGTATCTCCCCTCATCAGAAGGTTCATCAGTTGTTGTGACCACCTGAGTATCTGAAACATCAAGGAATAATAGAATTCAATATTTTTGGAGAGTACTGAAGGAAAATAGCGAGATTTATGACGAACCAGAGTCTAGAAGTCGGCGAAATGGACTAGGTCTTCCTTGGAAAGGTGGTCCTAAGGGAAGCATAAGAGACTTCCCACGGCCACAGGGGGAAGGTTCATCGCCCGACACCAGGGCATAAGAAAGGGTAGGAATGCGAACGGCACCGACTCCTGTGAGTGCTGGGTCAGGATTGGGCTCGCGTGGTGATTCCCGGGCCGACAATTTCCATGACAGAGATCCTAGGATGGTAGTCCCAAAAGGAACAACTACACCAATCGACAAAGTCAAGTCAGGTCAAAAATCAGGGTACCAGCTCTAAAATGAGAGGGGCAGGTGGCTTATAGGTCGTTGTCAGGGAAAAACAGGGGGATGGTGTGAGTGCTTACACCCTCCACCTGGTGAGCTTCCTGTCCTACTGGTAGGGTGGCATCATCATAAGAAGGCGCGCCAGTGTACATCGGGGTTGCGCCAGCAACCGACGTGTCAGCGGGCTTTTCCTGCAAGTGATGAAAACGGTCAAGGATGTGAATTCCTATGAGAATTGAGCAGGATAGAGGCCAGGTAAGCTAAGCGATGTTGGGAAGCATGTACCCATGTTGAGTGGATTGGGGTGTCGAGTTCGGAGTAACGGACTCGTCTGGTGCCTTGACGGTCTTGGCTTTCTTGAACCCTTTCTTCTTAGAGGGCGAGTGTACATACTTGAGCTAGAGCCATATCATTATCTGGGCAATCTCGGATATATTCTGTTCCCGTACGACCGCCATGCGATTGTGAACGTAATGTGGAAGTGACATCTCGAAGTCAAGAGAATGGAGGGAAAAGAGAGAAAAGACATGCATGAAAGATATTTTCTCGACGCCCTCCGGGGGGTGGGGGGTATTTATAACTCCATGGGAGTCCCACCCAAAGATTCCCTTAGAAGTAGCCTCCACTCACTGAATACCTGGGGTTAAGCTTTTCTTTCCAAGCATTGGACAATCTCACAAAAAGCGAGGATTGTGTGAAACCCCATATTCACTGAGTGTGTCCCTCAAAACAAGATCAAAGTTGGGATTCGGGCGAGCCAGACGGGCGAGTGGGGTAGGACCCCTCCTCGACTCGTGTAGGCCAATACGTCCAAGGAGCGCAGGGGTAGAGTGGGTCATGTGGGCCCTCACTCCCCCCCAAGATCAGGTTAAGAGAGTGGTGAGTGCATCCACCACACTTTCACTCGCACAGTGCCCTCAATCAATAGCGAATGCTAACCACAACATAGGTATTTGCAGGCCCGGGTGAGTGGAGATAGCGAGTGCAATTTGTTTAGTAGTATTTTTACCAGAATTCCCCCGATGTACTGCTAATAGCTCCTTCAAACAACAGAGTTTGGCCATTGGCAGACCCATTTGGGTTGAGTATAACATTTTTAAAAGGCAGGATTGTGCTATTTGCAGGCCAAGTCAGAAAAACTATAAATATACCCTTAAGGGAACCTTTTGAGGGGTGATTTTTGGTGGCTTCTTTCTCTTCTGGTTTACTTTAGTTTGAGTCCAGTGCCCTCTAAGGTGCCCAGCTTAGTCTTGGCTTGGGAGGGTAAGCTCTCTTAGATCTTCCGGGTATGTGGAGGGAGCTCTCCATTGTATCTCAGGGTCTGTTCCTTAGTTCAAAGTCTTTGACAAAGAGTTCTAGCTCAGGATAAGTAAGTGTGGGCTACCCCTTTTAGGGCTGAACTCTTCTTGGGACCGGGATCCGGTTTCAACACCAGAGGCAGCTCTGATCATCTAATCTTTGCAATATAATGTGCTGGAGGACTTCAATCTTTATGATGGCATCTACAGTATAAGCACCAGGTATTTATCCCCTCTATCGGGAGAATCTGCGAGTAGATTCTTTGAAAGGCACGCCAGTCCAAGTATTCTATTCACTCTATAGTAGTTAAAATGTATATTGACATGCGACATACTGTGTATTTACCCGAAATGAAAATGGATTTCATGGATTACATGGTGCATTGCCAGACTGATCAGATGGTCAAGGCAGAGTGCCAAAACCTGATAGAATTATTGCAACCTCTGCCAATACGAGAGTGGAAATTTGTAGATAATTAGATGGAATTTTTTCACGGCCTACCTTGATCACATACATAAAATGACTCTATATGGTCTGTGATAGATCACCTCACCAAGGTGGCCTAATTTATACCTAACCAGCAATGTGATGGCATTGATGTGCTAGCCAGACTCTTTATAGAGCAAGTAGCCTGATTCCATAGAGTGCCTAAAATGATCGTCTTTGACCGAAACAGATGCTTTACTTTGAGGGAGTGGAGAAGAGTGTAGACTTACTTGGCACCAAGTTAGCCTTTAGAACTGTTTTTCATCTCCAAACTGATGGTCAGATGGAAAGAATGAATCGAACCATGGAAGATCTTATAAGAATATGAATAGTAAAGCATAACGAGCTCTGGGAACAACTTTTACCGCTTGTAGAATTCTCATATAATAATAAATTTTAGGCCAGCATTGAAGTGGCACCCTATGAAGCTCTCTACGTGAGACATTGTCGAACACCTTTATCTTGGGCCCAAGATGAAGATCCTAAAGCATTGGGTGTCGCGTACATCGTTTATACCACCACAATGTTAAGGTTCATACGGTTGTGGATGCTGGAAGCGTAGAACATGCAAGCCAAATGTTATGATGCTTTATATCGATTGGTAGATTTCAGCGTAGGAGATCTGGTATTCTTGAAAATGAAGCCTATGAATGGAATCTCCCGAAAAAAGAGGCAAAATAAGTTGAGCCCCCGCTATTTGGCCCTTACCCAATCGTAGAGCAAGTTGGCCCAGTTATATATCGGTTAGATCTACCACTAGAATTAGGGAATCTACATGACGTCTTCCGCATCTCTTAACTGTGATGTGTCCTTCGACAACCCGAACAACATCTCCCTACACTTTTGGTACATGTGTAATCTTACAGAACTTTGTAGTTGCAGCCCACACATGTTATTGACTCTAAAATCAAGAACTTGTAGAATAAAACCATAACCATGGTTAAAATATATGCTCAAACTATGGTCATGATGAATACACGTGGGATCTAGAGAGTCTCGTCAGAAAAAAGCGCCCAGAACTTTTACCCCAGGTACGTCACCTCTTCAAACCCCATACTTTAGGAAATTTTGGGGGATGAAAATCCACTTATTTTTATTACAATGTAACATCCTAACTTTTATTAGGCTACTAGGATCCTAGATGACCCAATAAAAGTAACCCAAAGATTTTTAGGGTACCCTAAAATCTAGGAGGCGACCTAAATTTGTATATTGAGTATGTATGCTTCGAATTGAGTTATTTAGGTTGCATTGGACTCATATAGTCAATATGAGTGCAACATAACTCATGTCGTTCCAATCCGAGATCATTTAGAAAAAGTGACCATTTTGAGTCTCGGAATGTGTCACGACGACGCCGATTTTGTATATTGAGCATATCTGCTCTGAATTGAGTTATGTCAGTTATATTGGACTTGTATATTCACTGTGAGTGCAGTGGAGCTCATTTTGTTCTGATCCGAGGTCATTTGGAGAAAATGACCATTTCGAGTATCGTAGCGTGTCACGACGATGCTGGTTTTTTATATTGATCATATATGCTCTGAATTGAGTTCTGTCAATTGCATTGAACTCGTATAGTCGACATGAGTACAACATAACTTGTTTCGTTTCGATCTAGGTCATTTAGAGAAATGAACATTTTAAGTATCATTGCATGTTATGACGACACAAATTTAGTATATTGAGCATATGAACTGAGAATTGACCTCGGTCAATTGCATTGGACTTGCATGGTCAATAAGAGAGCAACAAAATTCATTAATCTTGATTTCAATGTCGTTTGGTCAACTTAGACACATTAGGCTTTATGGTGCCCCGAAAAGCATACTCGGACAAATATTTCTCTCATATCCCAACATTGGCTCGTCACTCGACTACTTGAACCTACTTTGACCTTTAGTTATATAGGGGACCCACCCTAGAGTTGAATTTTGTCAAATCCTTCACAACTATATTTTTGGGATTAAATGAAAAGGCTCCACCAAACATCCACTTAAGCCACTCACCAAGGCTCTATATAGGCCCACCTTAGCCCTATATGCGCTCTGAATATTCAGCCAAAGGAATATGCCTTGTGCGAAAAGAAAGAGGCCACCTTCTCTCCTTTCCCAAGTCCAAACCAAAGACCATCCAAGCTGCGACCCTCAAGATAGTGACCATTAGTTTCCCCTACTCTTCTAGATGGAGGCCACCTGCCCCAAACCTGGTTGGGTTGAGCCAAACCTTTCCCTCAAGGGAGGATAATCCCATACCGAGATAATTGGGTCTTGATATCTTATATAATGGACCCCTTTCTATTAGAAGGAATTCACCCCTCTCCCCAAGCCCAGTCGAACCAAGCCACCCCTTACAGTACCTAAATTCACCGAAAAACCCCTATCCGAGCTCCACCACTCTTCTACCACCTCTAATGGAAACTCCACCGAGGAGCAACATGGCGCTCCCGGCCGCCAGAGCGCCGCCGCCGTGTTAGATATATTGATCTAGTGTGTTGTTGTTATTTATTTTATTTAAGTTTGGACTTGTTGCACCGCACCATACGGGTCTAGTATATATTGACCCGTATGTGTCTATCTTTGCTAAGCGCCCTAATTTTCTTCTCTCGACGTCGTCATGTGTGTTTATTTCTTGGTTCTCGTTCCTGTTCATCTTCTTTATGCAGGTCACAGGGCATTCATCTGATGCACACTGAACACTTGGTATCAGAGGGAAGGGCTAAGCGCCATCAGTCGATCTGTGTAGTTTGTTCTACTGATCTTCAACTCGATCAGTCGTTCTATTTGATCTTCCTCATATGGCGAGCTCGTCATCTACCTCTCAAGCCTTCACATACACGCAATCCGGAATCCCCATCTTTGAAGGGGAATCGTATGACTATTGGAGCAAATAGATGAAAATCCTTTTCTTATCCCAAGGTCTGTGGTATCTTGTGCAGGATGGTTGTTCTAAGCCCTTGGCAATGGAATCGAAGGATAAAGAGGACAAAGCGATCATACAAATCTAGCTGGATAATCAAAAGAGGGATGCCAAAGCAATCCTGTGTATCCAACAAGGAGTACGGTGATCAATTCTGCCTCTAATCATCGATGCAGAAACGACTAAGGATGCATGGGACATACAAAAAACAGAGTTCAGAGGTAATGAAAGAGTTATTTTTATTAGACTAACTATACTCAGGAGAGACTTTGAAAACATCAGCATGCTTGATAATGAATCCATCCAAAGTTTCTTTACCAGAATCACAATTATAGTGAACCAGATACGAACTTATGGTGATGAACCGCCTGAAAAACGAATTGTGTCAAAGATACTCACCAGCTTAACCATGAAGTATGAGCATATTGTAGTTGCTATTGAAGAAGCCCGTGACATAACAAAAATGACAACCTCAGAGCTTATGAGCTCGTTGCTCGGTCATGAGGCCAGAATGAAGAAGAAAGAAACACAATTAGAACATGCATTTCAAAGTAAAGTTTTCTTGGATTCCAACAAGTCAAATTCCCCTCAATAAGTTGCTCGAAATTGGCAATATCATTCTCAAGAGAAGCAGTTAGAAGGAAGAGGGAACTCCACCAGCACACAGTACTGCAAATTGTGCAATAAAAACACGCATAATACCAGGGATTGCTTGTCCAAGTGCAGAAAATGCAGAAGACAAAATCACTTGCAGAAAGACTGCTGGTACCGTGACAGTAAAACAAAAGAGGAGGCCAATTTTACTAATAGTTCAGAATCACTATTCTATACATCCAATGCCACTACACACATAGAGAGTTAGGTCTGGTTCCTTGACAATGGTTACTCCAACCATATGTCAAATAACAGGGAATCATTCACTCACCTCAGTGAAGAAATGCAATCGGAAGTGATTATGGGTGATGGTAATGCTGTGCAAATAAAGGGAAGAGGCGTTATTGCTGTTACTATGATGAATGGGCATACCAACCTCATTTATGAAGTGCAATATGTACCAGACTTGTCACAAAACTTGCTCAGTGTGAGGCAACTTTTGAAGAAAGGGTATAAACTAATTTTTGATCAAAATGAATTTACTATTGTTGATAAAAATGCAAACAAGTTGATCGCTATTGTAAAAATGACTTATAACAAAATATTCCCCTTATCGATGCCATTGGGATTATCTGAAGATCAAGATTGTGCCAACTTCACCTACTCACAGGAGGATGCAATGTTGTGGCATTGCAGATGTAGTCATCTAAACTATCATGATCTTGGTAGACTGCCAAAGCTAGCTAATGGATTGAAAGGGTCGGTGAATGTGAGAGGAATTTGTGAAAACATGTGCTGAGAATAAAATCCACAGAGCCCCTTCCCTCAGAAGTCAGGCTGGAGAGCTTCTAGCCCCCTCGAGCTAGTGCATGCTTATATATGGGGACCAGCCACCAACCCAACTATGTCTGGGAACAGGTATTACCTTCTATTTGTGGATGATTATAGCAGATGGATGTGGATTTATTTCCTAAGTCAGAAATCTGAGGCCTTTAGCAAGTTTGTTGAGTTCAAGAAATTGGTTGAGAAGCAGTCAAACAAAGAAATCAAGTGCCTCAGTACATATAGAGGGAGGGAGTTCCTTAGCTTAGAGTTTGATACATATTGCAAGACTAATGGGATTGGTCATCAGCTAACTGCTCCCTATAGCCCACAGCAAAACAAGGTTGTAGAAAGGAGAAACAGGACTATTGTTGAAATGGGTAGGAGCTTGTTGCAGCACAAAGGGTTACCTAAAGAGTTTTGGGGTGAAGCCATGCGCACTGCAGTCCACATATTGAATCGATCACCTTCAAAATCTTTGCCTGACACTACTCCCTTTGAATTGTGGCACCAAAGAAAGCCATCCATTCATCACTTTAAAGTCTTTGGTTCCATAGCTTATGATCTCACAACCAAGGATCACAGAGACAAGCTTGATAAGAAAGGAGAAAAATGTATTATGGTTGGGTATAGCCAAGAGTCTAAAGCATATAGACTGTATAATCCTCAAACCAAGAAACTCATAGTAAGCAGAAATTACATCTTTGATGAGGCAGGAAGTTGGTGTTGGGAGAGTCCAGTGGATCAGAGTCACTATCTGGCAGGGTTCTTGGAGGATGTTGATATTGCTTCACAGAGACATGAAGACACTCAACCGCCTATTCTAGTAAACCCACCAGAAATTGCAGATCATACCGAGGTTTTACCTGCTGATCACGAGTATGACTCATCCTCTCCCAAGAAATATAAAAGTCTAACAGATATCTATAGTTATTGAAATGTAGCAGTTTTTAGTAAGGAACCTACTTCGTTTGTTGATGCCTCATCTCAACCTGAGTGGGTTGATGCTATGAACTTGGAAATGGAGATGATACAAAAAAACAACACCTGCGAGCTGGTAGATAAACCATCTCACCAAGATATTATTGGCCTCAAGTGGATATTCAAAATTAAACTAGATCAGAATGGATATATTCAAAAACACAAAGCACGACTCGTGGCGAAGGGATACTCTCAAAAACCAGGCAGGTATTAAACTGAGACTTATGCTCCCGTAGCAAGGATGGAGACAATACGTTCCCTTCTTGCTCTTGGTGTACAATTTAATCTCCCAATTCATCAAATGGATGTAAAATCGGCCTTTCTAAATGGAGAAATCATAAAGATATCTATGTCAAACAGCCAGAAGGATATGTGAAAGAAGGAGAAGAAGATAAAGTTTACAAACTCAAGAAGGCTCTATATGGTCTTCGACGGGATCCTAGAGCATGGAATGATCACATCGACTGCTTTCTCCGTAGGCAGGAATACACCCGGAGTCCATATGAAGCTTCCTTGTATTATAAACACTATCCAAATGGTGACATGGTAATTGTGTGTATCTATGTTGATGATCTGTTGATAACAGGTACAAAATCTACACTGATAGAAGAATTCAAAATTAGCATGAAATCTGAGTTTGAAATGAGTGATCTTGGACTCATGAGTTACTTTCTAGGACTCCAAATTCACCAAAGCTCAGATGTTATATTTGTTCACCAACACAAATATATATATGTGAACTTTTAAGTAAATTTTGAATGGAAGAATGTAAGCCCACGGCTACACCTCTGGCAACAGGAGAAAGCCTTGTCAAAAATGATGGAGGAGGCAAGGTGAATGAAGGGCATTACAGATGTATTGTTGGGTCCTTAATCTACTTGACCAACAGCAGACCTGATATAGAGAAGGCAGTAAGCTATGTATCTCGGTTTGTTAATGAACCCAGCAACATCCACCTAATGGCAATAAAACGCATTCTGCGTTATCTTCAAGGGACAAGAACATATGGTCTGAAGTTTACAAAAAGAGACACAGATAAAGAAGAACTGATTGGATTCTCAGATAGTGACTGGGCTGGGAGTGTTGATGATAGAAAGAGCACCAGCGGATTTGTTATACAACTTGGTGGTAACACCATTTCCTGGAACTCCAGAAAACAGAAAAGCATCGCATTGTCCACAGCGGAGGCTGAGTATATGGCCGTCAGAGATGCCGCAAAAGAACTTATTTGGCTAAATCGTCTCATAAGAGATTTAAAGAATAAGAAGATGGAGCCAGTAACTCTGAAAGTGGACAGCACATCAGCAATTTCAACTTGCAAGAATCCAGTTTTTCATAATTGGACCAAACACATCCAGATACGACATCACTTTGTGAGGGAACTAGTCGAAGAAAAGGAGAAAATGCTGGAATTCTGCAGCACCACCGAGCAGCTCGCCGACGGAATGACAAAAGCCCTCTCTGCTGAGAAGTTCATCGCATTCCGCTGCGGTCTCGAATTCGGCGGTGCACCAGAGCCCTAGATCAAGAGGGGGAATGTTAGATAAATTGATCTAGTGTGTTGTTGTTGTTTATTTTATTTAAGTTTGGACTTGTTGCACCTCACCATACGGGTCTAGTATATATTGACCCGTATGTGTCTATCTTTGCTAAGCGCCCTAATTTTCTTCTCTCGACGCTGTCATGTGTGTTTATTTCCTGGTACTCGTTCTTGTTCATCTTCTTTACGCAGGTCACAGGGCATTCATCTGATGCACACTCAACACGCCGCCACCCAAGCCACATTTGAAGCATGGGTGGTGGTCGAGCAGTGTAAGCCTCCCCGCTCCTATGGTGGTGTTGGGAGGTTATACCTCACCAGAAGAGGGTTGGATACCCCTTCCAGATAGACGTGAGGCGGTGGTGCCGCCGGAAAACAAGGCTGTGGTGGCACCCGAAAGCTAACTCTCTGTGAAGATAAAATCTGGCGATCGCCGAGGGCGCCAGGCCGTCGAATCACCACTGGAGGAAGTGACGGTCCCCTGTGAGTTGTATGGTGGTGGTGGCATGGCGAACCATCGACCGAGCGGTGGTGGGGAGGCCCCACAAGCATGAAACTTGTGGGAGGCTACAGTTGCCGTCTGATCCCGTGATCGGGATCAGACGGCCGTGATTATTTCATAAAAATCAAACCAATCATTGGATCCCCACAGCGGATCGGTGTTAGATCCATTGTGGTTCCTTCGTACAGAATCTGCGAGTCGAACTCAGCTGCATTTCGACGCAAATTTATGTGTTGTGTATTATTTTAATGAGGCAAAGGAGTTTTGAATTTTCTCAGGCTGATTGGAGGCGAGAAAATATTGAACATAAAAATTGTTCCTTTAGATAATAGCTATCTCTCATAAAAATTTAGGAGTTTTTTGATATTATTTGGTATCTTATATAGTTGCTAAAAATTTGAGAAAAACCAGGGTGATTACTAAGGTTCATTTAAACCTTTTATAATTATTTGAGAATTTTTAACAATTATATGAAATTGTGGTGATTTACCAAAATAGTTTCTTTCATTATAAAAAATGCAGTTTATAATATGCTCGATTAAAAATGTTGATTATTTTATATGGTGTTAGATGAAAGATGACACAGCCTCTGGAAAATTATCAGATTTTATTATACATTTCTCATATTTTAAAAGATTTAAATAGTACAGAAATTATGTTTTAAAAATATTAGAGATTTTTAACTTCAGTAGAAAATTTGAGAAAATCTGTGGATGATAGTGGGACTGGTGTTCAACTATTAAAAATTTTTGATGATTTATTGAAATGTTTATCTTCTTAAAAAATTAATTTGTGACCTCTTGGCTCTTTTTAAATATTACATGGAGCTTCTAATTGAGAAATAAAAATGATAAAATTATGGATGGCTCTTTATGTTAGCATAAACCCTCAATAAAAATGTAGGAATTTTTTTATTAGCAAAAATATTTTGGAATTATTATAAAGATTTATTCAAGGAAAATAATTTATCGGAGGTCAATCAAGCTCAAAATGATTTGAAAAAATTATGGAGAATATGGTAAAGCAAATCCAACCTTTGGTTTAAGTTTCATAAAATTTTGACTCTTTTTTATATTTATTGAATAAAAGAGATTTAAACTGGAAGAAATAATATCGGTCATGATATAGGAACTTGATTCTCCCCCAATGTAAGCATTAGAGGTGAACAAATATTGTATTAAACCTCTTGCTAAAAATTTATAGTCTCAATGATTAAATCAGGTATTAATAATAAAGATGTTTGATATTATAATAAGACTCTCACAGATCAACGAAAATTCGAAAAGCCACCATAAAAAGGGTAACTGAAGTAACAATCAGATTCAAATAAATCGGCAACCCTATTACGGTAAAATACAAAGATATCGTCGTAGAATTATAAAGAAGGCTCATTGGAATGGAGAAGCCTCCTTGGAACGGAGTTGCCTCCTTGAAACAGAGAAGTCTTCTTGGAACGAAGTTGCCTGCAAGCGTCCTTGGAACAGAGTTGCCTTGGAACGGAGAGCCCTCCTTGGAACAGAGTTGTCTCCTTGAAATGGAGAAGCCTCCTTGAAATGAAGTTGCCTCCTTAGAATAAAGAAGCCTCCTTAGAACGGAGATGCCTTCTGGAACAAAGATGGAACTGCAGACATGAAAACTTTACTTATTCCATGCTTACTTGTTCTCTTATTCCAGCTCTTTTTTACTGCTTTATTCTTGAATTTCCTTTTTATACCTTATTTACAACAGCATTTCATTTATCGTGCTTTATTTACTGCAATTTACTAATGCTTTCATTTTTGCACTTTATTTTGGGTCCTGCCCTGTTAAGCGGTTTAACTGGTTGAGCAATGTAGAGTTAACGTAAAGATGAGGTATTCATCCAATGTTAATCTTAAATAAAGGTCTCCCTCGATTGTCATGCTCCTCATCAAGAGTTGAGCAGTACGATCAAGTTATACGTAAAACAATCGTTTGCCCAAATTATTTCATGGAGGGCAAATCACTCCAGACCCGAAAGGTACCCACTATTTATTTGATTGAAATACATGTAAATTACTTGCGGTCAAAAGTGGCGGGTCAGTCATGCCCGTAGACCACTTGTACCGATACTGGAAGGTTGACGGCTTTAGGCACTATAAAGTGAGTGTACCCTGGGTACTTGACCATGTTTTATGCCCTTCCAGGCCCCTTCACTAGTTAGCCAGATTTCAGTTATCACCTGATGTCGCTCACAACATCCAGGAGTACACCAGGTTGTACATTGGGGCCTGAGTAGTGCAGTATGACCATAATCAAAAGTGGAAGGACCGCCCATTATAACCAACTATCATATCAGTGAGGCATGTAGGGTTCACAACACCGCTAGAATAAATAGGGTCAAAGTATATCGACATAGAATGTTGTTGCAGGTTATAAACACCTACATGATTTCACACTAGCTAAAAGAGCTTTATAAATAACTATTTATTACAACATTTTAATTATTGATGTTATATCTGCTCCTAGCTTATTTTCTATTATACACATATATTTTTGTTAATATTGTTTCTTTGGCTATTATTATTATAGATACTCACTCTCGTAGTCTCATCCCCAAGACTTATGGATTTTGGGTAGAAGGTGTGAATCCACTAGTCTTATGACTAACGCGTCGTCATAATCAATTTTTTAGGAGATGGGACAATGTGAGGCCCAGCAACTGCGTGAGAGAGTAAAGGCTATAGAGCCCGCTCAAGTGGATCCACTAGTTGCATCTCCCTACTATAGAAACGCAAGCCCATAGAACTTAGAAGCAACGAGAAAGGATGTAGTTTTGTGTTGTTTATCCCTTTCAAGGCTTTATTTATAAACTTTTGACTTATGTCTTTATTATGTGTGTCTGTATTTGTGTATGTTCTGAATTTCTTCTACTTTGATGATCTGATGTGATGATTGTTTCAAAGCCTTACAAGTTGATCACCCTATGCTCGAAGAGTGGGTCCATTGCCACTTGAAAAGTGTAGGGTGGTTGTCTTGGGAGGTAAGGCTCATGCTCGATCGACCCAACCTGGATGCGGATGGGGGAGGGGGTCTTATAGGGAGCACCCACGTAGGAGGCACTTGAGTCACCTGTGTACGCGGGGGGGGGGGGGGGGGGGGGGGAACCCATACAGCTTGTGTGCGCGCTCAGAGAGCACTCATGCGGGTTGTGCACTGGGCACACCCGCGCGGGGTACTCACGGGGAGCTCATGCGTGGGTTACACATGGGGGCGTGCGCATGGGGGGTATGCGTTCGGCTCGTATGGTAGACTGATGCAGCTGGGTTCTTCACTTATTGTTGATATCTAGAGGAAGCAGTACGGAATACATGTTGGACTGGAGATAAAAATCCTGCATATTGAGGAGCGAGAGTAAAATCCTTTGACGATCTAGATTATGTTGTGTGAGTCATCCTAAGATCCAGGTTCTGCCTACTGCCGTATGATGAGGCAATTAAAATCATCTAGCATTACGGTGTGTCAGTGTATCAGTTCACCCCTGTTGGGATGAAGTGCATTGTGGGACTGATTGCCATTTTTGAGAGCATGGATAAGGGTTAACCTTAGATTTCTTTAAGGACTGGTGTGAGGTGTGCACTGACAGAGGCATCCATTTCATGGTGCACAACAACAAGCATTGGCTCAAGTTCGAGGATTGGGTGGATCGTCACCACGAGAACACCTTATATGGATATGTTAGGAACTCCTGAGGCTTGCTTGAGTTGTGAAAGTCCTTTCCTAGTTTTTATCACCATGTAATGGGCTAAGAGTGGCTGTTCACTTTGGTGTTGGGGTTTACTGAGCCTCATGCACTAGAAACCCCCTTATTCTATGTTTCTGAGTTTGTGGAGGAAGAGCAGTTGCTATTTTGCGGGCTTTCCACCGAACCTGAGCGCTCTACCACGGTGTCATTGGATCGAGAGAGGAAGAGAAAGTTTGTCTTCAAATGT
Organism: Platanthera zijinensis; assembly: GCA_039513925.1. Lineage (NCBI taxonomy): Eukaryota > Viridiplantae > Streptophyta > Magnoliopsida > Asparagales > Orchidaceae > Platanthera > Platanthera zijinensis. The sequence continues at coordinate 142,109,892 of CM077094.1, forward strand.
GGTAGTTCAGACTCTAGGTCTCATCCTTCCTCTCGGCCGAGAGAGCGCTCTGATGAGGCAGCTCCTAGCCATTCCAGAGTTGATGATTTATAAGCTAATTCTGATCTTAAGGTTATGGGCTCGTCTGCCCCCAGGTACCTCCTGATGGGATTCCTATGCCACCAATGGCTAAGGCGAAGCACGTGACTTCTTTTTTGGATGCGATGAATAATGCGGTAAGTACAACATTTTGCTCTTGTTTACTTATTAGCTTGCAAAGATTGTGACTTCATCCTTTTTCAAAAATGTAGTTCAATCTAGCATCACTCTCATATGGAATAATCACTACGTGAGCCACAATAATGGGTTCCTTGTGCTTTAGGAGGTGCTTCAGGTAGTGAATAGCTCCCTTTTTGACTCGAGGGGAAGGCGGGATTGTGACATGTCCCGTTTTCGCCAGATCGAGTCTGAGCTACGAGCAGAGCTAGAGTAGTTGCGGGTAGAGCTTCAGAAGGATAAGGCCCTCGTAGTGAAAACTATGCGGTTGGTAGAGAGCGCATCGAGAAATTTGGCTCGACAAGAGATCAAGTTGGGGTCCTTGAAGATTGAGGTAGAGCGAATTTCTTTCCAGGAGCAGATTGTTGAGTTAAATACCGCTGTAGTCGTCGAGTACAAGGACTCCATCGATAATATGCAAGATTATTTACTTCTCTTTGAGGAAATTTGTGAGGAGATCTAGAGCAAGGAGGTGGAGCTCCAAATGGAGGATGATGAAGAGGTGGCCTTCAAGAGAGGGATGGAGAAGACTCTTCGGATGGTGACATGGGAATTAAGTTGTGATGCAGCAGGACTCAATATCGAGGATCTTTCCAAGGATGAGAGTGTTGGCTCTGATGTTAACATCGAGGGCGAGGAGTAGCTTCACCCTATTTTATCATGTACTTTTTCCCCTTTGGTGGTGTTTTGTATTTTTACTTTTATGCTAGTGTTGATGTTGTGCATTGTTGTTCTGGGGATTTGCACACTTTTTGTACTTTGCATTAATGTTCATGAATCGCTCTGGTTTAGAGCAATGCTTGTGTAGCAATATAGCTCTTGTGGTATCAGCACTATTTTTTTATGTATGACTCTATTTTTTGTTTTAGATGCCAATAATTCGAGGACTAGAACCTGACGATGTCGCAACCAACTATGCAGGCAAAGGGCGGCTGCTCTGTGACGAGGTAGTGAGAGGTCAAGGTCACCACGTAATGGGTTGTGAAAGAAATTGATAGAGATAACCTGTAATACCAATTGAAAGATAGGGTAAACTCTGATAAACTCTAGAGAGGGGGTGAATAGAGTTATTAAAATCTTTTTGATTTTTGCGGAATTAAAAAGTCTTTAGTAAAATATATTACTATGATATAAGTGTATGAGTGTATAAGTGCAGCAAATGAACTAGAGAGAAGATAACTAAGCTACTCAGCAAAATATATCACAACACAAGCACACAGAAAAATCACAGCCACACAAATAACACAAGAAATTTATAGTGATTCCCCAAACTTGGATACATCCACTCTTCTACCACCCTAGGTAGGAATCCACTACAGGTTTTGATTAAGTGAATGCCACCAATGAGCTTTTGATTAGGTGCTCAAAAAACCAACCCAAGTTTTTTGGAAGGAGACTTGCAACCAGAATAATTTTGAAGGGAATTAAAACCCTGTACAGAGGTGGGGAAGAGAGGTTGATTTGGACTACTCTTTTCTCAAGCAAATGAGAGAAGTCTTGAGAATTCTTCAGATATTGTCAAAGCTCCCCCTGAGATTAACAGTTGTTCAGGAAGGGAAACTTTGTTAGGGTGAAGGTCTTTTGCTATAAGATCAACTCTCCAGGGATCCTTTGACTGATTGAATATTCTTGTCACTTGAGATCCTAGAAACAAAGAAGGAGGGGAAGAAAGACTCTTGATTGTGATTGATGTTCTTTCTTGTTCTTCTTTTTGAGAGCAGTTGTTTTCTCTTTTTCTTGTATTTTCTTCTGTGTTAGTATCAAAGAGTGTGATCCTTCTTATATCTGGCAGAGAGATGATCAGGATGATAGCTGCCTCAAGTTCGAATTCAAAAACCTACAATAAATGCACAGCCGAAATCTGGGAAATGAAAACCGGCAAGTATGCTGTTATATATTTTATTCTATGTCTGTCCCAAGATATAAGCAATTAATTCTATGGAAAATATTTACAATCAATGCTGCCAGTAATGGCTCGATTTAAAGGATATAAGTGCATTGATTATCCAGAGAATTAACGGCCTATAATAGATATAGAATCAGGAGACAGAAAAGGAAAGAAACAATATGGCTTACAGTTTTCATCGACCAGAGAACAACTTTCGTCGACCTGAGATCAGAGATCATCGACCTCAGAACTGTTCGTCAACCTGAGCTCTGCAAACAACTGCACTGCATAAACTGGCGGATTCTGTGCTCTAAGTTTGTCGACCTGAGAATCTGAAATTAGTCGACCTCAGAACTTGATCAAACTGAAGGTGTTGAGATAATAACACATCTGGCATTGAGTCATTGAGAGCGTTGAGTCATTGATAGCGTTGAGAGCATTGAGTGATCTTTGGCTCTGAGTAAACTTGGGCTTTGAGTGAACTATGGCGTTGAGACAATTATGGCGTTAAGTGATCTTTGGCGTTGAGAGCTTCGATTGAACTATGGCGTTGAGGCAATTATGACGCTAAGTGATCTTTGGCGTTGAGAGCATTGAGTGAAACACACACTTCACAGACCACAAAATTTTTCTTCTAAGACCAAATCGTCGACCTCAGAACTCTTCTCTTTCACTTAGAGTTCGTCGACCTGAGAACAGACTTAGAGAATTTTCTTCTAGGGCTGATTTTGAGCTGTCTTCAGGCATGTCCTTGATCTTCCATCTATAGTACTAACCTAAGACTAGAAAGACATAAAACTTGACCCTTCTATAAAATATGGGTCACACCCTAAGAAGAGAACCTAGCCCAAATCATCTAGGGGTTCCAACAATCTCCCCCTATTTGGGTGAGGTTACTTCAAACAAAATCAAGGGAAAAACACAGAACAAAATGAAATAAGCATAGCAAAAACAAAACTGAGACAACTGATAGAGTAAATAGGCTATCAACACCTTTATAAGGTTATGCACCCAAATTGTTCACAAACAGAAATAGAGACAGAAAATAAATAACCTAAATGTCCTTGGGTGAATCAGAAGATTTAGCAAATTTAATTACTCTGTTAGGATCTTGTGCTTGTTTCAGTGTCATAGTCATATCTGCATCACCCAAAGTCTTTTGAGATGTGGCTCTGAGAACTATGGCTTCAGGATGCAGATTCATGTACTCTTCAGCATTAAACAGATTTCCAACTAGATATCTTTCTAGCTCTTTCTTCCTGTAGGATTATATTGTAGAATACTGAGAGGTGTCTTGACCCTGTTCTCTTGCTTTTCTGATCTGAGATAGAGCAATAGATTATTTAAATCTAGCCATTCTGGTAGTTGGACTAGTCTCAGGATTATAGGCTAGAATTGGAGGTCCTTCAGGGCTGTTGTCATTGCCAGGAGATGGAGGAGGAGAGAATGTTGGCTTGGGGGCAAACTGATGAGCACTATATGAACTTCTAAAGGAGGGTTGATGTCTGTGTTTGTGCTGACTGCCTCTAGAAGATTGAGAAGATCTTCCATGTCTCTGATAGGTTTTGGTGCTGCTGGAAAATTTTTGCTGACCGCTGCTGGCAGATCCTTCACCTGGAGGAGGAGGAGGAGGTGGAGGATCTCTCCTGTGAAGCCTTGGAGGAGGAGGAGGAGGAGGAGGGTTCTTCTTAGATTTCTTCTTGGATTTCATCTCATTCTTTGACATTCTCATCCACTGGGGCATATTAGGATAAGGCTCAATATTGTGCCTTATATAATATGGAGTATCATTATGTGGATTGGGAGTAGAGACATGAGCTTTCTTTCTTAATTTCTTCTTCTTGGTTTTGGGGGAATCATCATTGTAGATTTCTTCACTACTTTCACTGTCAAAGTTGTACAAAGCATCAATTACTTTTTTATACTCAGGAGTTACCTTGGGAGGAGGAGAAGGAGCCTTAGGAGCTGGGATAGGAGTAGGAGCATAGACTGGAGGGATGGGGTCAGTCATATACTCAGACTCTGATTTAACAGACTCTTCAACTACCTCTTTGGTATCAGCTACTGAAGCTTTCTCAGTAATCATAGCTTCGATTTTAGAGCTTTCTTCAAAACTAGCCCTTATTGTGGCTATCACCTCTGAGGAAGCAGGTGGAGTATAGCACACAATTACTTTTGTTGATAAACCAGCAATTGGCTTTATATTAAAGAAATATAAATCAAAATCAGAAATAATTCTATCCAGATCTACTGATGGATGTATGACACAATATCCACAAGTCAGAACTTCTGACATAGCCTCAATCATCTCACAATCAATTGCTGTTGCTGCTACTGCTGCTTCTATTGCTGCTGCTGGAGTTACTGCTGCTGCAGGGACTTCTTCTGTTACTGTTGGAATTGTTGTTGATACAGGAGCTTCTTAATAGAACATCTCCCCTTGCATGGATTCATAAGGTTTTGAGGCCATGCCTTGGATTGAAGAAGGGATGAGGGAAGAGGAGGCAAGCAGGTAAGTGAGAGTGGCTATGGAGGTGACTAGGGGGCAATCTCATCAGCAATGAGCTTCTTGAGGATAGGAGTGAGATGAGATATGAGGATATGGAAGAATGCATTGTCTGGGGTTGGAGGGGGAATGATAGATGGTGGTATGAGTTGTTGGATAAGATCTGGCATAGGGGTATCTATGTTATTGGGAGGAGACAAAGATGGGGAATATGAGGGAGTTTCTGGTGAGGCTCTGTTATCTGGAGAATGGGGAGGAGATGACTCATTGAGGAGGTCAAATATAGGGATGGATAACAGAGAGGATGGGGAAATGTTGGCCAAATGTTGTGGTAGTGGCGAGTTAGGAGGTGTGGGTTTATGAATAGGAGAGGCTGGAGGAGGTGGTGAGGAAACAACTGGAGAGGCAAGGGGCAGAGTATCTTCAGCCAAGGAGGGAGTGGTTGTTACCACCCTTGTGTTCTCTGAAGCACCTTCTGATGGCTTGTCCTTGGAGGGCTTAGAGATGGTCCTCTCCCATCTGCCAAAGAGGTAGATGTGAGCCTCTTAGAAGCATTGATGGACATGGTTTGGGAGGCCAGAAGTTCATCAGCTTTTGCCTTCAGAAATAGGCCTAAGACCCGTGCATATCATACCTCTTTCTTATTATTTCTCTTCCTTATGAGATCAAACAATTTCTGTCCCCAATTGATTTTCTTTTTGTTCACCAGAGCAGCCATCACAAGAAACTGCTGCCTGGAGATGTAGTCATGGGCCGTGTGCTTCACAAACAACACTTTCCCTACTATATCTGCAAGAAACTTGTATCCGGGCGACAAGTTCTTTTTAAGCAATTTATTAGGGTTTCCGTCGGAGTGACCCATAAAACCTAGCATGTTTGCAAACTCTTCATCATCCAAATCTATTTCATCTTCTCCATTATCGACACCAAAAACTTCAGAAATAATAGAGGGAGAGAGAGTGACCTTTGTCCCACTAATGAGTCCAGACATCTCTTCTTCTGAGGATGTTGATGAAAATACCCATTCCCTAATTTCAGTTGCATGCAATTTTATTCTACTTGTCATGAACTTCTTCAGTTTCTGTTCCTCAAATAATTACAGAATGTTCAAGAAAATCTGATCAGATTGCAGGAATGAATCGAAGTCAATGTCGAAACCCGTATCGAACTTCATGCCGGCTGATCCACTTGCGGCCATTACTGAAGCTTAGGTTGAATGAGAATGGAGGTATCTGCAAAAGAAAACAAGCGATCAAGTGCAGGAGGGGAATTCTGAAAGCGTGGGATTGAGGTCGAAGAAGAAAGCCTATAAAAGGTTTTCAGAATATGAATCGACAATCTCAGCCCGACGAAATAAAGAAGGGACAATTTTCGTTGTTCTCAGAAAATTTCCAGAAACAGTTTTCGTCGTTCTCGGTCGACAAAATTGCTTCATCAAGAGATTTCGTCGATCTCAGGTCGACGAAAATCTCAAGAATAGTTATCAGTTCGTCGATCTCAGGTCGACGAACAGAGATAAATCTATGACCACAGACAGAGCATTAGATTAAATCCTGACCATTTATCATACCAAGCTGATTGATAAAGAACATATGCTTGGATGAGTCCAATGGCTTAGTGAATATATCTGCTCTTTGCAATCAGTAGAGATAAATTCAAGTTTAATCTTTTGTTTGTCAACACAATCTCCAATGAAATGATGTCTAATGTCTATATGCTTTGTTCTAGAATGCAATACTGGATTTTGTGCAATTGAAATAGAACTTGTATTATCACATAGAATAGTTGAATTATTTAAGTTGATACCATAATCCAGTATTTGGTTTTGTATCCACAAAATCTGTGAACAGCAACTGCCTGCAGCCATATATTCAGCTTCAGTAGTGGATGTTGAAACAGATGTTTATTTTCTACAGAACCAAGATACAAGTCTGTCACCAAGGAACTGGCAAGTTTCAGAGGTTCTTTTCCTGTCTACTCTGTATCCAGCATAATCAGCATCAGAAAATCCAGCTAACAAAAATATTGATTCTGTTGGATACCAGAGGCCTAGATCTGGAAAACCTTTTATATATCTCAAAATCCTTTTTAAGAAGATAAGGTGAGATTCTTTAGGGTTCACCTGGAACCTAGCACAAAGATATGTGGCAAACATAATATCTGGTCTGCTTGCTGTTAAATACAGTAGGGAACCAACAATGGCCTTATACCTAGTCTGATCAACTGGTTTTCCAGATTCATCAGCATATACAACAATATTGACAACCATGGGAGTTTTCATGGCAGAGGCATCATTCATCCCAAACTTCTTAATGAGATCTTTAATATATTTAGATTGTGAGATGAAAATCCCTTCAGGGGCTTGTTTCACTTGGAGACTAAGGAAATATGATAACTCACCCATCCTACTATTCTCAAACCTTGAGTACATTAAATCAGAAAATCTCTTGCACAGTTTGGGATCAGTATAACCAAAAATTATGTCATCTACATATATTTGCACTAAGAGAGTTTTATCATAATGTAACTTTGTAAAAAGAGTTCTATCTACCATGCTTCTAGAAAAACCATGCTCTAAAAGAAAGCTGGCTAAGGTCTCATACCAAGCTCATGGAGCTTGTTTTAAACCATAGAGAGCCTTATGCAATTTAAAAACATAAGAGGGATGAGATGGAGAGATAAAACCTGGAGGTTGTTCAACATACACCTCTTCTTTGAGTTATCCATTTAGAAATGCACTTTTCACATCCATATGGTAGACTTTAAACCTTTTGAATGCTGCATAAGCTAAGAAAATCCTTATAGCTTCTAGTTTGGCAACTGGAGCAAAGGTTTGATCATAATCAATCCTTTCCTCTTGCCTGTATCCTTGAGCAACAAGCCTTGCCTTGTTCCTCACTATCACACCTTGGGCATCAAGTTTGTTTCTGAATACCCACTTAGTCCCAATTACTGGATAGCCCTTAGGCCTTGGAACTAAGTCCCAAACTCTACACCTCTCAAACTGGTTGAGTTCCTCTTGCATTGTAATGATCCAGTTTGGATCTTGCTCTGTATCAGATATGGATTGAGGCTCAATTTGATAGAGAAAGCAGGTAAGAATCACATCAGGGTTGAGTTGATCCCTTGTCTGCACTCTAACTGATATGTCTCCAATCACTTGAGATCTAGGGTGATCCCTAAGTGTGACAAGATCATTAGGTGGAGTTGGTTCAATATCAGTTATTTGATTTAATTCCTCTTGTGGAATTGTATCAACTGTTGGAGGAAATTGAACTGCTTCCATAGTCTCTTCTTCACTTTCAGCTTCTGATATAACTTGTGGAGAGGGATATGATTCAACCTTTGAGGTAAGGTTTAGATCATACAAGCTCTCACACAAATTTGGTACCTGTAGATTATTGTTGGTAGATATGTCTCTCTCCTTGTAAAACATATTAGATTCATCAAATATCGCATGCATAGATTCCTCAATTTTTAATGTTGATTTATTAAACACCCTATATGCCTTGCTGACTTGGGAATATCCTAGAAAAATTCCTATTGCAGCCTTAGCTTCAAACTGTCTAAGATGTTTCTTGTCATTATTGTGAATATAGCATATACATCCAAATACTTTAAAATAGGTTATTATAGGTTTCTTCCCTTTGAGTAGTTCATTGGGAGTCTTAAGCTTTAGTTTATGTATTAGGTTTCTATTCAGGACATAATTTGTTGTGCTTACTGCCTTTACCCAATAGAAAAGAGACATGTAAGCATCTGCAAGCAATGTACCTGCAGCTTCAACGAGTGTCCTATTCTTCCTTTCAACTACCCCATTTTGTTGAGGAGTTCTAGGAGCTGAGAAACAATGTTTGATACCTTCCTTCTCAAAGAAATCTAGCATAAGAAGAGATTCAAACTCAGTGTCGTGATCACTTCTTATCAATGCAACTTGAGTAGAGTACTCAATCTGTATGTTCTTGAGAAAATCTATGAGAACCTTAAAAGTATCTGACTTAGTTCTCAAAAAGAAAACTCATGTGAACTTGGAGAAGTCATCTACAATCACTAATGTATAAGACTTTTCTCCTAGACTTTGTACTGCAATAGAGCCAAAAAGGTCCATATTGAGCAAGTACAAGATTCTAGGTGAATCAATCTTATTAATGGATTTGAAACTAGATTTAGTTTGCTTGCCTAATTGATAAGCCCTGCAGAGGTCTTCCTTCTTGTAGGGACCATAAGGTAAACCTCTAACAAGATTGTCCTTAGATAACCTAAATATATTCTTATGGTTTACATGTCCTAGTCTTTTGTGTCATAAGCTAGTTTGAATGCTAACAGAATTGAATAAGCAAATTTCAGATTTAGCTGATTCAAAATTTACTAGGTAGATGTTGTCTTGTATAATTCCTGTTAAAACAGTTGTGTTATTTAAAGAAATAAGACATAAAGAGTTGGTGAAGCTTACTTGATAACCTATATCACATAGTTGGCTTACTGATATCAGATTATGCTTAAGACCATTTACAGAGGTCACCTTCTTGAATGTGACAGCTCCACAGTTGAAATCTCCATAGCCTTTTATCAGTCCAAAGCCTGAGTCCCCAAAGATTACTTTAGGTCCAGTCTTGGCTTTATAGTTGATTAGACATTTCTTGCAACCTGTCATATGTTTAGAGCAACCACTGTCCAGGTACCACTTGTTTTGAGTGACAGGGTTCTCTTCTACCTACTAAGAAGAAGATTAGCAGATTTTGATCCAGGTTACCTTGGGTCCTTGTTGTTTAACATAACCAAAACTTGAAATAAATGAACATTCAGGTTGATCCTTATAACCTAAAGGATGATACCTTCTAGGAGGTATGATCCACTCACTAAAGGGATTAAAGGATTTATCAGTTTTTAGGTTACTCTGGTTATGAACTGAGTTTGACAAATTTGAGTGTGTTCGTCGACCTGAGTTCGATGATCTGGGTTGAGTTCTTCGATCTCTGCTCGAAGAATGAAGGTATCCATTCTCAGAGCCCCAGAAACGTCGATCTATGGTCGATGAACCATACTGGTTTCGTCGATCCCAGTTCGAAGAATAGTTTACATTATTATTTGCTTTCAGGGTTCGTCATTTTGAGTTCGACGAACTATGCTGAACATAGTTATATTGTTTATTTTTCTTTTTCTGATTGGTTTTCTTAAGTTCTAGCTGCTTAAGAACTTCATTAACCTTCTCTACTTGTTCAGTATTTTTCTTACCATTTTCAGAGATGAAATTAATAGGTTTTGATAATTGATTTTTCTGAATTAGGATTGGTTCACTAGATGAGGCTCCTAATCCTAGTTTATTATTATTAGATCTTGTATTAACTGTGCTAGTTATGTCTAACAGTTATAAACTTCTACCATTTAAGGGTTCTTCTAGTTCATTAGCCTTACTTAATTCAGATTTCAGAAAAACTATTTGTTGATTGGCTAAGCTTAATTCTTCAGTTAACTTATCATTTTCAGCAATGATTTTGTCTTGTTCTGAAAGTTTTTCCCTGATAAGTTTGATTTCCTTCTCAGATCCTATTAGGTATAAACACAAGAGTTTAAATTCAGATTGAAATTCTTTAGATTGAAAGTCATATGAAGCAATTACCTGATCCTCTTCGGAGAGGAATTCTTCATCATCTGATTCTTCTGAATCTGATCCGCTGCTTCCAGCATCTATTACCATAAGGCAAACTTCCCTTGCCTTCTTCTCTTCTAATCATCTTCACTGGAGCTGGAGGAGGATGTTTCATCTTCAGTATCACTCCATGTTTCAGCTACAAAGCCCTTCTCCTTCTTTTTGTACTTGCTGGAGGAGGCCTTGATGTGCCGATGTCTTCTTGAATCCCTCTCTTATCTTCTGTCCTTCTTTTGGACTTCTGAACATTCTGAGATGAAGTGTCCAGGTTTTTTGCACCCAAAACAGACAACCTCTTTAGAAGGGGTCTTGTCATACCTGGGTTTATCTTCATTCCTTGAAGGCTTCCTCTTGAAGTCCTTCTTGCCATTTTATAGAATCTCTTAGCAAAGAGACTCATAAGATCTTCATTGGTTGGCAAGCTGGGAGATTCTTCTGCAGCTTTGAATGCTAAATTCTGTTCCTTCCTGGTAGGTGTTGAAGCCTTTGGTTCAACTGCAGCTTCTCTTGACTTGATCAATTGCTCATAGGATTTGAGCTTTCCAAGCAGAGATTCTGTTGAAATTTCAGCCATGCTTCTGGCTTCTCTGATGGGCCAAATTCTGGTGTCCCATGTGCTAGGGAAGCACATGAGGATCTTGTCATTTACCTCGGTCAGAGTAATTTCCTTGTCCAATGTTCTGAGCTCACTAATGATGGAGCTCAGCCTGTTATACATTCCTTCCACAGATTCTTTTTCATCTTTCCTGAAATTCTCATATTGAGATATGAGGTTGGATCTTCTATCCTTCCTCTCATCAGCAGAGCCTGCTACCATTTGGTTGAGGGAATTCCAAATAGCTTTGGCAGATGTACATTCAACAACTTTCTGAAATATATCATCTGACATAGTTTGGGCCAGTATGTTCATAGTACTGGCATCAGTAATCTTGGCTTTCTTATGTGCATCAGTTTGATCTGGAGGATGCACTACATTGAGATTTACTTGAGTTGAAGTAGAGGCCACTGGAGCTGGTGGTTCTGTCAAGATGGAATTAAAGATGTCCTCATCAATAGAGTTCATATAAAGCTTGATTCTTGCCTTCCAGATCCCAAACTTTTACAGGTTGCAAACTAGAGGTCTGGTGCTGTCATAATCCTTGTTTTGTGCCATGATATCAGAAAATAAAATCTAATCAAAGAAACTAGTAAGACTTATTCAGAGTTTAACCTGAGGATCTTGGTTAATCCAGGTGTAAGTCTGTATGATATGATTAACCTTCCTCTGATACCAATTGAAAGAAATGGATAGAGATAACCTCTAATACCAATTGAAAGATAGGGTAAACTCTGATAAACTCTAGAGGGGGGTGAATAGAGTTATTAAAATTTTTTTGATTTTTGCGGAATTAAAAAGTCTTTAGTAAAATATATTACTATGATATAAGTGTATGAGTGTATAAGTGCAGCAAATGAACTAGAGAGAAGATAACTAAGCTACTCAGTAAAATATATCACAACACAAGCACACAGGAAAATAACAGCCACACAGATAACACAAGAAATTTATAGTGGTTCCCCAAACTTGGGTACATCCACTCTTCTACCACCCTAGGTAGGAATCCACTACAGATTTTGATCAGGTGACTGCCACTAATGAGCTTTTGATCAGGTGCTCAAAAAATCAACCCAAGTCTTTTGAAAGGAGACTTGTAACCAGAATAATTTTGAAGGGAATTAAAACCCTATACAGAGGTGGGAAGAGAGGTTGATTTGGACTACTCTTTTCTCAAGCAAATGAGAGAAGTCTTAAGAATTCTTCAGATATTGTCAAAGCTCCCCCTGAGATTAACAGTTGTTCAGGAAGGGAAACTTTGCTAGGGTGAAGGTCTTTTGCTATAAGATCAACTCTCCAGGGATCCTTTGACTAATTGAATATTCTTGTCACTTGAGATCCTGGAAACAAAGAAGGAGGGGAAGAAAGACTCTTGATTATGATTGATGTTCTTTCTTGTTCTTCTTTTTGAGAGCAGTTGTTTTCTCTTTTTCTTGTATTTTCTTCCGTGTTAGTATCAAAGAGTGTGATCCTTCTTGTATCTGGTAGAGAGATGATCAGGATGATAGTTGCCTCAAGTTCGAATTCAAAAACCTGCAATAAATGCTCAGCAAAAATCTGGGAAATGAAAACCGGCAAGTATGTTGTCATATATTCTATTCTATGTCTGTCTCGAGATATAAGCAATTAATTCTATGGAAAATATTTACAATCAATGCTGCCAGTAATGGCTCGATTTAAAGAATATAAGTGCATTGATTATCCAGGGAATTAACGGCATATAATAAATATAGAATCAGGAGACAAAAAAGGAAAGAATAAATAACAATATGACTTACAGTTTTCGTCGACTAGAGAATAGCTTTCGTCGACCTGAGATCAGGGATCATCGACCTCAGAACTGTTCGTCAATGAGCTCTGTGAACAACTGCACTGCATAAAATGACGGATTCTGTGCTCTAAGTTCGTCGACCTGAGAATTTGAAATTAGTCGACCTCAGAACTTGGTCAAACTGAAGGTGTTGAGATAATAGCACATCTGGCGTTGAGTCATTAAGAGCGTTGAGTCATTGATAGCGTTGAGAGCGTTGAGTGATCTTTGGCTCTGAGTAAACTTTGGCTTTGAGCGAACTATGGCTTTTAGACAATTATGGCGCTGAGAATTAAACCACATGCTCAACCGCTTGTGCGAGTCTGGGCTGTGTCTCAGTCCCAGTGTGGCTGATCATCTTCTCGGTCTTTGGCGTTGAGAGCATTGAGTGAAACACACACTTCGCAGACTACATAATTTTTCTTCTAAGACCAAATCGTCGACCTCAGAACTCTTCTCTTTCACTTAGAGTTCGTTGACCTGAGAACAGACTTAGAGAATTTTCTTCTAGGGCTGATTTTGAGCTGTCTTCAAGCATGTCCTTGATCTTCCATCTGTAGGACTGACCTAATACTAGAAAGACATAAAACTTGACCCTTTTATACAACATGGGTCACACCCTAAGAAGAGAACCTAGCCCAAATCACCTAGGGGTTCCAACAGGTTATCCTTGGATGTGGAGGGAACTACTACGAGGGAAAAGGGCGAACCCCGAGCTGTAGAAGTATAGTGGTGGGATGAAACCCTAATGATATCGTAACCTACTATGCGGGCGAGGGGAGAACCTTCGAGCTAGGGTAGTGAAGTCATGGCCACCCTATTGTGGGTTGTCCTAGCTGAGGCGGTGAAGGGAGAACCTTCAAACCCAAGCGACCGTGAGGGGGGTAGGCCCTAGTAGTGTAATGACATACATCGAGGTAAACGACCAACCTTCTAGCTGCGGTAGTGTGAGGTCACTGTGTAACACCCCAAAATGTTGTAGGAGCGGCGGGGATCGATTTTGGCCAAGTCGGGTTTTTGGTGCAGGTGACACGGGCCCCGACACGGGCGTGTCGGAGGCCGTGTCGGGCGTGTCGAGCTCGGGCCGTGTCGTCGACCAGCGCAGGTCGATGATGGTCGTGTGGTGGAACACGGCCTAGGACACGGGCGTGTCCCAGGCCGTGTCACACCTGTGCTGTGCGATTGGGTGCACGGGTAGTGACACGGGCACGAACACGGGCGTGTCTAGTTTGACACGGGCGTGTCCCATGCCATGTCACCAAGCCGTGTACCCCTATGACTGCAAAGTGTCGATTTATTGCACACGGGGGGCGTGACACGGGTCCCGACACAGGCGTGTCGCAGGCGACACGGGCGTGTTGGAGGCTGTGTCACATGTCGTGTGCTGGTTTTCAATTTGGGTCGAGACGGCGAATGAGCTACACGGCCAGGCACACGGCCGTGTGCCAACCCGTGTTCGGCCCAGATTTTATGATTTTGGATTTAATCCGGGCCGTTCGTTTCCTTGGCTTTGGATCCAACGGTGGGGGGCTGCTCCTGGGTGGTTATGGCCGGGAAATAGGGTTTAGAAACCCATTTTTCTTTGGCCCATCTCTCTCTAAAAGTTAGAGAGAAGGGAGAGCAAGGAGGAAGGAGGAGTCCAAGATCCGGCCGCCGGAGGAGCTTCGGAGTTCCTAATCGCGATCCGAGTCCAGATCCGCGGAGGCGACGCCGTTGCGGTGCTTTCCAACCGTATAGTTTTCGATGGCGCCGCGGAAGAATGCAAGGGTAACGATTTCTCATCCTTGGGCATGTGAAGCCCTCTTTTCCTTTGCATAGGAAGCCCTCTCTCGCGAGTGAGCGAATAGTTGGAGCGTTCCTTGGGGTAGATATGTGAAGTCCCCCTTGTGTAGAGTCCGTATGCGTTAACGGGCATAGGCATTGTGTGTGAAGCCTATCCGGACAAGTAGAGCCGGATCGGTGATGTTGCATTGCATATGAACCGGGGAAGACTCCGGGTGTTTGGGTGTTTTTCGGGTTTTCTACGTGGTAGATTGCATCAGGGAGCCTTGGAGATTAACTCCAAGGTGCACCCGGAAAACTGGGCAAAAGCGGGTTTTGCCAACACGGTGGCCGGGGAGCCAACGTGAACATAACCGGGTTATGTGATTGTTGTGGCGGAAACGGGACTCGGTGAGCCTTGACCTGCGCATATGGCTTAAATTGCCGTTGCGATATGAGCACGGGTCAGGCGGAACCGTACCCGGTCTATGTCGTTCGGTAGGACCGTTGGCATGGATGAGGGTCTTCGGCGGTCTATGGCTTAAATTACCGTGACCAAGGCCAGGAAGGCAAAATGCTCATATGGATGACCGTCCAAGAGGCGGTGGTGGATTGGGAACGTCTATGGCTTGAATTGACGTGACGTTGGCCGGTTCGCCGAGAATGTGCCCTGAGTGCACGGGGTGTGTGGCCGTGCGAGCCTACGCCTGTGTTGATGTGTGTTCACATTAATATATTGCCTATACTAATAAAGTGCAGGGAAAGAGCATCGCCGCCCCGATTTTGGGGGCGGGATCGTTATAATTTGGTCAGCATAGCTGACCGTTGCTTTTGTTTGCCACCGGGCGGTGGTTTGTGGCTTGCAAGTGCTGCGGAGCAGAGCGGGAAATAGCGGGCTAAAGCCCTTGTAGCTGTGCCGGCCCTCGAAGGCCTTATTGCTTATGTTTATTTCCCGTTTTTCATGTATGGCCGGCCTGAGAGCCGAAGTATGAAAGCACTATTTTGTTAAGTGAACAATGTAAGGCCTTAAGGCCAGTTCTCTTTTGTGTATGATTACATTCCTGAGTCGGTAGTGGACATTCATGCTTTGTAGCAGGATTCTTATTTCTTTTGCAACTTAATAATTTGCTTCCGCTAGGTGTTGTGTAGGACGACATGATTGGTTGAATGGTTTCAACGCGTAACCAACCGGTCTGTCCGTAGTATATGGCGTCGGGCCCCGGCCGGACCTACTGCTATATGCTATGCGACGGATAGGGGTGTTACAAATTGGTATCAGACTACTGGTTTCGGTCAAGCTTAAATGAATTCGTGGACGAATTCACTTTAAGGGGTGGTGAGCACATGTGTGCGTCATCGTTATAACATGAAAAGAACCCATGAATGTCCACTTAGGAATGAAAATATACATGTTTGAGGAACCTACGTGTTCCTATAATTGCTGTTTGCAGTAATTTTTGGGTCGCTTATCGGTGTTTTGCACGATTATAGGTGACCAGAAGTGGTGTTGGGCCGTCTGAACGGCCAGGTTCTGAGGCGAGCAGTGCGCCAAGCGATGCGCCTGCAACACCTCCGTCTGCCGAGACCATTAGGTTGGTGGCAGAAGCGGTCATGGCAATGATCAATGCGCAGCCTGCAAGGCAGGTGCAGCAGCCCGCTCCTGCTATGGAGCAAGTACCGCTTCAGACGGCAAAGCAAAGGAGGGTTGAGCAAGTAGTGTTGGAGCCAGAGTTGCCTCGGAGAGCAACGGAAAGACAACTGAAGCACGTGATGGGCTTTCACCCACCGGTATTCACGGGGGTAGAAACCCCGACCCAAGTAGAGGATTGGCTCTCAAGGGTCAACAAGGTGATGACTGCGACGAAAACGGAAGAGTGGCAGAAGACCACTATAGCGACGTTCCTTTTGGATGGGGACGCAAGGTTATGGTGGGAAGGCCTAGAGCTACATCAGTTGCGGGGAAGGCCGTTGGCCGAAGTTTCGATGGAGGAGTTTGCGAGACTGTTCATGGCTCGATACCTCCCCTCGGCGCAGAGGATTGCGCTAGAAAGCGAATTTCAGAAGTTAGTGCAAGGGGATTGCACCGTTGATGAGTACCTCCACGAGTTTACTCGGTTGGGGAGATATGCCGGCGCTACCTTCGCAGACGAGGAGCGCAAGACGAGCCGCTTCTATGAAGGGCTAAGAGATGATTTAAGGTTACTACTGTCGGGGCCCAAGGCGCAGGGTTTCATGACCCTGGTCAATTCGGCCCGGTCCTTGGAGAAGGACATGAAGAATGTTCAAGCAAAGAAGGAATCCGGTAGCAAGAAAGCGGAGTTCAAGGCACCGACTACGTCGAAGTCGGGCTACCACAGATTCTATAAGAAAGCTAAGACGTCGGGTCCAGCTGCTTCAGGTGCCTCGGGGGCAACTACCAATCGAACCCCGGGTGCTTGTTTCATGTGTGGAAAGCCGGGGCACTTTGCCCGTGATTGCTGGAGTGGACGCTCAAAGTCTGAAAGGAAACAAGGAGCTACCTACGAGAAGAAGGGCAAAGCGGTGGAGTCGACCGCGTCCCACTATGCTCCGACTCAGCCTAGAGTCTATAACTTGGGCCAGCAGGAGGCCATCAAGCAAGCGGATGTGGTGACAAGTATGAGTTAATTTATAGCAAGTTAGCTTTAATACCGTTAGCTATTGCTTGTTAGCCTAATATTGTTTGTATAGGCTTTGTTGTGATTAGTGATAGTCCGGCACGGGCACTGTTCGATACGGGAGCTTCACACTCCTTCTTGTCCGAAAGCTTTATATCGCGCATCGGAGTCCCTTCTTCGATGGCGAAGGACAAGTTTGATGTACTGCTACCGAATGGGTGCTCGATGCGTGCGGACAGGGTGTGCGCCGTAAAGGTTCACATTGGAATCCAAGAGTTCGACTTGCTAGCGTCGTTGCTGCCGCTAGTAGAGTTCGACGTGATCTTTGGGATGGATTGGCTGTCAGAGCAGAAAGCTTGGATTGACTGTGACTGAAAGGAGGTCAAGCTGGGTGTAGGGCGGGAGACTACATTCGAGGGGCTAAAGGGGTAGAGCAAGACACTGATGTCTGCTCTTCAGGTGGTGAAGGCAGTTCGTGCTGGGTCCGAGCTATTCTTCGCAATAGTGGGGGCTGTGGAGCCAAAGTCTCCGTTGGATAGCATCCCCGTGGTTTGCAAATACCCCGATGTGTTCCCGGATAGTCTTCCCGGAGCCCCACCGCAGCGGGAGATTGATTTCACCATCGAGCTCGTACCGGGGGCCAAACCGGTGTCACGTGCTCCGTATAGGTTGGCGCCTAAAGAAATGGCAGAGTTGAAAGTTCAGCTAGAGGAGCTGATGGAGCAAGGGTATGTGCGTCCAAGCTCGTCACCTTGGAGCGCACCGGTCCTCTTCGTTAAGAAGAAGGACGGGAGTATGCGGTTGTGTATCGACTACAAAGAGTTGAACAAGCTAACGGAGAAGAATAAGTACCCGATCCCGGGGATTGATGATCTCTTTGATCAGTTAGTCGGATCGTCGGTATACTCCAAGTTGGACTTGAAGTCGGGGTACTATCAGCTGAGGATCAGGGAGTGTGATATCCCGAAGATGGCGTTCAGTACGAGGTATGGGCATTTCGAGTTCACGGTCATGCCGTTTGGACTGACGAATGCGCCATCGGAATTTATGGATCTGATGAACAGGACGTTCAGAGATTTCCTGGATTGCTTTGTGATCGTCTTCATTGACGATATATTGGTGTACTCGCAGTGCGAAGAAGACCACTTCAAGCACTTGCATTTGGTATTGGAGACTTTGAGGAGGAATGAGCTTTACGCAAAGTTCTCCAAGTGCGAGTTCTGGCTACCCTCGGTAGGGTTCCTTGGTCATATAGTGAGTGGGGAAGGTATAGCGGTGGATCCGGCGAAGATTGTTGCAATACGGGAGTGGCCTGCGTTATCTTCTGTCGCGGAAGTCCATAGTTTTCTCGGGCTTGCCGGATATTATAGGCGCTTCGTAGAGAACTTCTCGCGGTTAGCATTACCTCTCACGAAGTTGACAAGGAAGGATCAAAAATTCTTGTGGACGCAAGAGTGTGTGCAAGCTTTTGAGGAGCTGAAGAGACGGTTGACCACGGCGCCAGTGCTTAGTTCGCCGAGTGGGACCGAGGGCTTTGAGGTGTATAGCGACGCTTCGGGTAGTGGCTTGGGCTGCGTGCTGTTGCAGCATGGAAGCGTGATAGCGTATGGATCGCGTCAGCTGAAGGTGCATGAAAGAAATTATCCGGTGCACGACTTGGAGTTGGCGGCCGTGATATTTGCACTCAAGTTGTGGAGGCACTACCTATACGGCGTAAGGGTCGATATATACACCGATCACAAGAGCCTAAAATATTTGTTGGATCAAAAGGACCTTAATATGAGGCAGAGGAGGTGGATGGAGTTCCTAGGGGACTACACCTTCAAAATACATTATGTACCTGGGAAGGGCAACGCAGTTGCGGATGCGCTGAGCCGCAGGGCTCCCGCCCAAGCCAACTGGTTGTCGGTGCATGATGAGCGGCTAGTACGGGAGTTGGAGGAGCTTGAGATCTGTTGCGTTGACAGGCAGACGAGCGCCAAAGCAATGTTAAACTGGACGGAAGTACAGTATGACCTGGCTGACCGGGTTCGGCAGGCATTGGAGTTAGATGACTCCATGAAGGAGCTTATGGAGGCCGCTCTGGATGGGTCAAATTCCCAGTTCTCGGTGGAAGATGGTTTGTTAAGGAAGGATCATCGGTTGTGCGTCCCGAGTAGGGGTAACCTCCGGGCGGAGTTGATGTACGAGGCTCATCATACCAAGTACTCAATCCACCCAGGGAGCACGAAGATGTATCGTGATCTCAAGAAGCTGTTTTGGTGGCCGGGGCTCAAGAAAGATGTGGCATTGTACGTGGCTAAGTGCCAAACGTGCTCCTTGGTGAAGGCGGAGTGCCAAAAACCGGGAGGATTTCTGAAGTCCTTGCCTATACCGGAGTGGAAATTCGACGATATATCTATGGACTTTGTGCACGGGTTGCCAAGGTCGCAGAAGGGGAACGACGCCATCTGGGTGATCGTAGATCGGCTAACCAAGGTGTCGCATTTCATTCCGCATAGGAAGGATGATCCAGTGGAGAAGTTAGCAAAGTTGTATGTTGACAATATTGTTAGGCTGCATGGTGTGCCCCGTAGCATTGTGAGTGATCACGATGGGCGGTTCACGTCAAATGATTGGAGGTTGGTGAAGCAGATGCTGGGAACAAAGTTAAAGTTCAGCACAGCTTTCCATCCGCAGACGGATGGGTAGACCAAGAGGGTCAATAGAACGATGGAAGACATGCTACGCGTGTGTGTTCTGGATTTCGGTAAGCATTGGGAAGACCACCTTTATTTGGTGGAGTTCGCATACAATAACAACTACCAAGCGAGTATACAAATGGCGCCCTTCAAGGCCCTGTATGGTAGGAAGTGTCGCATGCCGTTATCGTGGCTTGAAACGGGTGAGGCAAGGTTGTACAAGAAGCAGGAGGTGGAGAGTGCTACCTCGTTAGTGCGGATCATTCGGGAGCGCTTGTTGATCGCTCAGGACCGACATGCAAAGTATTACAATGCCAAGCACCGGAACGTGGAGTTCGCGGTAGGCGATTGGGTATACCTGAAAGTGAAGCCGTTCAAGGGGGTTTCGCGGGTGAGACGCTTTAAGAAGCTGAGCCCAAGATACCTTGGACCTTTTGAGGTTCTGGAGCGAGTCGGCGAAGTTGCATACCGTTTGAAGCTATCGGTGGAGTTGAGTGGATTACATGATGTGTTCCACATTTCTGTGTTGCGGAAGGCGGTGCAAGAGCCTTCGCAGGTGATCGCAGTTGACCAAGTGCCGGTGGACGAAGGGTTGACGACAAGGGTCAAGCCCGTTCGTATCGAAGATGTTGAGGTCAAGAGGCTTCGTAACAAGGAGATCCGGATGGTTAAGGTCCGGTGGGATAACTACGGGCGTGAGGAGCTCTCTTGGGAACGGGAGCAGACTATGCTCGAGGAGTACCCGGAATTATTCCGCTCAGGTACTGTTTTACGTTAAGTCCTGTTTTTCCTTTATTAATTTCGTGGATGAAATTCTTTAAGGGGGGTAGAATTGTAACACCCCAAAATATTGTAGGAGCGACGGGGATCGATTTTGGCCAAGTCGGGTTTTTGGTGCAGGTGACACGGGCCCCTACACGGGCGTGTCGGAGGCCGTGTTGGGCGTGTCGAGCTCGGGCCGTGTCGTCGACCAGCGCTGGTCGACGATGGTCGTGTGGTGGAACACGGCCTAGGACACGGGCGTGTCCCAGGCCGTGTCACACCTGTGCTGTGCGGTTGGGTGCACGGGTAGTGACACGGGCACGAACACGAGCGTGTCTAGTTTGACACAGCCGTGTCCCATGTCGTGTCACCAAGCCATGTACCCCTCTGACTGCAAAGTGTCGATTTATTGCACACGGGGGGCGTGACACGGGTCCCGACACGGGCGTATCACAGGCGACACGGGCGTGTCGGAGGCCGTGTCACATGCCGTGTGCTGGTTTTCAATTTGGGTTGAGACGGCGAATGAGCTACATGGCCAGGCACACGGCCGTGTGCCAACCCGTGTTCGGCCCAGATTTTATGATTTTGGATTTAATCCGGGCCGTTCGTTTCCTTGGCTTTGGATCCGACGGTGGGGGGCTGCTCCTGGGTGGTTATGGCCGGGAAATAGGGTTTAGAAACCCATTTTTCTTTGGCCCATCTCTCTCTAAAAGTTAGAGAGAAGGGAGAGCAAGGAGGAAGGAGGAGTCCAAGATCCGGCCGCCGGAGGAGCTTCGGAGTTCCAAATCGCGATCCGAGTCCAGATCCGCGGAGGCGACGCCGTTGCGGTGCTTTCCAATCGTATAGTTTTCGATGGCGCCGCGGAAGAATGCAAGGGTAACGATTTCTCATCCTTGGGCATGTGAAGCCCTCTTTTCCTTTGCATAGGAAGCCCTCTCTCGCGAGTGAGCGAAGAGTTGGAGCGTTCCTTGGGGTAGATATGTGAAGTCCCCCTTGTGTAGAGTCCGTATGCGTAAACGGGCATAGGCATTATGTGTGAAGCCTATCCGGACAAGTAGAGTCGGATCGGTGATGTTGCATTGCATATGAACCGGGGAAGACTCCGGGTGTTTGGGTGTTTTTCGGGTTTTCTACGTGGTAGATTGCATCAGGGAGCCTTGGAGATTAACTCCAAGGTGCACCCGGAAAACTGGGCAAAAGCGGGTTTTGCCAACACGGTGGCCGGGGAGCCAACGTGAACATAACCGGGTTATGTGATTGTTGTGGCGGAAACGGGACTCGGTGAGCCTTGACCTGCGCATATGGCTTAAATTGCCGTTGCGATATGAGCACGGGTCAGGCGGAACCGTACCCGGTCTATGTCGTTCGGTAGGACCGTTGGCATGGATGAGGGTCTTCGGCGGTCTATGGCTTAAATTGCCGTGACCAAGGCCAGGAAGGCAAAATGCTCATATGGATGACCGTCCAAGAGGCGGTGGTGGATTGGGAACGTCTATGGCTTGAATTGACGTGACGTTGGCCGGTTCGCCGAGAATGTGCCCTGAGTGCACGGGGTGTGTGGCCGTGCGAGCCTACGCCTGTGTTGATATGTGTTCACATTAATATATTGCCTATACTAATAAAGTGCAGGGAAAGAGCATCGCCGCCCCGATTTTGGGGGCGGGATCGTTATAATTTGGTCAGCATAGCTGACCGTTGCTTTTGTTTGCCACCGGGCGGTGGTTTGTGGCTTGCAGGTGCTGCGGAGCAGAGCGGGAAATAGCGGTCTAAAGCCCTTGTAGCTATGCCGGCCCTTGAAGGCCTTATTGCTTATGTTTCTTTCCCATTTTTCATGTATGGCCGGCCTGAGAGCCGAAGTATGAAAGCACTATTTTGTTAAGTGAACAATGTAAGGCCTTAAGGCCAGTTCTCTTTTGTGTATGATTACATTCCTGAGTCGATAGTGGACATTCATGCTTTGTAGCAGGGTTCTTATTTCTTTTGCAACTTAATAATTTGCTTCCGCTAGGTGTTGTGTAGGACGACATGATTGGTTGAATGGTTTCAACGCGTAACCAACCGGTCTGTCCATAGTATATGGCGTCGGGCCCCGGCCGGACCTACTGCTATATGCTATGCGACGGATAGGGGTGTTACACACTGTGGCGCGGCCCCGGATAGACAATGAGGGGCAAATTATTCGAACCTTCGCCGAGCGCGAGGGGGGAAGGCCCTGGAAATTTTGTGACCTACTCCGAGGGAGAAGGGCGGACCTTCAAACTATAATAGTGGAAGGCCATGGAGTTTCCCTGGCGATGTCATAACCATCTATGCGACTGTAGGGAGGACCTTTGAGATGGGGTGGTGAAGTCAAGTATACCATACTGCGGGCTACATGCGACCGAGGGAACTACCCTCTGATAATATTGTAACCAACTATGCAGATGAAGGTAGGTCCTTTGTGTCAGGGTAGTGAGGTCAATTCCACCATTATGTAGTCTATGAGTGACTAGGGTAGCTGGCCCTTGACGATGTTGTAACCTACTACACGGACGAATGGCAAACCTTCGAGCTGGGGTAGCAAGGTCAATACCACTGTTTTGCAATCTAGACACGACTGGTGGGATTGGCCTAAAGTGTTACTTCCATGGCATAGTCAGGATCAGACAAAACATATTGATTTATAATAAACAATAGAAGGTATGAAAGTGTATACTTGATACTTTCTAGAGTTAGCCATTGCTTTTAATATAAGCGATAAAACATAAGTAAATTAACGAAGCTGGAATATGGTAGGGCACTCCTGCCCATTTCCTAGATTTTTTCGAGGTGCGTCTCTTAGGATCATCCTAATCCACTTACTTGATGCGCTCTGGCGGAATCCCAGGTTGTGGTTGTATTTACGTACGAGGTTGCTCCTTGTCAAGGTTGCATTTAGCATGTGCGTGCAGCCTCTTGGTTTCCCCAAATAACTCCAACCTCTGCTGGAGTGACAAACTTCATTATGAGGTACAGAATGGAAAGGATAGCCCCGAAAGATGCTTGGAGCGGTCAACCAAAGATCACATTGTAAGGCGATTCTGATTCAACTGCCATGAATAATGCGTTGTGAGTAGCCTTCTTCGGGAAATCCTCTAGGTTTATCGGGAGAGTGATGGCTCCTTCAACTGGGACAGGTCTGCCATTATAATCGTAGACTAGTCTGGAGGCCTGCTAGATTTTTTCCTTAGGGATCTTCTTGCCACGGAGAGCGGGCATGAACATGACATTGACTGATCTAACATTATCCACTAGTATCTACTTGACATGGAAGCATGGGTCGCTAATCTCCGAGCTGATATCTAGCAAGTTCTTATGTGGCATAGGCAGTCTCTTCAAATCTTCATCCCATAAGCTGATTGTTTCTACGGGCAGCACATTCTAATTCTTTAGCTCTCCCATGTGCTGAGTAGTCGAACTGATGGTGGTGAAGGGGTAGCCACAGATGATCTCCACTATTCATACTACTTGTCTGCACCTTGGGCATCCTGGTGTGCAGATGGATGCTCTTTTCTCGTTTGTGTTGTTTAGTTTCGAGTCTGTTCTTATAAGAACCTCACGAGAATGCCTTATCGGATGAAGTGCTTGATCTTTGAAATGGGAAAATAATTGACTAATTTCTCAGATATTTCTCTAGAGGGGGGTGAATAGAGATTAAAATTTATTTTAAACTAACTATATAATTCACAAAATTTGCATTTCCTCAAGTTGTTTACTAGAATTAAAATAGATAATTATAATCACAACATAAACAAAAATTAAATCACAAAATAATGCACAATAACTAAAAACACAAGAAATATAATGGTTCCCCAAAATCTGGGTACACCAACTCTTCTATCCCGTTGGTAGGAATTCACTATCATAGTGTCTTAATCTTTTGATAAGCAGACTCTTAGAACCAATCACCAGATCTTTTGATAAGAAGATCTTAAACCAATACAATCTGAGTCTTTTCCCAAGGAGACTCTTAGAACCTCTAACTAAATCCTTTAAATAGGGATTCTCAAAACTTTTTTCACAAACTGAAAAGTTTATGGAACAAAAAATAAAAAAAGATCAAAGGATTTAGTGATCTTTTTGTTAATTCCTCTCAGCAGAATCCTGAGGACTATATGACACTTTATGAATTGATATCTAAAACTCTAATGAATCCTTAAATAAGAAAATCCCAGGAATTATAAGCCCTTAATCCAGATTATCCTTTAAACTTCTCTGAATATGATACAGCAATTGATAAGTGCTTGGGAAGAAGAAGAATTGATTCTCTTTTCAGATTCAGGAATAAAGATTATGATAGACTGATTCAAGGAAGAACTTTAATAATCTTCCATTCCTTCTCTGTCAAATAAATCTTCTAAAATTATGATCTGATATATGTGTAATGATCATTGGAATTGTTGTTATTTTTATTGTCCAATCTTTATATCTCTCACATATATATATCTGGCAGACAATCTAACGTATCCAAGAATCAGTTATTCAACTCAAACCTTTCTTTAAGAAATTCTGAATTAATCTTCAAAACAATTCTTGTTTAGAAATCTATTCGACATAGCATCGAGTTCATATAGATGTAGCATCGACTTCTGGCTTCATTCAGACAATCTGTCAATTAAATTCAATAATTGACATTGCGTTGATATCATATCAGAGTATGCGTCAATTTAATTTTTAATTAGCGTCAACCTGTTATGTTCAGTTACTCTGACTTGTACTCAAAGTAGCGTCAATTTCTAGTCGAAGTTGTGTCAACTTTAGTCAACACATGTTGACATTTCATGACTTTCCTCTTAAATTCAGTGTGTCTTTCTAATGTACTTTATACAAATGACATCCTAGGACTTCTAAGACCATATTATCCTTTTTATACATCATAAGTAATAAACCTAGGATGTAAAATCACAAAAAGTAATTTGTTAAGGTAAATCATAAAGATTTTTCCTAACAATCTCCCCCTATTTAACATGACAAATTTTACAAAATTCCAAATGTGATTTTACAAAGCAAATCAGCAGGTTTAAAAATTTTGACTTACATACAACAACATATAATGAACACAAAAACATGAGAGTTAACTGAATATATGAGCCTTTAGAATGAAATTTATAAAATACCAACATAGTTCTCAAAAGTATACCTTCAGAATATATTTGCATATACATCTCTTGACTGACTGTAAACATGCTTTATTAGCAGATTCAAAAATAAATAACTCAAGTAGAAAATTATATAGTTTGTCAAGAAACTTTTCCTTTATCAATTATGAGTATTATCTTATACTTTTGTGTCTCCAATAATCAGGTTCGTCTTTAAGAAATTCTTGAACAAAAATTAACCTTTCTCAATCTTTTTGAGCATAGTGATATACCTCACTCAGATTTATCTTTCTTTTCACTAGCTCCCCAATATTTCTCTTAATTTCTTCCATTTCACTTATCAAATTTATCACACTTTTGCCTTTGATATACTTTGCTACAACATCAAGCTTTTGCTTCTTTGATCTTCTATTAGCTGGATGTTGTGGTGGTGGAATAGGAGGAATATTGTATATTCCCCTGCTCATGCAAAGTACATCTAAATATTTTAGAGGAATGAGAATGACTTGTGGCATAAAGAATAAAGTAGTACTACAGCTTCCTATACATCTTTTAAAAACTTCTTTAATTTCCTGATTTGAAGATATAAGATCTCTTCAGTTGACTGAATATTGTCTATATGACAGATCTCTTCCTTTTCTTTGAAGATTGTAATTGATTTCCCTTTGAAGTGTATTTAACTTTGACTGCTCTTTTAGAAAATATCAAAGTATTTTCTTCCAATTCATTATCACTGATCTTCCCTGACTGAGCAATTACCTCCCCTTGAGTCTGTGCAACCTTTTATTATATGTTAACAACAATTAATTCTTTTACCTCCCCTGGCTTGATGCAGACTCTAGTCTAAACTGTGTTAATACATTTTTATTTCCAGCAATCTTAAGTGGATCTGGTCCATGCAAAGATGATGTGACTTCATCTAAATTTTCTTTCTCATCCTGACTATCCCCCTTCTTGACCTCACAAACAAGGGAGGTTAAGAATGATCTGGTAATGTTGGAAGAAGAAATCTTTGCTTGTAGAAACTGAACTAAAACAGTACTCAAATCTAACTGAGAATGCATATCACTACTATGATTTGTATTTGAGAAGCATGCTCTTTAAGCATAGAGGATAAGGTGGAAGTGACTAATTCTACTGCTTGAGTGATAGTAGTAGAAGAAATTACTGAGTGTAAATCTATTTTATTAACATCAGTAAGTGTTGAATGTAATGTTGTGTCATTCTAAGTTTCTTGATCAACTGATTCTAGTAAAAATATGGATTCCTTTGGAATGGATGGAGTTGGCATATAATTATTGAATGAAGGAATAACATTCTGTGGAGAAGATAAAGTTGTAGGATCCTTTTGAGATTCAAGTTTAACAATTTGTCTAGTATATTTCGAGAAAAGGGCTATTGACAACTTCTTTCCTGTTGGTATTGTTATTCCCTTGGATATGCATAGATGTTAAAAAAAATTCAGAAGAACTTGACTCATTATAGTCATGCAAGCATTCTTCTTTTATTTAAAATTATGTCCAATAAGCTTTATCAGCCTTTCTCTCTGATTGATCTTCTTCCCTAGCACCAGAACCCCCCATTAAATGTAGTTGAACTTTAGGGATTGCATCATGTGCTGAAGTTTTACAAATCAATACTTTCCTAAGTATATCTGCCAGAAAATAATATTCCTATACTATATCTATTTTCTTAAGATCAGTGACTTTATCCTTTGAAAAATTCATAACTCTTAGTACCTCTTTTATTTCTTCTTCATATAGTTCTAGAATATCAAATCCTGACAAAAGATCAAATGTTTTCTGTAAAATTTCTACTGATATATGTACCTTTTGTGTAGTAATAGTTCTAATCAATGATCCATCCTCTTCACACTAAATATTTTTTAACAAACTCAATAAGCTCTATCTCGAATAATCTACATCGTGTTATTACAAAAACCTACAAGAATTTCTTGACAAAGAGAAAGTGGTGGTGAAAATAGTTTATTTAATTGGGTCTGATATATATAAACAAGTAGAACGTCAACAAATTAGGGCATGTGGTTCTTTAATGACCAAAACATTGTCTTTTATTCAACATAACTTAGATATTTATGTTACGTTGACTGGAATTCAGTGTTGCCTTAAGTTTTCTATATCAGACATTTTATTGATGCAAACATTGATTCAAGTCAATGTTATGTCAAGGAAATAATAACTCTTTGCCATCACTAATCTAAAATATGATTATAATTAAGAAGGCGATAATATGTCGACTTATATTCGACATAACTCTAAGTGTAACTATAATATTTATTACCATAAATATTTGTTTATATATTATACATTTTTAAGAGATCATTATATCAGATGTCATGCTTTGGACAATTTCATCAGTCAAGTTATCCTGGCTTATCCATCTTGCACACAGAATTCAAAAGTTAATTGGAATCCGAGTTACCTTGGGTCCATTGCTTCTTCTACCATTGAAAGGAGTAATAACATTATATGATTGTTTGTTATAATACCCTTGAGGATGAAAGATTAATGTCTTATTTATCCAGCAACTTTTAGCATTATGACATTTTCTTAAACAATTAATACATTCATATTCATGTGAATGATAATCTTTCTGATTACATTGAAATGAAGTTGAGGTTTTATTATACTTGTGTTAAGTATATTTTAACGCATGTGCTAGGTTCCGTTGATATTCAGTCGAAGCATATTTCCAGTTAGCCAGATTTTTGAATTTCAAAGATTGTTTGTTTGTAGATTTCCTTTTTGTAAATCTTTCATTATTTTTAGGTGAAATTACCTTATTAAAAATAGTTAGTTTTTTGGAATCATTATTTTTTGTTCTGATAATGGATTTACTATCCTTATTTCTATCTAAAATTATTGAATTATTATATGTAGGAATACTAAAAATTTTATTAGAGTTTGCTGGTTCAATTATCAATTCTAAGTGAGTAACTTTTCTATGGACTTTTCAGTTATGGGTATGTAATATTGATTTATTTTTGTCAAGATATTTTTCAAATCCTTTGTCTTTGTAAAATTTACTAAAATTAATCTATTTTTGTAGTTAATCTAGTTCTTTATTTTTCTAATTTTCCTAGTCAAACTTTAAGCTTGTAGTTTTTATAATAATTATTACTATCTTTTAGTTTATCTAGTTCTTTTCTTAAATGTTTAATCATCTTTACAAAATCTAATTGATCCTTACAAAATTATTTAAAGCATAATTTAAATTCTTTTGATGAAAAATCAATATTATCAAAATAATTTACTTGACTTTCTTTAGTATCTGAGTTAGCTTTCAATGTCATTAAGCATGCCTCTTCTGCATCAACTTATTCTTCATAACCTGATTAAGAGCTTGACTTAGAACTAGTATCACTCCAGGTTTCTGCTAAGAAACTTTTCCTCTTTTTCTTATCCTTTATCTCCAGGTTTTCTTCAAATCCTTTTTATTATGTTTATCTTTTTGTTGATCTGGACATTCAGTTGTCCAGATTTTTTGCATGAAAAGAAAATTATCTCTTTATTATGAATTTTGTCAAACTTTGGCTTGTTTACATTCCCATCTCTTCTTCCAGAGCTTTCAGTCTTAATCCACTTTCTGAATCTTCTTGCCAGAAAATTGAACATCTCTTATTCTGATACAGATGGTTCATCATCAGTGACTTTAAAATCAAGAGATTTGTATTTAGGTGTAATGACATTCTCCTTTGCTTCTATTTCAACTATACTTTTCAGGAGTCATTCATATAATTTGAGCTTTCCTAACAGGATATCAATTGTAATATCTCTATGACACCTTGCTTCTCTGATAGCCCAAATCCTTGAATCTCATGTACTTGGAAAGCACATGAGTAATTTATCATTTATCTCAGTAAAAGATATATCTTTATTCAAATCTTTCAGCTAATTTATTATCATGCTAAATCTATCATACATTTTAGCTACAAATTCATTAGCTTTCTTTTAGAAGTTTTCATACTGAGAAATTAAGAGTTATCTTTTATCCTTTCTTTTATCAGAACTTCCATCAATAATCCTTGATAGTGATTCCCATATTTCTCTAGCTGATTGACATTCTACAACTTTCTGAAACACATCATCTAACATTGTTGAAACTAGTATGTTAATTGTTTTAGCATCCCAATCTTCTATTCTCTTTTTTTCATTTGTCCAATCACATCTTGGTACTGGTTCTGAAGTTATATTTCCTTCTGCATCCTTCCTATAAGGCATAGGTGGTCCAGTCAAAATTGAACCAAAAATACCTTCATCAATAGAATTCATATACAATCTAATTCTGGTTTTCTAGAGTGTAAACTTTTAAAGATTGGATTGGGGGGCATGTAGATGCAAATCCTTTGAATGTATTAGAAGACATTATTGAAAAATTAATAAAATATGTAATAATGCAAGTATTATGATCTTTTTGATCAAGAGGTTTAACCCTTTCTTGATTAATCTTCTCTAGATTAACTTTTTAATGATCAACTTCCCTTTGATATCAATTGAAATGGGAGAACAGTTGACTAATTCCTTAGAAATTTCTCTAGAGGGGGTGAATAGAGATTAAAATTTATTTTAAACTTCTATACAATTCACAAAATTTGCATTTGCTTAAGCTGTTAAACAAAATTAAAACAGATAATTACAATCACAGCATGAAAAAAATTAAATCACAGAAAAATGCACAATCACAGAATACACAAGAAATATAGTCGTTCCCTAAATCTGGGTGCATCTACTCTTCTACCCCCTTAGTAGAAGTTCACTATCACAGTACTTGAGTCTTTTAATAAAGAGACTCTTAGAACCAATAACCAGATCTTTTGATAAAGAGATCTTGAACCAATAAAATCTGAGACTTTTTCCAAGGACTCTCTTAGAACCTCTAACTAAATCCTTTGAAGAGGGATTCTCAAAACTCTTTTCACAAACTGAAAAGTTAATGGAATAAAAAATAGAAAAAGATAAGAGGATTTAGTGTTCTTTTGTTGAGTCCTCTCAGCAGAATCATGAGGACTATATGACACTTTGTGAATTGATATCTGAAATTTTGATGAATCCTTAAGCCCTTATTCAAAATTATCCTTTAAAATTCTCTGAATCTGATGCAGCAATTGATAAGCCCTTGAGAAGAAGATGAACTAATTCTCATTTCAGATTCAAGAATAAAGATGATGATCGACTGATTCAAGGAAGAACTTCAATAATCTTCATATCCTTCTATGTTAAGGAAATCTTCCAAAACTACAATCTGATATGTGTGTAATGATCGTTGGAATTGTTGTTGTTGTTGTTGTTATTGTTCAATCTCTTTGTCTCTTATATATATATATATCTAGAAATCTTACAAAATCTAATATCTCCAAGAATCAGTTATTCAACTCAAACATTTCTTGAAGTAATTCTGAATTTCAAAACTGTTCTTGTTCAGAAATCTAGTCGACAAAGCATCGAGTTCGAATAGACGTGGCAACGACTTCTAGCTTCATTCAGGCAATCTATCAATTAAGTTCTGTAATCGAAGTTGTGTCGATATCATATCACAATATGCATCGATTTAATCCTTTAATTAATGTCGACTTGTCATGTTTAGTTACTCTGACTTGTACTCAAAGTAGCGTCGATTTCTAGTCAAAGTTGTGTCGATTTCTAGTCGACGCATGTTGGCATTTCATGATTTTAGTCATAAATTAAGTGTGTCTTTCTCATGTCCATTATACAAATGACATCTTAGGACTTCTAAGAACATATTACCCTCTCTATACATCATAGGTAATAAACATAGGATGTAAAATCACTTAAAATAATTTGTTAAGGTAAATCATAAGGGTTTTTCCCAACAGTCTCAACCTTGAGATTCACGCATTACTTAGTGGTGTGATATGTTCCTTTGTAGAACTCACAATACTTCGAACAATCTTCCTTATTTTGCGGGAGCTCTCGGAGTCTTTATAGTGATGGGTTATCTTGTGCCCTGTAGAGCATGTGTGCATGAGAGGTGTTGAGTGGTGTGTGTTCCTGGTAGGCTCAGGGGGACTTAGTCCCCATGATAGTCTTGCTGGCGTGCATTATTTTGGCGCTCTTGTTTTCATCGCGAGGCTAGCTCTTTTCTCTTCCTCTTTACTCCTCCTTCAAATTGTCTGCGATGGGCCTCAATTGCTTCATCAGTCGTTATCTGTGCTTTGACCCTAAGCACAAGATTGGAGTAACTAGGGACTGTTTCCTTTATCAAGGTTGAGTAGAATCTGCTTGGCCGGAGTCCTCTAAGGAAGAGTCCCCGCAAAAGTTTAGGGTTCACTCCGGGAATCTACCGGGTCTTGGTGGTAAACTGATGGAAGAATTCCTTATAGATTTCCCCTTCACTTTGTCAAATTCCTAATAGATGAAAGGGTCCTTCATTATTCATCGATTTGCAATGAACTGGTCCAGGAACTGCGAGTCAGCTCAGTGAAGTTTCTAATAGTTCCTTCCCGAAGGGAGTGGAACTAAGTTCTCGTCTGGCCCTTTTGTATGGCTGGAAACAATTGGCAAGGTTCTCGCAGTTGCCTGCCCTCAGGTAGTGGTGTTGTAGGCCAGCTTCAGTGGCCCTAGCCTGACAGGCAAGGTGTGTAGTGCTAGATGCTTTTGAGAAAATAGACTCCCCTTCCTTGTCATTCTCTTGAGAAACTTAGGGGCAGCTTCTGTGGGAGCATATCGCTCTTTTGTCTAGACAAAACACCTTGCTGGCGCGTTCACAGGTGTGATAACTGTCTTCTCCAGTCAAGGTGCATTGATGAGGGAGTGGGAAGTACCGAGATCATCTCGTCCTTTGCAGATAGATCCTTAGGTTGTGTGAGTGCTTCTTCTTGCCATGGTATCTAGTAAAGAGTATCGCAATGCGTAGTATAGTGACTTCTGGATCTTCATAGCTTCAGGGAATTGGCCTCCCACAGATGGCATCAAACTATTAAGGCTCACTTAAGGCTCCTGAAAACCAGTCTAGATTATTCTGTCTTACCTCGAGAGTGGTCGAGGGCATAGTCAATCATAGAGAAATGAGACGGATGGTAAGAAGATTTTTGTACATGGAAAACCTCGGAAAGGGGATAAAAACCACATGTCCGGGACTATGTCGACCAATATTTCACTATCTTGTTGATGTTGTACAATGATTTTTATAGAAGCTAAGAGAGACAAGCCGCTGCTCGTTAAAACCTACAGGGGTGAAAAAGAAATGCGTTCAGAGAGTGAGAGACCACCACTTGCGAAGCTAATTTCTTTTCTTTGTTATTGAGGGGAGTGTCGCACTTTGGGCGTACTGGAGGTTTCGACTACTGCTCGGAGGCATGAGCAGATGAATGATTGTTCTCTGGAAGGCATATTGTCGAGTTAGGGATGCTGGGAGAGCTGAGCGCATTGTGCGCGGAATGCTAGCGGAGGAACGCTTGATGGCTGGTGGAGATCTTCGAGCGATCTTCAAAGTGCTTGAAGGTTTTCAAAGGGAAAAGGAGGTTCCTAGTGGAGCTCTCACCCGCATAGGAGGAGAAGCTATAGAAAACTATTGAAATGAAGGACCTTTAGGTCCTATTTACAGATCGTACCCACCTTAATTACTATTTGAATGCCGGAACTTTATAATTTATGATCAGTATATTTATTAGATTTTAATAATATCATTACATGCACACCCATACGATTATTTGCACCTCCATATTGGGTGGTTACGTTGGCGGTTATGTGGGTGGTTACTCGTACAATGGTCTATGGATATTGCTTGGAACGATAGGATGATGGAAGATTGGCCGACGGTGGAGAGGGGGCAACCAGTGGCAAGGCTTGGCCAGCGGGAGGCCGGCCGACTGAGGCTATGGAAGTCAGCTGGCCGGCGGGAGGCTGGCCGACCGAGGCTACGGCAGTCAGCCTGTCCAGAGGCCGATCGACCGAAGCTGCAATGGGGGCCAGCCAGGAGGCCGTTCACACACCCTTGTTGCAAGGTGTCATGGGCGCGAGGTCGAGGGCCTGGCAGTGGGAGGCCTCCTGATGAATCGTGTGACAGTTGGGTGTGTAATACCCCAAGTTCCACCCATATTCGAAAATAACAAATTTTCTGGTTACTGGAAGCTACCACTCGGTAATAGCTAGGTACCGCTAGCGGTAGCGAGCGTCGTGTTGATGGCATTGAGAAAGTTAGTGGCATTGAGTTGCTACAACCAAGCGATAACGATACCGCTGGTGGTTGGGCGTGTAACACATCATGCAAACCACTTAGCTCTATTGACAGATTCGGTCGATAGGCAGCTTCACCAATTCGCTCCACGATTTCAAATGGTTCAAGGTATCTTGGACTCAGCTTTTTCAAGCGTCAAATCCGGGATAGACCTTTGAACATTTTGATCTTTGGATAAACCCAATCGCCAACCACAAACTCAATATTTCGGTGCGTGACATTATAGTAATTTGCTAGCCTATCCTGAGCCACCAACAGTCGCTCCCGAATTAAACATATTATCAAAGTCGCATCTTTGGCATCTTTACACTTATATAGCTTCGATTCACCTATTTCTACTTAAGCCAATGGAGTAAGACACTTCCTACCGTATAAGTCCTCAAAGGGCACCATCTTAATACTCGTTTGGTAGATATTGTCATAGGCGAACTCGATCATAAATAGATGATCCTTCCACCTCTTCTAGAAATCCAAAGCGCACATGTGAAGCATATCCTCCATTATTATGTTTACACTCTCAGTCTGACCATTCGTTTGCGGATGAAATGTCGTGCTGAATTTCAGCTTGGTACCCAACAATTGGTGGATTAAAATCCAATCTTTCGAAGTGAAATGCCTGTCACGATCACTGACGATGCTACGGGGCACACCGTGCAATCATACGATATTATCAATGTAAAGCTTTGCCAACTTTTCCCCTAAATCGTCTCTCTTGTTCTGAAAGAAGTATGGCACCTTTGTCAATCGGTCAACGATCACCCAAACGGCATCGTTCCCGCTCTGTGATCTCATCAAGTTGTGCACGCAATTCATAGATATTTCGTCAGACTTCTACTTTAGTATCGGTAACGACTTTAGGAAACCATCAGGTTTCTGACATTCAGACTTTACTAGGGCACAAGTTTGACACTTCGCCATATAATGAGCTTTGTCCTTCTTCATCACTGGCCACCAAAACAGCTTTTTCATATCCTTGAAAATCTTTGTGCTCTCATGGTGGATTGAGTACTTTGTAAAGTGTTCCCCGTACATCAATTCCTCCTGTAATTTGCCAACACTCAGAGCGCACAATCGACTGTCCTTCGACAAAAGACCATCTTCAAAGGAAGATTGGGTATTTGACCCATCCATAGTTTCTTCCAAATAGTGTTTCATGCTACCATCCAGATCTAATGCACGCTGAATCCTGTCTGCGATGTCATATTGCACCTTTGTCCACTTTAAACATGCATTTGTACTATCTCCCATAACCACAAGTGATCGCCAAGGACTCCAAGTCTCGACTAAGATGCTCAGCATGCATCTGTATCCAATTGGCATGTGTCGGAGCATTACCACTCAACGCATCTACAATAATATTTCCCTTCCTGGGAGTATAATGTATCTCAAAAGTGTAGTCCCCAAGGAACTCCATCCACCTCCTATGTTGCAGATTCAAATCTCTTTGGTTCAATAGGTACTTTAAGCTCTTATGGTCCGTAAAGATGTTAATCTCCGTGCCATACAGGTAATTCCGCCACATCTTCAGTTCGAATATCACAGCCACCAACTACAAGTCATGGACTGGATAATTTCTCTCATGCACCTTTAGTTGGTGAGAGCCGTAAGCTACCACCTTTCCAAATTGTAAAAGAACACAGCCTATGTCGCTCCCTGAGGCCTCATTGTAGATCCCATAGCCTTTTGCATCACATAAAGAACATAAAATAGACGACGTGGTCAGACGACTCTTCAACTCCTCAAAAGGTCGTGTACACTCTAGCGTCCAAATAAACTGATGTTCCTTCCTTGTCAACGTAGTGAGAGGTAGATCTATCGGCGAATATTTTGGTTTCAATGTGTAACTCCACTTACTGTCTGTGGAATATTGTGTGGGTCCCCTGCCGAACATTCTATTATATTATATGTGACGGATGGGGTGTTACAATTTGTGTCAGCTTCTGGTGTCGGTATTTCTTATTCAAATTTGCGGTCGAATTCTATTAAGGGACAGTGAGCAGGTGTATGTGTGTTACCGTTATAAAATGAAAGAACTCATGAATGTCCATTTAGAAATGAAAATGCACATGTTTGTGAAACGTGTATGTTCCTGCGATTGCTGTTTTGTAATATGTTTAGTCGCTTAATTGCGTGTTTCACAATTAAAGGTGACTAGAAGCGGTGCGGGGCAGTCTCAAGCCAGTACTCAGCGCAAAGTAGTGTGCCAGCTGAGGTGCCTACACCACCTCCTATGAAAACAATGCAGTTGGTTGCTGAAGTTGTTTATTCGATGATTAGTGCCCAACCAAGGAGGCATGTACAAATTCCAGCCCTTAGAATGGTCCCTATATCGGTTGTGGAAATTGACTCAAGAGCAGCGAGACAAGCTTCAGATCAACAGTTTGTACACTCTACTGTGCATGTAGTCTGCCATGAATAGTTCCTGTGTTTGGAATAGGGAGAGTATATAGTTGATGAATATCTATGTAAATTCATTGGGTTGACACACCATGCAGAGTTTATGTTCGAAAATGAGGAGACTCGGGTCAACAAGTTTATGTCATGCGCAATAATTTGCAAGTTCTACTGGTGGGTCCAAAGTTAATTGGATTCCATGCCTTGGTGATGACAGCTAGGTCTTTGGAAATGGGCTTGGAAAAATTCAAGCCAAAGCAAGAGTTCCAAGTGCCTAACTTTTCAAAATCTAACTATCGCAAGTGGAAGAAGAGGTTTACTTTGATGGAGTAAACTTCTTCTGTCTGCTATCATAGGAACAAAGACAAGGCGAGGTCCATATGTTACTTTACTGGTGGTAAGTTTGGACACCTTGCCCGAGATTGTCACTATGGTGCACAAAAGATAACGAAAATGGAGGGTGTGTCGTATGCGTAAAACGGGAAAGTAGTGAAGGCAACTGCATCTTAGTACATTCAGCTGAGAGCTCATGGTCCTGGCAATGCTGGTTTAGGTATGAAGTATTAGGCAGTTATAGCTTTTGATATGTTATACCTTGTTCACGACTGTATGTGTATTCAACAATGATAAATAGACTACGTCCTAATGCTTACATTTTCAGCAAGAACTCGTTCTTTATCCATTCTAGCTTTGGACTTCATAAAATGTAGCAAAGTGCCTTTGTCTATAATGTCACCTCATGAGTAAGGGATTAGTGTGGACGGTATGAGTAGTGTTCATGTGCGGATAGAAAGTTATGACTTTGAATTGGATGCATCTGTATTGCCTATATCTGAGTTAGATGTGATCTTTGGCATGAACTGGTTCTCAGAGCTGCGTGCCTGCATTGATTAAACCTCAAAGAAAGTCACACTGGGATAGAACACAAAACACGAGACTAGGTTTGCTGGATACGAGGATCTAGCAAGATGCTGATGTCTGCTCTCCAAATGGTCAAGGTGATTCAGAAGGGGCAGAGTTAGTCTTCACGATATTGGAGGCGGTATAGCCGAAATCCAGTTTGAGTGACGTTCCTATTGTGATGGAGTTTGCAGATGGTTTTCTAAAGATCTCCTTGGAATTCCACCTCAGCGGGAGATCAACTTCACTATTGAGTTGGTGCTAGGTGCGAAACCTGTGTCACGCTCACCGTATCATGTAGCACTAAAGGAGACAGCGGAATTGAAGGCCCAGTTACAGGAGTTGCTAGAGCAATACTATATTCGTCTAAGTATGTCACTTTGGAGTACACGACTCCTCTTTGTGAAGAAGGAGGGAAACTTGCGTCTATGCATTGGCCACCTTGAATTAAACAAGTTGACAGGAAAGAGCAAGTATCTAATTCCGAAAATCGATGATTTATTTGATCAGCTGGTTGGATTAACTGTCTAATTGAAGTTAGATTTGAAGTTCGGCTATTATCAGTTGAGGATCAGGGAAAGTGATATTCTCAAGACAGTATTTGGTACACGTTATGGTTATTATAAGTTTACTGTGATGTCATTTTGGTTAACAAATGTGTTATCGGTATTCATGGATTTGATGCACAAGACCTTTCTGGAGTATTTGGACCGATTTGTGATCATCTTTATAGATGACATATTGATATACTCTCAGTCAGAGGAGAATCATGCAAATTATTTGAGGTTGGGCATACCCTATGAGGAGGAATCAAATCTATGCCAAGTTTTAGTGTGAGGTTTGGCCATCGTCAGTGACATTTCTTGGTAATGTGGTTAGTGTGGAGGGTATTATTGTGGATCCGACGAAGATATTTGCGATACGGGAGTGGCATATGTTTTCTATTATTACGGAAGTCGGGAGCTTTCTTGGACTTGCTGGCTACTATAGGCTTCGTGGGTGAACGTGTAGTTTTATGTAGTTTTGGGGTGTGCAACTTTCTGCAGGTAGTACTGGAGGCATGCTCCAGGAAAACACCCAGTTTTGAGACAGAAATGTGGTTCTGCCAAATACCGCCCAGCAGTAGTACGGTACCTAGTGAGCTGTTTTGTGATTGCAAGCCCAGGTCCTGGGAACAAGGTGGGTAGCATGTGAAGATGAGAGCATGTAGTGCCCAGCTGTGGTGATCGTGAGAGCTAGCCTTGTTACATTACATTGGTTATGTATGTGGTATCAGGAAAGGGGAAGCTGACTCGCGTCGTGTGTAGCACAAATGACGAATTGAGCAACGGGATGTGGCTAAATTGTACCCGCACTATGTCTTTCGAGCTAGATTCCTAAGGTACTTGGAATCGTCGTTGGCATAGGAGTGAGTCGTGTGTATGCACCTGACTAGCGAATGCACAAAATTGAACCATCGGTCTGGGACTGAGGATGGTGGTGGGACTAGGATATCTGATACGCCAATAACGTGTTTTGAGTGCACCGGACGTGTGGACTTTCATGCCAACGTCTTTGGCGGTTGAGATATACATATATTGTCATTCTGCTTATTTGCAGGGAAGGAGCACCGTCACCCCGAGTGAGGGGTAAGATCGTTATAATTGGTCAGCTAATGATGACCGTTGCTTTGTTTACCACGTCTTGGTGGACTGTCCCTTTGCATGTGTTGGAGATTCATGCAGGAATAGCGAGCTGAAGCCCTTTTTGCTATGCTGGTTGGCCCTCGAAGGCAAAAGTGCGAACTGTTTACTGTTTTCATATTTGGTCGATCTGTGCATCGATGTATGTAAGACACGCTTATAAAGGAATCAGTTTGTAACACCTTAAGGCCAAACCTTTTGTGTATTTTCATGTCATTCCTATGGTGTTGTTAGTGTACATTCTTGGTGTTGGGTCCTTAAATAACTTAAAAACTTCCGCTAGAATGTAACTCTGAGTAAGGATCCGTTAATCTGTTGGTTTCATTGCAAAACTCCACTGACTGTTCGTGAAATTTGGCGTAGGGCCCCAGACGGACATTCTGTTATATTCTACGTGATGGATGAAGGTGTTACAGGGAGGTGGTTAGAGTGCGCATCGGGTGCGGATCGCATGCACGGAGGTTTGGGTGGTTTCCTCCATACCCCCTTACTAAGTTATATTATCTTATACTATAATATTTTTACGATTTAGTCATGTACAAAAAGCCCAACCAGGTCGGGCTTGGACAAGACCGGTGGGGCCCGGGCTTTTTGCCAACCGGCTCGGCCTGGGCCCAGCTTGAGACGGGCAGGGTTTGGGCTCCCTCTCAAAGAGGGGGCTCGATAAGGCCCTTCAGGTCGGATCGGGTCGGCTCACCTGATTTCCTAACAGGCTGGATTAAAATCCTGCCTATTTAGGGGGGATTTTTATCCCGCCTGGATTTGGCAGGATTTTTATCTCGCCTGGATTTGGCGGGATTTTTATCCCGCCTGGATTTGGCGGGATTTTTATCCCGCCTGCATTTGGCGGGATTTTTATCCCGTGTGTTAGGTGGGATTAAAATCCCGCCAGTTACGCGGGATTAAAATCCCGCCTGTTACGCGGGATTAAAATCCCGCCTGTTACGCGGGATTAAAATCCCGCCTGTTACGCAGGATTAAAATCCCGCCTGTTACGCGGGATTTCCATAGGAAATCTTATTAGGCAGGATTAAAATTTTGTCTAACAGGCGGGAAATCCTGCCTAACCTGGTGATGGGCCAGGCTTGGCTTGGTGCCCCGGGATTGCCCGGCCCAGGCCGGGCACCGGGCCAGGCAACCA
The DNA here is from genome assembly GCA_039513925.1 of Platanthera zijinensis. Lineage (NCBI taxonomy): Eukaryota > Viridiplantae > Streptophyta > Magnoliopsida > Asparagales > Orchidaceae > Platanthera > Platanthera zijinensis. Next base: position 142,149,890 of record CM077094.1, read on the forward strand.
GCTAATATGGGGGTCTGGTAAGGCCCCCATGTCCGACATTGGCCCGGGTCGGGCTTTCCCCGTGCCGAGCCTAGCCGGGCTTTTTCCGGGCAGGACCCGGGCTGGCTTTCCAGGCCCGGGCCAGGCTTTTTGAACACGACATTATGATTACTATTATCTTATATTATATGTTATTATTATATATCATATATTACATAATATATTATCATATATTATTTATTATATATCATATTATACATTATCTATTATTATATATCATATATTATATTATTATGATTATTGTGCAAGACTGCAGGGCATATTATCTTATATTATATTATTATTATGATACTATTATCTTATATTATATGTTATTATTATATATCATATATCTTATGTATTATATATTATTATTATTTAAAATAAAAGGAAATATTTACAAATATTATTTTAATCATCAGTAATAAATATTAATTGCAATCAATTTAATTATAATAAAAATGCTGTAGCAGTTTTACTAAATTGTTTTTTTCATTTACCAAACTATATATTGATTTTTAATGACTCCAAAATAGATCAGAAAGGTGGTCCCCGTCCCTTCTGTGGTAACAAATGAAAGCCACTGTGCTTAAAAAATGGAGTTCAGAAACCAAGTGACAGAACCAAAAAATTAATAATGAGGATACACAAATTGATAATAAAGGTGCAGATAAATTTCCATTTGATAGGTCAAGCGGCCGTGAAAACTTCGCCGACATCAAGATTCAAGAAACCATATATATTTATATAATATTAATTAATTTTGTGAGTCATACAAAAATTAATATCTTAAGAGAATATTCTATAGAAGATGCTACGTGGGTTGACATTTGAGCAAGGAATCCTACAGAGGAGGACAGAAGGTTATGAAAACATCAAGAAACAAGTCACAATGGAGGGTTTAAATGATTTATGGCAAAGTTATGATCTTGTCTTTGTACTTCACATATTTTATGAAATTTATTAATCTCGTAATAAATGATATGTTTCCCCTAAAAGCTCTAGCCACACATCATGCGTGGGTGTGGATATCCAAGAAACCCTCATTAGCGACGTAACTGTCCAAGACATAATCGCCCGAGGTTAACGCAGCGGCAACCGCCTCCGTCGCCGCCGTCGCGGCTTCTCTCCGGCCGCGCCTCCCCGTCGCCGCGAAAGGACTGTCATGCGCGTTAGAGTGCTCGAAGCATCCGCGTGACCGTCAAGTTTGGAACGGTCTCCTCGTTGCCCCTAGCTAGGGTATTTATAGGCGAAACCCTAAATCCCCGACTACGGGTTTGGATTCCTATCGGATCCTAACCGACCCGTTAAGGAGCCCAATCGCACTTATATAAATATACCTCAACAATCTCCTCCTATATTGTATATAAGTGTTAGCAAAGAAAATGGGCTACTTATCCAATAGTTAATAATGACCAAACAAAAGAGATTTTCCAGAATTATAAATATGAGTTTTAGATAACAAAATGTTAAACTCAAACCAAATGTTCCAAACATGAAATAAAGCAAGAAACTGGAAAACTCAAACTGATAATAGATCTAGGCGAACAGCAGATCATCATCATCTGGGTCAAAATCAACTGTCTCTCCTCCAATCTCCATATTGCCTGCAAACAATTACAACAAGAATGTCATGAGACAAATCTCTATGAATTCAAACACTTGCAGAAATAAAGTGATTAGTTCTAACAGCGGGTGAACTTAATACTCTGACTAGGAGGAAAGAATCCCAAAACAGCATCTCTATCTAATTTACACAAAATTAGATTAATTGATTTCATGGAATCAAACCATGTTCCTTCGATTATTAAGATTATTATTAACGTTCCACAATTGTGCTATATCATCAAGTTTGGAATGATACAACAAGCTGTGACTATTATATCATCAAGTTTGGAATGATATAACTAATAATCATAATATCAGGGCACATATCAGCAACCTCAGTACTCCTTTTTGGAATGATACCCAATTCAGCCTTTGGCAAAGAATAATTACGTAAGTCATCAAGTTTGGAATGACTGGCAACTATCTCACCTCTAGCTTTCATCAGATAACATCTGAAATACTTTAGTGTGCTCAACGTAGATGCTTGAATGTAAGCAGACAACGGTTCTTAGATTTAAAACATAAGCTAGGTATTAAGTCCTCCTAAATGGACGTTAATCCCATCTCCCCCGATGTTTTAGATGTGAGAACCTTACATAAGCCCTTAGTAAGGACATCTGCTACATTATCTTTTGATCTCACGTCCAATAGGGAGATTATCCCCTGACTGGTGAGATAGGTCAACCAGGCCTGTTTCATCCTTAGTTGCCTTCGTTTTCCATTGAACAACGTATTTGTAGCAATGGTCTTTGTGGCTTGATTGTCGCAATAAATCGAAATAGAGTTCATTTTTAGACTCGTCATTGGAATGTCTAATATCAGATCTCTTATCCACTCTGCTTCTTCTCCAGCTGAAGCGAGAGCATAGAGTTCCGATTCCATAGAGGATAGTGCAATGCACGTTTGCCTCTTAGACTTCCAAGCTACTGCAGCTCCTCCTAGTGTAAACACAAAACCACTAGTGGATCGACAATCAGCGATTTCCGAGCACCAAGATGCGTCGGAGTACCCTTCAAGCACTGGAGGATGCCCACTGTAACATAAAGAATACTTCTCAGTATACTTTAAGTATCTCATTAGCCTTTCTAAGGCGTCCCAGTGGTCCTTCCCAGGGTTACTGGTGAATCTACTCAACATGCCAACCGTAAAGGCTATGTCAGGTCTAGTGCAGGTAGTAGCGTACATGAGACTTCCTATGAGTTTGGAATAATCCAACTGTCTAATAGCTGAACCTTCATTCGGTTTCAGTCTATTGTTATAATCGTATGGAGTCTCAGCCTTTTTGCTCTTATCATAACCCCACTTTTCCAGTAGATTCCTAATGTAGTGACTCTGACTCAGGGTAATACCCTTTTTTGTGAAGTTCACTTCCATTCCTAGGATGGTTTTCACCTCACCTAGGTCTTTCATGCTAAATTGTGCCGTCAAGGCAACTTTCACGTCTTTCACTTCAGACTGATCAGTGCCCAGAATTAGCATGTCATCAACATACAAGCATATGATGGCTACTTTATTTGCACTTGTCCTTACGTACAGACATTTATCTGATAGACTGGATTTGAAACCCAAGCCTTTTACACAGGTGTCAAATTTTCCATGCCACATTTTAGGTGCTTGTTTCAATCCGTATAGTGACTTAATCAACTTACAGACCTTATTTTCTAGACCTTCTATGACGAACCCTTCAGGCTGGTGCATGTAGATCTCCTCAGTCAGATCTCCATTAAGAAATGCAGTCTTGACATCCATCTGATGAACAGTGTAGTGTTCAATAGATGCTAGTGCGAGAAGAATCCTAATCGTCGCATAGTGACATACAGGTGAGTATATATCAAAGTAGTCTACACCACTCACTTGAGTGAAGCCTTTGGCAACTAGACGTGCTTTGTATTTTGCGATACTCCCATCAGGATTTAGCTTCTTCCTCAGAACCCACTTATTTCCAATGGTTTTAGCCCCTTTGGGCAAATCGACCAAAGTCCAGGTGTTGTTCTGCATAAGAGAGTTCATCTCTTCGTCTATGGCTTCTTTCCATAATAGAGAGTCTCTAGATCGCATCGCTTCCTTATAGGTGGATGGATCAGCTTCAACTTGGTAAGTCACGAAGTCTGTACCGAAGCTTTTGGGCATTTTCTCTCTACTAGATAGCCTTCTGGTATCTAAACCAATCGTGTCTACAGGCTCAGTGTCAGAGTTACGTTGTCTTGGCCCAGCTAAAGGCTCAGTACTAGTGGCTGGCAGACCTGGCAGAGTCAGGTTCTTGTCCTTAAGGAACTTATCCTCAAAGAAAACAGCGTCTCTAGATTCTATTACAGTATTTGTGGAAAGATCTAGAAACCTGTCTGCAGCACTATCATCTGCACATCCTAGGTAGACGCAGGTATTAGTCCTGGGTCCAATCTTTGCTCTTCTAGAGTCTGGTATCCTAACATAAGCGATACAGCCCCAGGTCTTAAGATTGTCAAATCTAGGAGGCCTCTTAAACCAAAGCTCGTAGGGTGTCTTAGTCAACTTAGCATGGGGAACTTTATTAAGAATGTGATTTGACGTGAGGACGGCTTCACCCCAATAGGCCGCAGGCATGCCGGCAGTCAGCAACATGGAATTCAACATCTCTGTTAAAGTCCTATTTTTTCGCTCAGCGATACCGTTGGATTGTGGTGAATACGGGGCAGTCGTTTCAGGAATTATGCCATTGCTGGCAAGAAAATCTCTGAACTCCCCCGAGACGTATTCGCCTCCTCTATCACTCCTTAGCCTTTTAATTTTCATGTCAAGTTGATTTTCAACCCTATTTTTGAATATACGAAATTTTTCAAAAGCTTCATCTTTGGTTTTAAGAAGATAAATGTGACTGAATCTAGAGTAGTCGTCGATAAAAGTTATCAGATACTTCCGACCTCCACGTGTGACAAAGCTTTTGTAGTCACAAATATCGGAATGTATTAACTCTAGCAATTGTGTGCTCCTAGAAACCTGACTGAAAGGTGTTCTAGTTATCTTAGTTTGAGCACAAATTTCACATTTTTCAAATTTGGTTTTTGTGTCGAGGGGTATATTGTGAGTTCTAGCTAGCAGGAGTAGTTTTCTATAATTGACGTGTCCTAGTCTTGCATGTAAAGTCTTAGGATCTATCAGATTTGAGCTAACCTGATTTACTACTTCGTGTGCTAGACTCAGCCTATACATCCCGTTGACGACATATGCGCAACCAAAGTAATGCGAGTGAACCATAAGGGTTACTCGACCACCACTAATGTTAAAAGACATACCCGCATCGCACAACAGACTAATCGAAATTAAATTAGCAGCTAATGTCGGTATTAATTTAACATTTTTCAAAGTAAGAGTCTTACCTGAGGAGAGAGTCAGGGTAGCGTTGCCGACCTTCAGCACGTCAGCTATAGCTCCATTCGCAACAGTGACAGTCTCTTCCACCTCTTTTGTATCTTCCAGAAGCTTTGGATTGTTGCAGACGTGGCAGGTAGCACCTGAGTCGAGCCACCACTCTGAACTGGCCGTCCCGTTACCGACCATGGCAACAAAGTCGGTAGGCGCAGTCTGATAAACCATGTTGGCTTGATTATCAGTCCTTGGTGTGCTCGATTCGCCCCGTTTGGGCTGCTTGCACTCGGAAGCGCAGTGACCCCACTTATTGCAGTTGTAGCACTTGCCTTTGAATTTCTTCTTTATCTGTTTGCTGGTGGTAGCAACTGCGGGTGCACTGGTCGGTGGGCGAGTCTTTCCAGGCTTAGGCTTTCGCTTAGGGTGAGTGATCATGTTAGCAGTAGAGGACTGCTTGCTGATCGTCTCTATAGCGTGCCTAGTCCGGTTCTCATCCTCAATGCAGATGAAGCGCTTGAGGTCTTTAAGACTCACCTGCGTCTTCTTCCGGTACATCTCAGTCTTGAAGGAATACCAGGCCGAGGGCAACTTGAAGATAATCGCCCCTGCAACAAATCCATCTGGCAGAGGGATGTTCTCACTGTTGAGCTTGTCCACCAGATTTTCAAACTCGGCAACCTGTGGCAGGATTTCCCTTTCCTCAGTGAAGGTGAAAGCCATAAACTTGTCCACCAGGTGCGTCTTGGACATGTTCTCCTCCTCCTTGAACTGCTCCTCTAGGGCTTCCCAGATCTCTTTGGCCCTTTGCATTTTGCCGTACGTCTCTGCAAGCCTGTTGGAGAGGCAATTCAGAATGTAGTCTCTGCAGAAGTCCTCGTCGTTGACCCACTGATCTTCATCTTCGCTTCCTTTGACGTCCTCAAAGACAGTCTGCACTGTGTAGAAGATGTTCAGGTATTTCATGCCGAACTGAGTGTTGCGCTTCCAGGCACTGAACTCGGCGTTGGAGAATTTCTCCAGCTTGATCATCGGCACGGGAGAAGAGTGATTGATCGTCTTTGACATTTTTGCGTTTCTTTCCACAACGAGTAATTCTACTTGCACACAAGAAATCACAAGCAGAAAATACTAGAAAGAAATCACCTGAGCCGCGTAGCGACGGAGTCTTCGGATCCAATCCAGAAAAAGTTTGTTTGCTCCTCCAAGCGGCAATGCTCCGTAAATGCAAAAGATTTCAAGGCAGTGCTCGGCGCAAGCAAGAGATCCCGCGACAAACTTCAACAGAAGAAAGTCTAGGTCAAAAAAACTTGAAGAACTCCCTTCAGCTTGTTCCAGAACCCAAGAACAAGAGCAGAGAAATGATTTGAGAACAAATCTGTATATGAAAATTTAGAAGGCCAGCTGATCCCTTCAGAACTGATGATCTCAATCTACAAGAGAAGAGATTCACTCCAACAGGAATCCAAGTAGCAAAACAGCGGCGTCCAGAGTGGAAGATCTCGATTAACAGAACACTTCCAAAACCTATATCCTGTAATCTGACAGGAGAGTAGATCTGCAGCCCTGGTCTGCAGAACCTCTACAAGAATCAAATCTGGATGGAGATTCTCCTACAGATTGGTCGATCTGAAAAATTACAGGAGGCGGGCTTCTCCTTCTACAGGAACAGCGGAGGCCAACAGAACAGAGCGGGATTCGCCTCTGTTTAGGCGGCGGCTTCTAGATCGATGCTTTCCGATCGACGGCGGCGAAAAATCTCTGGAACCGCGACGGAAATAACCTTCGCCATCGATCGATCCAACAGCGTCAGGATCGCGACAAACCAAGAGAGCGGAGCGGGCTTCTCCTCGCGAAAACTGGAGAGCTGGAGCCGTCGGGCCTTCCTTCTCCGCGATCGACTGGCGCACGGGAGAGCGGCGACGGTCGGCGGACTCTCCTTCATGATCGACGACGGGACGATCAACGCGAACGGCGTCGTCTTCTCCTTCACGATCGGCAGCGATGGCTTCCTTCGCGATCGATTGGCGCACGGGATCCAGGCGGCGGCAGCGGATCGCTCGATCGGCTAGGTCACGGGAGCGGGAGCGGGGGCTAGGGCAAAGAGGAAAACTTCGAGAATGTTAGAGTGCTCGAAGCATCCGCGTGACCGTCAAGTTTGGAACGGTCTCCTCGTTGCCCCTAGCTAGGGTATTTATAGGCGAAACCCTAAATCCCCGACTACGGGTTTGGATTCCTATCGGATCCTAACCGACCCGTTAAGGAGCCCAATCGCACTTATATAAATATACCTCAACAATGCGGCCGCCCGTCTCCGACCGCCGCCCCTGCTAGGGCGGCCTCCTTGTTGTCGAAAAGGGGGTGGCCATTTGGCCTCCCACCTTCGGCCGCCTCCCTTGCCAGGCCGGCTTCCTCGGTGCCGCAAACGGGTGGCCTCTCGGCCACCCGTCTCCGGTCGCCGCCCCTGGTAGGGGCGGTCTCCCTGTTGCCGAAAAGGGGGTGGCCATTTGGCCGCCCACCTTCGGCCTCCTCCCTTGCCAGGTCGGCTTCCCCGGTGCCGCAAACGGGAGGCCTCTCGGCCTCCGCCCCTGGTAGGGGCGGTCTCCCTATTGCCGAGAAGGGAGCGGCTTTTTGGCCGCCCATCTTCGGTCGCCGCCACTGGTAGGGGCGGCCTCCCTTTTGCTGAAAACGTGCGGCCATTTGGCCTCCCGTTTTCTGCCTCCCATGATAAGGGGCGGCTTCCTCTTCGTCTAGGCTGGGCTGCCAAATTGGTCGCCTGACCTTGGCCCCCGACCCTCTCCGGCCACCGCCCTTGTTGGCTGCTCCTCCCTCGCGGGAGGAGCGATTATTTTCCAGCAAGGGCGGTTATTTTTCCAATTGTGGCGGTCTTGTCTTTTGCGTAATTATGACCATCTGTGTACTCTAAACGGTACGATTCTATTCGTCAGGTCGGTGGTTACAGGGGAAAATTACCAGCTTGCCCGTCTTGAGATCTATAAATAGACTCCCTTCCTATTCATTTTCATCTCTTCCTCGGCTGAAAAATCCTCCTACAGATTTCTTCTCTCCTCTCCTCCTACGAATTTCTCTCTCATCCGCCCTTGCGCGCTCCCGTGGGCATCTCTTCCTAGCGCGCTTCCGCACACGCCTCATCCTAGTGCGCCTCCGTACGCTCCGCCATCAAGATCGTCCTAGCGCGCCTCTGTGCGCTCCGCCTTCAAGATTGTCCTAGCGCGCCTCTGTGCGCTCCGCCTTCAAGATCGTCCTAGCGCGCCTCTGTGTGCTCCGCCGTCAAGATTGTCCTACCACGCCTCTGTGCGATCCGCCGTCAAGATCGTCTTAGCGCTCTGACGTGCGCTTTGTCTTCAAGATCATCCTAGCGCTCCTCTTTGTGTGTTTGGTCCATTGATCAAAATGTCATAGATTTGAAGAACGCCCACAGGTCGATGGTATACACATGATTGTATCTGATCTATATTCAAAGTTCATTGTATGTAGGTTGTCTATTGTTCATTAATTAGACAGGTTGTCAAGGTCACAAAGATTGTTGGACTCAAGACAGGATGCTGGAAAAGTAGAAAACGGGTTAAGTCCAGAAGTGTTAGGTGAACACACTTCACTCAACGCCAGCGGTCGAAATGCATTAACAAAACTTCAAGCAGTCAAAGCCTCAATGTTACTAGACTTAAATATATCTATGTCTAGAATCGTTGAGTGAAGGGAGTCCACTAAACGCATACTCAAAAGGAAAAATAGCTAAGTACAGTAATGTTGAGTGAAGACGGATCACTCAACGCCTCATCAAGAATTCAGCAAAGTTAGAAAGCGTTGAGTAAAGGAGCTGCACTCAACACCTTCATACATGAAATTTCTATTAAGTGTTTTGGCGTTGAGTCACTTGACCTCACTCAACGCCTATGCAGATTGACTGAAAATTGTTAAGTCCTCAAGCGCTTGGTCATGCCAACGTCATCCAAAATTCAAATGTTGTGGTACTTACACGCTAGATGACAATAGGCGATGTATGCCATTAGTACAGTAATTAAAGCTAAAGGAATGTTGCAGTTACCTTTTTTGGTTGGTCCACATAGCTCATAGATTCATTGGACGGTGAGTAATAAAAGGATCTTTTCAGAGAAATCAAAAACAACTTTTGGGGCAATCTTCTTTTTTTCGATCAAGGGGGAAAATTCTTCACACTGGGATTAATAGAAGGTCTGTGAAATACAAAAAAGAGCTGGTTGTTTGAAGAGATCAATAACTGTAGAAACACGAAAGTCTTCTACAGCCAGTACAAAAAACTTATTTTTTTGTATAAGAAGAAGTAGAACATATTGAAGTTATTATCTATCTTCAAGGACATTGCACTTACCACTATTACATCAAAGGGCTTAAAGAAACAGAGCTTTGTAGTTGACTTCACAGCACAAGCAGAAATACTGAAGATCACTATTATTATTGCTGGGAAGAAGATAGATCAGGGTCTTCACTCTATTCTAGAAGGAGGACAGAGAACTATTTCTCTGGTGTCTCTACAACCTCATATTCGCTGAGTGGGACCCAGAGGCACCAAGGGTCAGGTCTAGATGAGATTCGGGCTAACTTTGGGCCTCAGAGAAGAAGAGCTCCCGCCTAGTAGTGGGCGGGAATGCTCGCGCTCAAGCACCGGTCGAGACCTACTTCTGCCCAGAGACGGGCGAGAAGGCTCGTGCCTCGCGGAAGGCGGGAATTGTCCTGGTCTGAGGCATTCTTTGACATCTTTTTAGCTCCCGCCGAGTGAGGGCGGGAGAGTTCTCGGCAATATTTAGTTCTCGGCATAGGGGTTCTCGCCGGGTGGGGCCCATGGTGAAATTACCTAATTGCCCTCGGGTAAATTACCTATACGCCCTCAGGGTCTGCATTCAGTATTTCATGACAGTGGGATTTGGCTATTGGCAGACCATCCAGTGGTAATTTTGTAATTTCAAGTCAGCAAAGACTATAAATAGACCCGCAGGGGCTTTTCAGAAAGCAAGCTTACATATTTCCCTAAGATCTTCTAGTGCTTTCTGAGGAACTCCAAGCCCAGCTTTTGGCTTTGGAGGAGAAGCTCTAAGAGATCTTCCGGATTAGAGGTGGGACCTCCCTGCTAATGCTTTGGGTCAGTTCTAGGTCCTTTATAACCAGTCAGGGGTCGGAGCTTGGGAGAAGTAGGTGTTGGCTACACCACTATTTTTGAACTCTCGTTGAGGTCAAATTTTTGCTTCAACAGTTCTGGTGCGGTGAGCGTGGAAGGTAGCCAGTACAAGAAAATCTTGCGTTTAGTCCCATGTTAGGAGGTGAAGGTGAAGGATCTAGTTCAGGAGGTCTCTCCCCCAGGGAGAAGAGGCGACAAGGAAGATGCTGGAAGACTTCAGGCGAGAGGTCCTGCAGACCATCAGCCTGGCCTTCTCGGCAAGGAGCGAGTGGGCAACCCCTCAGGTTCCAGTAGAGGTCGTCCCGCTCTTGGGCGAGAATGCCCCTGGGCAGCGCCCCTGGAAGGAGGTCCCGACGAAGGTTGGCGAGAGGGACGTTGCCGCACGAGAGCTCTTCCCAAGCCAGCGTTCCAGGAAGGAGGTTTCGGTAGAGATCGGCGAGAGGGAGGCGGCTGTGCGAGAGCTCTTCCCTGGGCATGGTCTCGCGGATCGGGCCATCCAACCGAGGCCGTGAGACGTACCCTCTCAATAAGCAGGTGGTGAGAGCCCCTTCAGTGAGCTCATCATCTCAGCTCTGGTGCCGGAGGGGTTCCGGGAGCCAGACATGTCCTACTACTCAGGGAAAGATGACCCTGTATAGCATATACAGTGGTTAGAAGATGCGGTTTTGATAAGGCAGATTACGGATGCCTTCAAGTGTCGACTGTTTGCCATCACGTTGAAGGAGAAGGCCCAGGACTAGTTCCACTAGTTGCTGACAAATTTGATCTACAACTTCGGGGATCTGCGCCAAGGGTTCCTATTGAGGTTCTCGACATCGAAGAAACGTAAGAAGGAGGCAGAATGCCTGTTTGCGGTGAGGTAGAATCAGGATGAGACACTGGGTCATTACGTTGACCGGTTTCAGGAAGAGATCCTCTTAGTCCAGGAGGTCCCAGGGTACGCGTTAATGCTCGCCTTCACCCTGGGGCTGAGACCAGGATTCTTTAGCATGGAGTTGAAAAGAGTGACCCCCCTCTCTTTTGAGGAGCTCATGTAAAGGGCGGCGAAGGAGATAGACTTAGAAAGGGCCAATCTGGCTTTTGCCAGGAAGCTGGCCCGGTTGGCGGAGGACGATGTGAAGGAACCAGCAATAGAAAGGCAGAGGGAGCAGAGAGAAGAGAGAAGGAGGGAGGAATGAGGGCCCCAAGGGCAGGGGCTGCATCATGGATGGGGGGCTCGGGAGCCGAACAACCAGTTTGGTTTGAGGCCCCAGGAGGGTAGCCCCCAGGGCCAAGGAGGAGGCTTTTAGGGAAGAGACAACTTCCGCGAGCCGAGGAGGTTGGATCAGCCGGCGTGGAGACAGGGGACAAGGGGTCACCTCCCGCAGCAGTAAGAGGTCATGGAGGTCGGCAGAGGTAGAGGAGCAAGGAGAGGAGTTCGAGGAGGAGCCGGGATAAGAGGAGGTGGAGAAGGAAGAGGGGGTAGGGCGGCGTTGCTCTTCTGTGACTTCCACCAGGAGGAAGGTCACTCAACAGCCACCTACCCGGATTTATTGGAGATGAGAGAAGTTTGGGGCTGGAGAGACAGGATCCACATGTAAGGATTATGGAGGTGCAGCAGGGAGAGGGGGAAGACAGGTGCGAGGACCGAGCAAATGTGGGGACCCAAGGAGGGATCGGGGTGATCCACGGAGGAGTTGGGATTGAGGCAACTCAAAAGGTGAGCCTTCAGACCATGTTCCGAAGGGGGGTCGCCTCGACCTCCCTGGCTCCCCCTCCGGAAAAAAAAGTCATTTTTTCATCAGCAGACATGTCGGACTACGAGGATCTGTTCTGTGACGCCCTGGTGATCCAAACGGCGGTGGAGAACTTCATGGTCTTTAGGATACTGGTGGACAACGGGAGCTCTGTGAATGTGATCTTCAAGAAGGCCTTCGATGAGATAAAGGTCTAAGGCAATAGGGTGTTGGTTTCGGATGGACCGCTGTTTGGGTTTTCTGGAGAGAGAAATGACGTAAAAGGAGGGGTAGGTTTACATGTAAAGTTGGGGGGCATGTCACGGAACTGTAGGTTCGTGATAGTGGATGCCTTAATCAGTTACAATGCCATCTTCGGACGCCTCCTCATCAAGGCCTTTCGCTGCATCCCCTCCTCATTCCATCAGTGCCTCAAGTTCAACTACGTGTTCATTAAAAGGCTTAAAGAAACAGAGCTTTGCAGTTGACCTTACAGCACAAGCAGAAATACTGAAGATCATTATTCTTATTGCTGGGAAGAAGATAGATCAGGGTCTTCACTCTATTCTAGAAGGAGGACAGAGAACTATTTCTCTGGTGTCTCTACAACCCCATATTCGCTGAGTGGGACCCAGAGGCACAAAGGGTCAGGTCTGGATGAGATTCGGGCTAACTTTGGGCCTCAGAGAAGAAGATCTCCCGCCTAGGAGTGGGCGGGAATGCTCGCGCTCAAGCACCGGTCGAGACCTACTTCTGCCCAGAGACTGGCGAGAAGGCTCGTGCCTCGCGGAAGGCGGGAACTGTCCCGGTCTGAGGCATTCTTCGACATCTTTTTAGCTCCCGCCGAGTGAGGGCGGGAGAGTTCTCGGCAATATTTAGTTCTCGGCATAGGGGTTCTCGTCGGGTGGGGCCCAGGGTGAAATTACCTAATTGCCCTCGGGTAAATTACCTATACGCCCTCAGGGTCTGCATTCAGTATTTCATGACAGTGGATTTGGCTATTGGTAGACCATCCAGTGGTAATTTTGTAATTTCAAGTCAGCAAAGACTATAAATAGACCCGCAGGGGCTCTTCAGAAAGCAAGCTTACATATTTCCCTAAGATCTTCTAGTGCTTCAGCTTTTGGCTTTGGAGGGGAAGCTCTCAGAGATCTTCCGGATTAGAGGTGGGACCTCCCTGCTGAGGCTTTGGGTCAATTCTAGGTCCTTTATAACAGTCAGGGGTCGGAGCTTGGGAGAAATAGGTATTGGCTACGCCACTATTTTCGAACTCTCGTTGAGGTCAAATTTTTGCTTCAACTGTTCTGGTGCGGTGAGCGTGGAAGGTAGCCAGTACAAGAAAATCTTGAGTTTAGTCCCATGATAAGAGGTGAAGGTGAAGGATCTGGTTCAGGAGGTCCCTCCCCCAGGGAGAAGAGGCGACAAGGAAGATGTTGGAAGACTTCAGGCGAGAGGTCCTGCAGACCATCAGCCTGGCCTTCTCGGCAAGGAGAGAGTGGGAAACCCATCAGGTTCCAGTAGAGGTGGTCCCGCTCTTGGGCGAGAACGCCCCTTAGCAGCGCCCCTGAAAGGAGGTCCCGGCGAAGGTTGGCGAGAGGGACGTTGCCGCGCGGGAGCTCTTACCAAGCCAGCATTCCGGGAAGGAGGTTCCGGTAGAGATCGGCGAGAGGGAGGAGGCTGTGCGAGAGCTCTTCCCTGGGCATGGTCTCGCAGATCGCGCCAGCCATCCGAGGTCGTGAGACGTGCCCTCTCAGTAAGAAGGTTGTGAGAGCCCCTTCAGTGAGCTCATCATCTCAGCTCTGGTGCTGGAGGGGTTCCGGGAGCCAGACATGTCCTACTACTCAGGAAAAGATGAATCTGTATAACATGTACAGTGGTTCGAAGATGTGGTTTTGATAAGGCAGATGACGGATGCCTTCAAGTGTCGGCTATTTTCCATCACGTTGAAGGAGAAGGCCCGGGACTGGTTCCACCAGTTGCTGGCAAGTTTTATCTACAACTTCGGGGATCTGCGCCAAGGGTTCCTATTGAGGTTCTCGACATCGAAGAAACGGAAGAAGGAAGCAGAATGCCTGTTTGTGGTGAGGTAGAATCAGGGATGAGACACTGGGTCATTACGTTGACCGGTTTCAGGAAGAGGTCCTCTTGGTGCAGGAGGTCCCAGGGTACGCGCTAATGCTCGCCTTCACCCTGGGGCTGAGACCAGGATTCTTTAGCATGGAGTTGAAAAGAGTGACCCCCCCCCCTCTCTTTTGAGGAGCTCATGTAGAGGGCGGCGAAGGAGATAGACTTAGAAAGGGCCAATCTGGCTTTTGCCATGAAGCTGGACCGGTTGGCGGAGGACGATGTGAAGGAACCAGCAGCAGGAAGGCAGAGGGAGCAGAGAGAATAGAGAAGGAGGGAGAAACCCCGAGGGCAAGGGCTGCATCATGGATGGGGGGCTCGGGAGCCGAACAACCGGTTGGGTTGGAGGCCACAGGAGGGTAGCCCCCAGGGCCAAGAAGGAGGCTTTCAGGGAAGAGACAACTTCCGCGAGCTGAGGAGGTTGGATCAGCCGGCATGGAGGAAGGGGACAATGGGTAACCTCCCGAAGCAGCAAGAGGTCATGGAGGTCAGCAGAGGTAGAGGAGCAAGGAGAGGAGTTCGAGGAGGAGCCGGGATAAGAGGAGGTATAGAAGGAAGAAGGGGCGGGCGGCATTGCTCTTCTGTGACTTCCACCAGGATGAAGATTACACAACAGCCACCTACCCGGATTTCTTGGAGATGAGAGAAGTTAGGGGCTGGGGAGGCAGGATCCGCATGTAAGGATTGTGGAGGTGCAGCAGGGAGAGGGGGAATACAGGTGCAAGGACCGGGCAAACGTGGGGACCCAAGGAGGGATCGGGGTGATCCACGGAGGAGTTGGGATTGAGGCAACTCGAAAGGGGAGCCTTCAGACCATGTTCCGAAGGGGGGTCGCCTCGACCTCCCTGGCTCCCCCTCCGGAATAAAAAAACACCTTTTCATCAGCAGATATGTCAGACTACGAGGATCTGTTCTGTGACGCCCTGGTGATCCAGATGGCGGTGGAGAACTTCACGGTCTTCAGGATACTGGTGGACAACGGGAGCTCTGTGAATGTGATCTTCAAGAAGGACTTCGATGAGATAAAGGTCTAAGGCAATAGGGTGTTAGCTTCGGATGGACCGCTGTTTGGGTTTTCTGGAGAGAGGAAGGACGTAAAAGGAGGGGTAGGTTTACATATAAAGTGTGGGGCATGTCACGGAACTGTAGGTTCGTGATAGTGGATGCCCCAATCAGTTACAATGCCATCTTCGAACGCCCCCTCATCAAGGCCTTTCGCTGCATCCCCTCCTCGTTCCATCAGTGCCTCAAGTTCAACAACGGAGGGGTGCAGGTTAGGATCAGGGGGGACTCGAAGGTGGCGAGGAAGTGTTACGTGATGGCGGTCAACAACGTGTCTTGGATGGCAGAGGCGGAAGAGCTGGAGAGGGAGATGGCGAAGGAGGAGGAGGTTGTCGGAGAGGAGGAGGTGAGCCCGGAGAAGCAAAGGGGAGGAGGAGTGCATGAGGCCCAGAGGGGCATGGAGGTCGAGCAGCAACATCAGGAGAGCCTGGAGGAGGCGATAGAGGTAGAGGAGGAGCGAGGAGCAGGAGAAGGAGCTGAGAGGGAGGCCCAGAGGGGCGCGGAGCTCGAGCAGCAGGAGCAGGAGAGCCTGGAGGAGGCGATGGAGGTTGAAGAAGCAGGAGGGGAGGAAGAGTTTGGGCGGGAGGAAGAGGCGAGGGCCGGCTGGGAGTAGTCGCGGATGGAGCCAACTTAGGAAGTGGTGGAGATGGAGGTCTTCACCAGGGCAGGGCAGGTGCAGAGGGTGTGGGTCAGCGAGGGCTTAAGTCCCGAAGACCAGGAGCGAGTGCAGGCCTGCATCCAGAGACAATTCGACATCTTTGCTTGGAGCGCGGCGGATATGTCGGGCATCGATGCGGATGTGGCCTGCCATCGCCTGAACCTGGACCCCTGGACGCTCCCCATTCGCCAGAAGATGAGGACTGTTGAAGTTGGTGACCAGGCGGTCTGGCGGTCTGGCTTGGCGGGTTGTTGATCGTACGGTCTGGCGGTTTCCCTTCAGCGGATTGGTTGTTGTGTGTTGCTGTTTATGGTACAAGCTGTCTAGCGGTTTGTCACTGGCGACTTAGAGACCGGGCGGTCTAACGGGCGGTCTCTCTCATGGCGATCTCTCTCTCTCTCTCTCTCTGGCCATTGCCGTGCGGTTAGCCGTTTGTCTAACCGGCGCAGCTTGTGCGGTTTGTTTCTGTACAGTCCGCTTACATCATGTAAAATTTTAGTCTCATATCTCTTATTTGTATTCTCTCTTCTCTCCTTCATTCTATATAAGGGAGGGCATACCTTTGTAATAGATACCTTTTCCTGATAATAAAGTTTCAGTTATACCATTTCCGGTTTGTTTTAGTTCGTTTCTAACATGGTATCAGAGGACTCGATCCTTTCCTCCTAATTCTGTGCTGGCTCTCTATCCGCGCGGCTTGCCTTGCCGGATTGCCTCTGTCCGCACGGTCTCCTTCTCTTCTTTTCATTACCCTCTGTGGGTGCGACATCTTTCCCTGTTTGTCGCGGCCTGTTGCCTTGTTCGCCGTGATCTGTCGCCCTGTTCGCTGCGACCTGTCGTCGTGTGCCTTATCTTTTCTTATGCTTCTGTTCGAGCGGACTGTCTGCTTGCCGCTCGACTTCTTCCCCTCTGCTTGGTTCTGCGGCTTGGTCGTGGTCCTTCTGGCCGCTGGTGTTTGTCATCCTGATCGCTGCAGCTCTTCTTCTTCCTATCCGCGCGGCCTGTTTCCTAACCGCGCGGCTTCCTCTCCCTGATTCTGTGGCTTGGTCGTGGTCTTTCTGGTCGCTGATGTTTGACATCCTGACCGCTGCAGCCCTTCTTCTTCCTATCCGCGCGGCCTGTTTCCTAACCGCGCGACTTCCTGTGGTTATTTGCTCCTATGGCTCTTTCTGATGCTTCTACTGCCACCACTCCTGCCACCACCCCTGTCACCAATCCGGCTCCGCCTCTTCCTCCCACTTCTTCTGGGAACCTTGGCACCATTTCCAAGCTTGTCGGCTCCAACTACCCGGATTGGAGCGTCTCTTTCACCTTTCTCCTTCGCTCGCAACGCAAACACCACCATCTCGTTGATGACCCCCCTCCTACCACTTCACCTCTCTTTGATGACCGGGATGCGAGTGACGCGCTTGTGAGAACTTGGCTCGCTAACAGCCTATCTGATGAGTGTCTTCCCGTCATACGTCATGATGAGACGGTCAAGGCTGCTTGGCTTCATCTGGCCGCTCTGTACTCCAAAGGGGATCAGACGTCCCGCATCTATATGTTGTATGCGGACCTCTTTGCCCGGCCTACCTTGTCTCCTGCTGCTGCCTACCAACAGGTTCAGGCTCTTGGGGCTGAGATTCTTCAAAATCACCCCTTTTCTGCGGATTTGGCTCAACAACACAAGCACTTCCAGGAGCTTCTGGTTGTGTGTTATCTGCTCCGTCTTCCTGATACTTATGACATGATCCGCCAACAAATTCTGGGTGAGGCGGAATCTCCTACCTTAGATGCCACCGCTGCCCGCATCGCCGCTGTTACCTCTCTCCTTCAGCGCCCGCTTCTGCCCGCTCCTTCTCCACTGGATAACTATGCTCATCAAACTCAGCGAAGTGGCTCTGGAAGCCGCAGTCACCAGTCTGGCGGTCGTACTCCTTCCCGCTACCTCTGCTCTCATTGTGGCCACACCGGACATACTTTAGACCGCTGCTGGGCAAAGAATCCCCATCTTCGCCCCTCCGGTGACTCTTCCGCCTCCTCTTCCAAGCCATCTGCTTCCGTGGTCACATCAACAGGTAGTGCCCACGTGGTGACTCAAGGTAAATGGCTTATCGACTCTGGTACAACTAATCACATGACGGGCAATCCTCAGTGCTTCTCTCTCCTCGAACAGCATGATCGGTTGCCCCCGGTCCTCGTTGCAGACGGTTCTCCCTCCCCGGTTCATGGGTCGGGAGTGGTTCATGTTACTCCGTCCCTTCGGCTAGCGGACACTCTCTATGTGCCAAAGTTTCTGTGCAATCTGATATCGGTTACTTCTTTGTGCAAGCAGCTTCAATGTTCTGAAACATTTACTCCTACTTCTTGTTCTTTTCAGGATCTGAGCTCCCAGCGGACGATTGCTACTTGGACTCAGAGCGGCGGCCTCTACTTCCTCGACAACGTTTCTGCTTTGTCCGCCTTCTCTTCTTATTGTACGGATCTTCTCAAGTGGCATCTCCGTCTCGGTCATCCTCCACCACGGCTTCTGCATCAGCTTCTACCCCACCTCCCTCCCTCCACTACTCCTCTCAACTGCGAAGCTTGTCAACTTGGCAAGCATCATTGTTCCTCCTTCCCACCGAAGCAAGTTCGGGGTTCTCCTTGTCCGTTTGATCTAGTCCACTCCGATATCTGGGGGCATGCTCCTACCCTTACTATTGGTCGGGGTAGTTCTTATTTTGTAACCTTTATTGATGATTTTACTAGATGTACTTGGGTGTATCTCTTACGAGATCGCTCTGAACTTTTTGATGTATGGCTCTCATTTTATCATTTAATTAAAAATCAGTTTGGGGTTGGTATTAAAACTTTTCGCTCTGATAATGCAAAAGAATACTTAATCCATGCTTTTACCTCCTTCTGTGTGCAACATGACATTATTCATCAGACAAGTTGTGTCCATACTTCCCAACAAAATGGGGTGGCGGAACGCAAAAACCGTCACCTCCTCGATGTCGCTCGCACATTGATGACTCAGATGCATGTCCCTCGCTCATATTGAGGCTATGCAGTTCTCCTTGCCTGCTATCTCATCAATCGCATTCCCTCATCCATTCTCAACGGCAAAACCCCCTTTTCCATACTTTATCCAGGCAAGGAGCCCTTTTCTCTCCCTCTCCGCATATTTGGGTGCACTGCTTTTGTGCATGCCCCATCTGCCACCCGTGATAAGCTCTCCCCTCGCTCCACCAAATGTGTCTTTCTGGGGTACTCCACCACTCAGAAAGGCTACTGCTGCTTTGACCCTGTTCTTCGTAAGCAGTTCGTCTCCGTTGATGTTACCTTCTTCGAGAATGCCTCCTACTTCTCGGATGACTCCTCTTCTCTTCCCCCCATCTCTGGTTCTCCTGTTATTCCCTTCGTTCCCTCATCTCCTACTGTGATATCCACCCCTCCTCCGTCTCCGTCCACTCCTCTTCCTCCGCCTCTCTCCACCACCATCTCCCTCATCTCCACTACCGTCGCTCTCTCCTCCCGGGCCAGCTCTCTCTGCCACGGATGCTCTAGATGCCGAGGAGCCCGCTGACCTGGATCTTCCTATAGCTCTTTGCAAAGGGGTGCGGACGTGTACTCTACACCCCCTTGCTGCTATTGTTTCATATGATCATCTTACTTCTTCTCGCAGGGCCTTCGCGCTGGCTATCTCTGCCACCCACACCTCGTTCCTACCAAGAGGCCCTGACTATTCCTCACTGGAAGATGGCCATGGATGAGGAAATGGCGACCCTAACAGAGCGGGGTACCTGGACTCTTATTCATCCTCCCTTTGATACAGATGTTGTTGGCTGTCGCTGGGTCTTTGTGGTCAAATTTGGCCCAGATGGCACTGTGGACCATTATAAAGCTCGCCTGGTGGCTAAGGGCTTTACTCAGACTTATGGGGTTGATTACTTTGACACCTTCTCTCCCGTGGCTCGTCTCAGCACTATACGGGTCCTTCTCTCTGTGGCGGTCAATAAAGACTGGCCCATTTCCCAGCTGGATGTAAAGAATGCCTTCTTTTCTGGTGATCTTCAGGAGGCCGTCTACATGGAGCAACCTCCTGGGTATGTTGCTCAGGGGGAGACACGAGTATGCCGGCTATAGAAGGCAATCTATGGCCTCAAGCAGAGTCCTCGAGCTTGGTTTGACAAGTTCAGCGGCATCGTGGCGGCCGTTGGTTTTGCGCGCAGCTCGGCTGATCATTCTCTATTTATTCGCAAAACCTCCTCGGGACTGGTGGTTCTTGCAGTATATGTTGATGATATTCTTCTCACTAGCGATGACCAGGAAGGGGTAGCCTTGACAAAGCGGCATCTTCGTCAACATCTGGTCACGAAAGATATGGGCTCTCCGAAGTATTTTTTGGGGATCGAAATCTCTCGGAAGCCCAACTCCTTAGTCCTCTCTCAGCGTAAGTATACCCTTGATCTTTTAAAAGAAGCAGGATTGACTGGGGCCAAACCTGCCTGATGTCCCATGGCTGTTGGAGAAGACAAAACCTGGACAGATGATTCGCCTCTTCTTTCAGATACTATGCGGTATAGGCGTCTTGTTGGTAAGCTTATATACCTCACAGTGACTAGGCCCGACATTTCCTATGTTGTGGGCAAGATGAGTCAATTCATGCAAGCTCCCAGAGAGTGCCATCTACAGTCCGCCTTGCGGATCTTGGAGTACGTCAAAGCCGCTCCTGGGAAAGGATTGCTCTTTCAGAAGAATGGTCATATGAGGGTTGAAGCATACTCAGATGCGAGTTACGCTGATGACAAAGGGGACCTCAAGTCTACCTCCGGTTTCTGTACTTTTGTTGGGGGAAATCTGGTAAGCTGGAAGAGCAAGAAGCAGTCTGTTGTCTCCAGGTCCAATGCTGAAGCAGAGTATCAGAGTATGGCATCGACCACTTGTGAGTTAAAATGGCTACGGGCTCTCATGCTAGATTTAGGAGAGGTCTAAAACCATCCTCTACCTATGTTCTGTGACAACAAGGCTGTTATATACATCTCCAAAAATCCAGTCTTCCATGAAAGAACCAAGCATATTGAAGTCGACTGCCATTTCATTCGTGAAGAGATTTTGAAGGAACAAATTTGCACTCCCTTCATCACTTCTGAGAAAGAGTTGGCTGACATCTTCACCAAGCCAGTATCCGCCTCTTTTCTTCATATTTGTGACAAGCTGGGCATGATCGATATATATGCTCCAGCTTGAGGGGGAGTGTTGAAGTTGGTGACCGGGCGGTCTGGCTTGGCGGGTTGTTGACCGCGCGGTCTGGCGGTTTCCCTTCAACAGATTGGTTGCTGTGTGTTGCTGTTTATGGTCCAAGCGGTCTAGCGGTTTGTCACTGGCGACTTAGAGATCGGGCGGTCTAACGGGCGATCTCTCTCATGGCGATCTCTCTCTCTCTCTCTGGCCATTGCCATGCGGTTAGCCGTTTGTCTAACCGGCGCGGCTTGTGCGGTTTGTGTCTGTACAGTCCGCTTACATCATGTAAAATTTTAGTCTCACATCTCTTATTTGTATTCTCTCTTCTCTCCTCCATTCTATATAAGGGAGGTCATACATTTGTAATAGATAACTTTTTCTGATAATAAAGTTTCAGTAATACCATTTCCGGTTTGTTTTAGTTCGTTTCTAACAAGGACCATCGCCACTAAGCTAGAGGAGCCCATCCGCAAGGAGGTCAGGAAGCTTCTAGAGGCTTGCTTCATCTCAGAGATCTAGTATCTAGGCTGGATCTCCAACGTGGTAATGGTAAAAAAAAGGGGGGAGGGAAGTGGCGTATGTGTATTGACTTTTCCTTATTGAATAAATCATGCCCCAAGGATTGCTACCCCCTGCCTCGGATCGACGCGTTGGTTGATTCAGCCATCGGTTTTTCTATTATGAGCTTTTTAGATGCTTTTTCAGGTTATCACCAGATCCAAATGCACCCTCCTGAGGCCAAGGATGTCTCCATCATCACGAGAGAGGGATGTTTCAGCTATAAGATGATGCCCTTTGGGTTGAGGAACGTAGGGGCTACATACTAACGCATGATGTATCGAGTCTTCCAGGGTCAAAGGGGGAGGAACCTATAGGTCTATGTTGATGACCTGATGGTCAAGATCAAGAGTATGGACTCACATCTACGGGACTTGGAGGAGACATTCGCCACCCTGCGGAAGTTCAAGATGAGGCTGAACCCCTTGAAGTGTGTCTTCGGGGCAAGCCGCGGGAAGTTCCTAGGGCATCTTCTGACCCCGGCAGGGGTAGAGCCCAACCCAGATAAGGTAAAGGTCATCCTAGAGCTGGAATCACTAAGCAGTGCTAAAGAGGTCCCGCGCTTGACAGGAAAGCTGGCCGGGCTAAGCAGATTCCTCTCCAGGTCGGGGGAAAAATGCTCATCATTCTTCAAGGTGCTGCGGGGTAATCAAAGGTTTGAGTGGACCGCTGAATGTGAAGAGGGTTTTCAAGCGCTGAAGAGGCAGCTCTCCCAAGCTCTGCTATTTCAAATCCCGAAGGAGGGAGAAGATCTAGCCTTATACCATGGAGTAGGAGTAGAGGCCGTGAGCTCCGTTTGGCAAAGGAGCTTGAGATACAGGATGTGGAGGCCTTTACGGACTCGTTGGTTGTAGCATCACAGATCCGGGGAGAGTTTGAAGCCCGGGATCCCACCCTTGCAAAGTATTTGTCCAAGGTAAGGGTGATCATCGGAGGGTTCCGGACGTTCTCGATCCAACACGTGCCCAGTGAAGAGAGCGCAGCAGCCGATCGGCTGGCTAAGTTTGGACCTCGGGGGGGACCCTGACCGAGATGTTTCGACCTGCAATCGAGGAAGGAGAATTGATGGAGGTAGATCGGCGACCCTCATGGGTGGACCCCTTGGTGACCTTCCTGACCACGGGTGAACTTCCGGAAGGGACTAAGGACGCCAAAGGATTCAGGCATAAGGTGGCCCATTACCTAATGTTGGAGGGAGGGTTGCATCGAAAGAGGTTGTCAGGGCTCCTGGCAAGGTGTGTGACCGAGGAAGAGATCCCGATGATCCTGGAGGAAGTGCATTCAGGAGAGTGCAGCAGTCACTCGGGGGGAAGGACGTTGGAAGCAAGGGTGGTAAGGCAAGGGTATTTCTGGCAGACCCTGAGGAATAACGCGGCTGAGTTTGCGAGAAGGTTCCGAAAGTGTCAGATGTACGCTCCCCTCCAGCTCTTGCCTGCTCAAAGGCTCCGAAGCATCACAGCATCATGGCCTTTCACCATCTGGGGGATGGATCTAGTTGGGCCCTTTTCTCCAGCTAGCGGGCAGTGGAGGTTTCTTCTAATCATGATTGACTACTTCTCCAAGTGGCTGGAGGTCAAGACACTAGCCAAGGTCACCTCCCAAGTCATCAGGAACTTTGTTTGGGGTGAGATTATATACGGGCACGTGCTACCACGGGCGATAATAACGGAAAATGGTCCCTAGTTTGCCAGCAAGAAATTCATCATTTTCTGTACCCAACTAGGAATAGACCTCAAGTTTGCATCCGTCCACCACCCCAGGAGCAACGGCCAGTGGAGGCGGCAAACAAGATCATCGTGAACTTACTCAAGAAGAAGGTGGAGAACTTGAGGGGGAATTGGGTGGAATAACTCCCCTCATTTTTATGGGCCTTGTGGACAACCCCGAACACAGCCACCGGCGAGACGCCCTTCAAGCTTTCTTATGGGTGTGAGGCGGTCCTGCCAGTAGAGTTAGAGGTTCGATCTCCGCGGTTCACGTCCGCGGGAGAAGGAGACGAGGTTTGGAGGTTAGAGAATGAAGGGGAGTTGTGTCTCTCATTAGATATGGTGGAAGAGCTGTGCGATGTCGCAGCTATCAGGCAGGAAGAAATCAAGCGGCGAATAGAAAAATACTTTGATAAGCACATCAGGATCAAACAGTTCACGGAAGGAGATCTAGTGTTAAAGAAAGTTGATGCAGCGGGAAGATCAGCCCCTGTTGGCAAGCTCAACCCAAATTGGGAAGGACCTTACATTGTTGAAAGGGTTCTAAGAATGGGAGGTTACCACCTCCAGGACGTGGAGGGGAGATCCATGAGCCACACCTGAAGCGGTGACGACTTAAAAACGCATCTACCCATGATGGGGGAAGGTGAAACTGTATATTCAAAGTCAAGTTATTATGTTATGTTCACTAACTTGTTATTGCTTTGGTCTTACCTGTTGTGGAATGCTGATGATAGGAGGGTTGGATGTTTGCAATACCCCGAGCTCGGCTCGGCCCCAAGTAGACCCGCTGCGCAGGCTCTCATCTAGCTGGCAGGTCCGAAGGCTCGCCTGTGGGGTTAAGGGACCCCGAATGCAGCTCGGCCCCAGGTAGACTCGCTTCTCAGGCTCTCATTAGTTGGGAAGGGTTGTAGGCACACCTGGGGGGAAAGGATTTGATCTTGGATATGCTTCGTAGATTTGCTTCAGCTTGGATGTTTGCACTACCCCGAGCTTGGCTCGGCCACAGGTAGACCCACTGGGCAAGCTCTCATCTAGATGGCAGGTCTGAAGGCTCGCCTGTGGGGGTAAGGGACCCCGAGTGCTGCTCGTCCCCGGGTAGACTCACTGCTAAGGATCTCATCAGTTGGGCAGGGCTGTAGGCACACCTAGGGGAAAGGATTTGATCTTGGATATGCTTCGTGGAGATGCTTCAGCTTGAATGTTTGCACTACCCCGAGCTCGTCTCGGCCCCAGGTAGACCCGTTGTGCAGGCTCTCATCTAGCTGGCAGGTCCGAAAGCTCGCCTGTGGGGTTAGGG
Source organism: Platanthera zijinensis (assembly GCA_039513925.1). Lineage (NCBI taxonomy): Eukaryota > Viridiplantae > Streptophyta > Magnoliopsida > Asparagales > Orchidaceae > Platanthera > Platanthera zijinensis. The sequence goes on from CM077094.1 coordinate 142,174,368, forward strand.
ACCCCGAGTGCTGCTCGGTCATGGGTAGACTCGTTGCTCATGCTCTCATCAGCTGGGCAGGGTTGTAGGCACGCCTGGGGGGAAAGGATTTGATCTTGGATATGCTTCTTGGAGATGCTTCAGCTTGAATGTTTGCACTACCCCGAGCTCAGCTCGGCCCCAGGTAGACCCGCTGCGCAGGCTCTCATCTAGCTAGCAGGTCTAAAGGCTCGCCTGTGGGGGTAAGGGACCCCGAGTACTGCTCGGCCTCGGGTAGACTTGTTGATCAGGCTCTCATCAGCTGGGCAGGGCTGTAGGCATACCTGGGGGGAAGGATTTGATCTTGGATATGCTTCATGGAGATGCTTCAGCTTGTATGTTTGCACTACTCCGAGCTCAGCTCGGCCCCAGGTAGACCCACTGTGTAGGCTCTCATCTTACTGACAGGTCTGAAGGATCGCCTGTGGGGGTAAGGGACCCCAAGTGCTGCTCAGCCCCGGGTAGACTCGCTGCTCAGGCTCTCATTAGCTGGGCAGGGCTGTAGGCACACCTGGGGGGAAGGGATTTGATCTTGGATATGCTTCGTGGAGATGCTTCAGCTTGTATGTTTGCACTACCTAGAGCTTGGCTCGGCCCTAGGTAGACCCGCTGCGCAGGATCTCATCTAGCTGGCAGGTCAGAAGGCTCGCATGTGGGGGTAAGGGACCCCGAGTGCTGCTCGGCCCCGGGTAGACTCACTGCTCAGGCTCTCATCAGCTGGGCAGGGCTGTAGGCACACCTGGGGGGAAAGGATTTGATCTTGGATATGCTTCGTGGAGATGCTTCAGCTTGGATGTTTGCACTACCCCGAGCTCGGCTCGGCCCCAGGTAGACCCGCTGCACATGCTCTCATCTAGCTGGCAGGTCTGAAGGCTCGCCTGTGGGGGTAAGGGACCCCGAGTGCTGCTCGGCCCCAGGTAGACTCGCTGCTCAGGCTCTCATCAGCTGGGCAGGGCTGTAGGCACACCTGGGGGAAAAGGATTTCATCTTGGATATGCTTCATGGAGATTCTTCAGCTTGGATGTTTGTACTACTCCGAGCTCGGCTCGGCCCCAGGTAGACCCGCTGCGCAGGCTCTCATCTAGCTGGCAGGTCTGAAGGCTTGCCTGTGGGGGTAAGGGACCCCAATTGCTGCTCGGCCCTGGGTAGACTCGCTGCTCAGGCTCTCATCAGCTGGGCAGGGCTGTAGGCACACCTGGGGGGAAAGGATTTGATCTTGGATATGTTTCGTGGAGATACTTCAGCTTGGATGTTTGCACTACCCCGCGCGAGGCTCGAACCTGTGTGGACTCGCTGACCAGGCCTTCTGGGCAGGACAGGAGGCACACCTGGAAGGCAGAAGAAAGAGGTTGAGAACACCCTCAGGCTGGAGAAGTCTCGGCCAAGAGGTCTCTGCTAAGAGGATCTCGGCAGAAGGAGTTACCGACAGGAAGGATTTCGGTGAGGGATCCTTGGCCCGACGGCGGGGAGCCCTAGGCGAAAGACTCCGTTCACTCACGTGAGGTGAAGGGGGAGGCGCCCCCCTTAAGAACCTACGGGCAGCGCTCCCGGAAAAAGGGTCTCGGCGGAAGGCACTCTGAAGCGGCATACTGGGCCTTGAGCTCTCTGCAGGTCTCCACCTATTGATGGCTAAAGGGGACGATTATCCTAGGGAGACCGGGGGCCTCGGCGTGAACGTGCTTGAGAAGCATTCGACGTCATACAACACTTAAGGTAAAAAGTCAATCACTATACAAACATGTACAATATATTCTTCAAAATGTAATTACATGCGAGAACATCTCGTGCGTTATAAAGACAAAAGGAGGGGGGGAAGAAACCCATCAGGGGGATGCGCTATACCCCCCGCTCGAGCTCTCGCTGGAGCTCTCGCCAGAACCCTCCCCGGATGTCTCGCCAGCAGCAGTGGGAGATTTCGGGACATCCGAGGGCGGGGAGTCAGGTGCGCCCGGGGGCTTAGGTATGGGCTCGAAGAGCCACGGGAGAAGCTGGCGGGCGACGATGGTTTCGCCACCCTCATTCAGACACCCCACGTCCCATAACGTCTCAATGGTAAGTTTGGTCATTGCTTTGGCGTTGGTCTGCAGCAGCTTATCGATATCGTATTCCGAGAAGTAGCGGCTCCTCAGCCTCTCGTCCAGTGAAGGAGGAGGCGGGATCGTAGCCACAACAGCCTCCATGCGCCAGAGCTGGTCCTTAGGCAGGACATTCTCTCACTCCACCCCGGCCAGCTACACGCGAAGCACCATGCTCTGGGCAGAATCCTGCGTAAAGGAGAAACCAGTCAATACAGAGGAGAGACGGGTTGTGGATTACAGGGGCGAGAGCGAGTGCCTTGAAAGGTCTCGCATACCTTTTCCGTCGAGCGCAAGGACAGAAGTCACTAGGCATCTGCCAGCTCGGACTTTAGCGCTGCCGCGTGGGCCGCCACCATGTCCCTCGCCTTGAGCATCTCGCCGAAGTTGCGGTCGATGGTGATACTCCGGCGCGCACACTTATGCGCGAGCTCGAACCCACGCAGCAAGGCCCGGATGGTGTCAAGGGCCAAGAGCCGAGTGGAAATTTGGTTGAAGATACTGGAATCCTCCCGGCTGTAAAGGTCGTAGCCCAATGTGAAAGCGTCGTCGGTGACCTCGTCGCGCTCCGACCAACTGGGGAGGAGGGAAGAGACAGATACCCGGTTTGTCTCAGGATCCCACTAGAGCAGAGGCTTTCCTTCTGCATCTAGACACTTCACGCCGAGGCGGAAATTCCGGTGCCCATTTGGAACCTGCTTGGGTGGGGCCTGAGCAAAGGTTTCGACGGCTACCCCCTCATCACCAGCCCCTCATGCGACTGACAGGCTCTCGGCAGGGGACCTAACAGTTGTCTCGGCGATAATGATCGCCTCCCCGGCTGCCGACAGGATCTCGGTGAGGGATCGACCCTCGGCGACAGGTCGGGATGGAGAGGCCGCCACAGACTTTCCCTTGTCTGCAACAGTTGGCTTTGGTCTTTTGAGTGAATTGGACAAAAAGGTGTTGGGCTTTCGCTTCCCGACACCAGATCGAGGGGGAGGAGATGGATCATCCCGGCAGGCGAGAGCCGCAGTTTTCGCAAGATCAAGTGGATCTCTCGCAGCCCTGGTCTCGGCAAATGACTGGCACCGAGGGATTTCCCGCTCTCCTGCAAAGTTGACAACATTCAGCGCTACGTTTTTGAATATGGAATGCCAAGCTAAAGGCGAGACCATACCTTTGCCAGGAGGCACGGGCAGGAGAGAGTCGATGTCTTGCCTGAGAAATTGGACGTCGAAGTCCTTGGTCCCGAAAAATTCCAGGAGGGCGCTCTCGCGTGACCCCAAGGTGGGAGGCTTATAGGTGGCATCATCGTACTGAACGGGTGTGAGGGGCACATTGCCTAAGTTGTCGGAGACGTAGACGAACTTCTCGCCCCAATGGTGGTGCTTGTTGGCGAGACCGCGAGTTTTGAGAAACTGTCCGGAGAAGAAGACTACCCCGCTCTTAGCCTGTAAGACGAACAGCTTCCGGAAGATAGGTAGGATGAACTCAATCCTCTCGGATCGCATGTAATAGATGAATTCCACCAGGATGGCGACCGAGTTAGGGTTGAGCTGGGCGGGAACCACCCCGTAGTAGCGAAGGGCTTGGCGCATCTCGGGTCAGAGGGGGAGGCGGAAGCCCACCTCGAAATGCTCGAGGGGGGTGGCGAGCTCTCCATCTCCCGCGAGATTTACCCTAGCGTCGTTACCCGGGTTTCTCGCAGATAAACCTGCAGGGATGTAGCGTGAGGTGATCAAGTGGTACTCGTCCATGGTCAGTCGGCAAGGAGGGAACTGGTACCTCCGGAAGGCTTGTGCACAGTTGGAGCATCCTTCACTCTCGCCCAACATCGTGGTTAAGAGTTTGAAGGCGAAAACTCGGGGAGAAAGGCGAGAGCGAGAGAAGGTGACGGAAGCGAGGGAAGTTCTCGGCGAGGCACGAGAGCAGCAAGAAGGAGGGCAAGGGTTCCAGATCGGAGAAATAAATGCGGTGGATAGACCGGCCTATTTATAAAAAATCGTAGTAATGATAATTTTCTTAAAAAGGCGGCAAGGGTACGATCGCCATATCTCGAGGAGACGGCGCCTCGTTTTCCATTCTGACTCACCTCGAGCACCTAAGCCAACGATAAGATTCTGGCTCATAGGTGATAACGATTGACAGATATTTTGGGTTCGCGCAAACACCAAGGTAACAACATGAAAAAGAGCAATGAAGCAGAAATAGAAAAAGGGTCTCTCGTCAGGCGTGAGCCGCATAACAAATAATAATAATAAAGTTTCAAGCAGTCAAGGTTCAAATTAGAAAGGGGGTACATCGCGGGAAAGGTAGGCCAAGGGATGAGGGAGGTGAGACTCCGTTATTCAGTATGGTTCCCATCGTCATCGCCCTCATTCTCGCCTTCTGGTCCTCGGAGGAGCTCGCGGGTTGAAGTAGGATGACAGGGTGGTGCATCCAAGGTTGATCTGGCGTGCCTGGTCTCGAATCCGTGCGATACGCCGCCCTGGGTACGACTCAGAGGTAGGCCTATCCTGTCGCTCCATCTCGCCCAGGAAGTTGTAATCCCGCTCGAGGGCCTCCAGCCTTTGCTCAACCATTTTGCGGTGTTCCTTCACCACATAGGCGTTGGCCCTCTCCCGCTGCACGAGCTTCGACAGGATTGTCGCTATCCTCTTCCGCCGTTTCTTGACGTTCCCAGCACCGTCCAGGATATCTTCCATTTCATCAAAAGAAGGAAAGGGGGAGCTCTCGACGTCTTCCTCTTCCTCTCCATCTTCATCTTCTTCTTAATCTTCCTCGTCGGCTCCCGCCCGCGGTTTCGCATCCCCTATTAAAAGAGAAGTTTCGTGGTTATGTCGAGAGCAAAGTAAAGGCTATGATAATACCTTGCATACCTGTAGTACGGCAAGAGCCACGGACCGGCGGCAGGCGAGAAGGCCCGGACTCCCCCTCAGTCTCCTTTCCGAAGAGGAGGTGGAGCGGCTTTCCTCGCCCCGGGCAGAAGGTCTTGCGTGAGGTGATCCCAGCCTAACCGGGAGCAGGGGGGAGTCGTACTCCCTCGCGGGGTGGCTGGCCTCCTTTTGGTATATGGAGGGTTCGGTGGCCACCCCTCCCGCCAGTAGGACGGGATTAGCCGCTTGGGTGACCAAGTTAGCGGCTGCCTTTCGTTTTCCCGGGTGGCGAGACCTGGGCTGGCGGAAGCTGGCGCTGCGGGAAGTCAGTTCAACAGTTTGGAATGTTGTGATTGGAATGATAAAAAGAGGGCAGTAGGGATGAAAGGTTACTTGGAGTTCTCGGAGGGTCAGCCGGAGGAGTGGCCTCGGGGACCCGTGGTGAATCCCCGGGAAGGAGAGACGCCGAGTCTGGGGGAACTAGCGAGGACCCGGCGCCGTCATCTCGAACCGCCTCCTGCGATAAGTATTGCATATCAGTTGTCGATCCTTTTGCTTAATCAGTTCATAGTCTTGGTAATAATCAAGCCGGAAAAATGTACCTTCTACAAAGGGGAAGGATTATCCGCGTGGCTTGGGGATGGGGTAGGTGAGCCCCGGTTCTCGCGCAGAAGGTCCCCCTTGACCAATTTTGCTTTCTTATTCTTCAGCTGTGAGGGCTTAGCGGCTGACGCCTTTCTTGCCAGCCATGGGGCTACCAAGGAGCTATTCGTGAGGGCTCGCGCCTGCACCGCATCAATGCAGTCTTGAAGGCTCTGCGAGAGTGGCTTGTCAACACGTTTGGAACGAATCTCGAGACCACGCGAGAGCTCAGACACGAGGCAGCGATTGGCAGGGACGGATTTATGGTCATCTATCAGCGCACATATATAGCCGAGGGATGGCCCACCAAAAGGTTCTCTTTTCAGGACAGCACATGCTCAGCGAATATTTACGAGTTGGACGTTTCTTTTCGAGCGCAGGGCTGTCCCTAAAAGAGCAGGAATTGTGTACAACCCCATATTCACTGAGTGGGACCCAGAAGCACTAAGGGTCATGTCTGGACTAGCTTCAGGCTAACTTTGGGCCTCAGAGCAGAAGAGCTCCCGCCTAGGAGTGGGCGGGAACGCTTGCGCTCAAGCACGGTCGAGACCTACTTCTGCCCAGAGACGGGCGAGAAGGCTCGCGCCTCGCGGAAGGCGGGAGCTGTCCCAGTCCGAGGCATTCTTCGGCATCTTTTTAGCTCCCGTGAGTGAGGGCGGGAGAGTTCTCGGCAATATTCAGTTCTCGGCATAGGGGTTCTCGCCGGGTGGGGCCCAGGGTGAAATTACCTAATTTCCCTCGGGTAAATTACCTATACGCCCTCAGGGTCTGCATTCAGTATTTCATGATAGCGGGATTTGGCTATTGACAGACCAGCAAGGGGTAATTTTGTAATTTCAGGTCGGCAAAGACTATAAATAGAACCGCAGGGGCTCTTCAGAAAGCAAGCTTACATATTTCTCTAAGATCTTCTAGTGTTTTTTGAGGAGCTCCAAGCCCAGCTTTTGGCTTTGGAGGGGAAGCTCTCAGAGATCTTCTGGGTTAGAGGTGGGACCTCCCTGCTGAGGCTTTGGGTCAGTTCTAGGTCCTTTACAACCAGTAAGGGGTCGGAGCTTGGGAGAAGTAGGTGTTGGCTACGCTCCTATTTTCAAACTCTCGTTGAGGTCAAATTTTGGCTTCAACAGTGACAATCATCATCAAACCCTTACTCAATTTGTAAGATCATCTATTGATCAGAGTTGTAAGCCTATATTATAAAGGCTGGGTGTAGGATTTAAATATTTGAGTTATAGGATCCTGTTTAGGATCTGAGGTAGGGCTGTTTAGCCTAAGGTAGGATCTCTGTGTAGATCTGAGGTAGGAGATATGATATCTTTGAGTGTAGGGTTGTTTAACCTAAGATAGGAGTTGTTATACTCCGAGTTGTAGGAGTGAGTTTCACTCTGAGGTGTAGGATCCTGAGGGATCTGAGGTGTAAGCTCAAGGAACTGAGTTAAATGAGAATTTAGCCGAATCTAGCTCACTACTAGATAGGTGGAGGGGGAAAGTGGATGTACCCTATATAGGGGAACCACTATAAATTCTGATGTTTTGTTGTGTCTCTTGGAAGCTAATAATAAGAACTAACTCACAACACATCCACACTTAAAAGTCAGTTAGAAAATACTTGAAGACCTATTCACCCCTATGTGTATAGCTACTATTGAACAAAATCTTTCAATGCGCTCTGCTGTCAAGATCGTCCTAGCACGCCTCCGTACGCTCCGCCGTCAAGATCGTCCTAGCATACCTCCATGTGCTCCGCTACAAGATCTTCCTAACGCACCTCCGTGCGCTCCACCATCAAGATCTTCCTAGCGCGCCTATGTGTGCTCTTTACCAGTAAATGCTTTAGCTCACTTTGCCAGCAAGTGCTTCGTGCGCTCTCCGCCCGCAAGCGCTCTGTGCGCTCTCCGCCAGCAAGCACCCCGTGCACCCAAGAACAAGCATTCTAATCACCGATAGGAAAACCATACCAGACTTCTCCAAAAGGCAAGCAGAGACAAACTGTAGAGGATAAGACACGCAAACTGTGCCACACAAGCTTCCGAGACACAAGAGTCGGGACGAGCAAAGTAGGTCGCTCTAAAATTCTTTTAAAGGGTAGCTAAACACTTAAAGGGTGGTGAATAGGTTTCTTTTAGATCTTGACTAATTTTTTAATATTGATCTTGTTGTTTATATATGTTAGATGGTTAGCTTTCAAAAACACATACAACACACAAAATTTATAGTGGTTCCCATATCTACGATACATCCACTTTCTCTTTCACCTATCTATTAGAGAGCTATAGATTCAGTCAACTCCTCCAGATGTCAGATCAAACAGATCTTACACCTCAGATCTCTTTCCCAGATCTTACAACTCATAGTGCACTCCACTCCTGCAGCTCAAACTGATCACAATCCTACCTCATTGACAAAACAGGTCTCCTACCTCAGGCAAATAAGTCATACAACTCAGAGTCTTCCAACTCCTACAACTCAGACACCCAGCTGGTCTCCTACCTTATATCTTCACAAAGATCATGCCTCAAGCACAATCCTTGCCTCAGATCCTACCCAGGATCCTACAACTTAGAGTGCTTCACACTCATACAACTCAGCTTTTATAAAATAGACCTACACTCAGAACTCAGTGAGATCCTACAAGATTGAATAATTGTTTGAGAAATTTGACTCAAAAGAAAATTCGCAATCTTCTTCTTTGGCTGAATCAACAGACAACCATTCTTCAGCACAGCTACAGGAAGATGATTCTTCAGATTTTGTTCAGCCTGAACTGTGTTGTATCTAGCAGAGTTCTTCTTCTTCAAACCTGAGAAAGTTGTCCTTTTGTAGAATAGCAAACTTGAAGATGATGTGAAATTTGCTCTGCTCTGCTGGTCGACTTTTGTGAGATTAGGGTTTAGAAACAATGGAAAAAAGTTCTCGAAAAAAGTCCTTGTAAAAGTATCTCCCACTTCCCTTTTATATCTCGGCAACATCAACGGCTATATCCATCTTTGGTAAGTGGCATGATCGACTTAATGGTTGATTCATTACAGGATATCACTGCCCAATCAATACGGGTGTCTTTGTCTTTTAGCGCGTGATTTGCGTTGATTTAAATTAATGATGACTTTAGCAGACTTGATACGACGCCAATGGACTTAGAATAATTTTGATTCAGTAATGGCGTTGAGAGAACCCATATGTCTCAATGAATTAGAACTTTGACAGTTAACTCTAGAAGCATTGAGTGATTGACCTTCACTCGAAGCTTTTGTACTTAACCAAATATTGCCTTGCTGAGGCGTTGAGTGAATGTTCTTCAGTCGACGCATTTGTACTTAACAGCCTTTTATTGAGAAGAAGTCGAGTGTAAGTTCTTCACTCGAAGTATTTGTACTTAGTCAGATTCTGTCTGATGCATTTTGTTATATTTTCCACCGTTAACTCCAAAATCTCATCCTTTTGAGGAAGTTTTTACCAAATATGCTGAAAATAACGATACTAATATCTGGAATCTCATCGGATTCGTTCGCAATTTGGAAAATCAAATCGGACAAATTGCAAAGATGCTCTTTGATCATCAGCATGGAGCACTACCAGGCAATACAGAGCTTAATCCAAAGGAGCAGGCCAAGGCTATTAAGCTGCGGAGTGGAAAAGAGGTAACTCTTCCAACAAACCCGGATGAAGAAGAGGTAACAATTTATACATCTCCTCCCCTTCTTGGGAGATAATGAGAATAAAATTAAAGAATATCAACCGCCTCTTTTCTATCCGTCCAAATTATAAAAAGACCGAATGGATGAGCATTACGGAAAATTCCTAGAAATATTTAAATAAATTCAAATAAATTTTCCGTTTTGTGAAGCTATTGCGCAAATGTCAAAGTACGAAAAGTACCTTAAAGATTTTTTATCCAACAAAAAGAAACTTGAGGACATCTATACTGTTCAATTGAACGGGGAATGTTTGGCAATTTTGCTAAATAAGTTGCCTAAGAAGCTAACCAATCCGGGTAGTTTCTCTATTTCGTGCCAATTTGATGATTTATTAGTAAAACACGTGTTAGCCAATCTAGGCGCCTTGATTAATTAAATGTCTATTCTCTTTTTAAGAAATTATGATTAGGAGAGCCTAATCCAATAAGGATGAACATCCAATTAGCGGATCAGTCCATTAAATACCCAATGGGTATTATTGAGAATGTGCTTGTCAAGTTGACAATTTTATTTTTCCCGTGGATTTCGTCATCCTTGATATTGACGAAGACGTCGAGATGCCACTTATTCTCAGCCGTTCATTTCTTGTCACCTCGTGCGCTATTATAGATGTTAGTAACGGTAAACATCTCCTTAGAGTTATAGATAAAGAAGTTACCATCACTATTAATTCCTCTATGAAAAATACGCTCTCCAATGACAGCTCTTGTTTGTTTTTAGAGGCTTCACCGGATGAAGGCTCATTTTTGTTTTCTGAAAGTCTCTCACCATCCCAATTTCATGAAGACGATTTTGAAAACTTAGATTTAATTCTTCGTGAAAATAATGATGATGATTCGATCACTAGCGCTCGTATTTTTGAAATATTGTAGTTAAGTAGTGATCGTTTAAAAACTTCGTATGATGAGCCTCCAACGCTAGAACAAAAGCAGTTGTCAAATCATTTAAAATATTTATTTTTAGCGGAGGATTCAGAGCTTCCTGTGATTGTGTCGGCATACTTATCCGATGAAGAAAAGTTAAAATTATTGAATGTTTTAAAAATTCATCGTCGCACAATTGTGTGGAAAATTACGGATTTGAAAAGGATTAATCCCTTCTTTTGTACGCATAAGATCTTACTCGAGGAACATTCACGGAAAATAGTTCAACCTCAATGCCGCTTAAATCCTAACATGAATGAGGTAATTAAGGCGGAGGTAATCAAACTTTTAGATGCTAGCCTAATTTATTCGATTTCGAATACACTTGGGTTAGTCCAGTACAAGTGGTGGCAAAGAAATGAGGATTAACATTAGTTTCAAATGACAAAAAAGAGTTAATCCCTACGGAACAGTTACCGGATGCGGGTTTGTATAGACTATCGCAAATTAAATAATGCAGCCTGTAAGGATCATTTTCCTTTATCATGCATCGATCAAATTCTTTAACGGCTATCAGAACACTCTTTTTATTGTTTTCTAGACGGTCTCCCGAGATACTTCCAAATCTCAATTACACCCGAGGATCAAGAAAAAATAACCTTCACTTATTCGTTTGTCACCTTCGTCTGTCAGAGGATGTCATTTGAGTTATGTAATGCGTCGGCAACCTTCCATTGGTGTATGCTAGCAATTTTTGATGAACTCGTGAAGAATATTATGGAAGTTTTTATGGACAATTTCTCTGTTTTTGAAGATTCATTTGATTTGTGTTTAAATAATCTTTTTTGTGTTCTCCAAAGATGTGAAAATATGAACTTAATATTAAATTGGGAGAAGTATTATTTTATGGTGCAGGAAGGACTAGTGCTAGGGCACAAAATTTCGAGCCAAAGTATCGAGGTAGACAAAGCTAAGATAAAAACTATAAAAAAAACTACTTCTCCCTTCGAACGTTAAGACCGTCCGCAGTTTTCATGGGCATGCCAGATTTTATTGCCAGTACATTAAAGATTTTTCTAAAATCACTAAGCCTCTCACTCACCTATTAGAAAAAGATGCATCATTTATATTTGATGAGCATTGTTTGCAAGCTTTTTCTATTATTAAAGAAAAATTGCTAAACATGCACATAATGATAGCTCCTAATTGGGAACTTCCTTTTGAAATCATGTGCGACGCTGGTAGTTTTTTGGTTGGTGCGGTCGTAGGACAGCGCATTAATAAAAATTTTCTTTTAATATATTATGCTAACAAAACGCTAACCGCCGCACAAGAAAACTACACTACTAGTGAGAATGAGTTGTTAGCCGTCATTTTTGCCTTCGATAAATTTCGTTCTTTTCTCACATTGTCCAAAATAATCGTAATTACCAATCATTCGACTTTGCATTATTTAATAACCAAAATAGATGTGAATCCAAGACTGATTAGGTGTATTCTGCTTCTTCAAGAATTTGATTTGAAGATCCGAGACAAATAGGGAACAAAAAAGTTGGTGGCAGATCACCTTTCCTGGTTAGAAAACCCCAATTCAGAGGAGCTTATTGAGGAAAACATTGATGATACTTTTCTTGAGAAGCGCCTCCTTGCTTTACTCAAGGTAATATCACCCTCATCCCTTGGTTCGCCGATTTCACAAACTATCTTGCTGCGAGATTTTTCCTAAAAGAGTTTTTTAACAGGAAAAGAAGAAAATTTTTCCGATTTAAAAAATTATTTTTGGGAGGACTCATACCTATTTCGAGTTTGCGCAAATCAAGTGATGCGGAGGTGTGTCTCTCACTAGGAGTGCACACAAATTTTAAAGCATTGCCACGAGTGACCTGCTGGCCGGTGGGTATTATAAGGCAAATCAGATGGCGAGAAAGGTTCTTGAAGCTGGTTCTATTGGTCGAGCATCTTTAAAGATGTTCACGCACTTGTAAGTCATTGCGATCAATGTCAACGCTTAGGTAATATTTCCTGCCTAGATGAAATGCCCTTAAGTTCATTTTTAGAAATAGAAGTTTTGATTTATGGGGAATCGATTTTGTCGGCCCGTTACTGATTTCTTTCGGTAATCATTATATTTTGGTAGCGGTAGACTACGTGTCACGGTGGGCGGAGACACAAGCCCTTCCCAACAATGATGCTTGAGTCGTTACGCCATTCCTCAAAAAACTTTTTACTAGATTTTGAGCACCGTGGGCGATAGTAAGTGATTGGGGAACTCACTTTTGTAACACACAATTCGTCAAAGTTTTATCTAAGTATTATGTTACACATAGGATTGGCCACCCATTATCATCCTCAAACGAGTGGCCAAGTTAAAGTAGTTAAACGTGAAATAAAATGAATTTTGAAAAAAAAAACGGTTTCTACTAATAGAAAAGATTGGTCCATGAAACTTGACGATGCTCTATGTGCTCATCGGACCGCGTATAAGACTGTTATTGGTTGTACGTCATATCGGTTGGTCTATGAGAAAGCAAGTCATTTGTCGGTCAAAGTAGAAATCACGCCTTTTGGGCGCTTAAATTTTAAATCTTGAAGAAAAAGTATCATTTGAGCTTTGCAAGTTTCAAGTAAACGAGTTTGATGAGTGACGTTCTTTTGCTTATGAAAATAATAAGTTATATAAGGAACACACAAAATTTTATCATGATAAAAAGATAAAACACCATACAGATTTCAAATCGGGTGACCAAGTCCTCCTTTATAACTCGTGTCTACGTCTTTTTTGGGCAAACTCAAGTCCCGTTGATTCAGTTCCTTTGTAGTTAAAAAGGTTTGGCCTTACGGGACCGTCCTAATCTCGCACTTGGAGAAGAGCGAGTTCAAAGTGAATGGACACTAGTTAAAGTTATTTTTCACTGGCGATAATCTTGATGAGCACCGGAAGAAAGTGTTCTTCCTGATCCATAATTCCAGTACACCATTATGGTCTATCTTAACGACCATAAATAAAGCGCTCTTGGAAGGTATCCCATATTTACTTTATTTTCATTTGATATTGAGTTGTTACATATTTTGAAGGAGCGGTTTAACGAATGGAAGGGTGCCATTGTCACAAACCCATTTCGCCATTGTCACTAATAACTAACACACCCTCTCAAGTTGGAAGGGAAACCTTAAGCTTGAAAACATCATAAAAGAAAGAAAATGTGGTTGGCAACATGGGACAAAACAGCAACCACCGGGGCCCAACCGACGTGCCCAACCTGGAACTCCGGGAGCTTTTTTTTAGGAGAAAGTGTGTGACTGCTCGTTTTCCGGTTCTGTCACAGGGCGTTATTTTTGGACGTAACCACCCCGGAGCCATCACTGAGGAGATGTTAATTAAATTGTGACATGCCCAATGGTCATGGGCGTGTCCTTAGGACGTCACATCAAAATTTTCAATTCAGTCGACTCTGGACAGATTCCCGAGGGGCGCCCAACCGCCGCTTAAAATTTACACGACCTTCAGACACGGGACGAAATTTTTTTTTCTATAAAGGGGTTTTTCCTCTTCCCTCTTCTACACCACACCTCCCTAACCTTCATCTTTCTATTTTCTATCACTCCAGGGCCAAGATTCTCTTTTGTTTTCCATCATCATGCCTCGTCATCGCCCGAGATCCTCCACCTGGTCATCTGAGCAACTCAAAAATCAGGTTGTGGTAGATGCAATGTTGTTTTTTGACAACCCAACCCAGTAGTCCCGAAGCCAGCGGCTCAGCGGGAAAACATTTTGTGTTTTCTGCATTCTGGGCTGGGGAGTTCTCGCCGCTTTTGGCGTGGCGGAATTGGTTCCCAGTTTCTTGTCCACTTCAAGATGGAATGCCTTCTTTGCCATCTCCGAGCCTGCTTTCCTGGAACTCACGGTGAAGTCCCTCTCCTCATTTGAATTTTGGGTAGGCCACGATGATAACTTTATCAAGTTCCGGATTAGAGGCATCGACACGAACTTTTTATCCAGCAACTTATGTCGGGATTGGTTTCTTAGACGAACCTTTCACCCATTCCCCTGCCAACGCCGAGCTACGTTCTGATTTCCCCTGAGATTTCAATCTTCTTCAGTTTTGGTTAGATATCAGCAGTGATATCGCACCTATACTCCAAAGCAATCCAAGAGCAACCACCTCATCTCTCCCGCTCTGTGAATCATGCATAACCTCCTTGCCTACTCCCTCACCGGACACGACGACAGTCATGGCGTGTTCACTCGACACGACCTACTATATTTATACATACCAACCAAGTTCCACTCAACCTTGACATGGAGCTCGCACTCTTCTTTCGGCATCAGGCCGAAAACGTACGCTTAGGAGCAGTCCATGGCGAGAATCTCATTACACACATCGCCAAAAAATTGGAAGTTTGGGAGTCGCTCCCGCGTATGCACTGCATTCAGACACATCTTCCTCTTGCATTCCCGGACCTCCAAGCCCTTGGCTAGGCGCGTCAACGCAGTGGCGCGTTCGAGGTTATTCCTCTAGAAATGGGAGGTAGTGATTTTGACCTCGACTTCGCAGACGAACTCGGTGGCATTCCTCCACCACCGCAGTCCTCTCCCTCAGTACCCGGGCCGTACACTTTCGGGGACCATCAATATAGGTGCCTTAGCGTGCAGATTGTTCAGATGCGGACCCACTTTGATCGACGATTCGACGTGTCAGAACAGCATCATACTTCCTCCATGGCGCACCTATCGCGCGAATTGACGGAGCTGCTTGAGTACTTACAGGGGAGTGAAGATGACGATGTTGATGATGCTAAGAGCTAGATCTCTTTTGTGCTCTCTTGTATCTGTTTCACTTTTTTCATGTTTGTTTTCATCTTTCACATGTACCAGTTTATTTAAAAAAACTTTTGATGGGTACCCCCTAATTTATAGAAAATTATGTTAACTCCCGCGCACCGGATTGTAACTCCCGCACACCGGATCGTAACTCCCGCACACCGGATCGCAACTCCCGCGCACCAGATCGCGTAACCACCGCGCGCCAAATCGCAACCGCCGTCGCCGCCGTGTTTACGGGCGGCCGGCCTCCCGCGGCCGGCCGCCCCCCTTTTCACGGTCGTCGGCCTTGGCCGGCCGCCCCCATGCGGCCGGCGGCCGCGGCCGGCCGCCCCCTTTGCGGTCGACCGCCCCCTTTGCGGTCGGTCGCCCCCCTTTGCGGCCGGCAGCATCGGTCGGCCGCCTCCTTGCGGCCAGCCGACCGCCCCCTTACGGCCGGCGGCCGCGGCCGGCCAACCGTGGTCGGCCGCCTCCTCGCGGCCGCCGGCCACGGCCGACCGACCCCCTCCGGTTGGACGGCCTTGGCCGGCCGCCCAGGACCGGCGCCTCCTCGTGGCCAGCCGCCCCCTCCCTCGGGCGGCCGCCGGCCACCGCGCCTCCTCCGACCACCATCGTGGGCCGACTTTCTCTCCACTGTCCGATCGTGACAGGTCATTACGGCCCTCCGATCGCCACAAGCGGTCACGGCCCTCCGATCGCCACACGCGGTCACGGCCCTCCGATCGGCGATTAACCACCGTAACCACCATAACCACCTCAGAAACCCTATATAAGCACCCCTGATAGTTCATTTCAGGGGATCCGGATTCATTCTCTCCTTCGCTCTCTCTCCCTCTCTCTCTTCATCTCTGCTTCTCCCCAGAGCTTCTCTCTCTACGCTCCTCCTCTCCTCCTCTTTCACTCACTAACTTGGAAGGTTCTCCTCTAACCGCCGCCCAAAGAAGAAAGAGTGAAGTGTCGACTAAGGCAGCCCTCCTCAGTCTGAGGCGCAAAGTGTAGGCATCATGCGGAGCGCAAGCCAGAAGAGCAAGCACTCAAGAAAGACGCACGTCAAAGTGCACGAACTCCTAAGCGGTGGTCTGTCACCCGAGGAGAGCTCTCTCAACCCCCCTGTAGTTGTAATGAGGCGCGGCATGTCGCCCTCGCATTCTCTTTACAAGAGCACTGTAATAGAAGCAAATAGTGGATCTTGGCTGGCACAGACCCGGCCACGTTGTTTTTTCCCCTTTCCGGGGTTTTCCACGCTAAAGTTGTGCGTGTACAATTTCTCTGTTTCTACTTTGATTGTGTGCGTACTCGATCGTCTTGGACTAAGACAGACCGATCCGAAACCGGTCTACCGAGGGCATCAAGCGAACCACAACAACTTTAATATATATATATATATATATATATATATATATATATATATATATATATATATATATTGTATGTTTTTGTGCTTTAATTAACTTCTTTCAAGATTGCTTGGTGCGCCTTGAAAATTCTTTTCATGGAAGTTTCTTTTTCCTATACTTTTTATTTTCATTTGTCATAAAATATTTATTTTTGAGCAAAACCTATACAAAATAAAATAATATATATGTTTCACTATTATAAGGGAAAAGTTGTATTTGGTGAAACATTCAAAAATACCAATTATGCCATCATTTTTATATTTTAATGACTTGACATATATTATAATCTATTTCAAAAAAATAAAATATAATGTCCATTCAAGTAATTACACCGTCAAAAAATTAGAAGTAATGATGAAAATCCATTTAAAATCAAAAAGGTTTTTAGTAGAGCTCCTACACCTACTATGATAGGTTGTCATTAGGCATGTCAGCGGTCTGTTCAAAGAAGGTTGTCATTAGGCATATCAGTGGTATTTTTGATGAGATGACATTAAAACAATCAACTTTATTAAAGTCAAAATTAATTTTTTTAGGTCAAAACGTATATTGTTTTACAAAATAAAAATTATAATATTTATGTATATTTTTTACGGAGTACTCATATGTATATGTTGCGGGCACAGTTCGCTTTGATGCGGGTGCAACCCGCCTTGATGCGGGTTTGGCTTTCTCAGGTTTTCTTTTCTGGGTCATGTCGTTAATAAGGATGGAATTTTTGTTGACATATAGAAGATTACTGTCGTAATGGATTGGAACAGACGTACCGCACCCAAAGAGATAAGAAGTTTCCTAGGATTTGTAAGATATTATAGGAGACTTGTGAAAGGTAGCGCGGAAAACCATAAACACTCCTGGGGTGATCGTTGCCCATTTTGAAGTCCAACTGCTTGACCTTGCATTGGATAACCGCATCATATCTGGACAACCAGTCCATGCCCAATATCACACCGAAGTACTTCAGGTCTTTCACCTTCAAATCAGCCACAGCTAGGAAATCGCCTAAAAGAATCGGACAACCCAGGATACCCTGATCCGACACCACCGAGTCACTAGAGGGAAACTTAAAACGAATCGAATCGCCAATTTGATCGAGAGTCAAATGATGGCGCTCTACAAAGTTCCTAGCCACAAACGAGTGGTTAACACCAGAATTGAAAAGAATGCGCGCCCAACGGTTCTTTACCTTAAACTTCTCTGAGATCACCTGGGTGGGCGTCTGCGCTTCCTCCAAGGTCACCACGTTCAACTTGCCCTTCCCTTTATCCAAATATTGTGGTGGCGGCAAATCCTGAAGTGGAACCAACAGTACTGTGGGTTGAGACTGCGGGCACTTTGACTTGAAATGTCCTTTCTGTCTGCACTGAAAGCAGACCCTTTTCTTACTCCAATAATGGGCAGCATCGTGCCCCTTTCATTTGTAAGAAGCACAAACCAGCTCTCCTTTGGGAGCGCTCTGAATTGCAAGCACCTGCTGCTACTTTTGAGCTCTCAATCTCTTATAACATTTCTCAAACGGATGGTCTGATCGGCCACAGAAACTGCACATCTCTTTGCTTCTTTTTCTTGAAAGAGAACCGGTCTCCTAAGAACTCTTACCCTCATCAGAATTCCTCTTATCTTTCCTCATTTGTTGGCATCGATTTTTCACATTGTCGATTGCTTCAACCTTTAAGGTGGCTCTACTACCTCAGCATAACTTTCATATCCTTAAGCACTGGCCAGCTGCTAGATATCATTCCTAAGACCACCCAGAAAGCGCTTAACTCTACTAGATTCTGAGGATACCAGATCCGGGTCAAACCGACTCAATTTACTGAACTCCACCTCGTACTCACTAACCATGAGTTTCCTTTGCTTCAAATGTAGAAAATTATTCATCAAGCGATCTTGCTCGACCGATGGCAGGAACTTCCTCGCCAATAACTCCTTGAAGTCTTACAATGAACATCCATCCTTAAGGTTCTCCTTCTCTCTCAACCACCAGCCCTTTACAAGGCCTTTCAGCTGGTATGCAGCAACCATTACTCTCTGGTCTGCAGATATTCTTGAGTACGAAAACATCTCCACGATTGTGACAATCCAATCGTCCAAAGCCAAAGTCGGCTCTACCGTCATAGGTAGGGGGTCGTAGTTACTAAAAATGCGAGATAAAGTTCATCTCTGGTTGAAGTAGGACTGGAGACACCAAAGGAGCGGGAGGAATGGGAACAGCTTGACCCACAACAGGGTCTTGCACTCTCGGTTGCTGTCCTGAAACGACAGTTAACAGCTCCTGGATCTGCGACTGCATCTCCACCATCTGCCTCGATAGAGCCTCATTGTTCTGTCGTAGTCCCTCAATCACGGCCTCACTTTGCACACCAGACGACTCACCCTCAGATTGGGGAGTCACTCTCATCGCAATGCGCTTAGGCGGCATCCTAAGATTATAACAAACAACCAATCAAAACCTGGCTTAACTTCTAGAACTACACAACTTAATTCAGACAATATATGTACTCAAACTGCTAACTTGTTATGGGATTTTATTAATGATGTCATTCTTAAACTTAGGATGATATACCGTCATCCCACTGACTCATGTGCATGGACCATGAATGCATGAATTCTTATTCCTTTTAACTTAAAACTGTGTGTGTACATATGTCATCATGTAAATCTTTAGGTTGACACGTGTGCTAATGTAATGTTATGTCATGCATGTCGTGTTATGCAATCTAGTAAAGGCCTTAGTGTATGTTATGAGCGGCATACACATGAAATATTATGCATCACATACTACATAATATCGCATGCAGCGAAAATAAAATCTAATGTGCATTCATGTAATGATTGTTATGCATCTCATACTACATAACAGTCACATGTTGCCTCCTATGAGGATCCATATACAAACACATATTATGCATCTCATACTACATAATATGCCTCGTATACTTCTTTTTATGCTTATGAGTGTAGTGTTCATGCTTCGGCCAAGACTTACTAATGACATATCGGTTTGTGTATGAAATGGAACAAGACAATCTAGAACTAACCAGAGATAGTCGTTCGACCAATTGTCAAATAACCTATCCATCTGATACCAACTATCACAACCCGTATTTTATCCTGATTCAAAGAGTATATCATAGTAAGAGAAAACATGTGTCGTGATGTCACGCCGTGCAGAGGATAAATGCAGACGTTAAGGCAAACACTAATTCTAACCTTGTTTATGAAAAATACCAAGTTTTGATGTGAGGAAAACATGTTTTATGTTAAGTTTAGGTGGTCGTATCCCTCGGCTCAGTGGATCAATTAGTCCACAACTGAAAATTTAAGCATATGCTGTGGAAAATACCTTGTTCATATTAATTAACATCCTACATGAGCAAAAATATCCATATAGGACAACTCATAGTATGTATGACTCTAGATTTAGTATAAGTATGAAAATAGCTTTTATGTTCGTTAAACATAGTGATTTCAGTTTGAAAGATGACATGTATGAGGTGATAGAAATAGTACTTTTATAATTTAAAATATCTAACATGCAACATAGCATAAAACCTTCTCAGAGAGCAAGTAAATCCAGTAAATCATAGAGAAAAAGGCTTAGAAGCTAGCAAGTTTTATAACATTGTACAAAAATTTGGTGGCTGTCAACAACTTAACACGAACCCACTAAAAGAAATGTATGCCTGAACAAGAATAAAACCACACACACTACCTCACAATCGGTGAGGAAAGAGACAGCTACAACCATTGAAGAACATAAGCTAGAACCAAAACCTAGCCGCTCAACCGGCTACTTCTCCAAACCTGAGGCATTCAAAGAAAGAACACATAAGTAAGAATAAAAATACAAGTTGTGACGAAGTCAAAAAGGTTAGCAATAAACCAGAAGGAACAAAAGGTTACCATCCCTAATCCATGAGTAGTGAGAAAAAGACTAACTTACAAGTTCAAGGGTAAGGAATTTGCACCAAGTGCTATAAAGACCTATGCTTTATATAAACATACATATAAGTAAGTGTATAATCATAAGAGATTAGCCTGCTTATCATTTAGCTGGCCTAATAAAACACCGACAATAAATCTGGCACCTGTGGTGGTGGTCACCTCCACCACACACCGACATCAAAAGCTTCACAAGGGCCTAAGGAAAAGGCGGTCTTATTTCTTGACACACCCAAAACCGGGGAAAAACCGGTTCCTGGGATGGTGGTCTCCTTCTCCACACACCTAGTCACAAATAAGGCACTGTGGCGGTGGTACATCCCACTAACACCCACAGCCCCAAATAGGATATAGCATATACTGCAAATAGTATACATATTAACCTCATGGGAAGGAAGTTTCCATGACAACACACCCCCAAAATAAAACACGGGATTACTTCATTAAATAGAGGGAGAATATCCTCAAAAATCCCCCCTAAGGCTGAAACTCGACGAATTCCACTCAATTCGATCACAAAATATCGAGTTCATACTGATTCGTTGAGTATACTCGGCGAATACAGCAGGCACTAGATGATTTTTACTTAGCAAAACTTGACTACTAGGGATATATGACGAATCGACGAAATATCCTAAGTCTGCGGAAAGGCGTCGAGAACACTCGACGCCGCGTTGAGTGCATTCAACACACTCGACGCTAACCGATTAACTCAACAATATTGTCATCACTCAACGTCGCGTTGAGTACACTCAACGCTTTTGACTTAATCTCAGAACTATTCAACGCCCAGACTTCAGTCAATGTCATAACACTCAACGCCAAGACTTCACTCAACGCCGCGTTGAGTACACTTAACGCTTTTGCCTTAGCGCAAAAACATCACTCAATGCCAAAGTAGCGTTACCCGACGATTCTAACTTAGACTCAAAGATCACTCAACGCTTTCAGTGCCAAGTCTAATCCACTTAATGTCAAGACTTATACTCGATGAATTCGACGCCTATTACTCGATGAATACAGCAATACTGAACGCCAAAGCATTACCCGCCGAATTTCAACGGATACTCGACGAATTTGACTTAGGCTAGGACTGATTTTTGATGATTTTGACTTTTGTCATAATTGACTAATTTTACTAGACTAATCAGCCATATAAGATGAAATCAACTTAAACTAACTGTCAAACCCGACAAATCCACTCATTGTCATACGTGGCGAATTAAACTAGGGCATACTAATCTATACTCGACGAATATACCCACAGACCAGCAGTCAAAATACGGCGAATTCACACATCACGGGAGCCAAAAATCTACCCTATGGAGCAGGTAGAACCTGGCCGAACCCTACCCTATTCCTAAATTCTAAGAAGGAAAAAAAGGAAATAACAAAGAATGTAGAGAATGAAAGCTTGGCAAGGGGAAGAAATCACAACTTACCTCGAACTTGCCGAAATCCGGCAGCACAACCGCTCCTCCTCAGGGATCTGGCCACAAGAACACCTAAGCAACAACTTCTGAAACTTTCAGGACGAAAGGGGGTCAAAACGAGTTTCCTAACACCTAAAATTTCAAGAAACGGGAAAAACGAGTTTCATAACACCTAAAATTTCAAGAAACGGGAAAAACTCACTGCACAAACGTAGATCTTGGTGAGAGCTATCCGGATCTATTCTCTGACGACGATTTCGCACACTGAAGCTCCTGCAATCGACGGTCAAAGGCTTCGCAAGGATTGCCGCTTTCGTTCTTCTACAACTCAGTTAAACTGTTTGAGAAGGACGATGAATATGGTTTCTGTCTTATCACAAGGATATATATATATTTAGTATAATAATATAATATATTATTATAAATTAAACATCCAAATGATCAAAACTCGCACTAACTCGTATTTCTGCGAAAATCGCACTATAGCAAAATATCGACGCTACGAATCCAACGGCGAAATTGAAATCCGGCAAACCAAACTCGGGTAAACACTCCCCGAAATCTAAACACCAAATATCCCAAAAATGATCCACCGTGTTCCAAAACGAACCCCGGCTCGAAAGGGAATATCAAAACATAGGAGAAATTAGCCAAGCTAATACTCCCAAACCAAAACCTCGGATACCAACGAGCAAAAGTCACGCTCTGACAGCGGTACCCGCCAACTACGCGTCAACGTAATGCCCTGACGTCAAAATACTTCACTAAAGGGAGTTTAAATAAACCTTGGAAAAACGGGGGCGTTACAACCTCTTCTGTGTTGTTTAGACCAGTTGGGTTGGGCTCTTTGGTGCTTACCTCCCAAAGACCCCTTTTGCGTCATAGTGCGCGGGGACTCTGCTATCAGGTATATAACATTAAGACGTATGTGAGGCCTAGATCAGGTAGTGTGCATACTCACCTAGTAGTGGAGGAGCCCATTCTTCTGCCACCGTCTGGCCACGATGGGTGGTGCCTGAATGGTTTGCTACCCTCGAAAATTGGGAACTAAAAGTCTTTATTGACATAGCAATTCAGAGTGTGTGAGTAAGAATAGGTGAGTCATCATATCATATTCATTGCATTGCATTGCACCGCATAAGATCTTCATCATATAAATTTGTATGAACACTTTTATTTGATGAATTACTTTCTATTGTACCTGATCCTTATAAATTTGTGTGGACATTTTATAAGTTAAGTTCAATTTGTACTTATGATATTATACTGCTAGTCTTTTATGCTCTTACTCATATCTTGCTGGTACTTATTCTTACATGTGCTTCCATTACTATTGAGGTCAGTATTAACTACTAGCTTAGGGTTTATCACATGATATACTTGTACTTACTGATTATATTATGCCCCTCTCTTTCTTTCCTTCCTCCCGGTGCCTAAGAGTTGTCGGGGTGAGAGAATGTGAAGTCACTTAGTCTTTATGACTAACGGTTACTACACACTTTTTAGGATGACATAGGAGGAGGAGCAGCAGCGCCCAGTGTAAGAGGGCAGCCAGGCTAGGGAGACAGAGTTTGACACTACGTTACCTTCATTACCCTCAGTTTCAGATGTGAGATTTTGAGTGTTTGTTGTAGCCATTTTGGGAAATTTTTCGTACTCTGATATTTACAGGAACTTTTGTTGCTTCCTGTCATATATTTTGTCCGTACTATATTAATTATTGTGGATTATGACTTCTGTAGTTTTTTTTTTCTATTATTGATGGGTTGGCAATGTGATATTGGTAATAGCCGGCAGAACACGTGTCTTATGGTAAAGATAAATATGTTTGTTGATACTACCGTAAGGTGACTGCTCTGCGCATAAGGATCCCCTTGGTCATTTCTTGTGTTTCGGGAGGGGTGTCTAATACGCTGGCAGGGTACTTGATTAAGTTTGTGTCGTGCTCCCACTTTGTATCCCCGATTTGTGTATTGCCTTTCCTGCTCCCTTTACTTAGGTACACGTATATGATGCAACGTATTGATTTGGTGGTTGATGTTGGGCGTTAGCACTTGGAGATGACGGCAGGGCGTAGTGTAATCGGGCGTTTCCCCCTTTGTTTGGATGGCGACTAGGGGCTCAAATTTCATTTTTGATTGAGTGGTATAGGAGGACTCGTGGTTGGTCCTGGAAAAAACCCCTTGGAGGGTCGAGGATTCACTCTCATCTTCAAAGGGCTCATGATTCGTTCTTTTGAAGGAGGCAAGGAGCCTTTGTTCATTTGCATTTAGGAGGATCAGGGGTTGTCTGAATGGATGTGGCGAGAAACCTTTGTTCATTTGCTCCTCAGGAGAACCAGGGTTCGTTTAGGTGAAGGTGGCAAAGAACCTTCGTTCATTCATGCATCAGGAGGACCGTGCTCCATCTGGGTAGAGATGGCGAAGAATATTTGTTCGTCCGTGCCTCAGGAGAACCGGGGTTCGTCCAGGTAGAGGTGGCAAATAACCTTTGTTCATTCACGTCTTAGGAGGACCGGGGTCTATCCAGGTGGGGGTGTCAAAAACTTTTGCTCATTCGCATCTCAGGAGGACAGGGGTCTGTCCGAGTGTAGGTGCCAAAGAAGCTTTATTTGTTTGCGCTTTAGGAGAACCGAGGTTTATCAAGGTGGAATAGCAAAGAACCTTTGTTCATTCACGCCTCGAGAGGACCGGGGTCTGTCCGAGTGGAGGTGGAGAAAAACCTTTGTTTATTCGTGCCTCAGGAGAACTGGGGTTCAACTATATGGAGGTGGCAAAGAACATTTTTTTGATTCGCGTCTCAGGAGGACCGGGGTCCGTTTAGGTGGAGGTGGAGAAAAACCTTTGTTTCTTCACGACTCAGGAGGTCTGGGGTCTGTCCGGGTGGAGGTGGTGAATAATCTTTATTCATTCGCACCTTATGAGGACTGAGGTTAGTCCGGGTGAAGGTAAAGATGATCCTTTGTCCATCTCTCCTAAGAAATGCAGACGGACCTTTATCCATCTTGCCTGAGAGGTATAGACGAACATTTGTCCATCTCGCCTGGGATATGCAGAAAGGAATTTGTAGATCTCGCCTGAGAGGTGCAAAAAGACTTTCGTAGCCTGGGAGGTGCAAAAAGACCTTCACCAATCTTGCTTGGGAGGTGTAGAGGGCTTTCACCGATCTCGCCTGAGAGGTACAAAAGGCTTTTGTTGATCTTTCCTTCGGGATGATTCGTCTGATGTCAAAGGGAAAACAAATACTTTATTGTTGGAAAGGAAGACACAAGTGCTCGCGAATTTCTTCTTACATCTTATTCTAAAGAAAATATGGAAAGTGATAGATAGCTTGGGGCATGCAGGCTCAAGCTCTGCCTAATCCTTCACGGCCCGGGTCCTTTTTGGGGTGTGCCTACTAAATGAAGTAGAGTCATGTAGCCTCCTGATCACCCCGTATGACACTTATTTCTCCTGGGGTGATGAACTTCATAGCCAAGTGTGGAATAGATGGGATTATCTCGAAGAGCATTGGGATTGGCCGACTAAAGATTGCATTGTACGCCAAGATGGATTCAAAAAACAACAAACGAACGTCCCAGGTGGCTTGCCTTGGGAACTCCCCTAGGGTGACGAGGAGATTGGTCGTCCCCCGTATGGGTACTGATGCATTGTAAAAATTGTATAGCAGTCTGGTTGCTGGCTCGAGGTGCTTTTGGGGGATCTTCAAGTCGAGCAGCATGGACGCGAACAAGACGTCCATTGAGCTTCTGTTATCAATTAATATTCTCCTGACCCTGAAGCATGGATTGTCAATTTCTGTGCTGATGACGTGGAGATTGTGGTGCGGTGTGCGCATGCCTTTTATGTCTTCGCCCCTGAAGCTGATAGCGGTATCCGTTAGTAGCTTCGGGTCTTCTGGGTCCTTCACATATTGGGAAATAGAGAGGACTTAGAATGGTGAGCCAGTGATGGTCTCGACCTCCCTGACTATTTTCCTGCCCCCTTACACATCTTGGCGTGTCGGGGGCTGATCCAACCTAGGTTGGTGCGGCAAGGGATGATTCGACACATGATTCTTCAAGTACCTCCCCAGATGCCCCTATCAGATGAGACGCTCTATCTCTTCCTTTAATCGGGTACATTCCTCTTTATTATGCTCATTCCTGCGGTGGAACTCGCAGTACTGTGCTTAGTCTCCTCAGTTTGGGAAAAACGGATTAGGGAGTCGGAGCATGTCAGAGTCCTAAATAGCCATGAGCACCTACGTTCGGGCAGTATTAGTGGGGTGAATTCCCGGTGTCAGTGGGAGCCTTGATCCCAATGAGAATTGTTGCGGTGGTCGTCATTTCGATAGTATATCGGGGGTGCAGTCCCCGACTCCCCCTTCCACATGGAGGTCCCTTCAAATTGTTGGTGATGGCCCTTAATGGCCACGTCAGCCACAATCTGTGCTTCGACCCGATGAATGACATTTGTGTAGCTTAGTATTGTTTCTCATATTAGAGCGGAGTAGAATCCACTCAGGTGGAGCCCTCTGAAAAAGACACAGTGAAGGAGCTCCGGATCGACTCCCAGAATTTGTCATGCCTTAGAGGTAAAGCGGTGGAAGAACTCCTTGAGTTACTCTCCCTCATTTTGGCCGATGCCGGAGAGGTGATAAGGATCTCTAACGATCCGCCGGTTGGCTATGAATTAGTCTATGAAGAGACGGGTGAGCTCGCCAAAGTTATCGATCTCCTCCTCTTGTAAGGAGTGGAACCATCTTTGTGCTTGCCCCATCAGAGTTGTGGGAAATACTTGGCACAATAATTGATCGGGTGCATTGAAGAGGAGCATGATCGTCTCAAAGTGATTTACATGCTTCAGGGGATCCTTCATCCCATAAAAGTCCTCAAAGTATGGTAGCTTGAATCAGTGTGGAACTTAGTGTGTCAGGACTTGAGGGGCGAGCGGGGACCCATGGTGGAAGTAGCGTCGTGCGTTTGCGGGGCGGCGACGTTCTTGGGCATACCCCTCTTCGATCATATCACTTATCACCTAGTAAGTGAGGCTATGGTCATCTTGTCAGACATCCACGTCCATTAGGCGAGGGTCAAGCTGAGTGTTAGGATGTGGCTCTGACCTTTGGGTGGCTTGGGTGGAGCTTACTTCATTGGAGAGTTCTTCAGCGGGGCATCCTCAGGGCGAGTCGTAACCCAAGGCGGGACGCACTCCTGTGCAGCTACCACTCGAGCTTTGCGCATGTCAGTGGTGTTGGGAGGATTAGACACTTTAAGATCCCGCAGGAGGGTGAGTACTTATGCCTGACACTCCTCCATTAGTAAGGCTCGTTGCTCCACCAAGACCGCAGGCGCAACGACAGAGGCTCCATTCAGCAGTGGAGCGTTTCTTATAGGCGAGATGACAGGGGATAATCTGGTGCGCTCTTTCGGGGTCGTGCTGTTAGCAGTGTGTGCACTCCTCCTTGTCATTGCTGCTAGTTGGGGGATGTTGGCTACTTTCAAGAAGTTGCAGAGTTTGGGAACACTTTCTCACAAATGATATCAAATTGTTGTGGGTCACCCGGTATTTCCCCGGTCCGGAGAATCGAACCGTCTTAGCTCCGAGGGTGACCGGGTGCACAAACAATCAATAAAAACTAGCAGCAAAAGACAAAAGGCTTTTTTGGCATGAAAAACTTTGAAAGTGTGGAAAACAACGTGGTCGGTTCTGTGTAGGGCCAAAATCCACTATTTTGCTGTAGTTTACAAGTGTTGAGACAATTCCTCGGAGGGTGATAGGTCATCTCTCCATTACAAGTACAAAGTATGAAAAAATTGAACAAAAACTAAGTCCTTGGAGCTTGGATGGGAGGACTCCAGTTGGGAAAATTGTTAAGTCCTTGGAGCTTCGACGAAAGTGCTCCTAATGAGTCGGAGCCTTGATGAGAGCGCTCCAACGCAGAAGAATATCGCACTTTGGAAGTCTTGAGATGTCTACGAACTAGAGGAGGAGAAGAGCAAATTCCAAACAGAGAAACGATCTCACGTTCTCGCAGTAAAACCTCAGAGGTCTCTCTAGCCTCTGGAGTTGTTTGCCTTCAAATGAGAGAATGGGGGCTATTTTATAGTTTTCTAGATGGACTTTTGTGGTAATTGCGTCGGGGCGGAATTTGTGTTGACGGATGACGTCGTTCCGTTTCGGTCACCTGGATCACCAATTTTAGCAAAAAAGACAAGAGTGCCCCTGGGTAGTTCGGACAGCCTGGGCAGGGTACCCACCGGCGGCTAGAGGCGGTCGCCGCGGCCAGCGCGCACTCATGCAGGGTGTTCGCCCGCCCGAGGGGAGCGCGCCGCGCGTGCCCACCCGAGGGGCGCGCGCCTCTTTTAATTTTGTGCGGTTGTGTGGTACTTGCTAAGATATATATGCGTATAAAAGAAGGAGATGACATTATTGTGCTTTTATTGATGGCGTTGTTTTCTGTTGTTACCGGCGATTTACCATAGTGAATCCACCTTGTCGAATCGCCTCCTGGAACTGGAGCTTCAGCTTATTGAGGGCGATGAGGACGGACAATGCTTGAACATCTCATTGTTGACTCGATCTCACTCGCCGTACGGAGATGGATGTGGAGGCGGCGCGGGGCTGTCATGTGAGAATTTCATTGAGGGGTACATTTAGGCTTCATTTGGCGCGGCATTTTTTGGCTCGCGTTTGGAGCAAATACCGTCGTACAACGGGAAAATAAATGTTGTCTGACAACGTTTCTCCCACAGCAAGAAGGAAAAGCCGACGGACTGCTCTGTTTCGATCCCCACCTCCCCCTCCCCCCAGTTCGAGACCGGCGGTTCCACCCACCGGCTGCTCGCCCCACCGCCACGACAAATGAAACCTTTATTTTTTTCCAGCCCCACCGCCACGACAAATGAAGCCTTTATTTTTTAAAATTTTTAAAATGGGGGATAAGAATTGCCATTACAGATGCATGAATTTCAATTGCCTAAATTTTTAATAATAATATGATCTGTCCATATACAAAATAAAGTGTGCATATAACAAACATTAATGCGTTGTCATATGTACAGTCGCATGCGGGAATACATTGGCCTAGGTCTAGTTCTAACTTCTATAAATAAAGGACGAGAGAAACCATGGTTTTGCTTGGAGCAGAATCGAGCACAATCTTCTCTTCCTTCCTCGGCCTGCTTCGGCTTCACTCTTCCTTCTGCACTTGCGCACTTCAGCTGAGAAGAGCAAAGGTTTGGAGGTCTACTACGACGCTGCAATTATGGTGGGAACCTCGTCTTCATTGTCTTCTTCCTGTGCTTCTTTCGGTTCTTTCGAAGACATCCCCATCAAGGCTTGCGCCACCGTCAAATTCTCCTGCAGCTACGGCGGCCGCATCCTCCCCCGTTACCCCGACGGAAAGCTCCGTTACATCGGCGGCGAAACCCGCATCATCTCTGTCGATCGGTCCATTCCTTTTTCAGGTAGTGATCGACTCTTGTCATGATATCAACGCGCTGCATCGATTGATCTTTTATTTGGGGTTTTATTTTAAAGAGGGTTTTTCGATTCGGTGACAGATCTTCAGGCGAAGATGAGAGAGATGTGCGGGTGGGATTCGGTTAATCTGAGATGCCAGCTTCCTACGGACGACCTTGATGCGCTCGTCTCCATCACCTCCGACGAGGATCTCGCAAATCTCATGGAAGAATACGACCTAGCAAGCCGGGATCGCCAGTTCCCCCTCAAGATCCGCGCGTTTCTCCATCCAACCCCAATGAAATCTCCCAAATCCGTCAATCCCGCACCAGCGAAGCGCAAATCTCCTTTGCATAATCACGCTCATGGCCGATGCATCCACCAGATCGCCTCCTCGTCGGGGTTCTCCGCCCGTTCTGACAACGTCGGCGGTAGATTCCGGCTCCACGGGCATCCGCCGCATGAGATCCCGCCGGTGCCTCATCCCCATCTCATCCACCACGGAAATTACAGGCAATAGCAGGCTGATTGGGAGAAATCAAGACTCGATCATCCGTCGAGGTATAGAAATTGATCGGAGGATGAATGATCCGTAAAATTTCTAGATTGTAACAGATCGAAGATCAAAATAAGTTTCTGAATTAGAAGAAAAAATAACAAAGAAGAAAATCCCTGCTATTGTGATCATTTCATGCTTTCTGTGTCTCATCTGCGATCATTGTCATGCCTTTCTTTTTGTTCTTGAAATTATCTCTTCATTTATGGATTGAAATTATTTTTTTATTCTAACATTGATTGGGCGCTATATGCGGTGCAGGTTACGCGATGTCGAGAATTGCTTACCGGATTAAATTATTTTTAATAGAGAGGGAAACTACAGCTCTGGGTACCCCCTTCCCGCCGGCAGCCGGGGATGGACTCTGATCTCCTGCCGGCGGGAGGAACGGCGGTGGCGCCGTTTCGGACTGCCTGTGCACGAGGAGCGCAGAAGGTTGCTCAGATTTACTTAGGGTTTACAGATGTCAGCATCGTAGTGATTTTTATTAGCAATTTTTTCTTGTTTTATTGTGTAAAAAATGTAAATGAGAAGCGCTGCGACCAGGCAATTTTTTTTTCTTGGCTGGGTTAGCGTTGTCAATTGTCATGGGCAAAAATGTGATTAGTGGCTACTTGCTTGCCAGCTGTAATTGTTGGAAACACTAGTAATAATAAATTTTCCAAATTGCTTGTTTTTGCGAGTGTTTTTATTATTATTTTAGGCCTTATCAATATATATATATATATCTTTACTATTATACGAAAATTACTCTTTGGTGAAACATTATCTGATGTTTTTATATTGCCCTTATAGTTGTATTCATAATTATACAATTATACTAAATTTTATTATAAAGATAATATTTTTTTAGTTAATTATACAATTTTACAATATTAAAATACAAAAAATAAAAACACTACATACCCTAAACCTATTGTCTCTAGCTAGAAATGACAAGAGAAAAACTAAAGTTTTAACGTTAAAATATAATTTGTTTTACAAAATAAAAATTGTATTCTTGATTTATATTTTTTTACGGTCATTTTGAGTACTCAAATGTATATCTAGCGGGAGCGGGCGGAGCTTGCCGGGAGCGGAGCGGGCGGAGCTCGCCGTCGTTGGTCGGGTACTGTCGCGCGAGGCCATAGGGGCGGGTACTGTCGAGCGAGGCCATATGGGCGGGTATTGTTGCGCGAGGCCATATGGGCGGGTACTGTCCACGACAAATGTCGCCGCCCACGACAAATGTCGCCGCCCACGACAAATATCGCCGCCCACAACAAATGTCGTCCCCACGACAAATGTCGCACCACCGACAAATGTCGTACCTCGCCAAATGTCGAACCCCGCTGATTGTCGCACCCCCGACGAATGCCCTCAGGGTCGAAGGCCCGTGCATGTAACTTATATATATATATATATATATATATATATATATATATATATATATATATATATATATATATATATATATATATATATATATAATATAATACACATCGCTGATATTAGAATGACAGTTTTGACTATTAATATTTTTTGGCTATTCGTAAACATAGTTTTTAAAATTTGGTTATCCGCAAGCACGAAAGCTATCCATTCAAAAATTTAAAAAAAGGTGCAGAACACCATCGCCTGGAGGAGGAATGAACACTTGAAAAATCGTAGAATAGAGGAGCACTGTCGCCAAGAGGAAGAGAGACCACTGGATGTGAAAAAGATAGCTGCCGGATAATGGAGGAGAACGTACCGGAATAAAGAACCTTGCTCGGAAAATGGAGAACGTACCGGAATAAAGAACCTTGCTCGGAAAATGGAGTACTTGCCAGATTTTGAGCCCTTCAGGCCGAACGGAAAGATAGGAGGAAGGTTTGCCTGTGAAATAACGGTTTGGAGAGGAGACGGAAGCACGAGAGGGGGGAGTGCGAATAAGAAATAATTTGTGTGCAGTGCTGCTAATAGGAAGTCCAGAAGTCCAAAAAACTCAAATTTTGAGTACGGATAGCCAAAAGTGCGGTGCTAATATCAGCGTCCATAATATATGTGTAGATTTATTTATAGAATAAAAATATATATTTTTTTAAAAACAGACATACACACGGATTTCTGAATTTGGATGCAAGCTTTCTGATTAAAAAAAAAGCGGTCTATGTAGGAGGACATTTTTGAACCGTGCTTCAAAGGGAACAATTTTCTGCCCGGCCCAGTCTCTCAATTTCGAGATTGCGAGTACTTTTTTTCCCGCTTAGTCGTATAAAGAGAAGAGAAGAGTACTTCTAAAGAGAAGAGGACTTCAAAAAGGGAGGATTTTGTGCTAAAATTCTTGGTTCTGGTTGTTAATGGCGGTGACGGAAAGTGTCCCAAACGAGAAGGAGAAGGTATACCCTGATATAGCTATAGTTCATTTTAATTTTCTTGATTCTGGTTGCTAATGCTCATGGACAGTAAATGAGAAAGACTGTAATTGAAGTAGAAGATGATGTTTATACTAGCATTTTGAAAGGAAGATTGTAAATGGGGTAGATGTTCTCTGTGCGGGCATTTTAAGCTCCATTTTAATTAAAAACAATCACAGAAATGAGAACTTTCGATGATCAGAAATGGAGCACTCTACTATTTCAACGACATTCTAAAATTCTATCTCAATTCTCATCGTCTTTGTTCTACCTTTCGCCTAAACCCTAAGGGTCCGTTCGTTTCAACGACATTGATAGTAAAGTATTGGCTTTAAGAAAATGAAAGTCATTTCCGCTGTTCGTATCAACAATTGTAGAGTGGAATTGGCTTTCTGACAGAAAGCCGTAGATATTCACACAAAACTAAAAACTCATTGGTTCAATGTCTATCTCCAGGTGCGGATATTGAGATTGCTAACATCGGTTTTTCAAAAGAAGAGTAATTTTTTCTGCATAAATGCGATTTTTTTGGACCAGACATGATTGTTTCGCCCGAACGCGACTTTTTTGCACGGACGCGATTTTCTAGCCAAGATGCTATTTTTCGCCATGACGCTATTTTTTCGCCCGGACGCGCTTTTTTCGCCCCGGCGGGCTTTTTTCGACCGGACAGGTTTTTTCACCCGGGCGTGATTTGTTCGACCAGACGCAATTTTTTTCGCACGTGGACGTTTTCTTCGCCCTGACACGTTTTATTCGCGCGGACGTGATTTTTTCGCCCGGATGAGATTTTTTCGCCCTGACGCTATTTTTTCGCCCGGGCGAGATTTTTTCGCACGGGGGCGATTTTTTTAGCCCAGAAGCGATTTTTTCGCCCGGGCGCGTTTTTTTCGCTTAGAAGTGATTTTTTCGCCAGGGCGCGATTTTTCCGCCCGGGCGCGATTTTTCCGCCCGGGCGCGATTTTTCCGCCCGGGCGCGATTTTTCCGCCCGGGCGCGATTTTTACGCCCGGGCGCGATTTTTCCGCCCGGGCAAAAAATCACGTCAGGTACATTAAAATTGTTTGATATGAATCTTTCATTGAAAAAGGGGAAGAAGAAAAACCCGTTCGAATATCGCGTCAGGGCAAAAAAATTGTGTCGGGCGAAAAAATCCTGTCCAGGCGAAAAAAATCGCGTCCCGGCGATAAAGTCGCGTCCGGGCGAAAAAATCGCGTCCGGGATTAAAAGTCGCGTCCGGGCGAAAAGTAGCGACGGATTGAAAATTTTGAGTTCGGACGGAAAAATCGCGTCCGTGCGAAAAAAAATCGCGTCTCGGCGAAAAAATCGCGTTCCGACGAAATATTTTGCGTCGGGCCGAAAAATTTAAGTCTGAGGAAAAATATTGCGTTATGACGAAAAAATCGTGTCCGGCCGATAAAATTGATGTTGGGCGAAAAATCCGCGTTTGTTATTTTTAATTGAGAGCATTGACCAATGTCAATTCCTATGATTGAAAATCTTTCTGCAAACGAACAATAAAAAGTGATTAATGTCAATTCCTATGACAGAAAGTCATCATGCGGCCGAACAAAAGAATTGGATTTAAACTCAATGTCATTTCCCATGTGTATTGATATTGGATTAAAAGCCAATACTTCAATATCAATGTCGTTGAAACGAACGGACCTTAAATGATATGTACAATGGAGGATTGGAATGCGAGGATGAAGAAGTATTACATTAAACATTGTGTGGAACTCGAAAGGGCTGCGAGAAGAAGGAAGACAACTGTTTGCAATCTCAAAACGAATGTCAGGTGCCCGATATCCGGCAGAATGAGAAAGATGATTATTTGCAATCAAAAAATACTCGCAGAGATAGAGTTTTAGTCTAATAAAGCAGCAAGAGTTAATAAAAAAAAATAACCACGTGGGTAGATCGCAACGGCCCCATCTTCCAATCGGGAGACGGGAACAGAGTGAAAAATTTTTTTGCTTTAGAGTGAAAAATTTTTTTGCTTTAAAGAGAGCATGTCAGAAACTAGCGGTAGACGGCGCTGTGATATAAAATTTTATTTGGCTATTATCAAATCATAAAGAGTGCCAGAGTGGGATTCAAGAAATTTATATGTTTTTGCATTCCAAAAAAATATCTATTGGCAAACCACTTAAATCATCGCCTCATTTATTCACGTAAAAGAGCTCATTTTTGCTTGGATGCCTTTGGGCGAGAAATTTTTATCCCGGGCGTGCATTATTGCCGGGTCATGCATTTTCTGCGTGAGAGTGCATTTTTTCGTACTAGCATCCAATTTTTGACAGGACGCACATTTTCTGCTTCTACGCGAATTTTTTCCTCAGGCATGGAATTACCCACGGACACACATTTTTTTGCCCTTATATGCATTTTTTGCCACAACACATTTTTAAAAGTCAAAAACTATTATTAAAAAATTATTATTCCAAATAGAAAATGTAAATAACTTTCTTTTTAAGTACTTACATTGAGATTTTCTAGAAAGTACACAACTTTTTAAAAATTGTTTTTTTCTGACATCTCTAAAATCACCCTTCTTTTTCCACCACTTTTTCTACTGTCACCGTAGTCTCATTGTCTCAAAGAGGAGTAAAAATTAGGTTTGTCGATCGGACCTAGAGCAAGGTTCGCGAGTCATCTAGCCGTGTGATTCCTGATTTGACAGTCAGAAAAATTCACGATTTAAATAAATAATAATAATATGATATCCAACCAATCTTAAAATGCACAATATCCAGTTGGATTTTTTTAAAAAAAATATATTTTTTATAGGAAAATAAGTTCTTAAAATGAGGCAAAAAATCCTGATTAGTATGTTATAATTTTGTTTAAAAAAAATTTGATTGCCTAAAAATCACTTTTTTGTGGGGCATCCGCCCCTTCCACTAGGTACGAGCATCCGAGCAAAAAAAATCTTATTAATTATGATTTTTATAAAATAAACTATAAAATATTAATTATGATTTTTATCAATCATTTTA